>CM053403.1:39128645-39415945 GCA_028644305.1 Xerus rutilus | reverse complement strand
CACCCTTTCTCTGCCCAGTGCCCCACCTCTCCCAACAAGTGAGAAAGAGAATCTAAAACCAATTGCATTTTTTTTTTTCTTAATGACAGCTCACTCGTCTACGTACAGGTGACAATGAATCTTGTTTCTTATGCCTTGTACCTGGCTTTGGCTTGCTCTTTTCAGTTAAATGTAACAAAGGTCTCCTGCCACCGCATCATAGTTATATAAAGAAAAACAAGTTTTAAAAGTTTATTCTAGGGGACTGGGATTGTAGCTCAGTGGCAGAGCGCTTGCCTCGCATGCGTGAGGCCCTGGGTTCGATCCTCAGCACCACATACAGAGCAATAAAATAAAGACATTGTATCCATCTACAACTAAAAAAAAATTTTTAAAAAAAAAAAAAAAAAAAAAAAAAAAAGTTTATTCTAGGAAGGCAATGTTCTAGAGAGTGAAACTTTAGGTTTCTTTGTCATTAGCTAAAGACATGAGCTGTAGATACCCAAATACCAAAGTAATTCTCTAACAACCCAATTTCTCCCTTTCTAAGTTTTTAATGTGCCTTGTTTTAGTTTGCTAATGCTGTCATAAATAAGCACATAAGCTGGATGGCTTAAACAGAAGGAATTTATTATCTCTTAGTTCTGGAGGCTAGAGGTCCAAAATGAAGGTATTGTCAGAGTCAGTTCCTTCTGAACACTGTAAGAAAAGATCTGCTCTAGGACTTTCATTGGCTTGTAGATGGTCATCTTCTCTGTGCATATTTTCTGTGTCCAAATTTCCCCTTTTTATAAGGACAACAGTCATAACAGACTAAAGTCCATGCTAATGGCCTCACCTTAACTTGGTCACCTCTATAAAGACTCTCTGCAAATAAGGTCACTTTCTGAGTACTGAAGGTTAGGACTCCAACATATCTCTTCTTCAGGGTTGAGGAACATAATTCAGGGTTGAGGGAACATAATTCAACCTATAATAGGCCTCACCACTAAATACGGAGCATATGTGTGTGTCTATATAGAAAGAAGAGAGGGAGAGAGAGAGCAAGAGAAAGCCCTATTACACAATTCCACAGGTATACTATGTTAGGATTATGTCTATCAAGTAGAAAAATCATCAGAATGTAAATGGAAAAAGATGTTTTTGAAAAATGAGCATTGATGTTGATACTATTATTTGGAAAGAGCAGGAGTTATGAGTTATTAATAAGAAAGTTTTAGAAATATAGAGGACTATAAGGTAAGTATGAAATATCAGCAATTCACTGAATAAAACATCTATTTGTCATGACATGCTAAGTGATTAAACAAATCAAAGAACTAACATATCACTGGAAGGTCATTGATACTTAGAAATATGAGAAAATATGGTATGTACACAGTTATCAGAAAATCACTGGTGATATGACAATAAATGTGTCATGATAATGTAAATAACAATGTGAATGTAAATATGAATTCAGAATTTCAATTATTAATGCATATACAAAAGCATAACCTGGAATACTGATGGAATAACTAATTTGCACAATTATCAACCACTGAGGAATTTCTTAAAAATACCAATTGCTAGAAAAATTACAAAGAAGAATTATTTCCAAATTCTAACATGCATTCTCTTATTCTCTAGATAATTTCATATATTTATTAATGTTATAAATTCAGTAGGGAAAAAAGGGGGGGCAAATGGTTTGCTTTAAAATAAATTTGGTGCAAACCTGTATGTAATCCCAGCGATCCAGAGACTGAGGCAGGAGGATTACAAGTTTGAGTCTATCCTTGGCAATTTAGCAATCCCCTGGCTCAAACTTTTAAAAAGAATTTTTAAAGGGCTGGGGATGTACATCAATGGTAAAGTGCTCCTGGGTTCAATCCCTAGTAAAACAATAAATAAATAAATAATGAAGTAAATTAACAATAGTAATAGTAGTAACACAGTATTTATAATAATTATATATTTACTGATATCATACTATATGCAAAACACTTTTACATAAATTATCCTTTTAATTTAAATGGAGAAAATGTTCACATTAAATTTCAAGGCTGTAGAAAACTCATATGGATTACAGGAAACACTACGGAAAGCCTATAGTTTCATAATATTAAGTTGCATTATAAGGAATCTACCGAGAAATCAAAAGGAAGGGAGCAAATGATGTCAAGAACTCATGAGGAGAGAAATAAAAAGTAAAAATCTAATGAATCCATTTGGGTCTAAATTTATTTAAGCTATCTAGAAATGATCACACTGATGGGAGGATCATCTTTCAGAAGAATTCAGACTTTTCTTGTGACTCATAAAAGATCAGATGGGAAATTAGAGAACATGATAGCTAAGTTTGAAAATAAGAATGTGGGAAGATGAAAGGAGGAAATGTACATGTTAAAGGAGAATTGATACACAAAGCGATGAATGAAATACTGTCTATTTTATTTTATTTTGTTTTATTTTATTTTTCTGGTCAATACAAGAGGGGAAGATCCTAAGACAAATATCCAGGCTTCCTTATATAAGACAGGAAAGAACAAAAACCCCCTCCAGTCAACTAACTCCACTGATCCTGCTGCAAAATTTAGATAAAAATGAAAAGAGCTCAAAGCTTTGAAAGATGGTGTTAGAAAACAGAGGAGAAAAAAATAGTTGTGGTTCCTTTGTGGCCTGCGTGGAGCCAAGATTCAAAAGACTGCATGGACACTACCCCTTGCAGAGAAGAGGTAGAATGTAGTTTTCCTCATTTCCAGAGTGGGCATCACAGAGGTTGTGGAAAAGGAACACTGCATCATCGTCAGAAGCAAGGACTGATCCCCTGACGCCACACTGTGATTCTGAATGCTAGCCTCATAAAAGTGTAATATTTGAATGAATTAACTCACTTGAAGTCTAGTATAAGGACTATAAAACCTTATTTACCCTTATAAAGCAATATATTCATAAACAAAATTTCTTCTCCTTATGTTAAAAATAATCATAATTTTCTATCTTATACATACACCCCATGCACTAGCTCAAAACTAGATCAATTAGTGGCTATTTCATGGAAGTGAAACTTAATTGAAATTTAAGAATCCTTGCAATAAATCTGCATTCTTCTCAAGCAATTTTCACTTAAAAACATAGTTTAACCATGTTTTAGTGACCTAGTTTGTTATTTTTGTCTGTTTTAAGCTAATTTAACAGAATGTCTGAGACTGAGTAATTTATGAAACACAGAAATTTATTCTCTCACAGTTCTGGATGGAGAATTTCAAAACGAAGGTGCCAGCATATGAGATGGGCCCACTTACTGCATTCTCACATGGCAGAAGAGCAGAAGAGAAAGAATCCACACCCTTAAATCCTTATTGTCACATCCTTACAACCTGAACACCTCCCGAAAGGCCTCACCTTCCAAGGCAACCACACTGGGGAATAAAGTTTCAACTCATCAATTTAGGATGACACATTGGAACCACAGCATTTATGCAATACACTTTCTTCTTATCCAAACTAATTACTTGTGATGATTATGATAAGATAGACTTATGTAGGATGACTCCATGCACTACAAATTCTACAGCTTGGCAATTTCATTTGTAAGAAATGCATGTTGCATTTGTCAAGAACCAGAGGCTCTGAATAAGGATCTGAGATAATGTACATAGTTAGGCAACTTGAGTGTACTCTATACTTGGAAAATTAATGTACATGTGTACTGAGAAAGGGCATTTTAGGTTAAAGGAAGAAAAAAAAAACCCCTCAGTGTATATGGGATGATGTTAACTGACAAGTATTAAAAAATGGGAGCTGAAAATAGCCTTATTTTGATGAAAAACTTTAGATCATATTCTTCTGTACCAGCCATTCATTGAAATAGATGAAAAATAGATGGCAGGCAGATAAAAGGCGATAGATAAACTTCAGTAGGTAGAGCAACCAATTATTAACACAACAGTATTTTAAAGTCACTATAACTTACAAAGAGGGAAACAATTAGTAATTTTTCCTAGAGTGGCTTCTCAACCACTAAGGTGAAATTATTGGCACATTATCAATGAAGTGCATTCTATTTTCTTGTTGTCCTTATTCCTGAATAGGTGATGGATGCTAGAGAAAACACCTGACTAAAATTTGATAATCTATATTTTTAGTACTTTCCTAGTTTACACTCTTAATTATTTCATATGTATATTACTTACTCTACTACATCACACATTCTTACAGCTCCTCTCTTCACTTTTTTTTATAATCTCCCATCCACAGTTCTGTGCTTTAAAGTCCACCAGACTCCTCTGAGAAGCTTTTTAAACTACAAAAGTCTCTACCATGTGATTCTGATTTAGTTCGTTTTGTGCAAAAAGTTGTAAATCAGTGTTTTCAAAAAGCACCCTGCATTTCACGAAACATTATCTATAGGAAGGTGAATTGAAGGAAATGTTTATGAAAATATGGCAAGATATAAGCTGAATATTCCCTCTGCAGAATATATTAGAGAGGAGTGGGCCAGGAAGAGAACTGACTTCTTTTAAGGACAAACTATGATGCCAGTTACTACCTATCTATTGATCTGTATGTATTTATAGATAAAAGTATATATAGGCATATATGGTTTTATTATTCATTACAGTAAGACTACCAAGCAAGTATTAAAATAGTCATTTTTTTCCTATTTGGCAAATGGTTTTCAATGAAGGGAACTGAAGGGAAAACTATTAGCAAATTGAAGCTGTCAAAATTTCTCAAAGTATTTAAGTGCAAAATATAAAGTAAAAAGTTTGGATTGAACTCACTTAATCCTCAACCTATCATTTTCACTAACATTTTACTTATGAGGATACTGAGAGTGAAAATTTAAAATAATTTGCCCAAGTTGGCACAATTAGTAAAAGACAGTTGTGCCATTCAAGCCCACAGGTGTTGTTTATTCCAATTGTGTCCTGGGCAAAGAATAAGTGGTAGAACCATGATTTGAATATAAGTAGAACATTATTTGAATAGAAATTAGAAGATAATAGATATGACAAAATGTAAATAACCAACTTGATGTATCACAATTGTTTAGTGAATTGAAAACCCATTGTCAAAATAACTCAGAATTCTATCTCCTCCCTCTAATAAGCAACAGCAATCAAAATAGGCAAGTAAAACAATTTTTAAAAAAAAACTTTAAGTTTGTTTAGTACAAGGGGAGAAGAATAGAAGCCATGAGTCACAAATATTGCTCTTAAAAAGATTGTAAATAATCAGGTTGGTTTTCTTAGGAAATAAGAGTAAGAGCTTAAGGAATGAGGAGGCTGAAAGAGACTACAATAAGACTAAAGCATGTCTAAGCACACTGGTTTAGTTTCAATATTTAGAAAGACATCTAGACAGGTGGAAGAGCAGGCTCCTGAAAAGTTACTCTATGCAGCTTTCTAATGGAATTGAGAGAAGTAAAAATAACATCAGGGCAAGTAAGCAGCTCTAAAGAGAAACCAGACTGAGGCAAACATTATTGAAATTCTTTTCCTTTTTCTAGGCCATGGAAATTTGTCTTTCAGTTTTATTTTTTAATTATTTTTAATTGGACTATGAAATAGCATTAATTTGGGAAACAGAAATGAAAAATAACATAAAACTCCAATATGCATTAGCACAACAAAAACAACCCCTCCAAAAGAAAAAAACATTAAGCCACACAGAGACATAAACAGGAAGTATTTTCAAGAGAGATATAAAACACTTTTCAAATTCTTGCCAGAAAAAAAAAACCATCAATTTCGTGCCCTATTTATACATATAACCTTAAAAGGTCTAGTATTCCCTGAATGTCCTGAACCATTTTAGTGCCATAATGAAATTTGGACATTCAATTAAATTGATATAAGGGCATCTTTTATTGGTTCTATAATCTGAATGTGTCTCCCTAAATTCCTACTCTGAAAATTAATTGCCATTATGACAGTCTTAAGAGGTGCAGCATTTAGGAGTTGATCAAGTCATGGTGAGGGTAGAGCCTTCATGGAGTAGATCAGGCTTTTTTAAAAGACTTTGGGGAATGGGTTCAGCTCCTATTCAATACTCAAATCTGAGTTTTTAAACATTGTTACCTCCTCTGTGCTTGAGAATAGACTGTCCTCTGCATACTTGGCATTATTCATATGCATAGCACCTTTATTTCCTCTATCAGGACAGTTGGAAATGCAATTACTCACTTGCTCGCATCCCATGCTAGACTGTGAAGTGCTGGAATTAAGCGTATCTTGGCTACAATCTTATATCCAATGTCCAGTTTAGTGCCTGGCTTACAACATTTAGGATCAAAATGAAGATAATGATGATGGTGATGAAATAACTGCTATTGTGTTTATATTGCAATTATTGATAATAATCATTTTTGTGCACCTATAATGTTCCAGGTTTTGTGCTAAATGGTTTACATATATTCTTCCATTTAATTGTCAGAACAATGCAATGGGACATGAGATATGATTATTCTTATATTATGAATGAGGACATATAGGTATAAAAAGTTTACTCCTCTTCTCCTAAGTCAAACCCTTAGTAACTGAAGGAAATAAGACTCTAATCCAGATGTTTGGCCTGCAAAACTTGATTTTTCCAGTAACATTTGTGTTGAATTTTATTAAATGTTGTAGGCAATGTGGAAGAAATTATTTTTTTTATGAGTTTGAGTTTCTATAACAGAATTTAACATATTGGATTCTTATCCTATTGGATTTGTAATGTTCCAATCTTGTTCATTCACAATATAATTCCTCTGATTTTATAGTTCTGTTTCTTTTCTTTAGAATTCTAAGAGCAATTTTTTTTGCATAATTACACAGCCAAAACTATACAGTAAATTTACAAAATTATAAATTTTAAATGGCTATTTATATTTACATATCAATATCTTCCTAATTTTTAAATTGATTTGACGTTACTTTTTAATTAATGCTGTTCTAATATTAGCAATATGTGTTAAGAAAGAGAAAAACATCTTCCTGCATATGAGAAATTTTGACCTGCTGTTTATCTGAAATAAGTTGAAATTCAAAAATCTCTTTTTATTTTGTATTTTATTTGCCCCTTTCAGTCCAAGCAGATGTAATTCCCTTTAAATTTTTGTGTATCAAATTATAAGCTACTCTATCAAACAAAAGACATATTTATAAATCTTTTTCTAAAAGTTCATCTAAACCTTGAGGCCTTTGTGAGGCTGCTGTATTACAAAATCTTTAATGGCCTTACGAATATTATTGTTTTATCAGAGAAGGGCAATGAGGAATGCCTTTAAATTCTTTAGATGGCTTTTTTTTTTTTTTTTTTTTTTTTTTGGTACTGGGAATTTAACTCGGGGCTACTCGACCACTGAGCCACATCCCCAGCCCTATTTTGTGTTTTATGTAGAGACAGAGTCTCACTGAGTTGCTTAGCGCCTCACCTTGGCTGAGGCTCGCTTTGAACTCCTGATTCTCCTATCTCAGTCTCCCAAAGTGCAGGGATTACAGGGGTGCGCCACCATGGCCGTCTTAGATGGCTTTTTTCTAATGAAAGTGTCTATTGTGTGGTGGGGATTTAGCTCAATGTTAGAGTGCTTAGAGTGTTAGAGTTCAGTCCTCATCCCTAAAATCAAAAGGAAAAAAAGAAAGTGTTTATTAGATACCAACATCTGTCTCTCTAAAAATTTAAGTAAAGGATCTTACGGCCCTATTCAGATTTGATTTCTTACTTTGATATTCTTTTTTGGGGAAAGATTGAGAAAAGAAACAGTTTTATTGTCAAATTCAGCAAGTTCTGGCTCATATAATTTCTCAAAATTCTGTGAAAAACTTAGCTGTTTTTTCTTTGCTGTGTCTTTTCATCTCATATTTTATCACAAGTAGCAAAAAGAAGCCAGTTGTCACTTTCTACATTCTGCCTGAAAATCTCCCCTGCCAGATCCATGAGTTTATTAGTTTCTCTTTTTATTTCCCACATTATTGTAGCCAGCAATGTTGTCAAACTTTCTGCCACTGCATAACAAGAGTCCCCTTTTTATCAATCTCCAATAGAATTTTTCTTACTTCCTCAAGTCCTCAAGTGTTCTTGATGTTTCCTCAGGTTCTTTCTAGCTTCTACTAAAAGTCTTCAGAAGGTCCACTCAGCTTGGACAACTACTGGATCCCAAAGGCAATAGCAAATGCCTTCAGTTTTTATTTCAGTAGCATCACACTTCCAGATCCAAATCCTTTCTGATTGTAGCTGCATAGTAAATTACTCTGAAAATCTGTGGCTTAAAACAAGAGCTATATTGTTATTCTTTCTAAAAGTTCTGTGTATCAGGTACTTAGGTAGATGGTGGTAAAGGTGGCTTATCATTGCTCTGTGATATCTGCAGCCTCACATGGGTTAGCTAACATGGCTGTGCACTGGATCATCTAGGGCTAGCTGAGAATCTGCTATCTAAGTAGATTCAAGGTCTTTCTATGGGTTGTCTCCATATAACATCTCCAGTATGGCATTCCAGGTTTGTTGAATACTTTATATGGAAACTTAGGTCCTCAAAAGCAATAGATAGAACAGTTCATGTTAAAAACTATAAGGATTCCTATGATGTTATAAACCTGACCTTGAGCTCCAATTCCAGTGTTTTTATTTCTATTTTTTTAATGTTCTAAACTAGTTCCTGCCTTAAGACCATTTTCTTTACTGTTTCCTCTGCCTGGATTGCTAGTGTCATGGATCTTTTCTTGGATTGCCCTTTATGTCATTCAAGTCTGCTCAGACTTAATGTCATGCAGTGACTTTCCTGACAAAGCCAGCTTCTGCATCAGTCACCAGAATCCAGGAAGGATGTCACTTTTCTTAATGAGATGGAGCATGTGCAGTGGAGAAGTCAAAAGAAAAAAAGAGAACCCTCCTTTGCAGATGGTGAGAAACTATAAATACTTACAACTCTTTTTTTTCCCTAGCACATTCTTTCCATTCTTGTCTCTTTGTGGTCTTCTGAAAAGCAAAGTTATTCAGCGTCTAATCAAATGCCTCTTTTTTCTTCTCATTCACCTCTAGGTGTGGTGATTATAAGGTGTCATTATAAGGGGAAAAAATGGGAAAAACCAACCCGAGAAGATCAAGAAAATGTCCAGCATATTATTATTTTAAAATATTTCCTCAATTCTCATTATTTTTCACTAAACAACATAATACCAAATGAAAAAGCAACTTTAGGAATTTCTATTAGATTTAGGGAGAACATTCTGTGTTCAGCGATTGTAAGAGTAAAATGTGTTGCATAGTCATAGCAGATGCTAAAGAAATTATTAGAAAGCAAAGCTTGTGTCATATTGTATGAATTATTCCTCTAGGCAATAAAGAAGACTAGAAATTTAACTGTACTCTTGTCCCAATCTTAGAAATGTGTATTCCAGATCTCAAGAGAATATCATTAAACATCAAGTTTCATCACTCTACCAAGAGTTAGAAAAAGCAAGTTAATTTCACATGCATTTTTTCTTAGTAAGGAAAATTCCTTAGAATCTAACTCATGGGAATCATATTAGAATCTATTACACAGTGAAAAAAGCAATACAGAAATATCTTTATGCCATTACTGGACTAAAAAAACACAGGCAAGGCAGGTAACTTGCAGAACCCATTAAGAAAGAGAACCCAGAAGACTTGTTCTGAGGCAAGTGAAATAAAAGTCTTCAGTCTCTTCTTGTGGAGATAAAATTACTTTATTGGAACAAAAACACTTCCAATGAAAACTGAATGAAGGACCTCTGGCCATAAAGGGCCATATACTTTGCTTAATGGAACTAAAATATGTCCACTACACATGTGCTACCCTTGCCTGAAAGAAAGAACAGACTTCACAGGGTTGAATATTTCACTTCCAGGAAAAAAGTAGTCATTCTAGGTTAAAGTACAATAAAATCAGAACTTCATTTCTAATTCAGATAGCTGATAAATGTTCTTAATGTTCACATTTTCAAGATACTAGAATTATTCCTTTATATTTCAAGCACTTATTCTTGAATATTTTTTAAAAAGCTCTTCAGAAAGTATTCCACATATTCTTAGTGTAAGAAATATATAAGAAACAAACTTCATCCTCTCTATTAAGATAAGAGAAAAATACTGTTATCATTTTATTATGTTGTGTTCATGTGATTATTGGTGACCATAAATTGCTGTATTTGCACGTGTATTTAAATATGTATTTAATTTATGTGTATATATACACAATTACATATGGTTGTATGTGTGTATACTGTTAAATCAGTTGAACATAAGGTTTAGATAGCTTGATATTTCATCTCTATTTCATTATATATTTCTATTTGGAGGAAGTACTAAGGATTGAAGTCAGGGGCACTCGACCATTAAGCCACATCCTCACCCCTATTTTGTATTTTATTTAGAAACAGGGTTTCACTGAGTTGTTTCACTGACTTGCTTAGCCTCTTACTTTTGCTGAGGCTGGCTTTGGACTCGTGATCCTCCTGTCTCAGCCTCCTGAGCCGCTAGGATTACAGGCATGCACCTGTAATTGTTATATTTCTTATGAATGAAAATATTCTCATATATATCCATAACATCTAAGAAAAATAATAATTCAATAATGGATAAATATAGGATCAATTTTGAGATCTTCCACATGTATCTTTTAGGACTGTTATTTTTTCCAGTCTAGAAGCTGATCAATATTTCACACATTTGCATGTGTTCAGGCATCTCTTGCATATTTTTCATATGGAACATCTTACTCTTCCTCTGTTTCTCAAAATGATTTTAAAGAGGCCAGAACTTTCGTTTTGCAGTGTGTTTCATGTTCTAAATTTTCTTGATTGTTCTTGCATTTTTTATTTAATTAAATATTCTGAAAAGAATGCTACACAGACAATATTGTTTATTTTTTTACTGCATCACCTCTGACGACATCCAATTTTAGATGTATTAGTATTGATGATGCTAAGTTGATCATTTGGCAACCAAGAGACCACCAAATTTCTTCATGTACAGCTACATTTTGACCACTGTAATTAATAATTAATCTGTGACATTACTTTTCAGGATCATATGAAAATTCTTGTTTCTAACCTTTCATTTGTTTTAGCATCCACTGGTAACTCTTATCTAAATTAATTACCACACTTGTTGCTGTAACAAGGGAGATTCTGTCAACAAAAAAAATACAAATACTAAAATTAAGAAATTATTGCATGAGTTTAACAGGACACTAAACACAGATGATGAAATTACTAATGAAGTAGAAGATCAATCAGCAGAAAATATTAAGTCTGAAACTGGTAAAAGGAATGAAATGAAGAAAATAACATAAGAGATATTTGAAGCATGATTAAAGATCCAACATGAATGTTAAAACCCCTGAAGGAAGGGAGAAAAATAATTGGCCAGAAATAATATTTAAATAAATGATAGTTGACAATATCTGAAAACTCAAAAGACATTAAGTCACAGCTTAAAAGTATACTCTGTATCTAAGGCAGAATTAATAAAATGATAAGCACACCTAGGCATGTCAGGCTGATGGAGGCAGGGAAAATGTTTAAATGTTTTAAAAAAGATACATTCCTACATGTCTATTTTGGTGCAAGTACCTTGCCATTTTTGTTACTATAGCTTTGTAGTATAGTTTAAGATCTGGTATTGTGATGCCTCCTGCTTTACTCTTCTTGAAAAGAATTGCTTTGGCTATTCTGGGTCTCTTATTCTTCCAAATGAATTTCATGACTGTCTTTTCTATTTCTGCAAAGAATGGCATTGGAATTTTAATTGGAATCACATTGAATCTATATAGTGCTTTGGGTAGTATGGTCATTTTGACAATATTGATTCTGCCTATCCAAGAGCATTGGAGATCTTTCCATCTTCTAAGGTCTTCTTCAATTTCTTTCTGTAGTGTCCTCTAGTTGGCATTGTAGAGGCCTTTCACCTCTTTTGTTAACTTGATTCCCAAGTATTTTATTTTATTTTTATAGACCAATGGTATAGAATATAAGACACAGAGATAAGCCCACATACAGTTATCTTGTACTAGACAAAGATGCCAAAAATATACTTTGGAGAAAGGATATCCTCTTCAACAAATGGTATTGAGAAAACTGGAAATCCATATGCAGCAAAATTAAATTAAACCTTTATCTCTCACCATGCACAAAACTCAACTCAAAGTGCAATTAGACCAGAGACTCTGCACCTAATAGAGGAAAAAGTAGGCCCAAACCTGTGTCAAGTCAAATTAGGCCCTAACTTCTTTGACAAGAATCCTAAAGTGCAGGAAATAAAATCAAGAATCAATAAATGGGATGAATTCAAGCTAAAAAGCTGCTTCTCAGCAAAAAAAAAAAAAAAAAAAAAAAAAAAAAAATAATCAATGAAGTGAACAGAGAGCCTACAATCTGGGAGCAAATTTTTGCCACACACACATCAGGTAGAGCACTAATCTCCAGGATATATAAAGAACTCAAAAAACTTAACACTAAAAAAATAAACAACCCAATCAATAAATGGGCTAAGAAGCTGAACAGACACTTCTCAGAAGATATACAATCGATCAACAAACATGAAAAAATGTTTAACATCTCTAGCAATTAAAGAAATGCAATCAAAACTACTCTAAGATTTTATCTCACGCCAGTCAGAATGGCAGTTATCAAGAATACAAACAACAAGTGTTGGGGAGGATGTGGGGAAAAAGGCATGCTCATACATTGCTGGTGGGACTGTAACTTGGTGCAACCACAATGGAAAGCTGTATGGAGATTCCTTAGAAAACTTGGAATGGAACCACCATTTGACCCAGCTATCCCACTCCTCAGTCTATACCATAAAGACTTAAAAACAGCATATTAATGTGACACAGCCATTTCAATGTTTATAGAAGTTCAATTAACAATAGCTAAACTGTGGAACCAACCTAGATGCCCTTCAATGGATGAATGGATTAAAAAAAACTGTGGTATATATACACAATGGCATGTTACTCAGCAATAAAAGAGAATAAAATTATGGCATTTGCAGGAAAATGGATGAAGTTGGAGAATATCATGCTAAGTGAAATAAGACAATCCCCAAAAACCAAAGGCCGAATGTCCTCTCTGATAAGTGAATGCTGATCCATAATGGGGGAGGGGGCATGGGAAGAATGGAGGAAATTTGGTCAAAGGGAAAGGAGAGGAGAGGAGGGGACATGGGGGCAGGAAAGATGGTGGAATGAGATGGACATCATTGCCCTGGGTTCATGTATGACTGCAAATATGGTGTGACTCTACATCATGTAGAACTAGAGAAATGAAAAGTTGTGCTCCACTTGTGTACAATGAATCAAATGCATTCTGCTGTCATGCATACCTAAGTAGAATAAATAAAAAATAAAAATAAATACAAAAATAATTTTCAAAAAAAAGACACATTCCTTTCAAACCAATCATAAGACCAACAGATGAGTTATAAGTAGAAATGTGGGTGCTGCCAGAATAAAATGACAACTTCAAAATATCAGAAGAAAAACAACTGTCAACCTAGAATTCTATATACAACAAAGATATCCTTCAACAATGAAGATGAAACAGATATGTCTCTCTCCCTTTCTCTAATTTTCCCTCTCTCTCTCTCTCTCTGTCTCTCTCTCTCTCTCTCACACACACACACACACACACACACACACACACACACATCCCTGAGAGAATTTGTCAACAGCAAATCTATGTGAAAGAAATAATAAAGAAAGCTGTTTAGGTACATGTAAATCAATCCCTGATGGAAAAGAAAAGAAAACAAATGAATAAAAATAAATGGTAAACAATGGTAAATTAGTAACTAAATCCAAATGAATGTTGACTTTATCATAGTAATATACATTGTATAGAATATATATAGAATTAAAAACAAAACAAAAAATACCATAAAACATGAGTAATAAACAAAATGTGCAGGTTCTAATGTCTTTCAGTTGTCTAACATATGGTAAATTTACTATTATACTTAAATAAGTCAAAGATGCATATTATAATCTCCAAGACAATTCATTTACTAAGACCAAAGTAGTGTTTACTAAAACACAATGAAAATGAGAAAAAAAAAATACTTGATTAATCCAAAAGAGGCTACGAGTGTAAAGAAAAAAAGAAACAGTTGAAAAACAATGTAGAAATATTAGAGAAAATTTCACCTAGTAATTAAAACATGTTCTTGGTTCATTCATACTTGTTTCAATCCCATCTCTTTCACTCTTTAGTTGCATAGAGTTATAAAAATCACTTGACCTAATTCTTACCCCATTTGTAAAGTGAGAATGAAATTTGTACCAGCTCATGATGGTATTTTACAAACAATAAATGAAATAATGGAAATAAAATATGAACATAGAGTATGCTATCAATAAATTTCTTTACTAATATAAGGTAAAATCAATGTCTATATTTCTAAATGTGCTTAGTACTTGTCTGAGTTTCTACAATTTAGAAATATAAAAATTATAAGATTAAAAGAAAGTCCCATAGAGCACTCACATTTGAAATTGATTTGCTATATACTTCAATAATATGTTCTGTTTTAAATAAGGATATAATATAAAAGTTTGTGTTGATATTGATGGGTGGTAAGATGATATGTTCCTCTAACAATTTTTAAAATTAAATTTATTTTTAACTTACATATAAAAACACAAAAATTGTATGTACTAATGGGGGACCATGTGAGGTTTAAATACGTGAATATATTGTTTAATGTTTGAATCAGCTTAAACTTGTATTTCCATGTTTAAAATGTACTGTACATTACTGTTACCATTGTTACCCTGCTGTACAATAGCACATGAGAGCTTCTTGTTCCTATCTCACTATAACTTATTATGCTTTGATTAACTTTTCCCCATCTCTCCCTCCTGCCTCTAATAACCACCATTCTATTCTTAATGTCTATGAGATCAACTTTTTTAGATTCCTCTTGAATGAGACCATGTGATATTTGACTTTTTGTACCTCATTTATTTTAATGGTCTCTAGATCCATCCATGTTTTTACAAATGACAGGATTTCATTCTTTCTGATGAATGAATTGTATTCCAATGAGTATATTTACCATATTCTTTTTTATTATAATTTTTTGTGGTGCTGGGGATTGAACCCAGAGCCTCTTTCATGCTAGTCAAGTGCTCTACCACTGAGGTTCACCCCCAGTTCCACATTTTCTTTATGGATCCATCAGTTGATAGATATTTCAGTTTTTCTATTTCCCATGGAAGTGCTCATTTTTTGACATACTAATGTCATTTCCTTTGGATATATCTCTAGTAATGGGATTGTTAGATCATATGGTGGTTTGGTTTTTAATTATTTTTGAAGAACCTCCATACTATTTTCCACAATAGCTTTACTAGTTTACATATCTGCCAATAGTATGCAAGAAAATAACTCTTTTTAAAAGATGTATACAATAGTTACCCAAAATTAAACGACTTTTTTTCTTTGAAGAAATAATGGACCAGAAGTTGAAAGAACTGAGTCCTAGCCCTGTCCCTACTAGTGCTTAATCATGATCTTGATTCATTGGACATGACATTTTCTTTGTTGGTCCACAATATTCCAATTTTTAAAAATCACGATAATAAATCCCTTTTATCTGCATCCTCCCCAGCACTTGTTATCTTTAGTCTTTTTTATAATAACCATTTTTTATGGGAGTGAGATACATATCTACCTTTTATATAAGCCTGGACTTGAATAATCAAGCTTGACCCATATACATTAGGCAAGGCATTATTTGGAAAACAAATCAGCTTTATTAGAACTTATCAGGGTGATAAAACTGTTTACAAAAGAATTTGTGTACAAGTTTCTTCTCTAAGAAAAATAAGGGAAAAAGAAAAAAATTAATGGCTATGGATATATTTGCTTTTTCAGTAATATATCTTTCTTTGAAGTGTCAAAAACTATATATATAAATTTTGTTAATAATTTTGTTGTTTTCATTATTAAAGATTAGAACTACCTTTGATCTTTTCCTTAACAAAATGTGTAGGTTTATAAAACCTTTTAAAGTTAAGGAAGAGATACTGCTAACATCCCCCAAACACTCCTCTTGTTATCTGCGAACACTAAGTTTATCTCTATTATTTTTTAACTTCCATAAAAAGAATCATTCAATATGTATCTTTTCACTTCTAGTTCTTCTTCTTTTATATTATCCTTCACTTTTAATTCTTTTTCCTGTATAGTATATTTGCAATGTTTGTTCATGTTTATGAGTATAGCTGGAACTCCTTTGTTTTCATTATTTTTCAGTATTTACTACACAGAATTACTACAGTTTTTATATCAATTTTTGAATCATAGTTTTATTGCTTCTTCCACAACTTTAATACATTTTATTCACCTTTTTATTTATTGTATTGGCAAAAATGTCCCCTATAATGTTCAAGGGAAATGATAACAAGAGCCCTCCTCATTTTATTTTCCTTCTCAGGGAGTAAGTTTTCAGCATTGATCAATAAGTACATGTTCTGCAGGTATGTTAAGAAAGTTTTAGTCTTGTCCTAGTTAGTTGAAAGGGTTTTCTAAAAACATAAAATTGTAGTTAATATTGTACATGTTTTCTCTGATTCTGTGGAGATGATTCAGTTGATTTTGGCAGATGTCTCATCTTCCCATTTCTTCATGTTAGAGTCACATGAATAGACATTTTTCCAAGAGAGACACACAACTGGCCAACAGGTATACGAAAGGGTGCTCAACATCACTAATCCTCAGGAAAATAAAAAACACCTGTTAGGCTGGTTATCATAAAAAGATAAGTCAGAAAGGTACAGAAAAGGGAACACCAGTACCTAGAAGAAAGAAAAACACATTGGTAGAGCTATTATGGAAAACACTATGGAGTTTCCTTAAAAAAAACCCTAAAAATTAAATTACCATATGACTCATCAATCCCACTTCTGGGTATATATCCAAAGAAAATAAAACCAGTATCTTGATACCTGCATTCTCATGTTTACTGCAGCATTATTTCCAATATATAATTCGTGGAAACATCCTAAATGTCTGTGGGTGGATGAGTGGGTAAAGAAAATGTGGTGTATACATATGCATTGGAATGTTATTCAGCCTTAACAAAGAGGAAATCCTGTCATTTGCAAGTACATGACGAACCTGGAGGATACACTGAGTAAAATAAGCCAGACACAGAAGAGTAGATAACTGCATGATCACATTTACATGTGGAATCTAAAACAGTACAGCTCAGAAACAGAGTACAGCAGAGGTTGTCAGTAGGGAAAGGGTGGTAAGGGAAAGCGGAAATTTTGCTCAAACAGTATGAAGTTTCAGTTATATAAAATGATTGAGTTCTGGAATCTAATGTACCCCATAACTATGGTTAATAATACTGAATTGGATGCTTGAAATTTGATAAAAGAACAGATCTGGCCCAAGATCAGATTTGCTAGTGCTATCCCTTCTTAGTACATTCTGGAAACCAATTCTTTCCCCATAGTCTTCCAAGTCTATCTGAAGTTCTGCTCAGCTATCACCCTGAGAGACTCCATTTCCAGAATTGACAAATATGTCTTGAAATACTGCACCAACATCAAGCTCAATTCTGTGAGTTTCTGTCTATTCCTGAATCTTGGCTCCATAATTCTTCACTGCTTTGTTAACTCTCTGTGCCTTCGAGCAATATCATGTTGATATTTTGTCATTTGTTTTCAAGATGTTCTGAATGGACTGCATTTCTTTGCCTGACATTAGTAGAAACATTTTTTCTGTAAACTTTTGCTAACTGTTATCCAAAAGAAGTATGGATTGGCTGCTCTAATTTAGTAATTACATATGACAAACAGCTGCTCACAATTTTGTTTAATTCATTTTGGCAAAGAACTTATTTTAATTACCTTTACTCATCTATTGAACAACTATTTACTGACAGCATACAAAGCATGAGGTACCGTCTTAAACCACAAAATGCAATAATGAAAAGACGTGAGTTTCCTACCTCTTAGCATCTACCTTCTCGTTGGTATAATAGAATGAATGACCAATAAATAAGCGTATATTAGCATGCAAAGAACACTAGGTTCTCTCCATACACTACAAAAGCAAACAAATAAATACATAAGCATGCAACTTCAAATTGTAGTAAGTGGTATGAAGAAAATGAAGATTGGGTTGTTACTGAAAAGTCAATGGCAAGCACAACTTAAACACGAAGAAGAAAGCCCTGGTGAAGAGCAGTAGGAAAATAGTGTCCAGGAGGAGGTAACTAAATAAACAAATGCACTAAGGAAGAAAAATGCTTGTTGTGTTAGCAGATCATGACTAAGTATGTCCTGTGAGCAAGGAATTAGTATGAGTTAAATTAGTATGAGTTCTTCTGGGGCAGAATACAGAGTTCCAGATTCCACATAGAATCTCATGGGTTTTAGTTAGACTAACTCAGCTTCCTTTGTCCTATAACTTGTTTTAATAGAATGCAGCAGAAGTTATAATGCTATGTTACAGCTCAGTCAACTTTCATGATATTTCTACCCAAAGGATGACAAAAAGGTGCTCTCAGCTCACTAAAGTCCTAGGAGTGCCTGGACTGCCAAAAAGTAAATAGATTGTTTCTACTGACAATTTTACCTCTTAGAGGGTAGTGGAAGCAACTTGGCAAATTGCTACTCTTAACTTGATAATGACCAACAAGAAAAAATTGGTTGGAAAAGTAGAAGTGACAAGAACCTTGGGGAAGGAAACAGTGCTACTTTAGAATGTAAAATCACAACCAAAGAAAATCCTGGGCACGGATAACGTTAAGTCTTGAAGAGAAGTGTTTTTTATGTTTGTTTAAGAGCAAAGTGAAGGGCTGTGGCTGAGGCTCAGTGGTGAGCACTTGCCTTGCATGCGTGAGTCACTGGGTTCGATCCTCAGCACCACATACAAATAAATAAATAAAAATAAAGATATTGCGTCCATCTACAACTAAAAAAAATTTTTTAAAAAAAGAGCAAAGTGAAAATAGACTCAAGGTATTAGAACCAAAGAGAGGAGACTTCAAGCATATTTAGAAAGTTCACAGTATGTAGTTTATTTATGTGATTATAGAGGGAGCTCTGAGGAGGAAGAATATGGGAGCTGGAGCAAAAAGCCTGATATTGCTTCCAATATACTTCCTATATTGCTTCCAATATACTCAATTTAAAAAGAGAATCTACTAATAATTATAAAACAATGACATTTAATATTTTCAAGAAGTTTGCTCATAATGTATTTAAACTCATAAAATATTAAAAACTAAACCAAATATTTGTTTATTTGGAGGATAAAAACACAACCAGAGCGGAGGCAGCTTGAAGAAATATTAATGGATTCTGAGAAAAATTTTAAAAAATATTTTTTATTTACATTCTTCTGGTCAGGTTAATGGCTACACTTTAAAGAGCAAAATAAGCCAGGAAGAGGAGTTGAAAGCCAAAGCATATGATATTTAGAGGGAAACAGTAACATCTTACAAATTAATTTGCTGAAAGATATATAATGGGCATTTTTCATTTTAGAAATCCTATTGAATAAGTGAACTAATGAATCTTAAAGAGAATCTAATATCTCTAATATTCAAAATGGAAGAGAACAAAGTGAAAAATCTTAAAGACTCTCATACATTGAGAGCACATTCAGAACAGGCTATAATGGGGTCATTTATGAGTTTTCTGAAATGAAGTTATTATTAGGAAATAATTTACTAATGACAAGTGATATAATACCAATATGTATTTTTCTTTCTCATTTGATCTCCATACTCCAATGACAGAGGTCTCCCCTTCATCCAAAAATTTGGCATGTAAGAAACACAAAATTTTTGTTGTGTGCACAGCTCAATTTTCTCTAACATAACAACCTCCAATGGATTTCCCCACATGGGACATGCTGTCCGCTCTGCCTGCAGTACCCTCACACTATTGATTTACACTACCTTAAACCCCACAGCTTTACATTACCCAACTCAATCCATCTATATCTCACATTTAACATTCCATTGTGGAATCCTTCCCTGACCCTTCACTTCATGCACAAGCACAATGACTGGTCAGAATACCCCATTACAGGTTGACTGTTCCTTATACGAAATACTTGAGTCTAGAAGTATCTTCAATATTTTCAGATTTTGGAACATTTACATAAACACAAGAAATCTTGAGAATGGGACTGGGAACCAAGTCTAAACACAAAATTCATTCGTGTTTCATATACACCTTATAGACATACCCTGAAGGGACTTTTATACAATGTTTTCAGTGTGTCTGCACTTTGATTATTACCTGTGACATGAGGTCATGTGTGGAATTTTTCTACTCTGGTGTCATGCCAGTGTTCAAAAGTATTAGATTTTGGAACATTTTTAATTTCAGATACTTTAGTTAGGGATGCTCAACCTGTATATTCTTATTCCTTTTTTATAATACTTACCGTAATTATAGTTAATCACTTATCTAGATAATTATTTGTTTAAGGCTTATCTGTGTTATTGGATTATAACCTTTATCAAGATGAAAACACATATGTCATGTTTATCTCATACTCCAAGTATTCAGGTCAGACAATTTTAGTCATAAATTCTTTGTAGGTTAGTCTATAGATATAGACAAGGTCTTTTATAAAATCCTTTAAGAAAAGATGGAGAAATATGAGATGGTCATGGTTCAGTTAAACTGAATAGCAACCTTGGATTAAATGACTATATCCAAAAGACAGAGATTACAGTCTGGAGACAGTATATATTATGTGTTTAGTGTCACATCACATGATAGAGCAGTGATTTATTATCTTTGGTGTGAACAAAAAACACCATTATACTCTCCCAGAAAAAGGTAAACTGTAGGATCTCACTACCAGCTATTGAGGTTCATGAGGTTCCCTGTGCTCCCCCAATAGGAAAACTTTCCAATGTAATATCATAAGGAAATTTTTTCCCATTGATCTTTTTCTCTCAGGTATATATTCAGTTACCAACTTCATCAATAACAGCATATCTTCTATTTTAGATGTATATAAATATACAGGATAGAATTTCAGCTAAAAGAAAACTTATGAAAAAAAGAATTTTTTTTAAGAATAAGTTTTTAGTTCACAATAGTTTCAGAAATACAGAAAAAGTTAGGAGTTTCAATGCACCCATACCTAGATTTATTATTAATAATATTATGCATTATTATGGTATATTTGTCAGAATTAGTGAACTAATATTGACCATTATTTTTAACGAAAGTCTACATTTTATTTATAATCCTTACATTTTACCCAATGTCCTTCTTTATTGCAGGATCCTATCCAGGTTGCCACATTATATTTTGTTGTCACATTCACTTAGATTTCTCTTGCTCTTGACTACAGCATTTTCTCAGGCTTCTATACTTTTGATGATTTGGGCAATTTTGAGGAATAATGGTCATGTGTTTTGTTAAACGTCCCTATATTGAAATTTGTCTAATTTTTCCTCAAGATAGGGCTGGGGTGATGGATTTGAGAGAAGACCATAGAGGTAAAATGTGATTCTCATTCCATCATCTTAATGACACAATCTACGATACAATCTACGTTCCTTGTAGTTGTTGATATTCACTTTGATCACCTCGTTGCTGGTATTTCTCAGACTTTTTCATTGTAAAATAAGCCATTCTCCCTCTTTTTGTGCAGTACTGTTTGGAACTCACTGTGCATAGTTAACACTCACGTAGTGAGAAATTATGCCTCAACTCCTTGATGGCAAAGTATCTACATAAATTATTTACAATTCTTCTACTTGGACGATTTAATCTATTCTCCCTATTTGTTTATTCTATCCCTATGTAATCATGACTATTCTATAGTTCAACTTATAATTTAATACTTCCGTATTTATTTCATTGCTCAAATTGTTCCAGCTTGGGTATTAAGAGCTACTTCCATCATTATAGGAGACTCCTGTTAATTTGTTTGTCTGTTTATTAGGAGGTTGAGGTTTGGTTTTGTTGTTGTTGTTGACATTCCTTTCTTTCTAGTGCTATGAGATGCTCTAAGCTCATCTTAAATATTTGCTGCATTACTCCTGGAATCAGCCACTTCTCCCAAGGAGTTCTTGTTTCTTTTACTGGAGAATGGTTTTCAAAATCCAGATCTGGGTGTGCTTATTACTACTTCAGTATCATTGCTTTTAGGCTTCCTCAACTGAGGAAATAAGTGTGTGTGTGTGTGTGTGTGTGTGTGTGTGTGGGTGGGTGTGTGATGTGTGTATGAACTCAAGTACATGCACATATTATAATTTCTATAGGTGACCATCTGTATCTATACATGAGTTCTTATTGAGGTTTCCAACTTCAATTCATGTGGACCATTTTAGCCTCCTGTCCTTGATTAATAAAATTTATCAGTATTAGAAGCTGATTCTTTAGGGCAATAGCAGTAAACTTTAAACCGTATCAAGAATAAACAACTGAAATTTAAAATAATATATCAAGATCATAAATTATAAGAATTACTTTGTGCACAATTCCATGCTAATCAATCTGTAAACAAAGAATTTTCTTTTAGTTATGAACTATTTCCAAAGAATTAGAAAACTTTAAAATATAAACAAATTGAGGTTGATAATGAAAAACAAAAGAGAAAAAGTGGGAAACAAAAATACACTATAAAAATTTACTAAGACCTAAAGGAAGAGCTAGACAAGGGAGAGGTTACCATGAGCAGTAGATTAAAAAAAATAAATAAATCTATGTTTAAATACTACCTAAATCTATGAAAAAATAACTCCACAAACTACAATATTTTATGGATCCATAAAAGATACATAAACTTATCCACATATATAGTTAAATTTAGTTTGATGAAGAAAGTATTGTAAAGCAAAAATGCAAGTGGGAACTTATTAATCAACAATTAGTTGAACAATTGGATTCCCTGTGTGTGTATAAATTCCAGGTCAATTAATATTACAAAGGTTGCAAAAGAAAGTATAAGTTAATATCAGTGGGAGCATTGGCTAATTAAAGCACAAAGCCAAAGGATAAGGGTGGCAGACTTTATTTCAAATAATAAAACTTCCTAAAACAAAATTTATCATAAATAAAGTTATAATCCCAGAAAAGTTCTACAAAAAATTTTCATTGTGTTACAAATAATACATATGCAGAGTTGCTAAAGTCAATATAAAAAATAGAAATAATGGACAAAACATGAATAGACGAATCACAAAGAATAATCATAAATGGCTACTAAATATATATGAAGATATTCAACACCCAAGAAGAAAACTGAAAATTAAAATGAATTATTTTTCATAAGATTGGCAAGAATCAAAGAGTGAAAATATCAAGCCTTGGCAAGCATACGAAGAATAGTACTTTGCTACACTTTTAGTGGAAGTTATAAAATTGGAAAAATCATTCTGGAAAACAGGTTGACAGTCTATCATAATAAATTGTACATCTCCAGTGATTCAGCAATTCTACTTCTAAGAAACTCTTCTAAAGGAAAAGTCAGAAATGAGAGCCAAAATGTAGATAGTAAAATGATTTTGTTATGGTGATGAAATTTGGCAACCTAATTGTCCAAGAATACATTATTTTTATGATATTGTAATATACTACATATCTATTTAAAAGAATGACATAAGTTTTTATGTATTTATGTATACCCTAACCCTAACTCTACAGAAATATAAATTAACAGATACAGGGACTAATGCTACAAGTATCAATTTCCATTCGATAGAAACTCCAGAAAGAAAACATTTAATAGGAAATGAAGGGGAGAAAATAACTGAAGATATGTCATTATTTTTACATAACTAAAGAAAGATATAAGCTCTCAGTTGAAAAACCTCCTAAAAGTACAAAATGGGGAAGAAAAGAAAAAAATTAATGCATATTTAAATATGAGACAGTGAACTTTGGACACAAAGCAAAATTCCTAGAATGAACAAAAGTAAAAGCTTACATTTAAATCATTGACCCTAGGTTTCCAAAAAGGAGAATAAAGTGTACAAAGATAAAGACTAATACAGCATACAATTGATAAAGGAAGGATTCTCTTCTAAAAAATATCAAAATAAGTGGTTCACTATATGAAAACCACAATGAAATTACAATCTTATTTCACAAAAATAAAATTCATAAATTAAGATATATTATGAGAAGCAGAAAAAAAAACAGAAAAAGAAAGTATTTTTCTTCCTCTACAGAGAATTTCTAAATAAAAACAAAAAGCATTAATGAAGGGGAAACCATGTATAGTAAACCATGTATCAAAAATAAAGATTTAATCAAACAAGGATTTCTCACTTGACATTAGCAGTAAAAATGTATTTGCAACACTCAAAACCAAAATCTAGAATATACAGGCAACTCTTAAATATTATCAGAAAAATAGAAAGGAAATGATGGGCTGTTTATATAAGCAAATAATAAATAAAGAGATAATCAACCTTAGCAGTAATCAAAGAATTGCAAATAAAATAACTATGAGATGAAATGCCCTGCATGTTCATCATGTTGACATAAATTCTAACAATAGCAAGTGTTGTAGCAGATAAAAGGGAAACATATCCTCCTGCACTACTGTTGAATGTAATCAGTCGCATTCACTTTGGAGAAAAAAATCAAAGAGTGAAATAAGGATACATACATGTCCTAAAATCCAAAACATTCTCAGGAAGCCTTTCCTCAAGTACACAAAAAGATGTATATTAAAATGCTCATTAATCATATCAATTCCCATAAATTCAAATGTGTATCAATGTCCTATTTCTGTTTCAACAGTGGTAGTATAATCCTGGAAGCAATCAATATTCATCTATTAGATGGTTTAGGTGGGTACTAAAAAAGGATAAATCCAATATCATTATTAAAAATATATATTCAGTTCTATGGAGGTATAGGAAAAAACAGTAAGGAATATAATGTAGCATATATCTATGTATGAATCTGATATTTATATGAAACTTATGCAATTCATATCTACATATATAAGTATAATGTGTATTATAAAAATAATGTGTATTTTATATAAACACATATATGTAACTAAAAAAATTTGTAGGGTGAATTGGTAATATACAAACTAAGTGCAAAGGAGAGAGGAAGTGTAAGAGAAAATCAGATCAAACCATTAGATGAACAGCATAAAAAAATTTAAAGTCTTTCATCCATTGTCTGATAATGAGGAATATACCTCAATTTAGTTGAGTGTACCTAAAAACTTGAAGTTATTGCACTCATTACAGGCAAGGGCATGGGCGAAACAAGTGCTCACATATGTAGATAATACTTTTCAGGACATACACTCTAATATTTATGAAAATTTACTTCTGGTTTTCGGAGCATATACATAATAAGCTAGCCATTGCCCAAGTCTATAATGTATAGGAGCATCTTCACCACCCTGAGCTAGCAAGGTCATTTTTTAAGTACCTGAGCCTTACCCTTTATCTGATTTCTAAGATGTTGCTCTCATTCAACAGATGTTTACTAAACTCCAAATACATAACACAAACTCATTAACTATTTGTTCTAATATTTTACTGATTCCCATTTCATTTCTCTGGTTGCTCCATTACTTTATTTTTCAAAGTGTGTTTACCCCTAAATCTGAAAATCTCCAAATCTCAGCCAGTAATTTTTTGCCTAGAATATTCATTACATTTCTCCTCCATTCTCATGCTTTTTCATATTACCAACTTCCATTTTGAAATCTATTTTTTCCTCTAAATATTTTTGCATTCATATCATTCTACTGTCTAAAAATGAGCATAAATCAATTGAATATCATTGTTTTCTCCCCTAAAGCAGTTCTCATTCCTAATTACTATTTACTTCTCTGGGTGTATTGTTATCCCAATGACCATGTAAGCTATGCAACTAAATTGTATATTTGTTTTACTATTCTCTTTCTTGTATTAATCACACCAATTCTCATAAATTTGCATCTGTGTTAGTTTTCTACTGCTGTTGTAACAAATTGCCACCAACTTCATGCCTTAAAAACAACATAACTTTATTATCCTCAAGTTCTGGAGGACTAAAACATGAAATGGATCTCAATGAACTATAAGGAAGACTTTAATAGGGTTTCCTCCTATTTGAAGATTCTTGGGAAAAATTCATTTCTCTCCTTTTCTAGCTTCAAGAAGCTACCCTCATTTCTGAGCTTATAGTTCTCTTTCATCTTCAAAGTCTTCAATGACTGTGGAGTTTTTCTTATACTGCTACCTCTCTGGGTTTCTTATTTCTATATGTATATTCCATTTTTAATAATCATTCTTATTAGATCAGTCCCAACTGAATAATCCAAAATAATTCCCTGGGTTATATGATTAGCAACATTAATTTTGTTTTCAACCTTAATTCCTCTCCTATTTTCTATGTAATATAGCATACTGACAGAATATTAGATTAGGACATCTTTGAGGATTCATTATTCTAACTACCATAATATTCAACTCATATCAATTCAAATATCACCTATTCGATATTATCATTATTTGATAAACGTTATTAATTTTTTTCTTCATAATTTAATACCAATTCCCTGAAAAACCTTTTCTTCCCAAGTATTTCTAGGGTCTCTACCAGATTTCTTACATGTACTCAGATCAAGTCCTTCTTGTAACTGTGCCCACATCTCTCTTCCTTGGACTTTTTGGTTAAGTATGAGAATGCCCTCCAGTTGCTGCTAAAATCTCTGCAGATCATGGTTTTCAGTCTTGTCCCACCATTTCTGCTACTTTTGCAGCAGTGGCATTCAACTCCCAGAAACATCAAACCTTTGCATTGAGGGAAAATACTTCTTTCCACATTTTGTGTCACATACTAAAAGATAACAAAACAGAGTTGCTTGCTCCCATCTTAGATACTTTTAAATAACATTTAGTTTTTACTTTAAAACATAGGTCCATCAAACCTAAGTGACAAAAATTATGTATATTCAGCATCACTATTCCCAAGGATGACAAAAGTTTCTTTTTGTTTCTAATACCTCACAGTTGACATCCTTTCCTTATAAGTTGAATTTTCATCCAGGGAACTCCTTAATGCCTTGTTCAAATAGACTTTTGGTAGACCTAACCATCAATCTTACCAGACCTGTCTGAATCCAGTGGTTTTATAACTCAACCCAAATGCAATAAATTGCAACCATAGCTTCTCATGCCTATTTCTTCTTTACTTTTACACAACCACAAAACTAGCCCTGGAGGGAGATTTCATTTAATATTTGAATATTTGCACACTACCACCATCCCATAATTCATCTCCTGCCAACTCAACATAGCATCATTGATTAAGATTCCTAAATCAATGCTACTTTTATATTTGAGAATGTTTGGCACTTTTCTTTGAGCTTGCCAATGAAGTACTACCAATCAATCCACCATTCAATAATCTTCCTATGACTTATGACTTCCATTTTTCTGACCTTAGTTCTTCTTTCTTCATCTTAGTCTTTATGTCATAAATGTTCTTCCTTTTCAAACTAAATCACATAGTTTTTAAGTATCCATCACAAATTTCTACCTTTCAGAACAGTTTTGAAATTATCTAAGACAATTGCAAGTTACCTGAAAATTCAGTAAATCATTTGCTGCTTAAATGATGGAATGCATTTAGATTGTGTTTAATAAATGTCAGCTTGTGGTTTATTGTGCTTAGGTCCAAACATTATCTCTTGAAGTATAAACTAAATAATTCACAAGGTTAGCACAACTATTTTATTACCTACTCAGGCTAGCAAACCACTGATAAGAGCCCCAGGTGTTACTCTGTTCTTTCTTGCTAGACTTGTACCCAATAACTCCAGATTATTCCTCATCCTGATATTGTTGAAAAAAAAAACAATTTGGCAATTCTATTATTTCCTGCCTTTACCAGTACCTCTAGCAAGTCTCTTCCTGAGACTTCTACCTGCCCTCTTAGAAAACCCTCCTTTGCCAACTGCTGTAAACTCCGTTTTTTTCCCAATGGCTTGCTTTCAATTCCTTTCAGATATGACAATGGCTCCTTTATGCTAGATCAAAAATATAATTGTTTAGATTTGATAATTTCTTAGAAAAATTCCTTTGTTTTACCATTCATAACTTCCCTGGGTCAAATTACTGTCCTAATAAATCATGGAATCAGTTTATCTGGAGATGAAGTAAACACCTCTCCACTAAAGAGAACTATCATTCAATACCTAATAACATTAGAGAAGGAAGTATTTCTCCACAAAGTTTTCCAGAAAAAAGTGCTATATAATCTCCAAATAACAATCATATAGGGCAACAGAGGAAAATAGCTTCAAGGGTTCTGAGATATCTTTTCTCTGATGCAGCATTTTTATAGAGATTTCCAATGAGGTAGAATTTATGGGGATGTGAGAGGCAACAGTGTTGCATAAGGTGCTGCTAACGCTACATAATTCCAACAAAAGAAGTAAGATTGAAGACGCCTAACAGACCAAAAAAGGTTACATTTGGTAACCAAAATGTTGTTTGTTGAGCTACTCAATGTTGTTTGCTATTTTTAATTCATCCAATTGTCCTAGAGAGCTTAGAGAGGTAGGTAGGTGACATAGGAATCAAATAGAAAAAAAAAAAGTAGAATCCTCTTTGGAGATCTTCATTTTGACCTGATAGGGGAGAGTTTCTGAGCCAAATAAGTTATCTTGTCATCATTAGAATTAATAATAAGACATGGGGTAGGTTGAAGAAGGGACTTAAACTAATGATTTATGACTGCTTCTAACTCTATGAAAAAAAACCTTGGTTTTATCAGAACTCTTGATGCCTGCTGAAAATTCCTCATCTGTAGACCTTATCACCTCCCTGTAACAAGGAAGGGACATCGTTGCCTGCATAAAAATGACATGCAATATTTAGAATGGAAAACATCTGAGGACAGTCACCTGTGAACAACTCTCACTCTTACTTTTCTTAATTACCTACAACTGACAATATTGTCACTCTTCCCTTTTCAGAGCCTCAACCATTCCTCCTTTCAGACTTCCCATCCTAACCTTTCTCTCTCCTAGGCAACACAAATCCCCTACTATGTCCTTTGCCTATTTTTGTGTGTAATAACCTGCCCTGTGTCCTTTAGCTTTCTTTCAGAATCTCTTCTTGTCCTTGCCTTGTTCTCTATATTCTGCAAGTACAAAAGATCAGAAAAGTGATCATACAGAAATTCTCACCTGAGACTTTATAGTCAAGATATATACAGTATGCTAAAATATTTTGTGTGTTTGTTGATCTGACCCAGATTAGTTTGCAGCCAGAAGATAAGAACTGGACCGAGTACCATAATTGGATTCCTTTGCTACCTCTCTACTGTGCAACAAAGAGATCATAACTATACTAGCTACCCTCTTGAAAAGTCCTGAATAAAAGGAAACACAATAGGCTCTATCTTTATCTGTTAATCTATTAAGAAACCATCCTTAACCTTTTATTGAAGTTTGTTTTATTATAAGAGAGTAACCAAAGCCATTTGGACCATGATCAACAGGAATGGCACAGTAACACTATTCCACTACCTAAAAGAGATATAAATCAAGACAAATTCCATATTTGGCACTGATAGTCACTGAAATATGATAGTGCTGCCTCTCTTACCCCATGTAGATTTCAAAATAAGTACATAATTGAATTATAAAATAAACATAAAAAAATCAAGATTTTTACTTTGTATTAACTTTACTAATAAGTAAACATAGTCTTTTTAAAAATTTGATATTGAATTAAGAATCTTGGATATAAATATGCTTGGTCTACTTACTGAATTATCCATCAGTACACAAATTATATGATCTATACCCATAAGCAGTCATAAAATAAAATGTGGAGAAAATGTGAGGCTTTGCACCTGTGAAATATTACTAACGAAAGTTTGGTCCATTCTCTGGACTGCTGGCTCCTCCAATTATGAAATAAGTATTATAATCATCCAGTACTATATAAGAATGTTGTTTGATTAAAATATATTTTGTGCCAAATGATCACACACATTTATTTAAATTTATAATTTTCTCTTATAGATATTGCACATAGATACAATAATTACTTTTAGGGACATATGGAGGAAGTAAATTCTGTCAAAGTACAACATAAAAATGGGTGAATACTACTATATATTGGATCCATTAGATAAAATTTTAGACTAACAAAATAATATGTAATATTAATAAAATCAGTGTAATATAGAAGTTAGATTTAAGTGGTTTTTAAAAGCTAAAATGCTGACATTTAATTTATTAATTTTTGATACAGGTAAAAATCATTGAGTAGCAGAAAGCTCTATCAAAAACTACAGTGCCCTGTGCTATTCTTTTCCAACCCTAGTCTCACTCTTCAGATGCATCAACAGCTTTGTTCCTCTAGCATCTATTTCAGTGCTTCCAGATAATCTGTTCATACTATGATGCCTTCATTATAAATTTAACAGCTATTAAGTATTTTTTATGGTTCTTGAGGAATTGCTAACTAAATCGCCATCTTTTGCAACTTCTCCTCACCTGCCAATCCCCTAATGTATTTATTAAAGAATTCTTACTTAAATTATAGGCATTAACACTATAATGTAAATTTTGTTTACACTGAGTCAAGTAGTCTGCTAGGAGTGCATGTCTTTTGTCATAGAACTCTTAGTCTTCATCGAGATAATCATCTCTGTATCTCCATTCCTTTTGTTTTGCTTTCTAGATTTTCAGTGATGACTTTTTTCAAGAAACTATAATTTATCTGTCATGAGTTTTTCATTCATCCTATGGTGAGTAGGGTGTCACTCTCAAACTTGGTTCACATGTTTTAATTCTAAGAAACTGTCCTGTATTATTTTCTTCATAATTCTCCTGCTTCCTTACCCTATCTGTTTTCTAATGCTATAGCAAGATTATGAGATTAATTATATATTGGAATATCAATATTTAAGTTTATCTTTTTGTCTTCTTCCTTGTTTTTTTTTCTTTCTAATCTTCCCAAACTTATTTTACTTTATTTAATTATCCATTTGTGCTACATTGATGTTTTATTGCATTGTAATCTATTAGCCACTTTCAAAAAATTCTCTTCAGAGAAATAGCCAATGTGAACCTGAACCCAGTTTTGCTTTACCACTGAGCTATTTCCCCAGTCCTTTTTATTTTATTGTGTTTTATTTTTTGAGGAACGGTTTTGCTAAGTTCTCGAAGGTTTCACTAAGTTGCTGAGGATGGACTTGAATTTGTAATCCTCTCACCTCAGTCTCCCAGTTGCTGGGATTATAGGTGTGTGCCACCACACCCAATTCAAAGGGTCATATTTTTAAAGTTAAATAAATATTATATGGTTCCAGTTATAAGAAATTTCCATAATAGGCAAATCCATCGAGACATAGTCTAGTAGTTGACATAGAATGGGGTGAGGGGTTGGGACTGATTGCTAATAGGCATGGAGTTTCTTTTGAAGGTATGATTAGAAATGTTCTGGAATTAGATAATGGTGGGTGAGGATTACACAACATTGTCAGGGCACTAAACTGTACACTTTGAAATGCTAAACTTTATGTTTTGTGAATTATATTTCAGTTTTTAATATAGCATACCCCCATGCCAACATAAGCTAAATTGATTTTTAAAATCTTTTTTAGTTGTTGATTGACCTTTATTTTATTCATTTATTTATTATCGGTGCTGAAAATCAAACCCAGTGCCTCGCACATGTGAGGCAAGTGCTTTACCAATAAGCCACAACTCTAGCGCCTAAATTGATTTTTTAAATGGGTGGAGCATCCAAGTGATGATGACTTACCAGTGTAAAAATGTGTCATCGATATATGATTCATGGCACAGAAACATAATGATTTATATATTCAATTCAATAACAAGACTATTATTTACAAGAATTTAAAAAACATATATCTTAAATTAATTTATAAGATTCATATTTTACACACATTTTATGAATTTTTAAAATGCACCATTTTTCTCTAAAACTTTATATGTAAGGAGTTTATATGTCACTATTCTTATGACTATTAAGAAATACACTTAAACTATAATATTACACTTATTTTATATTTGTAATTAATATTAGTACTGATATATAATTATTTTTGAAATACTAATTCCAAAGTAAGGAAAATGCAATAATGCATATGTGGTATATAATGAAAGAAAATTAGATAAAACTAACTAAAATGATATTTATACATTACAAACTTATCCAGTTCTGTTCAATGTTTTTGCATAGCTTTACACATGTACATGCAAATCTGGTCACTTGTCAGGCAGTGAACAGCACTGGTAAGGCAACAAACAGCCTTAGCCTGCCATTTACTTGTGCACTGCTTGAAACCTCTATTAAGAGATTACATTAAAAAGTCCACAGAAATGTCAATATTAAAACTCCTAAGTTTATAGGGCCTGAATCAGAAAAACCATAGAGCATTGAATTGAAGGGGAGACTTCTTAGCATTTAATAGTATATTCTACTCTGAGACATGAGATTGGAGAAGACAGTTAAAGGGAATCTAAAATAAACCATGAAAATATTATTAGTTCTTTCTCTTACAGAAGCATTGTGCAAAAACAATCTGTTTAAATATAGATGTCTAAAGACTGAATAAAGTTTAGGAAAAGCTATGGCATTCATTTTATAAATCTTTTTGGTATACAATAAATCAAAATATCAACCTCTGTCTTCTCCCTCAAGTAAGGATAATTTTTATGTAAAGAGAAAAAAGGGGAAATATTTAAATTATTTTTCATTGTTTAAGAGGCCTTAACCTATACAATGCCTTAAAATATGAAAATAGTCCAGATATGATTTTAGTACCCCAAGATGGCAGGTATTCTAGTGTATGGTATTCCTGCCTGTGTGGGAACTGGATGAGAAAATTACTCATTCTCCACTTATTACTTATAAACTAACACACTCTGAATTCTGACAAAGCACAATTAAAGTTGTCAAATAGGAAGCAGAGAGACTGCACATCTTTCAACCTGAAAAAATCCTGCATCTCTGGCCACTGGATGGACAGCGGCTAAGGCTTCATTTCCCAACCACTCACATCTTCAGAGTCTTGGCTTCCATCTTCCTTATACAGAAACCTTCAGAAACTCCGTAGTACCAGCTCAGAAAGTCTCAACTCCACACCTAAAAACAATCCAAACCAACTTCGTGCCACAGTTAAGAGGAAGTATTTATCTAGGAATTTAGAAGCTACCTTCTCATAGTTGAAGAATTCTGCATCATTAATCTTCAAGTGCTTTATAAAAAAGCAGGAAACTTTCAATAATTTGATGAACTACAATGTTTCTACCTCCAAGTTAAGAAAGCACAAAGCTAATCAGATGGCTTTACTTTTGAAAAGGCTGGTAGAAAATTGCAAACTTCTAACTTAGCCATCAGTTTATAAAGCTCAATATTACTTTCCTTCCTGAAATATGAAGTATAATGGTCTTATTTAAGCAAAAACAAAAACAAAAGTTTAATATAGCAGTAGGACCCAAGCTAGCTCTGATTTTTTTTTCTGAAATTATATTTTCCATTTACTTTTTGTCAGAAGAGGTGCATTTACATCAACTAATCCATATTACTTCATGAATAGATGAAATATTGCATTCTTTCTCAACTATGTTGGCAACTAGCAAAACAACAGATTCCAATGCAAGACAAATTTTATGTTTCACCTTCACAAGAGCCAAGGATCTGTCCAAAGTATTCAGCAGCCAAAAGTTTCCATACAAGATCCAAAAAAAGGAAGTTGGTTAAATCCTTTAGATCTTAACACTTCTCCATCTTCAATATGTTATGATTCTCAAAGGGACCCCTCTGCTCCCACCATCAAGCACCACCCTTTTTTCTTGTGGTTGGAATTTTTATTCCTGTTCCAGGTAAAGTTTTAACAGCTCAGACTGTTGGACCCATTCCAGACTGCCAAGACCTATGATCCCAAATCCTTCACCAGATGGGAGATGCAGTGTCTAACCTAAAGAAAGCTAGGCTCAGAGAAATAGAGGATTCTTTTCTGGGTCAAAGACCTGCCAGCTCATCAGTGACTCCATCAGGCACACAACCCTCCATTGCCACTGCCATCTCCTCCACCTCACCAGCCCAGCTTCATGTCTTTGCCTGTATCTACCCTCCTACTGGCAGTTGCTGCTCTTCCAGACTGTGGTCTCTCAGCAGCTCGGTATTCTTCATGCCATCCAAAGAGGCTGAAGCACACCTCTTCTGGTTTGTTATATTTTTAGTTTCCATAAGCTGTGTTGGCCTCATTTTTTTACAAAGACAGGTTATCTTTTCTTATCTCCTTGATGTTATTAACTATGACTTGATTTTTTTCTGTTTCATTGATTATCTTTGTTTCTCTCCAGGAGTTTTTGTGGTTTTTTTTTTTTTTTTTTTTTTTGCTCCTGTTTGATTTTATTTGTCTCATGAATTTTATTTTCTCAAATGTCTGATCATCATTGGTTGTCTATTCATATGCGAAAATGAGAAGCAGATTGGTGTGTATTGGTGACAGGAGGGTATAAAACCCGCTGTCTAGGATTCTATCTAGGATTCTAGGAGTAAGGCAAGGGAAGCAACCTGCTAGTCCTAAATTTCAATATGCATATTTTGTATCATCTATTTTAGCTCAGAAGCTCACCTCTTTATTTTAGTTATGCCTGTTGTCTCTGAAACCAGAAACTCTTGACTCCATTTCTACAGACGAAGCATACTGCTAACTGTGATGGACATGGGTAGGGTAGTTTCCTGTCTGCCTCAGGAAAGAAGTTTAAGGGATGAGGGAAATTCAACTACTTTGTATATAGAATTTTCATCCAATTGTTTTGTCCATCACCAACCTCACCCCATGTTTCAGGCATTCTGCAGACAGATTGATTCTTGTAATTACTAAAGGCATTTGAATTTCTATTTTCTATATTCTGAAAAGTGACACTTCACTTTCTCTATCTGTTTAAGCATTTGAATTTCTATTTTCTATATTCTGAAAAGTGACACTTCACTTTCTCTATCTGTTTACTTTCTCCTCAAATCTTAGCCACTGTTGTCTCATGTTGTCAGCCCTGTGGATGGATTATATATGGAGAGAGAGACGTAGATATTTAGATTTATGCTCATGTATATTCATTCTTCACTGACACCACATGTACATTCATTTATTCTTCATTGATACCATATATATATGTATATACAATTATTTATGTATATATTCATTCTTCACTGATAAGTTTAATGAAGTTTGTGGAGGGAGAGCTGATAGACAAGGATGGTCAATCTGCTTAATAGTTTTCTGTTGAAAACCATTTCTATTTATTTATTTATTTGTATATTTGTGTTGCCAGGGATTGAACCAAAGGGTGCTTAACCACTGAGCGATATCCCCAGCCCTTTTTATTTTTTATTTCGAGACAAGGTCTTGCTAAATTTCTCAGGATCTCACTAAATTGCTGAGGCTTGCTTTGAACTTGTGATCTTTCTGTTTGGCCTGCCAAGTCTCTGGGACTACACACCTGGCCTTATCTGTTGATATTTTTACATTGGATAACATCATAGGCATGCATATCATTTTGGGAAATATGTAACTCCATATAATAAAGGTTGCGTTGAAATATGTTTTGTCTGTCTTAAACGTATAGTTAGAATTTGAAGTCCTAGCATTTTCTTCGTACTCCAGTGATACCATCATAGAAATGGTATCAACATGTAGCATGCAGATTGAAACAATGTTGCAAAATACAGAAGGCAATCAGGATTTCCCTTGATGCCTGATGTCTGGCCATTGTCTGATTACACCTCTACACTATGCTTTGCTAGCATCTGGAGGAGAGATCCAGTATCATGCTGTACTATTCAGTGAGTAAATGCCTAGGAGTCATTTGAAGTAATAGGCTTTCCATTTCTTCCCAAATTTGTATGTGAATTAGCAATCCATTTGCCACCTTAATACATACTCTCCAGCCTCTTAACTCCTGCTGTTTACCTTCTGTGGTTGGAGTCTAGACCACTGGCAATGCTGTATTATATGGCAAGCAGAGGCTGTAGAATACACAAGAAGAGAGTCTGCTGAGCCTCCACAGACAAGAACCAGCTTTGTTGAGTAACCAACCTATTCTTATATATTATTTAGTTGTATTCTTGTTTTTGCTTACAGAAAATACAAAAAAAGAAATTTGAATTCCTTGAAAACAAGGAGCAGATCCAATAACAAATTTAGGATCTAATCCTTGAACAGCAGATCACAAGCAGAATTAATGCATCTAAACAAATAGTTACATGAGAACAGTGACTGTATGAGTCATATCTGTATACTCAGGTATCTAGCACCATGACTGACATATAGTAAGTATTCAATGTATGTTTGTAAAAGGAAGACTAAGTGAGAATAACTATGGGATTGCTTAAGGGTAAAAAGCAATTAGTGCTAAATACTTTTAATTAAGATTAGAGCTTATCTATACCTTCAGGATTAGCCAACCATAAGGAACAGTGGTGACACTTCTAATAAATTAAAATTCAATGCTCTAATTGGAAAGTGATACTGAAACAGGGGCTAGACAAAACAGAATCATTGTGTAATTTTCCCAAAAGATAACATCTCATTGGGTTTTGAGGAAAGGCCTGCCTCCAAGAGATGCAATTGATGGGACCTAACTTAAGGACTGGACAGGGAAACTTAACAAAGTAACAGAGGTAAGTGGGGAAACCCCAATCTTACCTCACTAAAAAGAAAGTTCTTCAATATAAAAAAAAAGTAATGACACATAAATAGATGACATTTATAAAACAGAAGATAAATTCAAGAAAAATATGTAGAATTATAAAAGTGTAATGTGGGTATAAATATGGATAACAAGTCATTGAAATCTAATCTTAAAATATCCAACAAAAACACCTGAGTGATGGAGCAAACTTGATGATCAACATTGTAATATAAAAGTTCTGGAGTTAAAAATAAAGATGAAGATGGAAAAAATACATCTGGTGTCAAATGAGTCAGTACCGTGATATGCTTTAGTAAAAATCTGAAATTCCAAGAATAAAATGATGAAATCTCTAAACCTCAAAAGTGAGGAGAAATAAAATAGGAAGTAGCAGTAAACAAAACTTCAGAGAGTCACATGGCCAAAAAAATAGAATGACATATTCAGAGCTCTTTATTAAGAACTATATAATTCAAGACTGCCAGAGTATATTATCAAGTGGCACCTATCACGTGGTGGCCAGAGTGGCCATTATAAGGTAAGCCAACTTCCAACATCTTTCCCATTCATGTGTCTTTCTTCAGAGACACTAGAAGGATTACAGGAATTACAGGAAAACTCAAAATCTTTGGATGTTCTGTAAACTGTGAAGTTTAGTAACACAAATCTGAAGAAGAAAGAATAGTCATGAAAAAGGGTAAAATCAAGAAAGAAAATTTACTTTATGCATTTTAAATAACTGCGATAAATTTTAATTAAATCCATGCTTTTAAAAATGTCAGCTATTCATATAGAACAAAGGGAAAAAGCATGCTAAAGATAGAAAAGATATAATGCATAAAATATCTAACATAAAAATGATCTAAAACATTAGGATTGTTAAAACATTAGGATTAGGATTATTATTACATTATGTCAGTCAACTAATATTTATTCTTTATTTAGGTGGCATAAACATGTCCAAGAACTTTACTAGATGATGGTAATATAGTGATCAATAAAAAAGGAAATACCAATTACTCTATAAGGAAAATAATACTTGATATGAAGAAATATGAGAAGCAAAGCAATACAAAGGATACTCAATGCAATGGAGAATATAAATAAGAAAGAGACCTAATATTCTTGATAGTATACATGAGACATCAAAGCATGTTTTAAATTGCTTAGAAGAAATTTCATAAGTACAACCTCTGACACTTAAATCTGAAAGGAAAACACAAATACAAAATGCATGGAAATTCTGCCTTCCCTCTGCCCTGCAGCCTTATTTGCCCAAAGTAACTCTTCCAAAGCTTACCTCAAACATCATCTTCCTGTCTCTTCACTCATTTTCATCACACACACACACACACACACACACACACACACACACACCCTAAAGCATTATTTCTCTATATACCCAGGTTGCCAATCACTTACCACACTTAGTCACTGACCTTCACTCATACTCTCCAGGTCTCATATTTTGAAGGCATAAAGAATGTTTTATTCTACTCTGCAACACCAGGATCTAACAAAGTCTTTAGCATGTTCCAGACAATCATAAATGTTTATTAAATAAATATATGTTTGAATGAATGAAAGAATATTAAGTAGTCCTTAAAGAAGAGATTCCAAGACTCAGCCATAACGATTGACCTCTACTTCCCCTTAGTCCTCTGATCAAAATGTCTTACTCTGCCAGCTCACTTAGCTCAAGCCACACCAGCTTCAAGCATACTAGGTACACTCTTGCCTTAGATCATCTATGGTTGCCCACTTTCTTCCAGATTCTAGAGCTCATTTTCTCATATGCTTCAAGTCACTTTCTCAATACCAAACTTGGCCATTCATGTTTAAAATTATGCTCATTCTCATTTCATAGTGCTCTGATCCGATTCTATTTTTCGTCTACATTTAATCTTCATGTAATATACTGTTATTTAATTATGTATTACATTTATTACAAGTATTTTAAATTCTAAAGGACTTAAAGTTTTCACAGTTGTGTTTATAACAAGGACTGGCATATCAAAGATTCGTAATAAATACTTAAATAAATACAATAACAAAATTAAATATTATGTATGACAAAATTACATATGGCAGAATTAAAACAAAATATGTTTACAAACTATAGATATAATATTAAAATTATAACATTGAGAGGCTGGGAATATGGGTCAGTGACAGAGCAATTGCTTAGGATGCACAAGGTACTGGATTCCATCCCTGGCACTTAAAAAGAAAAAAATATGTATGCATATATGTGTGTGTGTGTGCATGCGTGTATGTATATATATTTAACACACTGAAAATAAAGTACTTAGAAATAAATTTATGCAAGAAAGTGAAATATTGTTATGCTGAAAACCACAAAATATTAATGATGAAAATTCAGGAAAGCTATCTACAGATTCAATCCTATCTTTACCAAAACACCAATGACATTCATTACAGAAATAGAAAAATCCATCCTCAAATTCATAGAAATCCACTAAAGGCCTCAAATAGCCAAAGCAAACTTTATCAAAAGAATAAATCTTGAGGCATCACACTCACTTCAATATATACTACAATGCTTTAGTAATCAAAACAACATGGTACTGACATAAAAATAGACACATAGACCAATAGAACAGAATAGAGAGCCCAGAAAAAAAAATCTACACATTTATAGCCAACTTATTTTCAATAAAGGTACCATGCATACACAATGAAGGAATAAACTGTGTTGGTAAAACTAATCAAAAGTAGACAGATGGAGTGCGGTGGCGCATGCCTGTAATCCCAGCACTTTGGGAGGCCGAGACAGGAGAATCATGAGTTGAAAGCAAGCCTCAGCAACAGCGAGGCGCTAAGCAGTGAGACCCTGTCTCTAAATAAAACACAAAATAGGGCTGGGGATATGGCTCATTGTTTGAGTACCCCTGAGATCAATCCCTGGTACCAAAAAACAGAAAACAAAAACAAACAAACAAAAAAAACCCACAGGTTATGTCAAATTATGAATATTCATAGCAAAGGAAATAATCAACAGAGTGAAGAGAAAAGCTACAGAATGGGAGAAAATATTTATAAATTAAATGTACAATCAATGGTTAATATCCAGAATATATAAAGAGCTCAAACAACTCAATAGCAAGAAAACGACTCAATTAAAAATTGGGAAAGGGTCTGAATAGACATTTCTCAAATAAAGACATAAAAATGGCCAATAGGTATACAAAAAAATATTCAAGATCTTCAATCATCAGGGAAGTACAAATCAAAACCACAATGGAATATCACCTCACACTTGACAGAATGGCTGTTATTATAGACAAAAGATAAATACTGTTGTCAAGGGAGCTCTTGCACATTATTGGTGGATAAATTAATAAATTAGCCATTGTGGAAAATAGTGTAATGATTCAAACTGAAAATAGAACTGCTGTATGATTCAGAAGCCCCACTATTTGGTATATAACCAAAATAAATGAAATTAGTGTATCGAAGAGTTATCTGCACTCACATGTTCATTTCAGCAGTATTCGATATAGCCATGATAGGGAATCAACTTAAATTTCTGTCAGTGGATTATTAGATAGAAAAATAGTGTATATTTGCACAATGGAATACTTGTCATCCAAAAAAAAAAAAAAAAGATGGATATCCTGTCATTTGTGACACTAATGAACTAGGAGGACATTGTTAAGTGAATTAAGCCAGGTACAGAAAGACAAATATTGCATTATCTCAAGCTTGTGAATACAAACATTTGGTCTCAGAGAAGTAGATAGGAGAATGGTGATTACCAGGATTTGAGATGTTTGGACTGGGGGAGCTGTGGGGACAAAGATTAATTAAAAGATATAAAATTTCAGAGAAAAGAAGAAGAAGGAGTTCAAGAGATCTAGTGTACAACATGGTGACTACAGTTAATAATATATTTTTGAAAAATACTGCACGTATAAGTGATGCCATCACAAAAATTGTAATTATGAGGTAATGCATATGCTAATTAGAAAAATTTAATCATTCCACAAGATATAGATAAGCTTCAAAACTTCATGTTGTACACAGTAAATACATGCAATTTCATCTCTCAATTAAAATTTTTGACTATAATGTTGAATGGAAATGATTTAATCTTGCCTATTTAAAAATATGATCTCCATACAGAATTAAAAATTTTAAATTATTAAAGTATGAATTTATCAGAAGAACTTAAACCTGGATGTCAAATTCTTCCAATACTTTTCAAATGTTTCCCTCCCTACCCACATTTTATAATGCCCTGGGCAACCCATTTCTCCCCTTCTAAAAACAAATAGTGACAAGATGGAAATTGTATTGCATAGTAGTGCACTCTGCTGAAGTTGCTCAAGGAAATTGCTACAAAAAAGACATATTTACTAAGAAATTATGCCTGATTCTTTCATAGGAAATTATTCCAATGTCAGTTAAATCTTATGCAGAAAGAAAATGACAGGGAATTGGAGATCAATTTAAGGAATAAGTAAACAGGCTTGGAGAGTATGACTCTTCAAGCTTTAAATGACCGTGTTTACACTAAAAATGAAAAGACTGATTTTTCTCTGGTGATAAGTTCTCTAGTTAATATGAGAAATTTCCAGCCTCAATAATAAGTACTATTGTTTGTGTGAAATGAAGGAACAGAAAGAAATAGCAGCCAGAGGGATAGAACTATATGTCTGTTGCCTTAACGAACTACCACAAACTGGGTGGTTTCAACCACAGAAATTCATCATCTCAGTTCTGGAGGCTAGAAATCAGTAATGAAGATAAGATTGGTGTTTCTAGAGCAGCAAGGGAAGAATCTGTTCCAGGCCTCCCTCCTTGGCTGCCTTCAGGTTTGTATGTTTTCCCTGTATCTTCTCAGTCTTCCCTCTGCATGTATCCATGTCCGAATATTCCCTCTTATGCAGACCTCAATCGCATGGATTAGGGTCCACCTTAATGACTTCATCTTTATTTGATTACTTCTGTAAAGACCCTGTTTGTGGGCTGGGGTTATGGCGCAGCCTAGCACGCGTGAGACACTGGGTTCGATCCTCAGCACCACATAAAAATAAAATAAAGATATTCTGTCCACCTACAACTAAAAAAATAAATAAATATTTTTTAAAAAGACCCTGTTTGCCAATAAAATGACATTCTGAGGTCCTAGGACCTCTTAGTTGTTTTGGGGACAAGGCTTTCCTCTTCTAGTGATCTGTCCCATAGGGACCTGTTGATCTCACATAGGTCTGAGCATTTGAGAAAGTGCCTGTAGTTCTCAAGTCACACTGGTTTCTGTGATTTATCAGTGTTTTCATTATATATTCTCGATCTATAATCAAAAGAAAAAAACCTAAGTTTACTGGACCCTATACTAACATCTAGTTATTGTCTCATATCTGCTTCCTTTCAAAATATTATTCAGCATTAAAAGAGAATAAAATTCTGGCACTTGCAGGTAAATAGAGTTGGAGAATATCATGCTAAGCGAAGTAAGCCAATCCCCATAAACCAAAAGCTGAATGTTTTCTCTGATAAGTGGATGCTAACCCATAATGGGTGCAGAGGGAGCATGGGAAGCATGGAGGAACTTTGGATTGGGCAAAGGGAAGGGTAGGGTAGGGAGGGGGCATGGGGATAGGACAGATGGTGGAATGAGTAAGACATCATTACCCTAGGTACATATGTGACTGCACAAATGGTACATCTCTATATCATGTACAACCAGAGAAATGAAAAGTTGTGCTCCATTTGTGTACAATAAAATGAAATGCATTCTGCTGACATTAGAGCAAATTTTTTAAAAAACTATTTTAACACTAAACTCACTCTCTTCAGTCCATATCAACCTGGCTTTTGTTCACCATTTCCTATTGTCAAATCCAATAGCCATATTTTTGCCCTCCTTTTATTCAACATAGTTTGTCACTGCTCATTCTTGAGTATAGATTGTTTTATTGATTTCCATGACACTGCACTCTTCTGACTTCTCTCCTATGTCCCTGGGCAACTTGTTTCAGTCTCTTTGGTTGGCCACTTCAGACTTAATATACTTCTAAATGTATTCAAGATTCAGACCTTAGTCTTCTTTTGCTTTCTTCTTTTTCTGTAAATTATCTTGCCATATTTATAAAAGTCATCAGTATAATTACTAGAGGAAATTGGCAAAATTTTTCAGCAAGAAAATTTCATGATAATCTAGGACAGTAATAAAAAAACACATTAATTGCAAGAACTAATGCAATATATGAGAAACCGCCTCACATTCAGATGTATGGTCAGCAAAGCCTTCACTTTACATAATGGGTTAATATTTTTAAGAAAGCATTACCCTTTGGATTCTCTGTGACACACATTCCATCAGATTACTTTCTTCCACACTACATGATAATAATATTGTGCTTATTTTCTTCTTTAATGTCTTAGAAGAATTTTGTAAACTGTAGGTAAAATTAATTGAATCACCTAAATATCTGAAAAACATTTTTAATAATTTTGCTTTTATTCAAATTCTAATAAAGGACTTGTTCTGCTTACTAGTACTGTAAAAATTTAAATAATGCCAATAAAATGGTTTAAAGCAACCATTTTATTTTGTTCACAAAGTTATCAGTCAAGAATATGAAAGTCCTGGCTAGGTAGTTGTCACTTGGGACCCTTCTGATAGTGAGAAGGTGATTAGGACTGCAATCAACCCATGATGTCTCATTCTTGTGGTAAACAATTGTTTCCAGCTCTCAGCTGAGAGCTCTGCTCTGGCTATTACCAGAGAACCTGCATGTGGCCTCTCAAGTTGGGCAGGGCAGTCCCAGGTAGTCTGACTTCTTACCTGGTGGCTTAAAATCCCAGAAAATAAGGCAAAACTGCTTTTCTTTGCAGTAACACTTCAGCCACCAACTATTAGCTACAAGCAAGGAACAAGTCACTCAGATCCAAGTAAAGGAGACACCTCTTGATTTAGAGTTTACTATGCAAGAATAATATATAGGATAAGAAATTCTGATGCAGCTATTTTGGGAAAATATAATTTGTTGCAGGGTTCAGGGTCACCAGTGCTCTTAGTGTGCACACCAAAGGTATTAGGAATATTGCCTACAAAATTAACCTTACACATCTATAATCTCCCAATTAACTTGAATAAAAACAAATTTTTGTACTAATTTTACTTTAACCTGCCCCTTGCTGCATGCTTAGAAGGAAAAGAATTGATAGCCTTAATGAAAGATTTTTATTTCCTTATAGGTTGTGCTGAAGGAAGAAATTTGATAATAATGGAGATTAATTAGATGCAGGAGGAAGTTGTAGCATAAAGATTATTTGTACACACTTAAAAAATGTCTCTTTAAGAGAATAGCTTTAATAATTGTGATTTGGAATAATCAGGAAAAAATAAGAAAAACTTTTGTTTTTTTTTGTTTTAGGCAAGAAAATAGAGGCAAGAAATACATACGGAATGAACTTCTCATGCATGACTGTAGTAAACACTGTATCTATATGTACATCTACACCTATATTGATGCTCATATCTATTCAGTAATCACATCAAGTGATCAAGTGTAGTTGCAGAAATAGAAACATAATGAAAATAGCAGCCTCCCAGAGTCAAACAGCTAATTTGTAGGAGAGCTCAAGTTGAAATTGTTACAACAACATTTCAATTAAAATATGTATATAAGCACATACATTTTCCAGATGAAATGGTAATCTGACTACTCCCTCAAAATTACTTTTTCTGGACAATATATGTTTTCTAAAAAGCTTCTGTGAAAGACTCTTCAACTATTGGATAAACGTACAACTTTCATAAGCAGCACATAATGATTTTCTTGACATGCAGTTAATGTTTTCGTATTGGCTTTATCATCATTGAAAAATCCCAGGAAATTCAACATACAGCTGCAAAGGTAAGAAACCTTTCATTTTGTATCGAAACTCATTTAGCCATGTCTCAGAAGTCCCATTCTAACTTGAAAAAGAGAAAAGGTAAATGCAACAGGAAGCTTGATTGTTTCTCCTGCATTAGATTTGTCACTAGATAGGTAAATTGTTTATCCAAGTCCTTCCAAATAACTTTGCCTTACTTGGAATCCCAAAACTATACAAATCAGCTAATAAGAGATGAAAAAGAGAAATCTGAAGATGTATATACATTAATACATTTCCACAATTTATACAATCTCCAAAATTTTTCACTGTTTTGGTTATTATATTAAATATTCTAATTTCCATCCCAATAATACCTTTATAAATCATGTTTCAGAGTAGTGGTTTATTATTTCTCTGGGACAATACAGGCAGACCTCCCATACTGCTTTATGCCTAGTTGATGCTCATGTTATAATGTAGGGGGTTTGAATCTTTAACCCCCTACATTATACAGTGAGCCAAGCCATTTGGTGCTAAGTCATGCCGACTGCCCTGTCTAACAAAACTGCGTCTGTGAACTGACTTAAGCTGATTTAGTCACACAAAAGTAAGAGGCTCCTTTTAGTAGTTAACCATAACTGCCCCCCAAAATCCTTGACATAAGTGAGAATTAGCTACACTCCCCTCATTGCCAGGTTATAATGACATACATTTTGGACCAAAGTCTGTGTGTCTATGTTTATTAAGTAAACACTTCTCAGCAAGAAGGCAGTAGTTTTTCCTTTTCAGAGCTCCAAGCCCCGCTGTGCATGAAAAGCTCACAGGAGGAGGCAGCAGCAACATCTAGGGAAGGATCTGGCTGCCTTATTGTTTGCCAGGCAACCAAAAGTTGTTCTAATCCACAGGTGAATGCAAAACCAATTTAAGGCTCTACCAAAACTGTTTTCATGGATAAAATTTACTAAACTTAGCAGTCTAGTTAGCTAGACATCAGATGTTACCTGAGGTCCAAATAGTGGAACTGAATATGGTAGCACCTGAGCAGTGAGACTTGGTGGCCAATCATGCTAGCTAAAATCCAGTCTGTGTATTCTTTTTGTTTTGCTTTTAAATGACAAATAATAATTGTATATATTTATGGGATATATGTTTTGATGCACGTTTACAATGTGGAAACATCAACGCAGGCTAACAAATCCATCACCTCACATACTTAATGTTTTAGCCACCTTTTCTGTCACTGTGACCAAGACCTGACAAGAATAATTTGAGAAGGAAAAGTTTATTTTGGGCTGAGGTTCAGGGATTCAGTCCATGTTAAACTGACTACACAGCTTTGGGCTCCAGGCGAGGCAGAACATGATGGCATAAGAGCATGGTGGAGCAAAGTAGCTCAGGATATGACAGACAGGAAGCAGAAACAGAACTCTCGCTCAGCAGGGACAAAATAACAAACCCCAAAGGCATGGCAGCAGTGACATATCTCCTCCAGCCATAGCCTACCTGCTTACAGTTACCACTCAACCCATATTAGTGGATTAATCCACTGATTAGGTTACAGTTCTCATAATGTAATCAATTCACCCCTGAACATTCTTGGATTGTCTCACATATGAGTTCTGGGGGGGCAACTCATATTTAAACCATAACACCTACAAATATTAATAAATCTACTTTTCAAACAATTTTGAAATACACAATGCATTATAATTTATGGTACTTACCATTCTGTGAACAGATCACTAAAACATTCCTCCTAACTAAAATGTATTCTTTATTAAGGCAATTTATTGACTCTATAGATGAATCTTGCACTAAGTAGCACATTTATATTACTTATATAATCTGTGCTAAAATGTTTTAATCCAAAATTGTTCATATACAAGAGCCATAACAATGGCTGCTCAATAATCATACACACAGCCTGCAAATACTGATTTAATACTTACCTCGGGTCAGACACTGTACTAGACACCAGGATCACTAAGGTAAATAAGATAATTACTACCCTAAAGGAGTTTGCAATTGACTGGGAGAAATATACACATAAACAAAGTAATGATTATAGTGTAAAATGATAAATGCAAGTGTGCTACTGGTATCCCAAAAGAAAAGTAGTAGTTATTCTAGAGGTATTACTAGAAAAAAATTAATTTAGATGTATAAAGTGGAGATAATCATTTTAGATGAGAATAGCAGTGCTCATATGAAAGTACTGAGATTTGAAACATCACAATCCATTTTAAAGTAACTGGTTGAGATTGGTTAGAATAATGTGAGGAATGAGCTGAGTATAGGGAAGACAAGATTAGGGAGACCAGATCATTTAGGTTTTATGTGTTAAGGTTAGAAGTTCAAACTTTTCTGAAAGATACAGTTTATCAGGAAAGAATGTTATTCAACAAGTAATGTACATTTTAAAAGGTCAGTTGAACAGAAAAATGTAGAATGGGTTGCAATGGGGTTGAGGAGGAGGCACAGGTGATGGAGAGCAACATACAAAAGAAGTAGTAAGAGCTTAACTTAAGGCATACACATTGAGAATAGTAAAGATAGATTCAGAAGTAACCAATGATAGACTTGAGGCCAACCAAGTATAGGGAGTCTGAGAAAAATCTAGGATATTTCAAAGCCTTTGGCAATTGCATGGATGGTGCTACCCACCAATTTTAAACGACTGACTGAATAATGGCCAGATGAATAGTTGTTCCAATATGGGCATTTATTCTTTATTAAATTAAGCAATCCAATAAACAAGTTTCCTTAAAGATTGTGTCACATTAAAATAAAAAATGAAAGGATATTATATGTGGTTCTTCTCATTATCAGACAATAATACATTTCTGTCAACCTTCTGGATTCTCTTCATTCTTCTCTTGCTTGGCTTGTGTTATACATGCTTAGCCCCTGTACTTTGGAAGCACTTTCACTGTACATGTTTGTTTTTCCTGGTCAACCCAGTAGTAATTACAATTTATTACACAACATATTTCTGCAAGCACTACAAACTATAATCTCACAAATCATGTTAAATAATATGTAGTGTTGTACACAATTCTCTCCTAAAGTAACTGACAATAACTTTGACTGATTAGAAGTCAAAAGTAATGGGTTATCCAGGTATCCCACACTCAAAGGACTTAAAAACAGCATACTACAGTGACATAGCCACATCAAGGTTTATAGCAGCTTGATTCACAATAGCTAAACTATGGAACCAACCTAGATACCCTTCAATAAACTGTGGCATATATACAAAATGGAATATTACTCAGCAATAGAAGAGAATAAAATTATGGCATATGCAGGTAAATGGATGGAAACAAGCAAAAGTCGAATGTTCTCTCTGATAAGTGGATGCTGATCCATGGCGGGGGGGGGGAGGTGCATGGGAAGAATGGAGGAACTTTGATTGGGCAAAGAGGAGGAAGAGGAGGGTTGGGGGCATGTGGGTAGGAAAGATGGTGGAATGAGATGGGCATCATTACCCTAGGTACATGTATGACTTCACATATGCTGCGACTCTACATTGTGTACAACCAGAGAAATGAAAAGTTGTGCTCCATTTGTGTACAATGAATCAAAATGCACTCTGCTTTCATGTATACCTAACTAGAATAAATGACTAAATAAATAAATAAATATAAATTTAGAAATAAATTAATGGGTTAAGTAAGATAGGATTTATAGCTATATCAAAGTTATACATTATTCTAAGTGACTATGCACTCACTGGTTCATTAAGCTGTTATATTTATACTGTATAGACCTTAAAACAGGAACATACATTTTGAATTCTACTATAATTGCTCCATCATGCTAATGTATATGATTTCCATTAAAATATAACTTAAATTCTTATCTAATGTCTCTTTATTTCTAATAAAATGTAAGGGTGTTTTTTTGTTTTGTTTTGTTTTTTTGGTACCAGGGATAGAACTCAGGGGCATTCGACCTCTGAGCCACATTCTTGGCCTTATTTTGTATTTTATTTAGAGACAGGGTTTCACTGAGTTGCTTAGCACCTCGCCTTTACTGAGGCTGGCTTTGAACTCACAATCCTCCTGTCTCAGCCTCCCAAACCACTGGGATTACAGACTTGCGTTACTATGCCCAGCCTGAAAACTCTTTAAAACTTTACAAGAATAGAAATAGTAAAATCTATATACAAAACTCAACAGTATGGTTAACTAGAAAACAATTCTATACCTCAGCAAGTCAGTAACTTTCAAATACCTATAGGATCTATAAGAATACATTTAACTGTTTAAGTCATATAGCAACACTCTAACATATAATTTGTCTTTAAATTATTCAAAAGATGTTTGAGAATCTTGAAGACTATTAAGAATAGGAAAAGTCAATTATTATATTGTGAATGTATGGAATGTTTGAAAACGTCACTTCTTTTTAGTGCTCTTCTACTAAACAGAGTACTAAATAACAGATTTCACCATACCAAAGGCAAAGAAGAGTGTAAGGAGCAAGGCAAATTCAAAAACAATAATTTATTGTGCCTCCAATTATAATGTAACAAAATAAACCAACAAAACTGAGTATGTACTTTCTAAATCTACATGGAAACAAGGATGTAAAATAATAAGAAATTATCAAAAAGTTATATCTCATAAGTGCAGATAACTACAAATAACCACGTTAATATTTATGTTAAGAAGTTTATATTAACAGTCATATCAACATGTTAAATTCCAGAAGAATCTCATCTTTATTCACAATATAACAGCCTACATATTTTCTGATTATATTCACAGGAAAATATGACATGCCATTAATAGATTTTTTAAGTAGAACTAAATAAAATGTTTACAGTGAAAAACACTAAGCACATATTGAGCACCATTAGTATTAGTAATTTTAACAAAAGAATATAGGATTTAAGATGTCTGTAGTCAAATGATTCTTTTTTTTAATAGCTTTATTTTGTTTATTTTTATGTGGTGCTGAGGATCGAACCCAGAGCCTTGCATGTGCTAGGCGAGCACTCTATCATTGAGCCACAACCCTAACCCCTCAAATGATTCTTTATTTTAAAAAATGACTAACAAATTAAGTTATAGACTTATTTCTACCACAATGTTTTCTAGCCTACTCTTCTAATTTCAATGACTTAATTGAAAAAAATACCAAGAAATAAGAAATTTAGCCAGTGAAAATAGCACTGAAAGTTTTTCACATGTTTTCTTTCTGGTATTTCAGTAGAAAGTTTTACTATTTCCTGAAATCTTGGAATGTATGACTGGATTTATTGAATTCACACATATCACTCTTCTGATAATGTTGCCAAGTATAAATGAATGAAACGATATGCTGAAAGTCATGTTCTGCCAAGTATATATTTTCAGTATTGAACCACTATTTTGCTTAACACATTTTTTTTTCTAATTTGTTATCTTAACATATAAATTAAAATAATGAACTTGCAAACAACTCTATAAATTTCTCTCTTCTTTCTTGCTGTCTTTCCAAGGACAAGTGAGAAACACAGTTTAGAAAGAATGATTACAATACATCTAACCATTAAATAATACATATTTATTTTTTATCTCTTTTTATTTACCAAAAAGAGATGTCTGCAATACCATACATTCATTTGTGACACAAAATACACTTTGACATTTTGAATGAGAATTACTAAGTTTTCCCTTAGACCCATTTACATAATAGCGGACTCTTGAAATCTTTAATAATCAAAGAGAGCATTTTTTTCCTTCTGTACTATATTATTTCTAGCTAAATAATAATTCTATGCAGGGAATGAGGACAACAGTTAAAAAACAGAATAAAAAAGCAAATGTGTCACCAGAATAATTACATTGTGTTCTTTTGAACAAACAGCATACATAATTTAGAAGATAAGAATTTATAAGACAAATATGTTTAAAGGAACACTGTAGGGATAAACTTCAATTGCCTAAATATGAATGTTATAGAAAATATCTATTATCATACTACTTAGAAAATTTCTCTTGCATATTCTTTAACCTTTCCCTATGTTTGAAACACATTGAACTACTTTAGTCCTATAAGCTGAGAGACAATTCCAATTCATCCATTTGAGAATGCTGGCAGAAGAGTTGCAAATGTGAAGGACAGGAAACTTGGTCACTGTACAGATGGTCTCATACAGTTAATCTATTGAGACTGATTTTTAAAAAATGACCTCAAATAGACTCAAGATAAGCAATAAACTAAAAGGATGTACCTTATAAACCTTGAGACAGGAGAGCATGCACACATGTACCAAACACACACACATACTTTCTCAATATTTCAATATTTCTCAATATTTCAATATTTCTCAATATTTCTCTTTTCAGATTCAACTTTTCTTCAAAAAAAATAAAGGAAATCCTAGAAAAAATGTGCTCTATGGTTTCATCATACTTTATATTCAATTCCTCTCTTCTATAAAATATTTAGTGCTGATGGCATATATATTATTAAGACTAAATTCCCCATGGAATGCGTAAAATGTTAACAAAATCTTCATCACTGCTATCCCTATGCTCAGACCTTCATAGTAATCTTCAAATTCACCATATGACACTTCATCAGACTTGTTGCAGGTGGCTTTCAATGTTTCTAAAAAAGATGATTTGATTTCTTCCTCCGTGGAATGGCCTGCAAAATAGTATTGACTATGAAATATTTTCTGTTAAAAATTGGTAAAATAATGATTGTAAAAGAGTGCTTATTTATCTTAAAAAATCCTTTCAACAATCCAAAATAGTATGTCAGACTATGCTCCAATTTATTTAAACATGAGCTAGAATCAATTCCATCTCATTAGCTAGCCACTCCCTCCTCACCTCTCTTTCTCTTGCATTATCTGTTTTCAGAATTTTAGCAGAGAACATGACAAGAAAAGAAAAGTCATTATTTTTTAATTAAAGGAGCAGGAATTAAAGATGACAGGAAGCTATAGAAGATGGTTAAATTACTAAGGGAAATAAACAGGTATACATGAGAAAAGCAGGAAAAGGCTAAAAAAAAATCTTTGTGGCTCTCTAAAACATTTTAAAGTCAGGTTGAATTGTAAATAAAAGAATTAAATGGGAATATTGCCCTGATCATTTATCTAACAAGGTAAACAAAATTAGGGTAAAAGCTAGATCTTTTTCACAAACCAGAGATTCTCTAATGCATTTAGAAAATAATGCTTGTAAAGTGCCTTTCAACTAAAGGAATGCAATCTGTCTGGGGTATCAAGAAAGTTTCTGTCTTTCAAAATCATACATGAGTAATAGAGAACAAAGTGATTCCTAGTCAAGGCTAAAAATTAATCAGGATATAATCTATGTAAAAACATGAATTTTAGCAGAAGAAACTTCTCTCCCTGTTTACCATTTATACGTTTGAACAGATAAGTTTTAGCTCAATTTTTTTCTAAGAAAAACATTTCTTACTTAAATTTACGCTTCAAATAGCCAAAAATTTTATACCTCCTTAAAATATTCTATATAGGACATGCCTATCTTCTATTATCAGTAACTTAATTTGCTTTAGCTTTTCTTAAAGATTAGAAAATATTTACCACAATAAATATATCTAATACCATTATAAAGAAACTCATTTGAGATATCCCATTTCTGTTAAACTTTAAAATAATTTTTGTAATAAATTACTTAAAATATTTTCTATTAGTCAAATAAAATTGTATGTAGTATAAGAGCCTTAAAATGAAATTAATTGTAAATTACAAATTTTGCCCTAGAGATGTACATGTGAATAGTTTGCAATAATATATAACAACATTTTTTCTTTTCTAAAACCTAATAAAAGGTATTTCTCTTTTGTGAGTGTTCAGCTTGCTAGTTAGTCTTTTTTAATATGAATGCAAAGATCAAGTGCAGAAATTCTGAAGCTAGCAAAGGCTTACCCAACAATAAAAGAAGAACCGTCATCCACAATTCAATGACACAAAATAGAACTAAAGCTACTTAAGCAATTTAAGATTAATAGAAGACAAAAAGAAAAAATAAACAATAATGAAGTCACCTAATTTTGAAATGAGTAAATTATTTTGTTCTGATATTTAGTATGCCTAACTATAGAGAAAGAGGTAGGGAATGACATGTGTTTAAAGGGTAAAAAAAATATACTAAGGACTATGAAAGATTACTAGAAATTCTCTTACAGTAATTGTAATTCATTTAAAGTCACTGATAATCCAATGAAACTATTATTTATGTATTTTTGTATTTATGTACGTATGTATGTATTTTATTTATTTATTTATTTATTGGTACCAAGGTTTGACCCCAAGGGTGCTTAACCACTGAGCAACATCCCCAACCCTTTTTATATTTTATTTTGAAACCGGGTCTTGTTATGTTGCTTATAGTCTCACTAAATTGCTGAGGCGGGCTTTGAACCTGTGATCTTCCTAACTCAGCCTCCCAAGCTGCTGGGATTATAGGCATGTGCCATCACACCCAGCTTCAAATAAAACTATTTTGACCTAAAATAGCTTATTGAAAATTTGGAAGCCAGTGATAATTAGCACTAATCTTCAAAACCAATTCTTTTTTTACTTCCCAATTAAAATTAATTTTAAAAATCATGTGCAAAAGTTAATAAGAAACCAAAATAATTAGTGTATCTTTTTAATATTAAAAAACAAAAATTTGAAATAATAGTCTTCCACATTAGTACTGTATAACTAAAATGATAAATCAGAAACTTCATAAAAGATGGTCTATAATCATAAAATAGTAACAAATGGTCAATAAATATTCTCTAGTAACCAAGGAAATGCAAATAAAAAATTTTTTAACTTACCAAATTGTAAAAAGCTAAACTGTTAGCAAAATTGTGAAGGAAAAGAATTTTCTAAGTAATAGCAGTATGATCTAGTATGGTCATGATACAATATAATTTGGAAGTAAAATTAAAATTTGAAATCTTGATATCCCACTAATTCTAGGTGTTGCTATCCAAGGAATCAGAAGAAAATGAGCAGTCACAAATAAGCATATGTGTTGCTTTACTGGTCATATATCAATAATTAGAAATTAAAATCCCACCAATAGGCCATGAAAATTTGTAGGATATTGAATTGTAAAAATAATAATACGTAGAAGGTAAAAACAAAGTGATTCAATATGCCTTAACATGGAAATAGCTTCTGTTGATTATAAAAAGCAAAGTGTGTAATAATATGTTTAATATACCTTTCATTTCAGGAAAAAAAAAAGCTTCAAAAAGTATTAAATATTTATAGTAGATGTATAGCTACGAAAATTCATAGATTAAGGACAGATACACACACACACGTTAAAAGAGAGTAACTCTTCTCTGAAGAAAATTGTAATGGAAAAAAGAGAATAGTAGTGGTCAAATGCTTTCTTTTAACTTAAGAATTCATCAATTGTGTAAAAAAGGAGTCAGGAAAAATACAATAGGAACTGAATTTCTAGAATTACTTTGAGAAATTCATTGAGAATTACCTTGAGAAATTTATTCATCCCTCAAGTATGAATAAACATGTAAGCAGATACAGTAAAACTAACCCTGAGAACTGGCAGATATAATTACCTAATTTCTGTATCTGGCCTTTTAAACTCAAATTCTTCATCATCTCCTAAGCAAAATATAAGAGTTCTGTATCAATTATAAACATCAAAGCTGGATTACACCTGTAATCCCAACTACTCAGGAGTCTCAGGCAGCAGGATGGCAAGTTCAAGGCCAGCCTGGGCAACTTAGTCAGACCCTTTCAAAATAAACAGTATAAGGAGTAGGGATTCCCCTGGGTTCAACCCCCAGAACCAGGGGGGAAAAAAAGAAACAAACAAGTACAAACAGTAAACCTAAGAACTTTTAAAATGGGTAAATAGCTCTCAAGTTTCTGGTTCAAACAAAAATTATTTTTTTCCTTCCTCAGTCAATGCTTTAAACTTAAAGATGATACGTTTATTAACCAACATTTTAGAAGTCAAATGCATTTTGACTCATAAAAATTACCTGAAATTACTTGAGGATGCTTCTTGGCACAATAACATTTTCTTATGTCTGTGAGAGTCACAATGCCAGTTTTGTTGAAATCCATTTTCATAAAAGCCTAAATAGGGAAATGTTATTTTTTCTATGAAATCATTACACAGGAGAACCTAATTATCTATTCTGCAGTAAGTTCTTTCTGAGCTATAAACAGGACAGTAAATGTACTAAGTTGACATATGAAAGAAACATCAAAAATACAGGGAAAAAGATAATGAAGCAAGATGTTAAGAAACCCACACTCAAATATTTAGTTCTACCACCTTCTAGCATCCTGACTTTGAGAAAGTAGCTAACTTCTGTTGCCCTGGCTTTCCTTCTCTACAAACTGAAGAGCTGAATAAAAAAATCTCTCGGGTAACTTCCAGCTCCAAAACTCCTAGGAAACTGCTAAATGATCAAAACAAATCAGCAAGGGAACTATTCTATGCAAAAAGTAAACCTGCAGATATCCCTTCAGCAAAATCAATGAAAAGGTGAATTAGTTTTAAATAAGTGTTATTAACCTATTTCTTGAAATGTAACACATTACTTGACTCTGGTGGCCATTTTTAGAGTATAGCTTTGAGCAACATAGTTTTCTTTTCCTTTTGTATGTGGATCTAATACAAAATATATATGTGCATATATATGAAATGCTAGTTATTTTACTTCTCCTCTAATTCAATGCAACTCTCAGTATCATAAACTATCAAAAAACTTCATTGGGAATATGACTAGGTGCATAAAAACACACAAGCTTGCCAAAGCAACATCCCACATTGGCAGAAGAGTCAAAACTAGAATCTTTTCTTATTTATTCACACAATTGAGTTCGTGAGTTTACAGAAATCTGGTACCTATTGTAAATCACGCCTCCCCAAATTCTTATGTTGAACCCTAACCCCAGTGCCTCAGAATGTGACTGTATTTAGAGATAGGGCCTTTAAGGATGTAATTGAGCTAGAACAGAATCATTAGGGTAGGTCCTAATCCATTATGACTAGATTTCCTATTGAGAGAGAGAGAGAGAGAGAAGGGTATACACAGAATAGACAACCATGTGAAGACACAGTGAAAGCGCAGCCAACTGCAAGCCAGGGATAGGCCTCAGAAAAGACCAAGCCTGCTGACACCTTCTTCTTGGACTTCCAGCCTCCAAACTGTAAGGAAATAAATTCTCTTGTTCCAATAATATAGTTTGGGGATTTTGATAATGGCAGCCCTAGCAAACTAATAGAATATTCTATAATTCCTCTTTTCCCCTCTATTCCCAGTACCAAGATATATGAAGAGAAAAATCATCCAATTTCTACTCCTGACACTCAAAACCTATCACCAGAACATATAAAGTGAAAATAAGTACAAATTTATAAATATTATGTGGTGAATTTGTTTTATTTAAGATTTTCATTGTGTCTTTTGAATCATCAAAGACAAAGTTTAATTTCTATTTGAAATTTATACCTGATATAATTGTATAACCCACTCTATAAAGAATAGCTTTGTTGCAATGCTAACATTAAAACACATATATATTTTGTATTAGATCCATGTCGCTTTAATAAAAGGGAGGGGGGGAGCCACATGGCTTCTCGATGAGTTGGTCCAGAGAGACGGAGAAAGAGTCCCCGGGTTAGACGATATGGAGTCCCTCTGGACGGTGGTGATCCACGGAGCCAATCTCCCCAGGCCCCGGGTAAAAATCTGCTCTGCCCCAGCAAGATGCAAAGACTCCCGGGACAAGAAGAGGGACACCACCAGGGCGAGGAGCAAAAAGACACCGTTAATTCTAGAAACTACAGAAGCTCATATGCACCCTTGGACCAATCAGATCCAAAGGTCAAAAATGTTGGGGTCCTCCCAGCCAGGTATCAGTCTCCCCCCTCGGCCAATGGGGAGGAGGGGATCCCCGGGAGTCCCCGACACGACGGCTGAGAATGGTAAAGTCGTCCGGCATGTAATTACCACAACTGAGCCGGAGAGTTCTGTCTTAAGCAGAAACTGATTTATTGAGGAGAGATACAGGCTTATATAGAGGAGGGGGTAGGTGTCCTGTTACTGAGCTAAGAATGCGGAAGTGGGATGTACAGAGGCACTTAGATAGGAGAGTATTCATTGTCCATGTCTTGTCCACGAACACGGAAGCAGAGGTCAGCCAATAAGGGCGAGGTGATGGCTTTCCCGGGGCAGCGTGGTCAGGCCTGAGCTGGTAGCTCGGTGCCATTTTGTGGCATGCCCTTGCATATGTCCCCCACAACAAACAAAGGGGTGCACTTTGGCAAGAGCACAGTCTATTAGCATAGAATGTGGAAAGATGTAAGGGAGGGGGTGGACAGTATAGAGATGCTCCTACATATCCCCCTTTTTACTTTTATTTTGAAATGTCAGTGGGGCCTGCATGGCCCATAAGCAAGCATGTTGGAGGGCTCTGTGATAATCTCCTCATGGGAGAGAATAATTCCGCTGGATTTTCCAGACACCTACATGCTGCATATGATAGAGGGGAGGTGCTAACGAGGCTGTAATCTGTCTTAGGTTGCACTCCTCTGAGTAATTTACCCGTCATCAATTACACCACGTGCACAGGAGGAGGGGCAGACAAGCCTGCGCCTGGCTTAGGTCATGCTCCTCTGAGCATCTTTCCCGTCATTGGCTGTCCAGCCTGTATGCACGTGTCCCAAAATGAGCTCTCTCCCAATAGAAGGGGTAATGGGGTTGGGAAGGGTTTGTCCCCAGTGGAGCTGCTCTGTAGCCAGGGGACTGTAACATTAGGCAGGAATTGGATCTGTGTCACTCTCGCCTATAATATTCCTTTCCCCTAGAGAGTAGAAGACGGGGAGGAGGGAGAGAGGATAGGCGCCTCTGAGCCATCTTTATTGCCTTAGGCCTTTCCAGCCATCTAGGAGCTGGCTATGGCATTTTATGGTGGTGGAACATCGCCTGCCAGCTAGCTGTCGGTCACTGGCCTGAGAGTGGTCCTTTGCCAGTCCTGCCTGATTGGGCAGAGGGGCCAGAAGGAAAGGAAGGCGGGAAGAGTCGGCTGATTGTGAGACAAAGAATGTGAGGCAGATTTAAATTAAGCATTGTCTGTGAAAGCCTGATCAATTGCATTCTTTACATTTGAGCAGCAAGTGCTGCGGATCGGCTAGCAGCGGGGTACTCGGGCCTGCCTGTGGGAGGCAGGGGGTGTTGACTCGGCCAGAGGAGGTGCTGGCAAGCACTCCTGGGAATTTTATCTCCGCAAGCAGCACTGTGGCAAGGGCATGGTCTCTTTAAGGCTTTGGAACAGTTTTTGCTAGTTGGCGTGCCTTTGTGCCTTGCCAGAGTAGGGCGTCAGTGCCTGTGACTGGCCCTGGAGAGGCAGTGGAGCCTGCGCAGGCTGGGCAGGGTTTGCATGATATAGCAAGTGCAGAGCCACCTCTGGTGCTAAGCTACCGCCCGTGTGGGCGGAGCCGCCAAGGTACCGGGCCTTCGGTGCTGGCAGCAGTTAGGCTTGTTGCGGTGGGTGCAGTGGCGCGCAGAGCCTCGGGCGCAGGTGAGTGCACCAGTGCCAGCTGGGGCGGGCGGGGAGGCTGGCGTTTGCCCCATGGAGCCAGTAGAGTGTGGGCGGTTCTAACGCCGCTTGGAACCGGGGAGCTGATGGGTAGAGCCGCTGCAAAATTGATTTGTTTTATTCTTTCGCCTAGCGACTTGCAGAGGAACTGGGTCTCTGAGAGCAGTATTCCGTGTGTGCGGGAGTTTGGGATTGTTGTAGCTCGCTGAGAGGGAGGGGCTGCGGGCTCCTGGAGTGGGGCTTGCACTTTGGTAGAAGGCAAGCTTGGCAAGCAAAGGCACCGCAAGGCAGTGTTAATCCGAGAGGCAGAAGGCTTACCCGGCGGTAGCCGGGAGGCCTCTGAGGAGCGGAGAGAGGAAGGCTAGGGGAGAAGGCGGGACCTGCCCACCTAGATAGACAGCCAAAGAAAGGGGAACATCTCCCGAAAGTAGGAAGAACCCTAGGAGAGATAAGAACAGGAAAATGGCTAGAAGTAGGGCTGATCAGACCCTTTGTAACTATCAGAGAAACCAGAAAGTAGATATTTCCTGAGCTAACTTTATCACACAAAAACAAACACAAAAGACAATGACAAAAAAATGAGCTAGTGTTACCTTCACCAGCAAGACAAACAGGGGAATCGCCACAAAATCTTACCCACCGAGCAAAGAGGAGCCAAGAAGCCTGCCCCACATTGGGTCGCCAGAAGGGGGGGAGGAGGGCCACGTGGCTTCTCAATGAATTGGAGTCCAGAGAGACAGAGAAAGAAGGGGTCCCCGGGTTAGACGATATGGAGTCTCTCTGGACAGTGGCGATCCGTGGAGCCAAATTCCCCAGGCCCCAGGGTGTAGGTAAAAATCTGCTCTTTCCTATATTCATTCATTTCACCAGCGAGACGTAGAGACACCCGGGACAAGAAGAGGGACACCACCGGGGCGAGGAACAGAAAAACACTGTTTATTCTAGAAACTACAGAAGCTTATATGCACTCTTGGACCAATCAGATCCAAAGGTCACAAACAAAGGGTTGCACTTTGGCAAGAGCACAGTCTATTAGCATAGAATGGGGAAAGATGGAAGGGAGGGGGTGGAAGGTATGGAGATGCTCCTACAGATCCACATACAAAATTTTAAAAAAGTATATTGCTCAGTTATAGTCTGAAAATGGCCACCAGAAGTCAAGTAATGTGTAGTTCTCTATAAACACAGGGCTCCTGTTTTAATTCCAATTTAGCATGATCATTGTAATCCTTATTTAATCATTTAGTATGCATATTACAAAGGCCAGAAAAATATTTTTGGTTGTCATCTTAAAATAACATGTGTTGAGTATTGACAATGGGACAGTCACAATGCCAGGAATTTTATATCTCATATCTCATTTAATCCTGTATCAACAGCATGGGATAGGAAACTGAGGCTCAGAGATATTTCATAACACATAAAGTCAAATAGCTATTAATTTATAGAAGCAGCAATTTATAGAGTTAGTAATTTATGAACAAAATTTTATTTCAAATTCTTTTCCTTTTATCCTATTTTTCAAACAATTATGCAGAAGCTATTTTACTTTATTCTGGGTAAATCTATATGTGTAAGTGTTTATTTTGTGTTTTACTAAAACCCAACATGCTTTACAGGTATGATGATGTGACACATTTTAAATGGTAATTTGTTAAAGATTTTAAATAATGAACCTAACGATATATTAAAAGTAATAATTTAAAAGATTACTTAGCAGTTACCTTTCGAACAAATGATTTCCTATATTCATTCATTTCACCAATAATGGCACGTTTGAATTCTCCATAATCCACCTTGTCCTCGCCCTCGCCACTGCTACTTAGAATCAGCCACAAAGACTCAAAGTCCTAGAAATATTCACAGGGTTCAAGGTTACATCTCTAAGTTATATACAGTCACAAAAAATAGTGAGTCATATTTTGTTACATCTTCTATAGCCCTAGACAAAGCAGCTCACTTAAGAATATTCAAAAAGTTACATATAAATCCAAACAAACTATTATGAAAATTATTTAAAGGAAATCTGAAGTGAATAGTTCTATAAAGTTAAGAACAATTTGGGGGGCAATAACTCACAAATTTATCTTGAGTTATTTTATTTTTGATAGGCAAATAATTGTGCATATTTGTAGAATACAAGATGATCTCTCAATACTGTACTATATTACTATATTCATTGCACAACGATCAAATCAGGCTATCATCAAATGAAGATATTAACATATCCGTCACCTCACATATTTATCATTTCTCCAGAGTGAAAACATTTAAAATTCTGTCTTTGGGTATTTTGAATGCACTATTATTAACTATAGTTATCATACTGTGCAATAGATCACTAGAACCTCCTGCCTAACTGAAATTTTGTACCCTTTGACAAATATCTCTCCTTTTTCTCTGTTTAGTCCCTGACCCCTGCAACCAAGCCTATGTTCAGGTAAAAAAATTATTTTCTTCATGTTCAATTCATAGACAGATAGAGCGAGCCACCATGTACTGGGTTTGAACATTTTATTATTTTTAATGTACTATATCTGTGACAATTCATAAGTCACTTTAGGTTCTGAAACGCCTCCAACAGCATTTGACCACTAATTCTATTCCTACTGGTCTTTTTTTTTTTTTTTTTTGTACCAGGAAATGAACTCAGGGGTACTCGATCACTGAGCCACATCCCCAGCCCTGTTTTGTGTTTTATTGAGAGACAGGGTCTGCCTGAGTTGCTTAGCACCTCGCTGTTGCTGAGGCTGGGTTTTAACTCGTGATTCTCCTGTCTCAGCCTCCCAAAGTGCTGGGATTACACGCACGCGCCACCATGCCTGGCTCCTACTGGTCTTCATGTATCAAAGTAGATCTGAATGATTCTAATATTATTGCATAATTCACACTGAAAGGTGTAATTTGAGTAAACTCCTTATGTTGGTTTGTTCACTTTGCCATGACCATTTACTTCCTTGGCAAATGTGCTCTTTAAGAGAATGCTCTATTCACAGCATTATTGATAACAAAGAAATTACAGCATGGATTTCCTTAAACTCAGATATATATATTGTCAGTGTTTCAATCAAGTTGTTAGTTTTAAACTATACTGTAAATAAAACACCTAGCAAAGTACTTGGCAAATACTCAGAAAATGTTCTCTTTCACTTCCTCCTATTTTTTTCAAACAAAACTTTATTTAGAAAAACTACCTCTCCAAGTCCCATTCTTCCCCTTAATTCTCAACAGCCTATACATTTTTTGTCTATCATAATGTTTTATACATTACAGAGATTTTATGTGTTGACGCAATTAAATAAAAAATGAGTTTGACCTTTAAAATCATGAGCAATATGCACAGGAGAAGACAGATTTGCTCATTCAACTCAATAAAATACTAGAATTAAAAGATATTTCTTAAATTTTAAAAGAAGTTATTTTCAAGAATTGAGTAATTTTACCTAAGTGTCAACAAATTCATGCATTCTAGATATGGTACAGAATGGAAAGTAATTCAGTTGACAAAATCTAGAGTAAATTCATTGGTAGTTTTCTATATAAATTAGGCTCTTTAGGGTGCAATTTTTTTGTTTCAAATAAGGGACAATGACAATGTCTTCCCACAAACATTTTCTAATTCCATAATTAGGCCTGGGGGAGTGATTCTTAGGTCTTATTTTCAAGCTTCTTGCACATGCTTATCATTGCATGAGCAGGTTCTAATGATGTGACAGGAAATATAAGAGCAATATTATTGAAAATAGATAAAAAAGAGGAAGTCTTACATTCTTATACTTTATCCTTATGTTAGAAGTCTTACATGATTGCTTTAGTTTTACTCATAGATCTAATCAAACATTTAACAATCAGTCAAAAGGAGAAGAATTGCAGTGATACAGGAAAATCACTAGATGGGGCCAAATTACCTGGGCTCAAGCTCTCTATCAGCTATTGAGTACTTGTATTATTAGCAAAAACAAACATCTAGGCTTTCTAATTTCCTATTGCTGCTTTATTTTTAATGTACAAAAGAAAGAGGTGAGGGTGAATGATCCCTGGTGTGTTTCACTAGGTGAGCCACAAGCTTAAACATCATTTAAGGAAAAAAAAAAGAAAACAAACAAAGAGCAGGTATGTTACAACAGTGATGAGCAATATCATATGGGCACAGGATTTTGCAATTGATAAGGGATATTCCCACGTAATTGTTTCTTTTGAACTTCCACACAATCTGTCTGTGGCAATCACCTCAGAATTACTCATGTAGAGCCTGTCAACCAGAAAAGTTAAAAGCCTTGTCCAAGAACACACAGTTAAAGCTATAGGACTAAAACTTGAACCTGGATCTCACAAACACAATTTCCAGGGTTCCTTCCACTAAACAGACAATACCTTTTAACAAGACCGTTTGTAGCAAAAGAGAATAATGCGAAAGAATTCTTTAGCTGAAATCCTGATATGAGCCAAATTTATATGCTGTTAGAATGTAATTGAAACTAGCATGTAAGACTTTAGTGTACCAGACTCATTTCTCACCCTTTCTCTATTCTCCTTGTTTTCATACATGTATCTGTTAAAAACTAATGTGCTATTTATTTAGCACTTGCTGTATGCCATGTCATATTCAAGGAGCTAGAGAAATAATGGGACCAGAAGCAACCTGGTCTCTACCCTAATGAGACCTAAGTTCTACTTGCAGGCAAAGCTAAGCAATATTTACAATACGACATGAAAAAATTAAAATGGGAAATTGATACAGAAAGGCTCAGAGATCAGAAAGTGGTGCTCTTTTAGACAGAGGTGTCAGAGCAATGCTGTGTGTAAAGAAAGTTGGGGCCTAAATGGGAAGAAGATGTAGCATGTAAAGACCTAGAGGAAGATCACCATCTGTGGTTTGGGGAACAGGCTACTCCCTTGTCAAGAGCCATCCTTTAACCCTGCATGGATCAAACCGGCATCGTAGCCAGTGAATAGGAAAATCTAGCATCTGTGAACTTCCAGTGACAATCCTGCTGGTTGAGACTGCCCAGATACATGTGAGCTCCTATTCAGCTCTGCCAAAAAGGTCCCACACAGCACCAGAGATGGGCTGACCTGCTGCAGCCACATAGACACAAAGCCTCTCAGAGATGGGAGTGGCCTGCAAAGATGCCAATCTTTAAGACACCAGGAAGCAAGACTCCACCCCCTGAAACCTTCTCTGTCTTTGATGCTCTCCCTTAAATAAAGAATCGGAGCCATTTTCTAACTATTCTGTTCCAGCTCCTACCAGGACTGGAAGAATCTACAGATGCTCTGCTTTAAAAACTAATTCTGACTTTGTCTCTTATTTCTTCACTAGTTATTTCAAACTATATTTTTCTCAGGTGGCTATCCCCTCCTGAGCAGGAAGAGTTACCCTGGCAAAGTGCTAGCTGCCTCCCAATACTCCCTCCCGCTCCATGCCTTTGAAGCCAGAATTAGACAGGCAGTCAGTGTAGATAGGTAAATCAAGTCAGGTTAGATCAAGGAGGCCAATTTGGGTCTGGGAAGTTGCAGAGGTATTAGAATGCTAACGCCTTCAGAGCCCTTCCTCCACCCTTATCAGGATAACCTGCCCCTGCTCCAACCTGTGGCTAACGTAACCTGTCCCAGGGATTATCTCTCTCTATAGAGTTGTTAATTACACCTTCCTTCCTGCCCAAATCACTCCACCTGGTCCCTTCCCCCTACCCCCCATCCATGTGATTTTCACCTTTTTGGCCATCCCACCTAACCTCTCATGGGCCTAGTCACCTAGGCAGGAAGGAGAGAGATAAGGGGAAGGGAGCAGGAGAACAAAGAAAGCCTAGGACATATAAAAAGGCAAAACACATGTACTTCTTAGAATACCAGGATACCAGCTATGGCCGCTTCTCCCTCCCAGGAGAAGTCTGTTACCCCTTTTAAATAAACCCTGCTTAAATGCTTGTCTTGGTGTGCTTCTCTAATGTTCAAACTTCAACATGTGAAGGAGCAAAGCTCACCAGTAACTGGCGGTATCACCTTTACACGTGCTCTCCTTTTCATGAAATATCTGCTGATAATCCACACTCCTCCTGCTCCCTTAATTCCTAGTTAATTCTTCCTCATCCTTCAAAACTCAGCCTGGGTGTATCCTCCTCTAGAAACCTTTCCACTATCTTCCCTTTCCTTTCCTATAATCTGGCTTGTAGTTAGATAACATGTCATGTGTACCAAAACCTTTCTCTACTTAACATATATATAATTTCAAAATCATTTGCTTCAATTATGATGATCATGAGAGTAAACAGTATGTCTCCTCAGAGCTTAGCACAATGCCCGAGTACTAAGCTCTTAATAAGTGTATTATGTAGAAATGAACATTGAATTTTCAAAAATCAATAGGACTTGTTGCCTGGTGGCTTTATACTGACAACAAGGCAAGAAGAAAAAGTCAAATGAGCTACTAAAATTTCAGAAGAAAAATGAATAATGCCACCCAAGAATATTCTGCTGCAGAAAACTTTCCTTGTTACATACCTCTTCAGACATTTCCAAGTTAAATATTTTCAGAGCTTGCTTCAGATGTGTCTTATCTAAAAGCCCATTTCCTTCCTTGTCCAATTGTTGAAAGTGTTTTCCCAATCCAGTCAAAATACGCACACCTCTTTTATGTAGTTTCTCTTTTAGCACATCTGTTTAACAAAAAGAGAGATGGAAACTAATTGTTACTATGCACAAAGGTATCAAACCGCAGTTTTTCTCTTGTAAGAAAATAAAATTTTATGTAATGGAAATAATGTGAATATTGAACCAAATCAAGAGTATGACTGACAAAACATTCTGGAAAACAATGTTTTTAATAAAGAGGATTTACATATACAACCACATGTAAATATACCAGAACTGTAGCGCCACCGTGTGGTAAAAGCTTAAAGTGTTATATTTTAAAATATGTTTAATGTTTCCTTTTATTAGCAAGAAAATAGCCTAAATGTTTCAAATTTTTAAAAAATCAGTTCAAAATTTATAAATAGTTTGAATTCATCAAATCGCAACTCAGATGTTAAACACCGTCAAGGTTTTACAGTGCTGTTCTATAATTATATATCTAAAGTAACCTTTCTTTTCAGCACTTCATAGGAGGTTACATGTGTAGATTCTTCTTATAGCTCAATTATTTTATTTAATACCATTTGGACCAGATTTACTTGAAAAAGCATTGGTAACTTTACTAAAGCAGTTATTAGATTTAATACATTGGAAGAAAGAACAAATGTCATTAGATTCAACAGTGGTAAAAACTGTACAAATAGAAGAAACTACTAACAATAGCAGCAAGAATATTTGATTTCAAATATTATTCTCAGCCAGCCATTAAATATGTTTCCAGCCTTCTTACTGTGAATCTGGTATGTTTAAGTAATATTTCATCATTCATCAAAATTCATAAAGTATTTTTTGATTTCTGTGATTACTTGTTTAATACTTTTCTCCCCTCTAGACTACGAGATCCAACAAAAGAATGGTCAATTACAGTCTAGTATGCTGCAGTATCCATACTGGACTCCTAAAACAGAATCTGTAAAATGATTTAGTTTCCAAAGAGTGCATGTGTGCGCGCGCGCGTGTGTGTGTAATTTATTACCTACAACAAGCCTGGAAAGTTAATAAGACAGATATTATTATCCTCATTTTAAAGATGAAGAAAGAGGTGCAAGGGATTTACACAAAGTCAAATATCTATTAAAAGGCAGAGTCTAAACATGAACTAAAGCCACCTAGTTCAATTTTCTTTTACACTAGATTACCACAATCTTTTTACGACATCATTTAATGCATAAAACAAGTATTATGAAAATCAATTTTACATTTTATTTAGTTCATGAATAAAACTCATATTATCTAATACTTTCTAAAACTCTTAAGTTCATAATTCACAATTACTCAAGACCTTTAGTGTAGAAGAAATCTTAAAAATATTTTAATAAATAGATATATATAAGCTTTTAAAAAAACAAATAGGAAACATACACCAAGTGCTACAAAAGCGACAAATATCTCAAAAATATTTCTTTCACTGATTGCAACAAAAATGAGTGAAAATTAAAACTAGCATCTGAGATAGAGTGCAAATGCATACCTTGAACAGCCTTGAAGACCAGCCTATCATTGGCTTCTTGATTGATTATATCATTTTCATATTCCACTGAAGTAGTTCTGCAGTTGACATGTTCATAATGATAAATATATACTGTATTTCAATCTCAAGTACAGAAACTCTAAGTTCTTTGCTCCAGACTCAAAGAAATCCTCAAAAGAGTTGGAAGAGTTTAGAGTTCAATCGAGTCCCAACTTTGCCTGCTGCTTTGATGCCCAGGACAGTTAAGAGTTAAAATCTTTAAAACCTTCCAAGAACTAACTGTGAATATATCCATCTTTACAGTTGGCTCAATGTTCTTTAAAGACTTAATTAAAACTATTAAACTCAAAAATTCTACCTTGAGAAGTTTAAAATGTCAAAACTCCCTGCTGTTTTAAAGAAGCCCCCCTAGCTGGGTGCGGTGGCACATGTCTGTAGTCTGTAATCCCAGCAGCTGGAGAGGCTGAGTCAGGAGGATAAGGAGTTCAAAGCCAGCCTCAGCAAACACGAGGCGCTAAGCAACTCAGTGAGACCCTGTCTCTAAATAAAATACAAACTAGGGCTGGAGATGTGGCTAGGTGATCGAGTGCCCCTGAGTTCAATACCTAGTACCAAAAAATAAATAAGCAAATAAATAAAAAAGAAAATGAAATAAAGAAGCCCCGCAAAATGAATTCAATTTTAGAAATACAGAAAATAAGAAAAGAAGATTTCCTTACAGCCAATTTGTAGGATATGGCCCTTCCTGAACATATACTCCACATCAATTATTGTCATTTTGATTCATATTTACTAATTAAGAAAACACTATGTCTGTGTTTGCATATGTAATATGTGTGTGTACTCCTATAATTTAAAAAACTGAAAATCATTTAAAATCAGTTTTGATTCACAGCATTATTTTTTCACTATGCATAGGACTGATCGATAAATACTATAAGAATATAAGACCCAAGATATGTTTTATGCAAAAAAAAAGCACCATCCTAACAATGTGGGGAAAACTATTATGACATACTGACATTCTATATTTCAAAACTTAATACTTTGGTAGTATTTGGTTAAAATGAAAGTGTTAGAGGAAAGGTAAATAGATGTTATCTTTAACACAAAAATGGGATATTTTAAATTTTTAATTGATTATAACTGCCCCCACATGTGGAATGTATTTGAGAGCTAGATAACACATAGACATGTTACACAGCTTTGCTTAAAAAAATAAACTTTAACTAAAGTCTAAATGTGTTGTGATAGAATCTTATTTTAAGATAATGAAAAATTGTTTTCACTTACTTTCAAAATAGCAAATGTCTATTTGACTTACTTCAGAGAATCCAAAGCTATTTGATCAATATTTGTGATTCGAAGTCTAAGTAATGAGTTTTCTTTTATGCTTTCTGGAAGGCTTGGGTGATCAGAGGTCAAAAATGTCAAGGTTGCACCCTAAAGAAATGAAGAGGTAAAATATTTAAAGCAATAAAGTATATAAGATATAAAATGCAACTAATGCAAATTTAAAATATTTGATTTTGATCATATGTAACATGGTTTATTTTAATAATGGTAATGTATATTTGGAGAATATTTAGAAACTACACAGGCGTCAGCTAATATGAGAAAAAATAGGAACTAAGATCCCCATTAATTAGCACAATTTTCTATTTAACAGTTCATGTAAACAAAAAACAAAAGTCAGCAATATAAAAAACCCAGAATTTTTAATAAGAATCACAGGGTAAAAAGGACAAATTAGTTCCATCAAAATTATGACATTCCTAAATAGAGAAATAGAGCTATTAGTCCACAGAAAGATCTAATGTGAATTGATGAACTATAACTAATGTATCATTCTATCACCTGGTCTTTTGGTGACAGATATCTCATAAATATAAAATCTAATCTTTTTTTTTCCTTTGAAAAAAAACTCAGGGGCACTCAACCACTGAGCCACATCCCCAGCCCTATTTTGTATTTTATTTAGAAACAGAGTCTCACTGAGTTGCACCTCGCCATTGCTGAGGCTGGCTTTGAACTTGCAATTCTCTTGTCTTAGCCTCCCCAAATGCTGGGATTATAGGCATGTGCCACCGCATCCTGCATAAAGTCTAATCTTTACCTAATTAGAACATCAAGATTCACTGACAAAATTCTCAAGCCACTTAAGAAAATTATTATTTTAATTTATGTTCATATGTACATATGTCCAATGTAAGGACAAATTAAAAATAAGAATTTTAATTATTCCTATTGCATATAAGGGAAGAAACTTTCTCCCTTCTTTTTTCTTAGAGCAGTTATTTTAGAACATTTTTAACTGCAATGTAAACACTTCTTTTTTTCTTTGAGATGTATATAAAATCTTTTGAAAATTAGATAGGCCTACTGACAGCTCTCCGTCCTAGGAAAATCTTTCTGTAAGACCTCGGAACCACTTTTTCAAATGTAAACATCAAGGGCAACAGTACTCTCATCTCTGTGAGAAGGTGGGAGACTGATTTCCTTAGGCACTTTGCTCAAAGTGCAAAACTACCTCCTGTCACAAAGATGAAAAGTCTGTTTTCTCTGGATAAAGTCAATTAGCTAACACAGCCAGTCATCCCAATTACAAGGTGAATCTAGGATGAACTATGTGTGACAAATGGTGCTGTCAAGTCCTCCTACTTGAGGGCAAGTTACTTGGATGCAATGGATTATGTCTTTTTGGCTACATAAGAGTGAGATTTCTGTCTTTGCAATCTCTTATCAATTGCCTGTGATGTGCATTACATTCTGGCTTAATATTTTTTCAATAATAAAATTACTTTCCTTAGTACTTTTGTAAAAGATTTGCTAGGTTTCAAATTCTGTTTCCCCAACACCAGTCATGAATGAAATCATTAAAATACTTTTCAGCTTAAAATGTAGGAAGCAGTGACATGGAGCTTCCCAGCTAAACTGCAGATGGATTCCAGATCTGCCAAGCTAATGAGTTGGGTGAATTTAGGGCAAGCAGAACTCCTTTGCAAACTTTAGTTAGCTTCCCATTTGCTTCAGTGTACTGTCCATATATTTTCATTTTTTAATAAAAAATAAAAAAAGCAGTAGCAGCAGCTCCAGAAAAGTCAAATTAACATCCAAAGTTGAGACTGTAGATAAATCATGGCAGAACCATTGAAGTAGAGAATTTGGTCCCAAAGTTTTGAGGCCCATTACTACCTTACAATGTTCTGTACCAAATAGAAATGCAAATATATTACATACATAAGCATATATTAACACCAATGGACAACTGAAAAGTAATCAATATGTAATTTTAAAATGTACAAAGTTCTCTCCCCAATAACAGGTAGCCTTATATCTATAATTAAGTATCAAATAAATTAAAAATGAAATAAATGATAGATTCTCTCTACCAAGTTTTTCTATGACAAAGGATTACTTTAAGGCCATTTTCACATATCCAGGGAAATGAGCACAATAATTAATTAAAATGAGAACTTAATAGATTGTGGAAAAATAGAGAGAAAATTTCACAGTTTTTTTAGTTACTTATTCCAGAGACTAAAATTAGACTTTCATCTCCCAAAACACAAGGCTTTACTTAAGGCCATGAACCTAAAGTTCCATAGATGTGGATATTATCTAAGAAAGATAAGTGTGACATTTTTCATTTTCCAGAAAAAAAATAAGTGAGATTTTATTTTTCAAAGGCAAGATGGAAATTTTAAAACTAATAATAATTCTCACTTTTAGGTAAAGATTTAAACATGTTTGACTATAAAACTTGGCAAATTTTACTTATATTTCAAATGTAAAGTTTGAGCTTTCCCCCAGTGAGTGAATATTCTGCCTCACTGACATCTGGTGAGAATTTTCAGGAAACTAGTTAACAATAGGATGCACTTCACAACTGTCAGCATGCTGGAAATAAGCTTATACCCAACGTGGCCCTTTTGCATTCATACATTCCTTCATGACATCTCCGCTGACTAAGAATTTAGATATCCATGATCCTTTCTTTGTTTTAGTGCTCTTAGCACAAAAATAAAAATACTAAAATTATCCCTCAGGCATTTAAGGTATAGCTCAGTGGTAGAGCACCTGCCTGGCATATGTGAGGCCCTGGGTTTAATACTCAGCATCAAGGTGTGTTGTGTGTGTATGGTACTTCAAAAGTAAGAATGGTTCAAGCACGAGTCAAATTTAAAGATTTTAAAATTTAAACTTATGGACATAAGTTTATTTATTTTGAATAAAAATATTTATTTTGAATAAATATTCAAAAATATTTATTCAAATGCTTCCTAAAAGTCTCAGTCTTCAGGACACTAGATGCATTGCAGTAGCCCAGATGGATAAGTGATTGCCTTCAAGAAGTTATAGTCTCATGACAGACAAAATTAATAGATTAACATCATACATAACATAATATCAGGTAATAGAAACTCTGAGAAAGAGTAAGCTCAGCAAAGAATGGAGAAGAATAGGAGGGCTATTATAGATAGTATGGTTAGATTTGACCTCTTTTACCTTTTAACCTTATGTTGTCATGATAGAACAACACCCAAAAGTTAAGGAAGACTTAAACAATGAATGATTTTCTGGGAGTAGAAAATAAGAACTGATAGAAGGACTGTCAGGGATAGAAAAGAAGATGTATAAAGGAAGATCCAAAGAACCTGCAATGCAGAAGTGGGAGACAGAGAAATATGAGAGATGAAGTGAAATACAATAGTGACTTGGGTCATAATAATCCAGGAAGAATGTGTAATAGGATACAGCAGTTTAGACTGGATTTGTAGTTGAGGGAAGGTAAGATTGAGGACAAGAAGTTGCAGAGTCTCCTATAAATAGTATCATGTTAAGCAACTGAAGAAACTATGTGATATGTGTAGCAGGGTTATTCATGTGAGTGTATGTGTGTATAATTATATGCATGCATATGGGTCCATCTGTGCAGTCTATCACTGTTTTTGATGCTATATTTATACATGTATGAGTGAATACATACATGGATGCACTTTCATGAAGGTCTTTCTATGGGTACATATGCATTTTCTTATGAGTATTAACAACTGGCATCAAAATTTCTTTTAAGGAGTGTTTTAGGAAAAAAGATCTGATGGGACATATAAAAATGAAAATATAGGTTCTATAGAAATATCTGGAAGACAGAAGAAAATACCTCCCCCAACCCTAATAAAAAATAAGAAATAAGGCTAAATCTTTCTTATATAAATAAATAGGTAATTAGGGGAAGGAGAAGATACACAAAATAGAGAGGAAGGACTTTACCATGGAAAGTGTCCAAGGGATAATTTTAGGAATAGAAATTTCCAATAATAATTCTAAATTGTTTACATTGTTACAATATAAATCTTCCTTAATGTCTCCTTTGAAATGTTTGCCTTACAGGCAAAGAATCATAAATGTGGTTTATGCAGGCATGCCTGCCTGCCTGCCTGCCTGCCTGACTGACTGACTTACTTCCTCCCTTTCCTCCCTCCCTCCTTCCTTTCTCTCATGAGAATCATAAAAGGAAGCAGATTTCCACACCTGGGTCAAATTATTGTGGAATGGGGATAGTGAGAATAAATCATCAACCACAACAAATTGTTGGAAATAGCAACTCAGAGCAAGCAGTACCTTTACTCTTGGGATGGGCATTAAATATCTTTCCTCAGGTAGTAAAATAGTAGTCATAACTGATTTTCTCTAGAGGCAAGTTTGAGTGGCATACATAGGGTATACTTAATCCAAGATTATGATGTCAAGTTTCTCCTCACCCTCACTCTTTCCCTAATTGGTCATCATATCTTATTGAATTTACTTCCTAAATATTTTTTATTTTTCTAATTAGCTTTCTAGCTACAACTATTTGCTTAATTCAGGTAGGCACAACCTATCTCCTAGACTGTACAATTCAATCCAGTTCAGTCATTGTGTACCTAGTCTTCAATCCATTCCACACACTATAATAAGAGATATCTTTAAATTATAAACCTGACAATGCTACTTTCCCCCATTCTACTCACTTCTTTTCTTTGAGTGACTCCCTGATGAATTTCACGTGATTCTTTCACATTAGACTACTTTCAATAAACTTGACTTTTCTCTTGACAACCACCACCTTGAACTCTATTTCAACCACTTTTAGGTCTCCAAATAATCCATGTACTTTCTTGCTTTTGTCCTTTGCCTGAGCTGTCTCCTTTCTTTACCTAGAAGCCTTTCCATTTGGGGATGATCCCGTCCCAGTCAAGATAACTCCTAGTTAAGGTCAAAGGGCACTTTATCCAGGAAATATTCTTTGGCCCCATAAACCTGGGTCATCATTCCTCCTATCTGGCCCCATACTACTCTTTTCTTTGCTTTTCATTAGATGATAAGGGACACAAAAGCAGGAAAGGGGTCTAAATTATTTACTGGTCTATATCTTGTGTTTAGCATATGAATACATACTTATCACATAAATGATTGCTATGGGCAGTGCTTCATTTAATGCATTATATATTATATAAATTTAATGATAGGCAAGGCTCTAGGTTCAATCCCCAGCACTTCAATAAATAATAAATAACATTTCAAAAAACTACATAAACTATATCATCTGAGATGCAATAGAAGAAAACCCTACTATTTCATCAATGCCAGAAACTTTCTAAGAAATGAAACTCAAAAGAACAGGTTACTAGAGATATGATAGGCCACTGTCCCTCCAAGAGGAAACCAGGCACCATCAGAGAACATGGCTCAGGGTGAAGAATTACTGCTAATATTATTGAGGTGGCCACTTATCCAATGATATAACCCTGTAGGGCTTTTTAAAGTACTAAAAGACAAGCTCTGCTGGATAAAACTACATTGTAGAATGGTTGGGGTTAAGGCTAATAAATGCTGTGCTTAGATTCAGGCTACTGAGATTTGAGCCTGAGAGGCAGAACTCTCTGAGGAAACAGCAACCATAAGTCCATTCACACAAATGTCCCTGCTCAGTAAAAAGGAAAGGAAATAAGCTCAAAATTAGAAGCTCTGCTTCTCTGCTCCCAGAGGTACTCCACATAATCCAACATCTAGTACTAAATGCTTGCACAAGTATACACGTAACTTACAATATAAAAATCACCAAATTGGTATTGTTTTCCTTTTCTTCGTCCACACTGATGACTATAAATGTTTTTTTGAATAAAAGGAAGCACATTTGTTCTAGAAGTTAAAAAAAAAAAAAAAGAAGTAAAGTTATTCCGTTTCTCCCAGAAATAATCATCTTGAGAGTTCTAACAATGTGTGATGGCACACCTGTTTTTCCCAAATTGCCGATACTCATACATTGTGAGAGACTGGTCATGGGTAAAAAAGAATCCAATCAGTTCTCTGCAGGCATCACGTCCATTTCTAGAAGAGAATGATGGGGAGGTTTTCAAATAGAATAATTTTTAAATTAGTTAGTAAACTAAACTTGTTCATCTCAAGAAAGGATAATATAACCGTAAGTGTTTGGCAATTAGTGAGGGTTATAGGAAGCTAAGAGGGTTCCACACCACAGCTTGTACATTAGATGTGAATGAAGAAAAAAACGTTCCTTATGCAGATATGAGTACGGATCTGTCACAATGTAGATTACTAATTCAACACAGATGTTTAACAAAGTAGGAGATCTTATAAAATGTTGAGCTTGCAAGATGACATTCAAAGACATGCATTTATTATTTTTTATTTTCATGGATAGGTTTAAAATTACTGAAAAGTATTAAAATTTTAAAATGCACATTTTCCAGAAATAAACAAAAAAAATCAAGCAGCATTATGTATTAATGGAATTTTATAAGACTCAGATAACAGATTCTTCCTTGTCATTTGCTCCACCAATAATCTACTGTTAACTAAAACCATTAAAATTAAATAAAGCATCTTACATAGAAGTTAAGACAAGTAATTTAGAAACTTCTAGTAGTAATATATATCTTTATAAATTCACTTCTAAGTTTCTTTTTAAATGACATTTTAAATTACTTTCTAAATAACTTCTAATTAAAATATTTTTCTTAGAACTTCATATTTCTCGTGTTTTCTGTAACAGATTAATAGCTATAACCTAAAAATGTATCTTACAAATTCATGGTTTTTCGTGTAAATAGTACAAATTTATCCAATCTCATTATGGTTTCTATGTGAAAAGAGAATATATCTTTATAATCATAAGATTAAAAATTTAATATAATCACAATTACCTTGATATGATCCTACCATCAAATTGTACTTTATGAGAAAGTACATTTTCAGTTAATGTAGAGTGGGTTCTTATCCTGTTAAAAAGATATATTTTGTCGATAATTTTTAAAGGCACTATATTTAATGTACAGAATAAATATACAAAAATATTATGGTAATATTTTGGAGCATCATATATTAGATAAAAATGAAGATTGAAAATTCTTTCAGAGGACTAATGTAGCAGACAAAGAAGAAATCACCCTGAGATGTAATATGTAACACACGAATGACTTTTATATTAGAAACCATGGTATCAAAGCGCTATAGAAGTGAATACAGAACAGAAGTGACTAATTTTTGACTGGCACTGGACCACTTGAAAATTTCTAAACTTCCTCTCCTCTGTTTCCCTTGGACCAGAGAATGCTTGCTTAACCTCTGCAATGTAAGGGTGACTAAAGAATCTAGTTTTGCCAATAAGCTTCCAGGAAACAGTTTCTTTTTTTTTCTTTTTTGGATGAGACAGTAACCTGGGAAGAGCTCCTGCTTGTGAATATGAAAGGACATTGGTGCCAGGAGTCACTACAGCCATCAAGTATCCATGTCAGAAGGGCCAGTAAGATCTAGGAAAGCCATTCCAGGGCCACAACACCACTGAGCCAGTAGCCAGAACTAACCAACAACTGCCTACCTCTGAGATTATGGGAAGCTAAAAGTATTCCTTACTAAAATAATACAGTGGGAAAGAGAGCTGGATGAAGTTCAAGTCTTGAACTAAGTCTATTGGTTATTTACTCCTTTTAGTCTTCAGATAGTACTGAATGATCTCATAAAGTCTACCAGCCCTAAAACTGTTTAAAAATATGAAATAAATTTCAAATGCACACACTTTGGCACACTACAACTAATATCTTTTATCTTAAGAGGTTTGACGATTCAATAATGTATCATTAGTAATCTTCCGAAATAATTTTATGATATTCTTCCAATAAAACTACAGGTATAATGAAATAGCGATGACATAAATTGTGTGTATGAGGTCATGAAAAACTGTTCCTCTATAAATCTAGGTCTCTACAAAAAGGAAGCAGGAGATAGGAAACAACTTGCAAACCAAATGAGAATGTGTGAACACAGTGAAGACATGCAAACTTAGTTCACCAATTCAGTTTTATCCACTGTTGTTAATGTATTTATTGAATGCTCACTACGTGTCAGGAACAATTCTAAGTGCTGAGAAAAATAACAGCAACAACAGCCACTATTTATTGAGGACTTCCTAGAAACCAGTCATTGGGAAGTCATTTTAATGTGCATTAGTTTATTTAATGCTTGCAATAATTCTATGTGGTAAGTACTATTGTCCCCATTTAAAAAACAAATTTACAGAGATAGGTTAAGTAAATTGCCCAAGCTCATATGATTAGTAAATGGCAGAGTCAGAAAAAAAGATTGCTCTTAAACATTACATTATATGGCTTCTTGGCAGTGAACAAAACTCTCTTTAATGGCAATGGATTGCAGTAATGGCATCAAGGAGTCTAGAGTCTCCTTCAAAACACAAAAGAAGTAAAAACACATTGACACTATTAAATGCAAAGTACCATGTTGGGTTTTAGGTGCCCAGGAAGAAGCACAACACTTCCCTCTATCCAAGTTCTGAAACAATAACAAAAAGAGAATCATGCATATAGAACACCAAATATAAATTTTATTACTGATAAAGTTGTTGGAAACCTTGTCTTTGGTATGCAGCAACAATAAGCTAAGTCCTTAACTCTACAATGAAAAAGACTAACCCGCTTATTTTCATTAAAGGTAAATCCTGTAAAAATTTAATGTCTAAGGCAAAATGTGTGCTTCTGCAGAGAGCTGTTCCCAAGAAAAAGGGGAGAGGAGGAGCTGTCCTCACATGTCAAACCCTGCTTCTAAATTTATGCAGAGCTCTTTTCTCCTAGAAGAATGAAACAGAGGGTGAAATCTACAAATTCAATAAATCCAATCAATCCATCTATAAGATTTTTCATGGAACTGGATTAGCTTTAAGCATGCTTTAGGTATTTACTTTAATATAAAGAATGCCAGTTAAGGTAGGTACAGGGTAACAATAGATGAGCCAGAAGAAAAGGCCTAGAAACTAACTATGCATTTATCACAACTTGACATATGATGCAGTGACATTATAAGTCAGAGTTAAAGTGACTTTGTGGCAGACATATATTTCCTAAAGACAAATTTTATGTGTGTGTGTGTGTGTGTGTGTGTGTGTGTGTGTGTGTGTGTAATTTTGCAACTAGAACAGGGTGCGGTGGTGCACGCCTGTAATCCCAACAGTTTAAAAGGTTTAGGCAGGAGGATCACAAATTCAAAGTCAGCCATTAGTAATTTAGTAAGGCCCTCAGCAATTTAACAAGACCCTGTCTCAAAATAAAAAATGTAAAAGGGCTGGGGATGTAGCTTGGTGGTTAAGCGCCCCAGTGGTTAGATCCCCAGTACCAAAAGAAAAAATGTGCTGTAACTAGAACCCTCACCCTGCTTGTAACGTAAATTGCATCAATCAACTTGAAAAACTATTTGCCAGTATCTTTTAAAGCTAGCATGTGCATACTAAATGGTCCGGTAATTCTAAGTATTTATACAGCATGAATGAGTACATATGTTCACCAAAAGGCATGTGGAATAAGTTCATGGCTGCACTATTTATAGCTAAATATTTATGAACATCTATGAATAAATAGTGGCATATTTGTATAGCAAAATACTTTATAGCAATGGGAAAAATATTAATAGCAATATGGATATATATCTCAAAACATCATGCTGAATAATCAATCAATCAATGACTGATATTAGGGGAAATCAAAGAAGGCAGACACAGAGTTCAAATTTTGTGTTTTCACTTATATAAAGCTCATAATCAAGCAATTCCAATCTATGATGTTAGGATAGAGAGGTTAGCCTGGCATACCTCTCTATGGTTCACTTCTTAGGAAGTGAACAGTCAGTAAGGGGCATCATGAGCCTCATGAGAGGGTTTATAGGGTTCTGATCATGTTTTGTTTCTAATCTAGGAATTTGGCACATGAGTATTTTGGTTTGCATAATCCTTATGGTGTACACTTAAAATTTGTGCACTTTGTAGAGCATGTTTTATTTCAATAGAAGTTTATTTTTAAAGGGTAAGTTTAGAATGTGGTAGATAAATGATAGCCCCCAAAGATATTTATATCCTAATGCTTAGAAAATGCAAATACTTTCCATAATAAAATAGACAAGACTGCCTGTAATCCCACCAGCTCAGGAGGCTGAGACAGGAGAATCGTGAGTTCAAAACCAGCCTCAGCAAAAACTGAGGCACTAAGCAAATCAGTGAGACCCTATCTCTAAATAAAATATAAAATAGGGCTGGGGATGTGGCTCAGTGATCAAGTGCCCCTGAGTTCAATCTCAAGTAGTCCCTCCCACAAAAAAATAGACTATGTGAGGCTCTTAATGTAGGAAGTTTACTAGGTCTACCCAAGCTGGTTCAATGTGATTATGCTAATGTTCATAAGAGGAAAGCAGAGAGAGATGTATCCACAGAAGAAAATGTCAAAGTTATATGGCATATAAAAATCCTGATCAAACATTATTGGCTCTGAAGATGGAAGACAGGGTCATAAGTCAAGGAATTAAGACAACCTTCAGAAACTGCAAAGTACAAGGAAATGAATTGCCCCCTGAAACTTAATCCAATCCTGTCAACACCTTAATTTTAGACTATTCACCTCCAGAACTGTAAAAGAATAAATCTGTTTACTTTAACATTCTAAATTTGTTGCAATTTTCACTTAAGCTGAAAGACTAATACATGATACTTTGAAATATTTAAATATGTGTAAGCAAAGGCTTCCAGAAAATAAAAATGAGGAAAAAAGATAAAAGTAATAGGAAAGTACAAACAATGATAGCAGTCTGAAAATATAAAAGAGCTATTGTAGGCCTGGTAGATTTTCATCTATTAAAGCTGAGTCTACAGGTCAACTATTAGTGAAATCACTGAGGAATATAAGTGGGGTGAACCAAAGAACTGTTCACCAACTGTTATACTTTGGATCTGAAAGATCATGTGCTAAAGGCACAGTCTCCAGATCATGGCTCTATTGTGAGGTGCTGGAATATTTTAGAGGGGTATCCTACATAGAAGAAATTAGGTCATTAGGAATGTGCCCTTGAAGAAACCTATTGAAGTCCTGGCCCCTTTCACTACTCTCCCCCCACAACCTTTCTGTTTCTCAGCTGCCCCTTTCATTACCTACCCCAACCTCTCTGTTTTTCAGCTGCCATAACCTGTACAGCCTCCTATGCCACACTCCTACCATAAGGTACTACGCTGCCACAGGTCCAAGGCAAGAGGGCCAAGCACTATCAGCTGAAACTGTGAGCCAAAATATGCTTTTTTTTCTAAGTTGATTATTACTTTGTTACAATAACTGAAAAGCTGAATAACCCACCAACCTAAAGGTTTTATAACATACAAAGTAAAATTAAAAAATACTTAGAACTAATACTAATTTTATCAGTGATATTTAGGTAGAATATATTGCACAGATACAGATGTCTGAGTTGCTACGTTATGTATTTTCATATATTATCCCTAAGGGTTATGCAAATTTTCCTCTAAATTATAATAGAAAAATTGCAGGGCAAAAAAGAATATAATAAGGTATTGTTTACAATGTCATAGGGTGGCAGAACTATGATCAGGACTCCAAAAATTTCACTTATCTTTATATAGTAAAAAAGCAAGAACAAAAACTTTTCTGTTACCTATAGAAATACATTTTAACAATACATTGATAACATAGTGCATCCTCATTTTATATAATTAAAATCTTACTTTGTTTCATGTAGTGTTCTTTTCCTAAGTCGAAGAGGATGAGTACTTTCTTGTTTCTCCGTGGTTATATTTTGCTCTGGATCACTGATGACAGCCCTACACAGGAAAATATGAAAGCTGATAATTAATGTGATAATGCATTGCTCTAGCATCATATATTTTTAAGCAGTTGGAAAAGATCAAACACTAAATGAAATTTAAACCACTGTTAGAATAACATTTTGCCAGAAATGAATCAACTTAACTATTAAAAATATTGGCCATAAAAATTGATTATTTCTTATCTCTTATTCCATAATTATTGTCTAAAAACAAAATGAAATTTTGGAGGAAGCTAAGTGCTTCATGTCTTTCTTTTACTACCCTTTAAACAAACAGATGCTGTACTGGTTTCAGATAAGGGGAAACACAGGTAAAGAATAAGAAGATAATAAGAAGAAAATTAAGTAATAAGTACCATAATAGAAATTCAGTGGGCAAACAGAAGATGACTTAAGTCCTGGAAAAGAATATATCGGAAAGAGTCCACTAAAGCCATCAAAAAAGAGGAGATGTCTGCATTGCCTCTGAAAAGGTAAGTAGAAGAAGGTGTTCAGAGGGAAAGGAATCATAGCACCAAGAGCAGAGCAACAATAAATACAAGGCCACAGAAGGGCAGCACAGCACACCTGAGCGGCTGCACACAGCGCAGGATGAGAGCACACACTCTGGAGCTAGAATGCCTGGGTTCAGCCCTTGCCTCTTCCAGAAATTAGCTGTGTGGCCTTATCTAGTCTTCGACTCTAGGATACAGTTTCCTCACTCAGAAAAGAAACAATAATGAGCTGGGCATGGTGACACACTCCTACAAACCCAATAGTTTCGGAGGCTGAGGCAGGAGGATTGCAGGTTCAAAGCCAGCCCCAGCAACTTAGCAAGGCTCTAAGCAATTTAGTGAGACCCTGTCTCAAAATAAAAACTAAAAAGGGATGGAGAAGTAGCTCAGTGGTTAAATACCAGCTCAATCCCCAGTAATAATAATAATAATAATGATAATAATACCTCTCTCGAATAACCTTTATGAAAATAAAATTAGTTAATACATATTATTTAGAAATATCTATCATTTAGTGTTAGTGAAGTGCTCATTAATTGAGCCTATGCCTCCCTGTTCCCATTTTATTACATATTTTGCCAAATATGAAATATGAACAAATACAGAGTCATGACAGGCTATTAGGTGGCACTGCAACAGGCTAGAAAAAAGATAGCAAGAGCCTAGACTAAGGTGGCATTAAAAATAGATACAGTACAATGGATTTGAGAAATACTGGCAGAACTAGGAGATTAACGAAATTCAATGTCAATAAGCAGAAAAATTTACCGTAACCTTACAACGTGAAAGGAGTTTTATTTAATAATGTAAGGAACGTGGGACTCATACTGTAGTTTTGGTTTATCATTATTGGTAGTAGTACTTATATTCTCACCTCTCTATTTACCCAGCTTCACTGCATGATTGATTTATCAAAATATAAACTTTTATAATCCTTAACAACTTTGTTGCCCTCTCTGGTTTTTTTCTATTTCCCTGGCAAAACCCCAAGTCAGAATGAATTGATGATTGACTGGTTAAAAGAATAAACACGTAGCCTTTTTTGAAAAAGGTATCATGAGTCTTCAAAAACTACAAAGATTAACAGCAAGTCAGAGATGGAAGAATTCATTAATTTTTTCAGTTTCTTCAATTGCTTAAACATTCAAGAAAAGCTTTAGGCAGTTCTACCCTACACTGTAGATCCTCTTTATTTGCATGCCAAGTTATGAGCCAAACAATTTTAAGCTGAGTATAAAGATAAGTTTTAAATTTCCCTGGTGAAGACGGCTGGCATTTACCAAAAAAAAAAAAAAAAGACAACTATTCTATTCTCACACCTTCACACTATCAGTTCTATGTTAAATATATACACAAAGAATGTTAGAGTTATAAGAAATCTTAAATGTTCCTTTGGAAGAAGCTAAAAGCAAGATATACAGGACAATATAAAGGCTCAAAAAGTAATTTTAGTCACATAGCTAAACATAAAATTCAGTTCTGCTGGCTCTAATTAAGTCCTTTTTCCCAGTTCATTCATTCATTCACCCATTTAGCAAGTATTAGTATACAGCTACTCCACTAGGGAATGGAAATGCAACATGAACAAAACTTCCAAAGAGTCCTGCTTTATGGAGCAAATAGACAATTACATGATAAATAGGGAAAGGAAAAGGTAAATTACATATTGATAATTCTTATGGAGTGAAAAACAAAGTAGTAAGAGGATATAAAGTTTTCAGTAAGATGTTATAAATTTTTATTTGGTAGCCAGGCTAGGTCTCAACAAGGTGACTTCTAAATAAAGATACAAGGTAAAGTGAGCAAACAGCAATGTGTATTTATAGAGAAAAAGTATTCCAAGCAGAGGGGAAAATAAATGCAAAGTACCTGAAACAGGAGTGGAATCTGGTATATTCCAAAACAGGGAGCAAGCTGAAAGGCTGGAGCAGAATAGGCAGAGGAGAGGAGCAGGAGGAGTCAGTCCAAAGTCTAAAAGTAAGTAAGCAAATCAGTGGTGGGATTGAACACTCTGTATTACTGGCCTCAATTTTTCAACACTCCTGATTCACATCCTTGCCATAGCTTCATTATAAATGAAAGGTACTTTCTCCCTGCTTGATTTTTGAGCTTAGCCATTTGACCTCCTTTGGTTAATTATATATAGTTGAATGGCTCTGCTGATCTTAAATGAACTAACTCATGCAAGTGTGAATTGCCTGAAAATCTGCTGATCTACAATGGTTCAAGCTAAATAGCCCCTCTGCATTTACAGAGGCATTTTTGATTTGAGACTAGTTGGCTAGCCAAGCATTGTTCTGCTCTCATATATGGTAGATGTACAAAAGAGCCAATTGAAATATGTGAGGTCTCCTATATCCTAAGCTCAGAATGGTGAGATCATTTAGTTTGCTCATATATAACTGGCCAGAGGAAGAAGTAAAATCCATGCAGCTAAGCCTAGTCTGGACAGCTAATCTAAAGATATATGAGCAAAAATTAAATGCTGGTTTCTTTTAAGCTACTAAAAATTACTTATACTTACATATAAGCATTGTAATTTTATTACTATTGAGATAGGAAGTTACTGGATGGTTTGATCTGTCTTGTTTAATAAATTCATTCTAGCTGTTGGGTTGAGAATAAACTTACAAGAGGCAAATGCAGACACAATAAGATCAGCTTTGAAGTAAATGAAACAATTCAGGAGATAGAAGGTGATGGTTTAAACAAGGACGATGGCAACAGAAGGAATAAATTTATTTTGATGGTAGAACTGGAAGTGTCTGCTGCAAAACTGAATATAGAATTTGAATGAAAGTGATGAATTAAAGGCAACACCACAATTTAGGCCTAAATTATTTCAAGAATAGTTTCCATGGAGAAAAATTAAAGAGGCTCTGGTCATGCAGGAGGAAAATGAAAATGTTAAATTGAAATCTTAAATTAGAGATGCATCAGGATTCAGAAAACTTTAAGGGCATGGCACTGGATGAAATCACCAGGAAGCAAATACAGAAAAAGTCCTAGGCACTGCCATATTTAAAGACTGGGGAGATGAAGAAGAACCAGAAGATAACGAGAAGGAGTGGAAAGTGGGGGGAGAAAACAGTTGTGTGGTGAGCAGGAAGTCAAGTAGAGAAGAGAAAAAAGTGTTTCAAAACAAGTAAGTTTTCAGCTGAGCCACATGTTGCTGATGCATAAAATGAAAACTGAGAAACCACCATTTGTCTAGCAATATGGATGTGACTACTTACTTTATGAAAAGAAGTGGTGCTGGTGGTAGAGATAAAACCTAAGTCAAGTCCATGGGAAGATAGAGGGAGATACATGGAAGACTATAAAAATAATTGTTTCAAAGAACTTACTGAAAAACATGCTTGTAAGTTATCATTCTTTCTGCTTCCTAAATAAACAACTTTTTCAGGTTAATCTTAAGGCTTACTATTTCCTTAAAGATTTCCTGCATTAGTCCAGCCTTTTCCAAAATCTTACCATATTTACAAGCTGTCATACTACTTAGCACTGCGTGCAATAGAATCTTATGTAGTTTTCTAAGGAGCTTTTAAATTCTTGAAAGTTAATCTCACAATTCTCAAACTATATCCCAGTCACTCTGGGTATCACAGTGAACTCATAGGGACACTGTGGGATATTAATTTTTGAAGGAAACACAGACAATCCCCATCTTGTGGATATCATATGAACTACTAGCTGAAAGTAGTTGATAACTTCAACACAGGACTATGTTATTCTTTCTTCAGTGGTGTTACATCTTTATACAAGTTTTCTACAACCACTGCGATTAAAAAGCAAATATGCAAAAATCAATATAGAAAGTGGTTCTAAACAATTCAAAGATTTAAGAGATTGTTCAATGTTCAAAAGATGTATACAACCCATTAGTAACTGTGACAATTTAAGAATGAAATAAATATATCTTCTTCTAATTTATGTGCATTAAGTTTTCAAGTGGCCATAGAGTTGTTAGACAATAAATACTAAGTTGTTTAGATGAAAAATCTTAATAAATTAAACTGGTATGTATTTCTATTGGTCCAAAAATGCTCTGAAAAAATTACTAGAACACTAAGAGTGCAGTGAAAAGAGGGTTTAGGAACCTCTAAGTTAGCCATGCCTTGACTGACCAGGGACACGTGTGTCATGCATGAAAAAGAAATTTAATGAAAACTTTTGGAATGGATTTCTATTACCAGTTACTCTCACCTAGATAAGTGGTCTATCATCATTTGCTCTGTGACTGTCTGCTTCTTCTTCTCTGCAGCCACAATTTCCTAAGAAGATAAAAATAAAAACATTTTTATTGTCCATGAAGCAGAACAATTAATACCAAAGTCCTAAAAAAAGTAAACATTTCTAATGTTCTTAAATACAGATTGTTATCCATCATTAACATACTTAAGTTCTAATTATTTAATCTTAACTTACCATTTTCTAAAAAGTAAAGCACTTAAATTTCAATACAAATCATCAGACATTTCCAACAAGCTATGGAGTCAGAATAAAGAGTGAGGAGGACATGACATCCCCCTCCTTATTGCTCCCAACAAGACACGTCCTACCAAATGCATCTTAACCTGCTGTAAGAATACCAATACAGAAACAAGAAGAGTGCAATCTAAAACTATTCATAGTCGAAGAGGCTGAAACTGAAATGGAATCATTCAACTTTACATCAAAAATCTAAAACTGAACCAGGCATGGTAGTGCATGCCTATAATCCCAGCAACTTGGGAGGCTGAGACAGGAGGATTACAAATTCAAGGCCAGTCTCAGCAATTCAGCAAGGCCTTAAGCAACTGAGCAAGACCCTATTTCAAAATAAAAAATAAAAAGTGCTAGGAATGTAGCTCAGTGGTAAAGCACCTCTGGGTTTAATTCCAAGTTTTAAAAAAAAATCTAATACATAAAAAAAGAATTCTCATCTTTAAAAGGAAGATAATCTTTTCTATGTCTGTTTTATGGTTTCAATGTGATGTGTCTCCCCCAAATGCTCCTATGCTAATGCAGGAATGTTCAAAGGTAACATGATGGGACTGTCCATCCTGGACCAGTCCATCCTGGTTTGAAGGACTGGGTGGTAATTATAGACAGGTGAGGTGTGTCTAGAGGAGGGGGGTCACTGGGCCTGTTCCCTGGAAAGGTGCTTCTTCTTCCCTGTGGCCTCTTTCCCACCCTCTGCCTGTCTCTCTGTTTCCTGATGTTGCCATGAACTGAGCAGCTTTCCTCCTCTGGGCCTTTTGCCATGATGTGCTTCCTCACCTTAAGCCCAGAGTAATGGAGTTGGCTGTCTATACACTGAGACTTCTGAAACCATGAGTCCCAAATAAACTTTTCCTCCTCTAAGTTGTTCTTGTCAAGATTTTTGGTCACAATGAGGCAAAAGCTGACTAAAACAGTATGTAATACCTTAATAATATCTAATCAATTTCCCTTAATTACTGGTTTTAGTAAACCATCCTCATACTATTTTTTTACTTTTCCAACTCATCCAAAAGCATTTTTGCTAGTTTTTAGGTCATACCAAATTGGAAGAGTTGCAATTATTCAACTCTGATTAGAATATTATACAACTATAAACACAATATTTCTTTAGGGAACAAATAAAAGAAGTTAAAAAAATTAAGAAGCCCAAACAAAGCACGTTCTATTCCTAGAATGTAGTTACCCTATCTCCATTAGTGACTCTAATAAACAAAATCAACTAAGATAATGTTGTTTAAGACAGAGGCTTTGCAACTTCAGGGAAGGTGTTCAATTTAAAACTAACACAAAACATCAAGTAAACATTTAAAGGCATATCATAAAAATAAAAAGTAAAAATTTCTAAGAAATCTGGAAAAGGTGGTCATTGTTATGTAAATGGTAGTCTATAATTAAATTTAGTTTTTGTTTGGTAGAAATTTAAGATGTATAGTTTACACATCAAATATACCCAAAATAGCTTTTATACTTTTAGTACATGACTGTATCTTTTGCTAGTCTCTAAGTTCATGACACATTATAATGATTTTTATTTAATAGTAAATTTAAAATAGCAATTAAAAAGGAAAATTGTGTAACCCACAGCCAAAGCAAAGCATATTTTATAATACTTGAGGATGATTCAAAAAGCAGACAGTAAAACACTAAAACACATTGAAATTATATATAGAAGAGATCCATTTCAGCCAGAATGTAGATGAAAAACCCAAAAGCTAGAAAAAGATGGAAGATTAATAAGTCTCATAAAGCCTATGCAAAAGGCCACCTCCATGGTAAAGTTCATGGTGGTTTATGCTTTGTAGGGAAGATTGGAACCACCCTCAGTCACATTGATTTAGAGGTCTGTGAAAGCACAAAGCAGATTAGAAACAGAAGTCACACTAATACAAAAGATCTGACAACACTGAAAAATGACAACAGAAGCAGGAGAAGGGCATAAAAACCACAGGTTCACTGCATGTTGTTCCTTTAAGTAGCTAAAGAAGTTTGTACCTACATCTTTAAAACACATTGGTAATCATTTCAAATGTCTGGAGAGCCTACACATATACACATTTCCATGGGGAAACAAAACAAATGAAGGAGTGCTACGGCAAAAAAGTAACATTTATCCGATGATCAATTTACGTACATTGCCGCTAATAATGTAAATACAAAGAAAAGAAATCCGCTACCACCCAGATGGCTTTGGGTTATACCAAAAGTAATACTCAACGGGCCTTAAGTATAGATGATATCCATCTCAAATATAACTTCAGAAAATAAGCCTTATTTGGGACACTATTTTGCCTCATAATTTTGTTATTTTTATAATAACCCAAGTAATACTACTAAGCGTAAATATCTGAATAATAATAGGCATAGAAAATTACATGCATGTGGTTTTAGTGGAAAAACTGTAACAAATTTGCAACAAATTTGAAATATCCACAGAATATTAGCCTGACTGATCCAGAGATTAATTATACATCATTATCAATTCAGAATATATTGATTCTAGATGACTGCAACCCAAGTTTTAAAAAGTATACACACATATATGTATATATATATACACAATATTGGGTCTTTACAATTGTATGTGTATATATAGTGTATATATATATATGTGTGTGTATATATGTGTATATTGTATACATACACATGTATATACACAGATATGTGTATACATTGCATACATATGTGTTGTGTGCATATATACATATGTATACATACACTGTATATATACATACTTGTTTTTAATGATAATGATAATGTAAAATGTAACTAGATAAATCCATGTTGTTTCATTATTACTTGGGTTATTTAAGCCAGAGCTTTCCCATCTTGTAAGCAGAGTCACCACACTGGCACTGTATCACCTTTTCAGGATTCTAAGATACTAACCACCTAGAGCTCCAGTGGGTGTGTGGACTGCACCTTCAAGCAGCTTGGTGCCCTTACCATGAAACACTATAGAAATAGTGTAATTATGTGTATACCAGAACTGTTCTAACTGAAAGTTAATATTAAAAGTCTGGAGTTTTGCTTCAATTTTCTTAAAGAAAACATATTTAATTTCTGGCTTTTTCCATAATTGGCCAGAATTTCTGTAGTGATAGTAGCTTATGAATTTCAAAACAATAACCAGGCATCTATTGAAGGGAGGATGTGATCCCAAATAAGCCTGATAACACAAATAGTCGCCAATTAATATTTTGAACAATATAAACTAAATTTTTACAAATAAAACTCAAGATACTTTTTCCACAAAAAAATACCAAATACAAGTTAATCATTTATAAAAATAAGGACTCAATTTATACATCAATGAATATTCATCTCAGTCCAAATTCAATTGTTGCAATTGCTCCATCCTAAGTCTGTAAACTCTTTGAGAGTGAATCATCTTAATGGCTTATCAAATAAGAGAGTGCTGAAGCCTCACCGCATCTGATTTCCTTGCACTGTGTTGTGCATGCTGAGGGCTGTGGACGTAGTCATGCTGTAAGAGGGCTTTCCTATCCAGAGTCGTGAGGTCTTCTGCACTGGCTTCTTCACCCTGTACATAAAGCAATAAAATGGGCCATCATATACATATTTTGAATATTTGTATTTTTACAAAATAAGAGTCTAGATAATGACTAATAACTCAGAGATTATTTTTATAGAAGTTAAGAGTACAAACTATGACAATCTGATTGCCTCTCTTTGAATCCAGCTCTTCTACTTTATCTTTGTGCCTCAGTTTACTCATAGATAAAATGGGAACAATAGTAATTTCTTGACCAAAAGGGATTAAATGATATGATACATGTCAACTCTTATAAAGAGTACCTGACAAGCTAGGTGTGGTGGTGCACGCCTGTAATCCCAGTGACTCCGGAGGCTGAGGCAGGAGGATCACGAGTTCAAAGCCAGCCTCAGTAAAAGCGAGGCACAGAGCAACTCAGTGAGATCCTGTTTCTAAATAAAATACAAAATAGGGCTGGGGATGTGGCTCAGTGGTTGAATGCCCCAGGTTCAATCCCTGGTACTTCTCTCCCAGAAAGTACCTGACAAACTAAGCATTAAATGAGATAATTATTTTAACTATTACTGTCCATGTTGAGTTATTTTAAAATTAATAAATTAAATTCGGAACCAAAATACTTAAAAGATGGGGGTAATCTTTAAGGTAAAGTATTCTTTGGGATGTCAAAAAGACAAACACCAAATTTTTCTACGAATATGAGATGTGCTTACAATGACTAAACCAAAAAAAGTTTTCATTATGACAGCAACTTGTCAAAAACTTAAGAGATTTCAAGAGTTTTTATCCTAGGGATCATTCTTACTTTAGATCTTCCTTGAAAGATCACACTTCATATTCTGCCCCTTCTTCATGACCTTTGGTGGCTACCTGAAATTTTATTACATACGTGTTCATAATTTATTGCCTGTGTCATCTACTATAAGCTCCATGAGGTCAGGAACTTTAATCAATTTTATTGCTGTTATCTCTGGTGCTGGAAAGCATTTACTACTGGGAAACCAATTTATGAGAATATTTAATAGTCTTATTTATTTAACCACTAATATAACTCTTTTCCCTAAATAATTATTTATATTTAAATTATTTATATTTTGAACAATATAAACTAAATTTTTACAAATAAAACTCAAGATACTTTTTCCACCAAAAAATACCAAATACAAGTTAATCATTTATAAAAATAAGGACTCAATTTATACATCAATGAATATTCATCTCATAACCACTAATATAACTCTTTTCCCTAAATAATTATTTATATTTAAATGGGCACCAAAAAGATGCTTAGCATTAGACAAAATAAACAAATTAATTTAGCAGATATATTTAAGTATAAATAAAGCTCTGCATTATGTTTAGGTTGAAAATTTTTTTAAAGAATTTTATTTCACCTTGTTTTTAACATTTTGCGAAAGGAAAGCAGTGATATTTCTACTTGATACATCAAATTTAACCTCCCCAAACTATACTTCCATGTAGTCTTTCCTCAACTCTAGTGAAGGACAACTGCTTATGCCAAATGACACAGAGGAATTTTTTAATTTTAAATTATTTAATTGATAAATAGAAATTGTATACATTCAGGGTATATGATGTGATGATTTGATATCCATATACATTGTGTAATAATTAACACAATCAAATTAATTAATTAATGCATCCATCATCACAAATAGTTATGCATACAGGTGTGAGAACATTTAAAATTTGCTTTTATCAAATTGAGAAGTGAAAAATACAATATTCGTATTTAGCTCCCAGGCTCCCTTTAACTCTCTGCCCAGTCTTCTCCCAACTCTCCCAGCTCTCCTTCTCTGACCACACTCTGCTCCTCAAGATTTCTTAAACCATCTAAGCTATTCCTACCTCATTACATGAGTTTCTACTGACCGAATGGCTCCCATTTCTTTCAGGTGAGAGCTAAAATGCTATCTTAAGGAAAAGGTCTCCCCTTCTGACCCTAAACAAATTACTACCCCACACCTTGCTTTCCTTATTCTCTTCTGTTCATAGCACTTATGACCATTTGTCTGCAAAATGGGCTGGTTGGTTACCAGATGCATTGATTGATTATTTTCTTCTATCTCTTTTCATTAGGAAATAAGTTCTATAACAGCAGAAATTTTTGTTTGTTTTATGCCCTGACTTATTCCCTGTGCCCAGAACAGTGCCTTGCATATTGTTAAAACATTCAATAAATTCAATAACTATTTTTGGAAAGATAAAACAATAAATCAATGAATGAAATAATTTCTATAACCAAAAGGCATTTTGTCTTTCAAACAGCTGGTGAAAAAAAGATATATCAAATGATCAATAAGTACAATTAGTGAATTAATATGATTTTCTTAAAGTTGAAGTTTAATGTTTTCTATATTTTATTTAAAGATGTTTCATTATTTAAAATAACATATATAGGCACACACATGAGTGTACATTAGATAACTAGAAATTCGCCACCATTTTATACTAAGTGGAAGTAAAATTCAACCAAGGAAATTTGGCATTAGAATCAAGTTCCAACTGATTTATGTGTCAATTCATATATCAGCCTGATTAGTCAGTAACTATGGCCTTCTGTTAATGCCCTAAATCCTAAATACATCTAACCTTAGCTTTTCTTCCTCAATAAAAAAAAGTAAATTTGCATGTTGCTTTCTGCTCTAAAAAAAAGGGATCACATTTCTAAAATCAGGGACTTTTATTTCCAGACACTACTATTACAATGTTAACATGTAATTATAATGGAATTTATCAACAACCCATTTATATAAGTCTTGATAATTATACTACTACATATTTTAAAAGACCTTTCTTTATAAAAGCTCTTTTGCAAAAATACCAAAACTGTGTTTAGGTTAATAATTTCACACTTTTAATGTGTGTTAAAATGATTTCAGCAAAGCAGTGAGATATAAAATCAGCACTCACAAATCAATTGCTTTTCTATACATCAGTGATAAACCCTCTGAAAGAGAAATTAGGAAAACTATCCCATTTACAATAGCCTCAAAAAAAATAAAATACTTGGTAATCAATTTAACAAAAGAGGTGAAACACCTCTACAATGCATGCTACAAGACACTGAAGAAAGAAATTTGAAGAAGACCTTAGAAGATGGAAAAATCTCCCATGGTTCTGGATAGGCAGAATCAATATTGTCAAAATGGCCATACTACCCAAAGCGCTATATGGATTTAATGCAATCCCAATTAAAATCCCAATGTCATTCCTTATAGAAATAGAAAAGTCAATCATGAAATTCATTTGGAAGAATAAGAGACCCAGAATAGCCAAAGCAATCCTTAGCAAGAAGAATGAAGCAGGAGGCATCACAATACCTGACCTCAGATTATACTACAAAGCTATAGTAACAAAAACGGCATGGTACTGGCACCAAAATAGACATGAAGACCAATGGTAGAGAATAGAAGACACAGAGATGAACCCACTTACATACAGTTACCTTATACTACATAAAGGAGCCAAACACATATACCAGAGAAAAGATAGCCTGTTCAACAAATGATGCTGGGAAAACTGGAAATCCTTATGCAGCAAAATGAAACTAAACCTCTATTTCTCACCATGCACAAAATTCAACTCAAAGTGGATCAAAGACCGGGGAGTCAAACCAGAGACCCAATGCCTAATAGAAGAAAAAATAGGCCCAAATCTTCGTCATGTTGGATTAGGACCATACTTCCTTAACAAGACTCCTATATCACAAGAAGTAAAATCAAGAATCAACAAATGGGATGGATTCAAACTAAAAAGCTTCTTCTCAGCAAAAGAAATAATCAATGAAGTGAATAGAGAGCCGACATTCTGGGAAAAAATCTTTGCCACACACACATCCAATAGAGCACTCATCTCCAGAATATATAAAGAACTCAAAAAACTTATCACCAAAAATACTAACAACCCAATCAATAAATGGGCCAAAGAGCTGAACACAAACTTCACAGATGAAGATATACAGTCAATCATCAGACATATGAAAAAACGTTCAACATCTCTAGCAATCAGAGAAATGCAAATCAAAACTACTCTAAGATTTCATCTCATACCAGTCAGAATGGCAATTATCAAGAATACAAACAAAAATAAGTGTTGGCGAGGTTGTGGGGAAGAAGGCACGCTCATACATTGCTGGTGGAACTGCAAATTGGTGCAACCAATCTGGAAAGCAGTATGGAGATTCCTTAGAAAACTTGGAATGGAACCATCATTTGAGCCTGCTATCCCTCTCCTCGACCCAGAAGACTTAAAAACAGCATACTACAGTGACGCTGCCACTTCAATGTTTATAGCAGGTCAATTCACAATAGCTAAACTGTGGAACCAACCTAGATGCCCTTCAATAGATGAATGGATAAAGAAGCTGTGGTATATATACACAATGGAATATTACTCAGCAATAAAAGAGAATAAAAGTATGGCATTTGCAGGTAAATGGATGGAGTTGGAGAATATCATGCTGAGTGAAGTAAGCCAATCTCAGAAAACCAAATGCTGAATGTACTCGTTGATAAGTGGATGCTGATCCATAATGTGGGGAAGGACATGGGAACAATGGAGGAACTCTGTTCAGAGGGGTATAAGGGGGGAGGGAGCATAGGGACAGTAAAGGTGGTGGAATATGATGGTCATCATAGCCCTAACTTTATGTATGACTGCATATATGTTGTGATTATCACTTACAACCAGAGAAATGAAATGTTATCCTCTAAATAATAATAATAATAATAATAATAATAATAATAATAAAATTTTAAAATTTGGAAAAAAAAAGAAAGAAAACAAGTACATTTCCTCTGGGGGGGAAAAAGTGTGAAATTAGCGAGCAGGAAAGATGGACATCAATGCCCTAGGTACATGTATGACTGCACATATGGTGTGACTCTACATCATGTACAACCAGAGAAATGAAAAGTTGTGCTCCATTTGTGTACTATGAATGGAAATGCATTATGCTGTCATATATACCTAATTAGAATAAATAAATTTTTAAAAAATAATACTAAAAATGTGTGAAATTATTAACTTTAATACATATCACTCTAATGGGTGATAATAACCCATAGGTGATTATTAATTATTTATATTAAATAAAATAATTCCAATAATAATGGCCTGCCCTACTGAAATAAATATTGGCTATTGTTATAAAGATATTTCTATAACCAATACATTGTTTACTTTAAATTTTAAATTTTAAAAAGTTTCACTTACTACCTTTTCATCAATCTTGTTTCTTGAAGGCTGTTGATGTGTGATATTTGATTTTGTCTTTTCTGAATTTCTCTGACTGTATTGTTTATATCCCTCTTTCATTTCAGTTTTATATTGCTGATATTTTAGCTTGTATTTGCCCATTGGTGATGGCAAATTTTCAGGTATTATGTCTTGTTCCTGGAGATAAAAAGGAAAACGCATGTTGTTCACAGAAAAAAAATAAATTACTGTTATTAAATGTCCTTATTTGTATTAACAGGTTTACCATTTACCTTACCATTTATGCTTAAGAAATGGACCATTAAAATCTATGGTCTAAATAAAGATGATATTTAAACCTTGAGCTTGTATGGCATCCAACAAAACTGCTCAGAATGGATATTTGCCCTTGAATACTAGTAATCTTACACTTGGTTTTACAGCTGAAAGTCAATCCTGGTTTCAAAAGAATTTGAGAAAAGAAAAAAAAAACTTTGTTCTTCTGATAAGTTTTAGGTAGGCATTTTTTCTGTCTTCCCCAGAACAACTCCATTGTCAATCGTGTCTTTCAAAATAGTCATAGGAATTGGAGCTCACTAATGCTGAGAAGCACTGATTGCCATTTCTGAAATATTGATATATTCTGCCTTCTGGTATTATTTGGTTCCATGCCACATTTTCATGGGAGTGATAATAGAGTCAGTGGATGAGAGGAACCAAAAAGAAGATTTAAGCAAATACAAGGGCATATACATTGATCCAGAGAGGCATAGACATTTCAAAAGGAACATAAAAAGCCAGTCTATCTCTTGAACATTATTAAGGATATCCAAATTTAACTCAAAAAGGGGGCGGGGGATGAGGCAAAACTTCAGGACAAAATCTATAACAACATACAAGCCAGGGTATTTACGCAGTTTTCAAAAATGAGACCAAGGAGAACATGAATAGAACCAGCTATATGATGGAGATTTGCAAGGACAGAAAAGTAAGCCCTACTCATAGAATAATAGTAGTCAGAACCTATATTCACTAGATTTTGTTTAAAATGTAAACATATCCCAAGGAGACACCTTGGAATAAGTATTGTTACTTACCTAACTCCATAGTATTCTCATAGCCTGATGTATAAATCAATTTTCAAGAAGATTAGTCATATATTGTTAAACTAGTAAACTCTAATCAAGTATTTTGTCATATTTTTTAAATTTCTAGATTTCATATTAGGATATACTTGTATTTTACCAATTTTATAAGAAATTTTAAAAATATCATTCCAATGTGTGAAAAAATACAATACAAACTAAAATTATTTTACCAACACTGTTATTTGAAATTTTCACACAAAAATTTCTGGATCAAATTTGGCACTAATAATGCATACTATAATATAATTCTTAAAGCTAGTAATAAGCAAATATATACTAACCAGTTCATTTAGATGATGCTGAGCATATGGTATTTGACCTCGTGAGACCCAACCAAGAGCAGATGACTTTGGTGGGCTAAAATGAATATGCACTGTATTAAGTGGAACATATGAAAAATCATCCTAAAAATAAAATTTAATTATACTTAGTAAATGCTATGTGTAATATAGTGGTCAAGTGTTTATTATGTTAAATAGGAAGTAAAAATTACCTCATCATCAGAGCTCACAAGGCTCCCCAAATCAAGTGGTGGGACCCTGAAAAAAACAATGTATACATCTCATAACTTTTTCAAATAAACTTTAATAACTGCAAATCATATATGTTATATCACATATAAAGCCACACTGATGCTAAGGTATGCTGGCTCCCACCAGCTTGTGACTGTCTTTTGTTAAATGTTCAGGTATTTTTCAGCTGATGGTTAAATGCAGTCATTATTAAAAAATCAAATTATATAAATTTATGATGAAATAAATTACATTAAGAACAAAAGTAATAAATACACAAAGTTCATCAGCTCCTAATGATTTCATTTGACTATGCACTCTAGAGGCTGTTTGTGTCTGTTGTATCTATATTGCGATATAACTGTGCACAACTCTCCAACTTTGCATTTACCAATTTGACGTGGACCATCTGAAATCAGTCATGAAGAAACAGGCAAATGTTATGACTCAGGACTTGATTTATTACTTTGTTGATTTCTGAGACTTGAAAATATGGTGGAGAAAAATGTTAATAATGCAGATTAAACTAAAAGTGTATCATGCCTATAGCTGTCAAATAGTGAATAATAAAAATTATTTCTGTATTCAGCGTTATTGGTTTTACCAAAAAATAATTCATGTCATTTTATAGTAGAGATAAATAGCTTGAAAAATCACTTTAGTTCACAATGTAACTACAATGGTTCAGGTTGGCTACAGATAGATAGAATTCAGTAAAAACAAAGAAAGTCTTCTATGAGCAATAACTGGCTAAATGGACACCACAGCAAAGAGTTGATATGTTTTATTAGCATTTGGAAACTTCTTGGTACACATACCTTTCATCACTAAAAAGTTTGATCAACTTAAAATATACTTAAATTTATTTATAATGAACAAGTAAAAATTTATAGTAAACTTATAATACACTTCTGGAACACCAGTTGTTAAATATTTGCCAGCATACAATTGACATACTGCTTCCTACATACTCAATACCTTGTATCTCGGTGCTCAATACCTTGTATATGGACATAACTCTAATGTCCAGATGAGCAGACAGATATCTACTAGACAGAACCACATGAAATTATTGATATTTGCTCATTTTTAATCTAAAAAATGTAAAATACAAAATATAAATTAATATATTCTAAACCAAAACTCAAATTTTAATAATTGTCTGAGTTGTATTATACTTCAAAATATGAATAGAACACAGGTGTATTTACCATTAAATTAATTGTGAGTATACCAATTATAAAAAGAAAAATGTTATACATTTCTTTAACAAATTAATTTACTGAATTATTTATTATTTATGAAGTCAAAGGTTTAATTTTATATATCAATTAAAAATAAACTGAAATTTTAAAGTAACAATAAAAATGAATTTTCTAAATAAAAAAATTTTTTACCGTGCTCAGGAAAACATGAAAATAATATTAAATAATAATAATATTAAAGATAATAAAACAAAAGAAGCTTTACTCATAATCCTACCATTCTATCACAAGATAATTTTAGTATAGTACTTTCTAAAACTTCCTTATACAAATAGATTTTTCTGTAGTTCATAAACATAGGTACATACATAATTTTTCTTTTGTTCTTAACTTGATCAGGCATCATAAATATTTGCCCATTAACCAATTTAAATATGAAGAAATATTACTTACACAGGTGGGTAGGGATTCTGAGTTGCCCATGATCTGGAAACCCATCCTTGCTTTAATTTAAAAATTAAAATTAAAATCAGTATGCATATACCCTTTATATTTTAAATAACAAGCAATGCATCAATGCAAAACTAATTTTTTCAGTAAACTGTATATAAAAATACTTATTAAGCCCTTCTTTGCTGTCCATGAGGCATAGATAAACCAATATGCAAGACAGATAATCAGTACCAATATAGCACTGTCTACTGGAAAAGACATCACTCGGGACCACAGTGGTAGCTCAATGATAGAGCACCTGCCTAGCATGTGTGAGGCACTGGGTTTGATTCTTAGCACCACATATAAATAAATAAAGTAAAGATCTATCAAGAACTAAAAAAATATTTTTAAAAAAGACATCACTCAAACAATAATGAGAAAAATAAGTCTACTTTTGCTCTGTTAAGAGCAAATGTTTAGCAAGTGCACTCCTCCTACTCTAGAAGATTAAGGAAACTTGCAAACTATAAAGCAATGCTTAACTGGAGCTCTGAAGAATGAGCAGCTAGCCAGATAAAAAGAAAAGGGAGAAAAATCACTTCCACCAAAAAACAAGTTACTGCTAAAATGTTATCTTACTAGAGATTTTTTCTAATGTTGATAGAAGCATGGATATTGTATTCAAGACTGAGCATCACTATAATCTACCATCAGAGTAAGAGAATACAAATTCAACTCAATATCAACTTTAATGTGACATTGTTCATTGTTTTAAAATACTATTCTAATATTTAAGATATGAAAATGGCAAAATTCCAAAAGAAATCATTTAAATGAAAAAATAAACATGTAACATAGTTACATGAGTTACATAAATCACAGAAAACTTTTTACACACAAAATATTTTCTTTATTGTATTTGTGAAACATCATGGTATCATCTAACTTTAGGGAAAAAATAGAAGAAAATTTAGGAAGCTAAATGGAGTATAGTTGTAGCTGTCATAATTATTGTCATTATTATTCCTGGGTGTTCTAACAGACAAAGTCTTCTGAAGTCATAGGCATAACTTCAGTTATCTTTCTTTCAACAGAATTGTGCTAGACAATTCAGAAAGAATATAATTTATAATCCCTAGGTCAGGGGCCAGGAAACTATAATTCACAGCCCTGTTTTTGTAAATAAAGTTTTACTGAAACACAGCCATACTCATTTCTTAACAAATCACGTATGGCTACCTTCACATTATAACTGCAAAGTCAAGAAGCTGTAAAAGATACTACACAAGCCATGAAGACAAAAATATTTACTTCCTGGACCTTCATAGAAACACTTGGACATTTTTGTATCCTATCTTTTTAATCTTTTATTATAAACTATTTCTATATTATAATTTACAATTTATCCTTTTGAGTCTAATACTTTACCTAGAGGCAGTACAATAACTTACCTAACATATCTCAATTGCTCTCCATTTTTTTCACTACTTAAAAAAAAAGCACTTCAAAAACAGCTTTGTACATTTGGTATTTCTCTACATTTTAAATTATTTCCTTAGATTACCAAGAGTGAGATTACTTAGAAAAATTGTGTAGCATGCTACACACTACAATCATGTTACCAAATGTTGTACAATTTGCAATGTATTAGCATTTCTAGCTGTGAGTATTCTTAACATTACCTTTTATCTCTAATATAATAGGAGCATAAAGGTATCATGTTAACTTACATTCCCTTAACTAACCTGGGATCTGAACTACTTTTCATATTATCTCCATCTATTTATCTGTTGTTATTGTTTGTAATGATGGCATTTGTACAAGTATCATATTTTTTAAAAAGAGCTCATATGTTCTCATTTTTAAATTCTAGTTCTCCTTAGAACACTTCAGAAATAGAACCTGGTAATTTGGCTTCAACTATATTGACATTTGGCTAATAAACTATAAGTGCAATCTGGAATTAATTTTTCCTTAAGAAATAACAGTTTTAAGATAAGCATAAACATGTCCCCTAACTCTACCACTAGATATAGTTAGTAAGACTTAAGGCAGGTTTTATTTTACAGAAAAAGGCAATTACAGAAACTATTCTTTTCAGAATTTGAATCTTGAGATCTTCCTAATAATTAATCAGGAAAAAAACTGAATAATCAGTGGAAAATCAATAACCAAATAACCAGTGGAAAAGGCTGCTTGATATTTTACCTAATGAGAAGGCTTTGACTCAAATTATCAATGAATTGAGATTTAAACTGTAGCATAGTGAACCTTTAGAACTCCAAAGCATTCACCCATTCATATAAGGGCTTAACCCAGACAAAAGAGCACAGGTCTTAAAATCAGAACTAGAGTTCAAAGTACTAGCAAGTCACTTAATCTCTAGAAGCCTCAGTTCTTCCCCATCTAAAAGCAGGCAAAAAATAATGCCTACCTCTAAGGTTCATGGTTTGATTTATATGTTATTCAGACATTCATCATGGCCAATGATGATCAGTAGGTATTCAACATTTATAATAAAAATAGTAAGGAGATATGTATCACTTTCATATACTTTTAAATTAAGTGTGCCATTTATCCAATTCTATGTGGATGCAGGGACAAAGTAACTTTAAGATTTCACTTACTTAGTTGAAATCTACAACAGTGATATCATGAAGGCTGAGAAGAATAAAGGTCCTAATATAAAGACCCAGGTTCGCTTCCTATATTGCTAATACAAGATGTAATATTAGTTCTACAAAAATATTTAATTTTGGTTTAAATATAAAAATAGCAAGTTGAGTGATATGTATTTTTACTTCTATACTTCTGAGCATGCAATTATCACTACACTACTTCCCTTCTCCACCTTTTTTGCAAATCAAAATTCTAATTTCAGTGCATGCAGATATCATTCTTCACTGAATCTTTCTCTACCTTTACCAAATCCCTCTTCTTTTAGCCTCTATAGTCTTGTAGCTATTTCTTTAGTTGAATTTAACACTTGGAATTATAAATCTTAAGATTAACTAGAGGATCATTTATTAGATCTCATTTATTGTTTGGTCTTTAGCATCTAGCATTGCACTAAATACATTATAAATACAAAATAAAATACAAAACAATGTAGTCATGGAGATTCTATTTTAAATAAACATAATGTACATTTAAAATAAGTTTGGTTTATGATCTTTTAAAACTTCTGACTATAAATTACACTGTATATTATATAATCATTAAATACATTTTTTAGAGTTTTTAATACAGAAAATGCATTTTAAAAGTAGAGAAAAATTATATTTGCAGCTTGCAATAGTGTGCCAATTATGCATAAATCCACCAAAATGCAATAGGGCACAGACTCATGAAGAAAATATTGATATGTTCTTCTCTCTATTATTGCTTCTGTCTTTTATACTTTCTATAGACACATAGATTTTTTTGGGGGGGGGGTACTGGAGATTGAACCCAGGGGCCCTCAACCACTGAGCCACATCCCCAGCCCTATTTTGTGTTTTATGTAGAGACAGGGTCTCACTGAGTTGCTTAGTGCCTCGCCATTGCTGAGGCTGGCTTTGAACTCGTGATTCTCCTGTCTCAGCCTCCCTAAGTGCTGGGATTACAGGCTTGAGCCACCACGCCCGGCTAGACACACAGATATTTTTAAAATAAAAATAATAAAACGATAAGCATGATTTTTTAAAAAATCGAAATCTGTGAGTTTTCAAGTAATAATTAGCTATAATTTTGGTGGTTCCATTCTTCAAATCTGGGAAATACTAATCCTAAATATTTGTGAATACAAATAGTCATCAAAGCATGAAGAAAGGAGTCGTTTAATGAATAAATCATTTAATGAGTCATCCTGCAAGAGGAAAACTAGATTGTTTACATACTTGTAGTGGCTTCTTTCTTCTAAAGAATAGCTGAGATTGGCTCCTAGGAGAAGTAGCCACTCCTTTAACCTCCAAATCCATTCAAGCTCCCGTATTTATCATGCAGTACCCTGGTACTTTCAAAAAGGCAAAACAAATGTAAAGTGATAATTCTTATCTAATTTTAAATAAGTCATACAAATTATATAATAATACTTCATAGAAAGAAATCAATCATATGGTCATTTTTACTTCTTTCACCAGAATCAAATTTGTATAGGGCAATTACATTATGCCCTGTGGTAGTCTGCCCCACCTTTAAGCCCCTTTCCCTAAAAAACCGTTGCCTTAAGCCTGAAATTCTACTCTTAAAAGTAAATTCAGGCTGGCAGCTTGGCTCATGCCTGTAATCCCAGTGGCTCAGAAGACTGAAGCAGGAGGATCATAAGTTCAAGGCTAGCTTCAGCAACTTAGAGAATTCCTAAGCAACTTAGTGAGACACTCTCTCAAAATTAAAAAAATAAAATAAAATAAAAAAAGAAATGAAGTGGTAGTGCTAGAGATGTAGCTGAGTGGTAAAGCATCCCTGGGTTAAATTCCCAGTGCCAAAAAAAAAAAAAGAGTAAATTCAAGATTTATCAACCAAGAGTATATGCACATTCTGAAAATGTCACAAATCATCAGATTACAGGAGTATTTTCTCCTATAATACTCAAATGGCTTTCTTTTCAGAGTTATCTTTCACAAAGAAGCAACTTTTTAAAATTGTTATTTGTTTGTTTGTTTGGTGTGGGTGCCCCCCAGCCCCTATGGGTTGTTAGTTTAATCACATCACAAACGTTATCCTATTTGCCATGATGATTACCAGCTAACAAAGCCAAGCTGAGACGATGCTGAGCAATCAGCTAAGCAATTTTCTCCACACACATCCCAGACTCTCAACTTTGTACCTCAGTAATTACTACAGCCATGTCAAATCACTATAGGTCATCTTAAATCACTATAATTCATTTGCATAGTACTAAAACTGGCAAAATTTAAATCTGCATATATCCTGTTTATCTTAGTTCCTGTTCTTCCCCAGGAATAACCGTCATCACTCTTCATTGTAATTAGCTGATTTTATTTCCCTAATAAACTGTCACAACCACAAAGTTTGATATCTCTTGCTTTTAATGTAGCATAGACACAATAAATATTTACTTAGTTAATAAATAAATTAGTGCACCACCAAATACCTGTACATACTTCAAACATACTCTTAAGTTAGTTGCACTTCTCTGCGCCCAGTTATGAAACTCACAATGCCAGCATATAAATCCTGTCTGTAAACAATTGGATTAGGTGTTTAAAGCATTGAATAGCAGCTATTATTCATAGCAATTATTACTCAATATCAGACTGTAAGCCTCATAAAGGCAAGAACTACTACTGGTTTTGCTTACCCTTATCTCAGATCTGCCAGAAAACCTAGAAAATAGTAAGAAGTTAGTATTTGTTGAATAAGTTAATTCAGTCGATTCAGATACAAGTAATTCAGAATTACATAGCATAAAAACAATTCAAAGGCAGAGCCATCACACATGGAACACTGGCATCTACATAATTATAGTAGTCAGGCCACTAACACCCTGTTTGGAGATTCTTAAGATTTGACCAGGGCTTCAAAGGTAAAACAGCCCAACCTTCTAATTTTCAAACTGAGCAAACTGAGACCTGGAAAAGTGAATCTGACTTTGCCAAATTGTTTGCCAGTTATTGCAGAGCCTGAATTCCTAAGAGGGTTTCAGACTTCTTTCCAGTACTACATTCTTGCTGGTACATACAGATACTAGTTGCATCAGAGAGGAAATATTTACTGGGATTAAAGAACAACAAAAATCTAAAGGAAGAGGGAAGAGTGCTTTTGAATGGCTTCTATCCCCCACTCAAATTGCTACATGTAATTACATATGACTAGTATCTTTGGTGCAACCAAAAAGAACTGAACTCATTTCCCACTTCCCTCACTTTTTAACAATGATTATTCCCAATTCCAATTATCATCATTTCTCTCTTGATTATTGGTGGCTATTAAGTTGTGTATGTAAAATCAGAACATAATAAAAAGCAAAAATAAACTGATCTACTCCAGGAGAGAAGGAAGAGATTCAATACAATTCAGTGTTTCAGCTCCAGTGGGGTAGAATTCAGTCTCTCTTTGATCCCAGGTGATAACTGACGCTGGTATCTGAAATTGAACCTGAGTTCATTGCTAATGTGAAACAAAGCAGAGCCAGATTCCTTGCCCCGACATCACTGCCCCCCTGCCACAATTAAATTATGCTTCAGAGCATCTGCAGTGTATCATAAGAAATCCCCCATCTAGTTCACATCTAGGATTCATGACCAGGCTAGGACCACAGGGAACAGCCAGCCTGCCTCGACCTAACAAGTCCAGCAAAGCCCAGGTCCGGAGCAGGAGGGCTGGAAAAGGCATAAACTAGGACGATTCCCCCAGAATCCATTCAGGCAGCGTCAGACAACACTGGCTGGAAGGGACAGGTCCTCAGGGAGGCGACACAGCAGGCCGCGTCTGCAGGTTGCTAGGCAACAGGCGCCTCGGGGCCTCTAACTGTCGTCTTTCGCTTCCAAGAGGAAATATGGTCATCAGCCCGCGTCTTTAGCTCCTTGCATGCCACCTTCCGCCCCCAAAAGGTGTCTGCGGTTCCTCCGCTCTGCAGCCCCGCGTCCCCCGAAACTCCGCTGGGCAACCTTACCCCAAAGTGCGAAGTGCTCTGGCTGTAAACCCTCTTGCGCCCTCCCGCGCTTCACAAGGGAAGGCTACTGGCGCCCTTAAACTCAGGCAGGGAGCCGGATCGGACTCACTCCTCGCGCTTCTCCAGCGCAGGGAGAGTGCCAAGGCAAGGATCCGCCGCAGTTGCGTAATTAATTTAATAGAATTTTATTTAACATATTTCAAAGGGAACTAAATTTTATGCTCAGCGCCCAGATCTTCTGTCAAGGAGCTTGCAATTATTCAAAAAGACAATATTGCAGAATAACATTATAAAGAAGCATAGATATTAAACAGATTTGGATATTACTTTAAGTATGCACATATATACATTTACATTTTCATATATATAATTGCATATATATATGTGTGTGTGTATATATATTATATGTAATATATAAAATTATATTTTTAAATGCCGATATAATGGAAAGGATACAGGCCTAGGAATCAGGAAATCTCATTTTATTTTTTACCCTACCAAAATATTTTAAACTCACTCTGCACACAATGTCCTTGGGCATCAACTCCTTATTCATAAGGTGAATAACTGGTTTCAGATATTTCTAAGGTTCCACTCCAATATAATATGTGGCAGCTTTCCTAAATTACACAGCCAAATATCAGATACCCAAATTAGTATTCAGATGTTATGAACCCTAATCTAATTCTCTTTGTACAAAGCCACGTTGTTGTTTTTTTCCTAATCTGAAGTATCTTTCCAAAATTAGCTCCCCTTAAAATGTGTCTAAATTTACAGATTGAAGGCATTTTTAGAATAAAAATATACATATTTTGAAAGCATTAAAATAGTAAACTTGATGGATATAACGTTAATCACTCTGTTTCTTCTCTACACTCCATGAACTTTATCCACCCATTACCCCACACAGAAAGAAAAGCAAAAATCAACTGTAAAAAAATTAAACTGAAATAAAGAAACTAAATTTAACTTTTAAAAATGACTGTAAAACTCTAGTTCCCAAATAATCTTAGTCATTCCACAAACAGATCAAGAAAACAGCATTAGGACATAACCGTGCCTATTCTTGGCATTTAGGCTTAGTGCACAATTGTTTCAGTATTTCTAAATATAACTCCCTCAGTCAACAGAAACATGGTCTAAAAAACTGCTTATAAAATTCAGACATTTTATTAAGACATCTCTCTTTTTTTACTGACTCACAAAAAATTGTACATATTTGTAGAAAACTGTGATATTTTGATGCACATATACATTGGATAGTATTCAAATAGGGATAAACAAATCTATTTCATGAAACACTTACCATTTCCCCACAGTAAGAACATTACCAATCCCCTCTTACATTTTCTCTATCATTATCTCTAGTCACTCTGCTGTGCAATAGAACACCAGAACTTATTTCTCCTAAATGTGGGTTAATATCCATTGATCAACCTTTCCTTTCTATGAAGGTAAGGAGTGGATTACATATTAACTATATAACTTGTATTTTTGCCAATGTTCTATTCAGCTTTTTATAAAAATCAGGTTGCCATTACAGCCAGTTAACTACATACAAAAGAAAACTAAATTCATCTTTATTCAAAATGCAATTTGAATACCAAGCATGAGGCAGAGTTTGATCCCTAGCATACAAATAAGTAAGTTATAATAATGTAAGTTATAGTAATGAGCATTTGAAGCTCAATTTTCACTTTAAATCTTCCTTTATTTGTTCATTCACACATTCAACAAACATCCACTAAATGCATACTATCTTCTAAGACACCCAAACTTAGAAAAAGTATATAAGCCTACCTAATATTTCCTTCTATTGATTGAATCAAAAATATTTAAATCTCTCATGAGTGTGTGTGTGTGTGTGTGTGTGTGTGTGTGTGTGTAATACAAAAAAGATGTACTTTCTGCTCTGGAGTGGCTTATAATTGTATAAAATATTATCGGAAAATTAGAATGCTCATTTATTCATTCATTCATTCAATAAATTTTTATTAAAGGGCTTTTTTAGGTGCTAGAGATAAGGCAGTGACGAAAACGATGCCACAGTCTAACAGAGGAGACGGGTTAAAGAAATAAATAAATTCAGGTAGCAATTGATGCAATGAATAAACACAAACACTGTCAGGGAAGGGATTTAAAGTGACCAGGGAATATGTCCCTGGGAACTCCAAGAAGAGCACTGCAAACAAAAAGAAGAGCAAATCCAAAGGGGCTGAGTAGAAAGCACCTTTGTCAAGCCAATGATGCAGCTAAAGCAGAGATGTGGTGAAATAGAGGAAATGGACCAATCAGCCGTGGTCAGATTATATCCTGAATTGTAGGATACAGCAAGTGTAGAGAGCTGTCCGTGGGTTCTGTGTGGACCACCAAGCAAGAGTCAGTCTCACACAGCACCAGAGATGGGGCTGACCTGCAGCCTCATAGCCCCTCTAAGATGGATGTGACCTGCCAAGATGCCAATCAACCTGCTGACTGCCAGACTTCACTTTCTTCCTTAGTAAAGAATGTTTGATGGAAGGTCTTTGAAGTCCCCTGATATAAATAACGCACACACTTGGTCCATTTTGCCATTTGGCCATTGGCCGGTTGCCAGAAGTCAGGAGCCAGATGTGCCCGTCCTGCCCCAGCGTTTTGAAACTATTTTCTGTGTTCTGTGGTTTTTCACTGTTTTATTTCTTTTAGTTAGTCCTTTACTGGAATCTCATCCCCATCTTCCACCTGGGCTATGGACAACAATCTAGGATTTCAGATTTCACATTAAGTGCTATGGGTATTCACTGGTGAGTTTTGAGGAGAGAGGTAGCCTATGTTTTAAAAGAAAGAATAGCTGTTCTGTGGAAAATAAATCACAGTAAGGCAAGAATGGACAAAAGGAAATGAAGAAGGTTACTACTGCCTTAGTTTAGGTGAGATATTGGCATGACCAGAATGACGTTCGCTATCCACAGAACAGAAGAAGTCTTTGGATTCAGGATATATTTTAAAAATAGACCCAACAATAGTATTTATAAATGAATTGAATTCAGTGTGTAAGGGGAAAAAGAAGAAGAATATAACAAGACATGCACATGAAATGTTTTGGAAATAGAAAGATATAATGTTTAATTTTATGTGTGAATTTAGCTATAGTATAGTCACCAGTTATTTGGTCAAACATCAGTAAAGACATTGTATGAAGATAAATTCTAGATAATTAATGTTTAAATAGTCAATAGACTTTGAGTATAGCAGATTACCATAATCATCTTTAGTGTAGATGAGCCCCAATCCAGTTATTCAAAGGCGAAGACTGAAGTTTCCCAAAGAAAACAGAAATTCTGCTGGAGTTTCTAGCCTTTGACTCAAGACTACAACATCAATTCTCATCTGAATTTCCTTACTTCTGTCTTGTCCTGTTAATTTCAAGCACACATGTGAATATATACATGTATATGTAGAGAGAGAGGCTATTTGTGTGTGTGTGTGTGTGTGTATGCTTTATACAGAGACTATATATGCTCTATATAGAGACATATAGAAATACATTCATGTATTTGTATTTATGTATTTATCTTTCTGTATATCTGTGTGCACACACATACACACGTATGTGTGTATACCTATATATTTGTAGATAGATATTCTATATCCATATCTATGTGTATTGGGATATGTAATATTAGAAGCTCAATTTGACTATGTATGTGATATGAAAGTAGCATATGTAACAATTCTCCATTAGCAGGTGGTAGACCAAAAATAGTTTCTCTATTATTCAGTAGAATTTCCAGATCCAGATTCAGAATGTTTACATTTTTTTGAATTTTATCATTTAATTTCTCCTTTCTGTTAAAGAATGATAGCAAGTTTCACTGAAGTGGTTTTTCATTTTAGTGGTAAGGTTTAAATTGGCAGTGGCAGAATACTAAGTAGATTTAAAAATGTGTTCACTTGAATCAAATGACACTGTAAACAACCTTAACCTAGTATTGAATAAAGGCATTCATCTGAAGTACACAAAAACTGAAAAAATGTCATCATAGAAAAATGCTGCTTTATTTTTGAATAGAGTATAAGTCATATAATGGATTTAAAACATTAAACCACATGAAATTGATTTATATTTATATTATTTAGTAAAATAAGCAAGCAAGTGTATTCTGTTCATTGTCCTAGCCTTTACCATACCTATGAAAGCAACCTTTTATCTGGAATTTACTAGTCACCAAACTATTAGTAAGGAAGGGTTTTTTTTGTACCAAGGATTGAACTCAGGGGTACTCAACCACTGAGCCACATCCCCAGCCCTATTTTGTGTCTTATTTAGAGACAAGGTCTCAGTTGCTTAGCACCTCGCCGTTGCTGAGGTGGGCTTTGAACTCGCGATTCTCCTGTCTCAGCCTCCTGAAGTGCTGAGATTCCAAGCGTGGGCCCCACTAGGGAAGATTCTTTCAAGAGAAACTACTTGCCTACATTCTTCCCATGTGCCCACAGTATTTTTATCTTTCTAGGCAGTCTCTTTGGTAGGAAAAAAAAAAAGAAGAAGAAAGAGGAGAAAGAAGGGGGGGAGGGGGAGGGGAAGGGGGGGAGGAAGCAAATCTAATTATTAAATGTTTGACAAGGTAATAATTCTGGATCACAGTATGACAGCAAGTTTACAAATCCCTATTTACTTCATTCCCAGTCTCTGAGGAAAGGGGCAAAGTTCTGCCGTAGTTTATTGAAAACAACAAAATGCTATACACAGAAACTGAGTCTATAAAACTAACACATAGGGTTTTTGCACAGGCCTGATCCTTTGTCAGCATCTAATACATCTTTCTTTATATAATATTGAGCTGCCTCCACGTTGCAACTGTATTACAATCCAGGCAATGACTCAAGATTATCAGATAGGCAGAAAGCCCTTGGGATAGTTAAAACTCCGCAGCTGGGGACATCTACAGGCTTTACCTTGCAGAACAGGGCAGGCTTTCATGGGGGCGGATCCTACCGTGTGTCCGCCCCGCCCCGTCCCTGCCCAGTGAGCTGGGCATCCCCGCGCCGGCTCGAGCTTACGAAGAGAATGGAGTCAGGCGAGAGCGTGGTCCCTGCGGCCGCGGAAATCCAGCTTCCCAAGCCGTTACTGGTTGGTGCAGTTGGGGCATGGTCTTTTTCCCTCCATGGCTCTGAAGAAACTTACCTGTTTGTGGACCTTAAGTCTATGTATGGTGGCCAGCAAACCTCCCCCAGTCCCGTCCATCACAGACCCACACTTTATAGACCAGTGCGTCAAGTCCCACAACGAATGGCGGGGCAAAGTCAATCCCCCGGCGGCCGACATGAAGTACATGGTAAGAAAAGAACCAGAGCTGGTGTCCTATTGTTCTTGTTCATCCCAAGGTATCTGGGCCATACGTTTCATAGACTTATCCCAATACAGCCAGGACTCCACTTGTAGTTTATAGAAAACTCACACCTTGGCTGGGCTGTCTTCTCCAGGGTGGTGATGGAATGGATGAGATGGGAGCGGTTCTTTCTGTTCTTTGCCTAGACTAAGCTCCTTCGAGATGGGGTGGGATGGTGGGGGGAAGCAAATGGTGTTTGGAAGTGGTATGGTCTTCACCACTAAGGTTCATCCGTATTTTGCACGAGTTTTTTAATTTTGTTCTTCTGTTGTTTTCTCTCTCCTTTTGATTGGTGCTTCCCATCCTGCACATTCAAGATACTACATATAAAAGATACAATAGAGCGATGGGAATTCTCTCAGATTTTTATATTTTAGAAACTCAAGTTTTAAATCAACACTATAGTGTAATATTCATTTGAAAAATAAAATGTTCTACAAGGATGTAAAAATGTAATCAGTACTTGAACAGTATTAGATGGTCATTTTCATGAAAAAATAATGAATGTAAGAAATTTAATCCCCAAAACATTGCACTGGTTGTGTGTTTCTTACACCTCCACCGTAAAGCCAAATAAGGGGAAAAAAGAGTGCTGTATAGAAGAAAAAGCAAAAAAGAACATTATGTTATTAAAATAATCATATATTTTACCCATTTTTAGCAAACTCTTAACCATGTATTACTTGGAATTTCCTTTGCATTATAACTTCTTATTTATAAGTGGTGGTACATTTGTACCACCATTGTAAACATAAATGTATAAATATTGATAGTATTGGTTTATCTTACCATGCTATGTAGATGTAAATTCATTGTAACTCAAATTTATTCCAGGGGTTTTGTTTTGTTTTTTGTTTTTTTGGTACCAAGAATCAAACCCAGTGGTGCTCAACCATTGAGCCACATACCCAGCCCTTCTGCCTCAGTCTCCTGAGCCACTAGGATTCTGGGCATTCACCAGAACACCCGGCCAATTCTCTTTCTTTCTATCCAGAAGAAAATAAAATGAAAAAAATTAAAATTTTTTAAAAGAAAATAAAATGATGCTATTATAAAATCACAGCTTAATCACTAAAATAAGTGTGAAACTACAATGTTGTACTATATGGGAAAGTGATTTTTTTTTAAGTGGAGGAAGTTTTAAATAGACAACAATAAACTGACCTCTTTAATGTAAAATTCTTGAAGTATTTTCATATGTAATGTTTACCTTAATCTCCAACTGATTTGGGTAGTCAAAGGTATGTTTTTTGCTTGTAGTATTCTCTCTATGCTTATTTAACTATTATAAAAGACTATTTTTTTGCTATAAAAAATGCTACTTAATTTATATTTTTGTGTTCAGGAGAGTGGAAAAGAGGGAATAAGGTGGAGGAGACATGAATAAAAATGAGTCTTCTTTAAATTTATCTTGTTTTATAATTTGACTTGGTAAACATGTAAAATTATTATGTAATTTTAAATATTTTAACCCAAAGGAAAAGTATTCCTTAGACACAAACTTTTAAAAATAAAACTAATATATAAAATTAGCCTCCTATCTACACTTTTAAAAAATTGTGTAAGCAGTTCTGCAATATATTATTTCAATTGTACATTTCTAGTACAATGTACTTTGAGGAAAAAATTAGCAACAAAAAAACCTGAATTCGGAAATTTTAATGCTAGTGTGATATTTGTGAAGTCTTTTGAAAGAATTCTATTCCATATTGGATGATAAAGCAGAAAAAGTAATGTTAATTCATAGGAATCAAGACTTTCTGCATAAAAGACAGTAGATACAGGAATATAGTCAAAGAAATTAAAACACTGTTATCTTTAGAGTGGAAATCATAGCATGAATTTATGATTTCTTACTTAAATAGTTACTCCTTAGCCTCATAAGAAAAAGTATAGAAGCAATGATATCCTTAGCAATGAGCATTCATAGCAAGATATTTTCATAGTAACAGATTATTTCCTTTGAATAAATGGCTGAATGTATGTGTGAGGCACAAAACATGCAAGATGACTCCAGAACACTGCTAATTTATCCGAAAGAAAGGAAGACCCAAAGATTGGTTCACAGTAAAAAGACAAAGAGGACTCTTATTGGAATGAAGCTTACTGAGTACCATTAGTCTTACTTATAACAATGAGGGAATACTACAGAGAGTAAAAAGGGAAAAATAAAAGTTATCATCCTTAACTGCATTGAAGGACTATAGATGCAAAATGATTAAATGAACTACCTTTAAGAGAGGGGTTGCCCTTACTAGTATACAGCACATATCTTTTTTTATGTCACTGGGAAAGTTGTGGAAGCACAAGGCATTGGTAGGTAGAAAAAACAAACCTGCTATAAGCCAAGCAAGGTAGTGAAGTTAATGGAAAATTGGGCAACTTCTAATGGCTGTGTGGCTATTATCCAGGCTTCTAGGACTAGAACCTAGAAGATATCCAACCACAATAATTCTTAAATTCTTTATGCCTTTTTGTTGTTGTTGTTGTTGACAAAAATAAGTGCTAGTGTCAGAAAGCTGGATATAGGCCTCAAAAGCAGAGTGCTTTAATAGTCTCCAAGCCCTCCTATACTTAAAGCCCCAAAAGGAGGCATCTTATCCCACCTTCAAAATACTTGAAATCAGAGGTTAACTAAAGCTAAAGTTCGGTGCCAACTGAGAACAATCACTACTTAGACTAAGCCAATTAACTCCTAACCCTAGCTACTCTTAACATGGACAGACTAAAGGACAAACTTTGAAGGGAAAATTATTATGTACTTTAGTTTCTGGTGTACAATCAAAATTTAGAAAAAATATAAAAAAGCCAATAGATATAAATCACGCTAAAAGTAATAATTCCTATAAATTAACATAATTACTTTCTTTTGCTTTATCATACAATATGCAATAGAATTCTTTCAAAAGATTTCACAAATATCACACTGGCATAAACATTTCTGAATTCAGTTTTTTACCAATTGAACTGGAATAAAAATTACCCAGAATTTGGAATTAATAGACAAAGGCCTTACATAACATACTTTAGTTTTTAAAGTATGTTAAGGAACTAAGGAATATAGAGGCAAAGTGAGTGGAAAGAGAAATTTTAGGAAAGCAACTGAAACTTAAAAACCAAATGGAAATTCTACAATTAAATAAATAAATGTGTGTGTGTGTATAATTAAATATACACACACACACAGTGTACCTGAAATAAAGTATTCATTGGGTAGGTTTACAAGAAGACTGGACATAGAACAAGAAATTACTGGTAAACTCAAAGATAAATTATTAGAAATTACCCACACTGAAGCACAGAGAAAAAGCAACCCCAATGACAATGGCAGAAACAACAGAATGCTAGAAACCTATGGAACAAATTCAAATGCCTTAACATACATGTATTTGAAAGGGACAGAAGAAATACTTGAGGAAATAATCAACAACAACTTTCCAAAATTTGTAAGACATCAAGTCACAGATCCACTGTATCAAAATTCAACCATCTAGGCACAACAGCTAGGCACATGAAGGTCAAACTGGTGAAAATAAAAGAAAAAAATCCTTGAAAGCAACTAGAATGGGATAAAATAAATATTTCACTTTGTAAAATTTAAGTATAATGCTGAATTCTCTCCATACAAAATTGAACTCAAAAGACAATAGAATATTACCCTATAAAGGTCAGAAGGGACTGAAAAAATAAAAATAGAAGGCTAAAAACACTCTCAACATATGATTATATGCCCACTGAAAGTATTCTTCAAAAACAAAAGCAAGCAGGGAAGGGTGGTACATACCTGTAATCCCAGTGGCTTGGGAGGCTGAGGCAGAAGGATTGCAAGTTCAAAGCCAGCCTCCTCAACTTAGTGAGGTACTAAGCAACTCAGCGAGACCCTCTCTCTCTAAATAACATTTTTAAAAAAGTGCTGGGGATATGGCTCAATGGTTAATCGCACCTGGGTTCAATTCCCAGCACCAAAAATAAATAAATAAATAAATAAATAAATAAATAAATAAATAAATGAAATAAAGCTATTTACAGGCAAATAAAATACTGAGTATGAAAATTCATTTCAAAAGCAGAACAGCTTTGTAATAAATACTAGAGAAAGATTTTAAGCTTTAAGGAAAACAATCCCAGAAGGAAACTCAGACCTGAGAGGAGTGAAGAGTTCCAAACAGACTAAATGTGGAGTTAACTATAATAAATTTTCTTCATATTTCCTTCATATTGTTGACTATTTAAAGCAAATGTAAGAATCTCAAGATGGTCTAATAGAGGTACCCAGCACTCACTTATTCTTTCACAAAGAAGAACTGAAGCAAGAAGTATATAGCTGCATTTTATGGTGAGTTACCAAGGAAGAATGCTGGAAATAAGTGAGAGAGAAACTTGAGCCTTATTAAGAGTCAGATACCTGTGAAAACAGCATAGTAGGGGGAAAAAAAATACCCTGGCTTCAGCCTCCCAGCTCTAGAGCCAGCATGGAGTGGGTCTTCATTCTGCAGGGATAAGGGTGAAAGTCTCAGCCAGCTCTCGCAGTATGGTTGTTGGCAGTCCTGGCTATTGGAAAGCTTCACAACCTTCACAGGCTTTCAGCCTCCTTAAATAAGTAACCTGAAATCTGCACAGTAGTCTGTTTTGGAAACAGATCTCACATCATCTCCAGTGAACCCCCAAATTTTCTTCATATTCTCTTCATATTGTTGACTATTTAAAGCAAATGTAAGAATTTCAAGATGGTTTAATAGAGCCACAAGCCATCTTGAGAAGGGACACATTGTCTGAATTTGGGCTGGTCTAGGTGTCAGAAACCTCTACTATATTCCCATTTGCAGGACCCTAGAGATATTCCATTGCACTTTGTAGCTGCCTTCCAAACCAAATTTTGCCCACTCACAAGAGGGGCTTAGAGTCTAACCTGCTGGGTGCCCTGCACAGTATGGAATCAATGCCATGAAATGGAGAAGGGAGCCGCCCACAAGAAGCAGGAGCTTCTGGAGCTTGCCTTCTGAAACCATGGGCATGGCCAGTTATGTTCAGATTTATACTGATGCCATGACCGAGTCACCCACATGGTTCCTGCCACCTCTGCACAAGTACCATACACAGGTATCTGTCATTAACAGGGTAAGGAAAGAGCTCTGTGTATTCACTGCTGTCCTGCCATGTTGAGGCAGCCTTGAGCAAAACCACAGCTCTAGTTATTACCCTGGCGCAGGGCACATGGCCAAAGGGGGTCTGAAGAGAATTGGGAGGAGAAAAGCTATGGCCTACACAGCACCCAGAGGCAGCTGCATCCTCACCAAAATACTAGCAAATCAAGTACAGTAGCATGTAAAAAGATCATACACCAAGTTTGTTTCATTCTAGGGATGCAAAGATGGTTTGCATCTTTTGCAGCACACACAAATCAGTAATCAAAATTCAGTAAAATTCACATCAACAGTATGAACTATAAAAAGCATATGATCACCTTAATAGATGCAGAAAGAGCATTTGATAATATTCAACATTCCTTCATGATAAGAGTCCTGAAAATTAGGTATAGAAGGATCATACTTCAACATAATAAAGGCTATACATGACAAACCCACAGCCAATATCATACTGAATTGTGATAAAATGAAAGCATTTCCCAGAAGCTCAGGAGGATTGCAATTTCAAAGCTGGCCTCAGCAACTCAGCAAAGCCCTAAGCAGCTTAGTGAGACCTGTCTCAAAGCAGAATATAAAAAGGCCTGGGGATGTGGCTCAGTGGCTAAGTGCCCCTGGGTTCATTCCCTGGTACAAAAAAACAAAACCATGACATTCCTTAGAGAACTAGAAAAGCACTCGTAAAATACACATGGAAAGAGAAAAGAACCAAAGTAGCTGGAGGCATCCCAATAATTGATTTTGATTTTAAAACATACTACAAAGCCAACTTGGCATGGTATTGGCCTAAAAAAATAGATACAAAGACCAACTGGACAAAATACAGAATCTATAAATAAACCTACACATCTATAGCCAACTGTTTGTCAACAAAGGTACCAAAATCATACACTAGAGGAAAGACACCTTAAATACATGGTGCTGGGGAAAGTGGTTATTCACATGCAGAAGACTGAAGTTTGACCACTATCTTCACTCTATGCAAAATCAACTCAAAATGCACGTCTAAATTATAAGATCTGAAATTCTGAACCTAATAGAAGAAAATAGGGAAATATTTCAAGACTTTGGTACAAGCAGGAATTTCCTGGATAGACTTCCAAATGCATGGGCACAACAAAATAGATAAATAGGGTTACATTAAACTATAATTTTTCTATTCAGCAAAGGAAATCATCAACAGAGTTAAGAGACAATCTACAATATGTGAGAAAATATTTACCAAGAATTCATATAGTAGCAGAGGGTTAATGACCACAATATGTAAAGAACTCAAAAACACTTTAAAAAGATCCAATTTAAAAATGGGCAAATGGTCTGAATGAACATTTCTTAAAAGAAGAAATAAAAATGGTAAGGAAATGTATGAAAAAGAAAAATCTCATTATCATTAGTCACCAGGGAAATGCAAATGAAAACTACAATGAGATACCACCTCACCCGAATTAGAATCACCATTATTTTAAAAAAAAAGGAGGACAAGGATGTGGAGAAAAGAAACTTGTACACTGATACACTGTTGGTAGAAATGTAAATCAGTCCTGTCATTATGGAGAACAGTACAGAATTTTCTCAAAAAACAAAAAGCAAATGTACTATACAATACAGCTATCCCACTTCTGAGTATATATCCAAAGGAAATTAAATCAACATATCAAAAAAATACCTGCATGCCTGAGTTTATTATGCTGCTAGTCACAATAGCTAAGAAATGGAATCAGCCTAGGTGCCCATCAATGGATGAATGGTTAAAGAAAATGCAGGATGCATATACAATAGAGTATTATTCAGCTGTAAAGAAGAACAAAATTCTGTAATACTCTGCAATGTGAATGGAACTGGAGGATGTTAAGTGACATGTGTCAGATAGAGAGACAAGTGCCTCATATTCTGTATTATATATGGAAGATTTTTAAAAGCTGAATTTACAGTAGAATAGTATTATTAGAGATTGGGAAGTTGGGAGCAACAGTAATAAAAGGGTGTTGGATTGTATCCATACATGCTGTATACATGTATGGAAATATGCTGAATCCCATTTTTATGCATAATTAATATGTTAATAAAATAAAATTAAAATTCAAAAGTAGTTTGCAGGGTAGAGAAGAAAGACAAACCATATACTAACTCTAAAAAGAACTTAGGGGGTATGGCAGGTGCTATAGAAGCAAGGTTTAGTAACTAGAGCCCTACACTCTTCCACTTACACTTTCCTCTCTTCTCACTTTTGTCCCCTTCCAGGGTATGGTCCAACATTTCCATTTTTGTTTCACCATGACCATCATTCCTTTTTATTTTTTAAACAGGCAAGGAAGAAAATCCCACTAATATGTAAAATCAATATGTGTGAATAAAAAGAATAATCATTAAGTATTTATCCTTTATTCACAATAAATTTGCATGACCTTCTGAATTAATAAATTTTGAACTATGGCTTATTTTAATCACATTCAGAATATTTGTTGAGTATGTCTAAGTACCAGGCCATCTGCTAGGTACCAGAAATACAAAGATGAACTGTTATAGAATGAGTATTAAGGAAGTGTTTCTGAAGTAGAACTAAAAAGAAATGACTAAATTTAAACATAATAAATACCAAAGAAAAACTGTATTTGGATCAAAGTAAACAAAATTTAATTGATTGCAAACAAAAAAATTATGTGAAAGGAATTCACAATTCAACCTAAATCATTTTTGTCTTTCAGAGTTGGGATGAAAGTTTAGCAAAGATGGCTAAAGCATGGACAAGCAAGTGCAAATTTGAACATAGAAGTTGTTTATCAAAACCATATGAATGCAATGAAGATTTTGAATTTGTTGGAGAAAACATTTGGTTAGGTGGATTTCCATCATTTACACCAAGAGCTGCTATCATTGCTTGGTATAATGAAACTGCATTTTATGACTTTGATACTTTATCATGTTCTAAAGTTTGTGGCCATTATACACAGGTAAATATTTGGCAGCATACTGACTAGTTCTTATTTATGTGCATCACAATTGTCAGAAATTTTTTTTAGTATTTTCTTTTGAGTTTCAGGAAAATTCACCTTCATTTGGGATAAAATTTAATTGGATATAGAACTCTATGTAGTGAGTTTAATTTTTTCTAAACTTAAAAATAAATCATACTTTACTGTCATTTTATTTGTATTGCTTCCCAAAAGAAATCTACTGTAATCCTGTTGTTCTTCTGCATGTAACTGTCCATTTTTCTGGCTGCTTTAATTTTTTTTCCTTTATTATAAGTCTTGAGCAACTAATAATAATGTACATAATTTTCTTGTTTCCTCTGTTGTAGTTCAATGACCTTAAAGCTCTATGTCTATAGTTGGAACCAAATTTGGAAAAGTGTTGGCCAGTGATTTTTAAAATATTTCTGTATCTCCTCTTTTCCCAGTGTCCAGTTGTCCATCTAGAATATCACCTGAAGTTGTCTCACTGTTTTATGATGATATTGTCACTTATTTCTTGAAGGTGTTTCTCTAATTTCGGATAGTTTTACTGCTCTCTTTAAATTTGCTAACATTTTCTTCAGTACTTTTTATTCTCCAGTTAATTCCATTTAGCTTTTTTTTCAATCTTAGGCATTAAAGTTTGTATCTCTAGAAGTATAACTGTGTTTCTTATGACTTCAATAAATATATGTACTGTATTTGATGTTTCATCTAGATTTTTAAGCATATGAAATATAGTTATTATAGTTATTTTATTGTTTTCCTGATTCTTCTAGGATATATATATTAGCTGTATGTTAATATCCATGGATTGATTTTTCCATTCATGAGGAATCAAATTTTCCTTTTCCTTATTACATTGTGAAGATGTTATTATATTTCCAAAATTGCAAATTTTCCTTGTTGATTATTGGATTTATTTGTATACCTATACATATTCTTTTGGTATCTCCAGGGATACAGTGAAGTTACCTGGAATTTATTTGATCCTGTGGGTTCCTGCTTTTAAAGTATATTAGGTAGAATGAAAGCAGTGTTTAGTCTAGGGCTGATTATATCTCACTACTGAAGTATTCCTCTGAATACTCTACATAACACTCTGAGAATTATGAAATTTTCCAGTATGGATAGTGAGGGAGGTCCTGTTCCTGGCTCAGTGTAAGCCTTGGTATTGTTTTTTTCTAGTTCTTACAGGTATTTCTTTGCCAGACCTAGAGCAGCTTGTTCACATGCATGTTGTTTAGTATTCTGCTGAATAGATGATGAGGACCCTTCGCAGTCCACGACAGTGTGTCAATGTATAGATTCTCATCTCTCCAATACTATATTCCCTAATCTCCTGCCTCTTTGGTCTCCTTGGATTATCAATTCAGACCTCCTCAAGAATCTATGAAGCTTTTCCTGAGCCATGGTCTGGAAACTCTCTCAAGGCAATTAGTTGGGACAACTGTACAGCTCACATTTTCTCCTGCAGACTCTCACCTTTGTTGGCTAATGTTTAATGTCTTGAAAACCAATATTTACTTTAATATTTTCAATTATTTTGGAGGTTTGAGGTAGGAGTGTAAATCTTGTCCCTGTTACTTCTTTTTAATCAGAAGTGGGAAGCATTCTTGAGCCAAGCTTAATTCTACATATAGTATTGACCTCCTGGGAAGACCTGTTCAAGCAACAGAAAGAACTAACTTTTGTCTCCAAACTTACCCATCTGTCTAAGTTGAATTAATATGTAGGGTCTTCAAGAAAATCATTTTTTATGAGAGGTTCAGTGTACAAGGAAATTAAAAGTTTCCATGTTCCCTTTCTGTTTACTCTTTGTTCAACAACAGGATGTTCCTCTAAGTCTGGAAACCCTCCAGGACATCAGAACAGATGTTGATGGTAAAGAATATGGTTTGGCTACTAGGAAAACTGAGAGAATGGTTAGGTTTCCTCATAACAAGTAAGATGTAATATCCCAAATATGTTATCAAGGCTGGGTGATAGTCTTTATCTATCTTTTACCTTTTGTTGTAAGGAAAAAGGAAGCTGTTCCTAAATACTGCTTCTCCCTTAGTATTATTACATCAGAAATAGGAGCTTATTCTTCATTGGCTAATTTGCACATAGTTTAAATAATTAGGAATATGTGCATCCTTCTAATTGATTTAACAACTGTATCCTCAGCAATATTCTAAACAAAATGTTTTGTATTTACCACTCACTGATATTCATATTAATGTTACATCTAATGTATATAGTAATGTTATATCTAGTCCATTTCACGAAAGCCGTGCGTTTTATAACTAAAAAAAGCCAATATTTATTTTTATTATGGCCAAAGCTAAAAAAAATCACAATTTAAATCACAATTTAAATTTATTAAGCCAATAGAATTTTGTTATTCGTGAATCAAAATTTTAAACATGATTTCTTGAAAATTATATTGCAGTTGTATAGTTTATTAGCTTTTTATAACATTCAAAAGTATCTTTTGTATAATCTACTCAATCTTATTTAGTGAGACAATATCTCAGAATTGATTGGTCACCTCCAGCTATACACAACATCTCTTAATCCTCAGAGCACCTGGCTTTTTATGCCACTGTGATGTCCCTAAAATATAGAGCCACTAAAATATTCTTTGTAAATTGAATTCTGTTTATACAGCAGTCATGAAAAAAGGTTACCAATACATCATTTTATGAAATAGTTGAATTTTCTTAATGGAATTGTTAAATAAATCAAATAAATGAAGTTGGAAAACTTGTGTTTTCAAAAATTTTCCTTGAGTTATTTTGGTTTGCAAGTGGAGTAAATTAAGTATTTCTTCCTTTTTACCACTTATAAAATGGAGAAAATTTCATTCTATCATGGATAATGTTTCATAGCAAAGGATAATAATGTTCTTCACATTTTTATTTCTCTCTCATGGCTTTTTTCCATAGATATCTTCTTATTTTAGAAATATTTGCTATCTACATAAAATAATTATTTATCATACATATGGCAAACCTTTTATAAAAAATAAATTCAATGTTCCTAACCCATATAAAGAATATAGTTAAAATTGCATAATTCTAAATGTAGTAAAAGAGATTATTTTCTCAGAAAAGCAAAATTTAATTATTATTTTTATTTATAGCCTTATTTTAATATTGTTTATATGATATGCTCATGGAGAGAGTTCAAATATATTGCCTAAATCATCTAGAAGAAATTATAATTTTAGTTATATATTATTATTTAGGCTACATATTATATTGCCCTTTTTATTTATGAAAAAATTATCTGTGAGGAAAATCAGTTAGCTTGCCCTCATGAAATTAGCCTTAATAAAATAATCACTTAAAATATTAGAAAAAATATAGTCAAAATATTCCAAGTAGCATAATAAAGATTATGCCTACTTCCATAATTCATTGTTTAAATTATGTTGAATATGTTTCTTTATAATTCCTTTCCTTTCCTTATAGGTAGTTTGGGCTAAATCATATAAAGTTGGTTGTGGAATTTCAATGTGCCCTAACCTTGGAGGAGCTTCGACTGCAATATTTGTGTGTAACTATGGACCTGCGTAAGTTATTTTTCTATCTAAAATATTTTAGAGTGAAATAAATGTTAATAAGTGTTTAAAAGAAGATCTTAGAGACAAGTATTTCTTGACAAGTGGTAATAGAACATTCCCTTGTGTAAAGTAGAACTGTATTTGTCATGAAATGTTTAAGCTTGAGAGTGAATTGGCAATTGTTTCTTAAGTAATATGAAATAAATTCTGGAACATCTAAATGCTGGAACACAAAATGGTTGGCAGACGATTCTCTAATATAATATTAACATAATTACAATGAGAAAATGGTTGAGAATGATGGCAAAAGCACATTTTTCTGAGAAAAGAACAGCATAATTTTTAATACTCTACTGACAATCACTTACCTAAAGTGGCACTATAACATAAACATAAAAATGAAATTAGAACTTTAATCCCTATAGATCTGTATAGGGATATAAAAAGTTAATAACATGGGCTGGGGATATAGCTCATTTGGTGGAGTGCTTGCCTCACATGCATAAGGCCCTGGGGTTCAATCCCCAGCACCATACACACACACACAAAAAAAGTTAATAACATGATTCTTCAACAAACAAAACCTTTAAAGCAAAATGTACAAAAGGTGAAAATTCAGATAAAGAATAAACATACAGGATTGGCAAAAAGGAGGTAAGATATGCCAAAAATACTATGCACAAATTATGTTTATCTCTTTCTGTATTTTCTTCTGCTGCCTATCACTTAGAAATAAAAGCAAGAATGATAAGTACATTGAGTTAAATTTGGGGGCAGAGAACAATTTTTATAGATATCAAAGAAATTACAATTATCAATATTTTCTCTTAAGGAGACTAATCACTGAATTTGAAAAGAAAAGATAAAAATGGTAGGAGATTAATGCTCAACATTTGATAAAAAAGCTGAATAGCACAATGTTTCTTTGAACAAATTAGGTTTTTGGATCCAAGCAAATGATGTGCCTAACAGATTTCTTATGGGTCCTGTGGAAATATTCAGAGGATGTTTTTCTATTACTCCTGGCCAAGTAATACAGACCACTATACTCTAACCCTGAAACAACAACTAAAAATAAAAGGAAAGAAAGCAGACAAAACACATGAAGTGACAATTTTGAAGTCATTGCCTATCATACAACAAAAGATTGGCACATGGAGAGGGGAGAAAAAGACAGAGGTTGTTAGACTCCTGTTGAAGAAAAAGCTAAGAGTACAGGGAGACTAATACAGCTAGAGTTCATGGGGAAAAGTACTAGGGAAAAGAGAAGACACACACACAGAACCTGGAGATCTGCAAAGGGCATTCCTCGAATGCTTAGCACATACTGATTGTTATATGTTTGTGAAAAAGCTTCTAAAGAATCCAGTGAAAGAGTTAGAGGGAACCATCCTGGCACTCCTACAGGCGGCAGAGCTAGACTGCACCACACTCACCTATCAATTCACAAGTAAAACCTGAAAGAATCCAAAAGTTCCCAAGTAAGTACATCCCAGAATAAAAGATTGATGATTTATACATTATATGATATTGAGCAACTAATATTTACAATTTGGGACATCTAATTAAATATTACTAGGCATGCAAAGAAGCAGGAAAATAAGACAATACAAGGAGGATAATCAGTTAAAATTGAAATTAACTCAGAACTAACAGATTTTAGAATTAGTGTAGAAAGAAGACAAAATTGTTACTATTGTATTTCTTATTTTCAAAAACTAAAGCAGGTAAGATACTAAAAACAGAAAACTACAATGTCTGAGTTTAAAAAAGACAAGGTTCTTTTCTACCCTAAGGTTCTGCTCCTTATGAAATGGAATAATTTAACTTAACTATGAAAAGTAAAAGATGCATACTATAAACTCTAAAGTCACCACAAAAACTAAAAAAAAAGAAGAAAGAAAAATAAAAAATAATAGCAAATAAGCCAACAAAGCAGTTAAAATGAAATTTTAAAAGTATTTGATTAACACAAAGGAAGGCAGAAAAAGAGAATGGGAGAACAGAGAACAGATGAGGCAATAAAATAAGTAAGAAGATGATAGACTTAAACTGAACTACATCAATAATCATCTCAACTGTTAATGGTATAACTTCCCCAGTTGAAAGGCAGAAATTACACAATTGGTTAAATTTATTTAAAGTATTGCTAGTCAGAGACACTGTTAAAAGAATGAAAAGACAACCAAGAAACTAAAAGAAATCCCATAAAACATATGTCAAATAAGGACTTATACTGAGAACATAAAAAGAACATAAAAAGAAAATAATTCAATATTAAGAATTTTCAATTTTGAAAAAAATGAGCAAAAGATATCCAGATGGAATATAAGCCACCTGCAAAATGCTCAACACCATTAATTGCTATGGAAAAACAAAACCATAATGAATACTAGTGTACAACTATTTGAATGGCTTGAGATGGGCCATTCCAAGTACTGAGAAAGATATGAAGGACCTGGAATTCTCACACATTTTAGATGGGTATCATATTTAAGGATTTGTGCGTGAATGATTGAAATGTTCAAAGTAACTTTATTTGAAGTAGCCACAAACTTGAACAACCCAAATGTCCATCAGTGGTTGAAAGGATAAATAAATTGTGGCATACTCCTTAATGGAAAGTACTTACATTATTACATTTTTCTTTGTGTATTATAGGTAAGTAATACTTTTCAAAGTCTTCAAAGTACCTAGAGATTTTTTTAAAAGACATTTGTTGAAATACATTGGCTTATATTATCAAAAAGCAGACATAAAAGCTATGAAGTCTTTTATAACATTAACAGGTTGTGGTATTATACTTTTAAGTTAAGCAATATAGTGTGTTCTCATTTGCAATTTAAATTAATTCCATTTACAAAGGAAGAAATAATCATGGTGTCTATTAAAAAAATTTGTGACTATCACATGATGGTAATTGGGTTCACACCCAATTGGTGTTTTATGTTTAGGAATATCCTGTAAAGAACAGTTTTAATGGTTTCCTTTTATAAAATAAATTAGCATAAAGTTGGGACAAAAGTTGTTGCTATTTTTCCTTTTCAGCATTTATGATGTAGTGAGTGACCAAAACAACTTTCACAAATGCACAAAATTTGAAAAATAATTTCCATTTGGGTAAAAAAATTTTTTCTTTTCTTCAGAGGAAATTTTGTAAATATGTCCCCATACACTAAAGGAGCACCCTGCTCCATGTGTTCAGAAGGAGAGAAATGCGTCCAGAAGCTCTGCCGTAAGTAGTAGTAGTAATAATAATGATGATGATGATGATGATGTAATGCAGACCTAGGCAGTCAGATGGGTCCTTTGCCTCATGAATTCAAGGAATGAGATCCAGGAACAAGCCAAGGGTGGAGTAATAAGGTTTATTTAAAACAGAAAAAGAGAAAGGCTCCCAAAGCATGTGATGGGTTCCACCATCTTCTGTCTAGGGATTTTTATGGGCTTGATTTGTCCCCATAGTTGATTGGTAGGATGATATCTAGAAAGAGAATTTAGAAAGGAGCCAATTAGCCAGGTGCTGTGCTGCAGGTCTGTAATCCCAGCGGCTCAGGAGAGTGAGGCAGGAGGATTGGGAGTGCAAAACCAGCCTCAGCAATTTAGCAAGGCTTTAAGCAGCTTAGCCAGACTGTGTCTGAAAATAAAAAATACAAAGGGTAGCTCATTGGTTAAATGACCCTGTGTTCAAAGGAAGGAAGGAAGGAACAGAAAAAGGAAGGGAGAGAAGGAAGGAGGGAGGGAGGGAGGGAGGGAGGGAGGAAGGAAGGAAGGAAGGAAGGAAGGAAGGAAGGAAGGAAGGAAGGAAGGAAGGAAGGAAGGAGCCAATCAACTCCCCTCCTCTCCCCTCCCCTCTTCTCTCCTCTTCATTTTCTTTCTTTCTTTCTTTCTTTCTTTCTTTCTTTCTTTCTTTCTTTCTTTCTTTCCTTCTCTCTCTCTCTCTCTCTCTTTTTGTCTTAAGCAAATCTGAAGAAGATTTTCTAAGCATAATCAGCACAAGAAAGGGGGAAGTTCTTGTAAGAGAAAGTGCTTTTTAGGGACTATTTTGCTGTTAGTTGTGGTTAGGGGCTATTAAGGGACCATCCTTGTGGCTAGAACCAGCTGGGAAGGACCTCTATAGAAATAAAGGTGATATTTAAAATTCAACATGAAGAAATTACATTTTATTAGGGACTTGAAATGGGCATATAGCAGTGTCAAAAACAAAGTTAACTACTTTGTAGTTTCGTCAATTTTAGGTTTTTGAGTCTTCAACACAAGAGGCATTGTAGAAATATTTGTTGACATGACACTGTTGGTAGGAAGCACTGTAAAGATTTTTAAGCAATGTTAGGGTAGAAATAATTCTATTTTTTTTAATTAAAAACGGGCACTGATTTTTCTACATTGATTACCTTATTCTAAAACCCAGAAAAAATAAGTGAATTCTTTTCATTTTATCTTACTTTTCTCTATTTTAGGAACTCCAGATATTGTTGTACCTAATAGTATGTATCAAAATATTTCAGTATTGATTCAGTTATTTCTTGCCCTTGAAATTAAGTTGACCTTTTAATTTTTCTGTTTCATTGACAGAAATTCCACTTGTGCAGTCAACGGAGAGCATGTCTCAGCGAACAGCATGTAATCCGTTCAGCCTAGGTTTTGTTGTTTTGAAAACATTTTGTCATTTACATGCATAAGAGATTTTGAATATGACAATAAAGGAACACCTTCATTTAAATGTAACTCATCATCAGTTTAATTCTGTTGTCGTTTATGTCGTGCCTTGTGTGAGTTGCTCGACGAGTTGGGGTCCTGTGGGACGAGGATCTGGGGACACGGGGGAAGAAGGTTATGGGGTCCCACGGGACAAGGTATAGGGTAGACGGTTGTAGAGTCACTCACCCGGACACTGGGGGTAGGTAAAACTGCTCTGCTGGAGCGAAAGGCAGACCCATTTATTTCAGTTAGTGCAAAAGTTTATATAGAGTCCTCAGACCCATCATGGCCCTAAGGTTAGGTTACAGCCAATAGGGTATTGATCCATGTCAGGTGCGCAGCCAATCAGCATGAGATCAGAAAAGGAGAGGCACTGAAGGCAGCCAATCAGCATTCGGTAAAGGGGAGGGGAAGCATTCAAAGCAGCCAAACAACATAGGGTAAAGGGAGAGGAAGCATTCAAAGTAGCCAATCAGCATAGGAGGTACTAAAGGCAGCCAATCAGCATGGGGTAAGGAAAGGGGAGGGGAGGCGTTGAAGGCAGCCAATCAGCATAGGAGGTGCTGAAGGCATGGAGAGAGCTCCTATGTTTCCCCCTTTTTACTTTTATTTGAAAGTTCAATGGGGCCTGTGTGGCCTGTAAACAAGCATGTTGGAGGGAGCTGTGATAATCTCATGGGAGAGAATTATTCCACTGGATTTCCAGACTCCTACATGTTGCATATGGGGGGAGCAAACGAGACTGGGCCTGTCTTAGGTTGTGCTCTGAGCATCTTACCCATCATTGACTAACCAGCCTGTGCGAACATGCCCTGAGATGAGTTCTCTCCTAAGAGAAGGGGTTATGGGGTTGGGTGTGGTTGGAAAGGAAGGAGTGTTTGAGGTTAGGTTTGGCCAAAGCTGTGAAGCCTTGCATTTCCAGCGAAGATGGGGTGGGTGAGTTTCTTATGTTCTCGAGGACTGCAATCCATGTGGTGGGAATTTTCTTGCATTCCTGTAATTCTTTAATGATATAAACTAAAAGAGCTTGTTAATATGTTATTGTGGAGGGTCATTGTATGAAGTCTGGACCATGTGATGGCTTCCCCATGAATGAGGATAGATGGTCAGGTAATAGAGAGGCAGTTTCTCCAAGTTATGGAGTCTAAAGGGATTAATCTCAGAAGATCTATTGATCTGAGAGGCTGTGGAAGTGACAGGACATTGTGATGACTCATTGGTAGCTAAGAGGAAAGGCAGGACAGAGTCATCAAGGCCTATGGGCAGCAGTATTCCAGGAGTTGGGGCACGGACCCACCAGGAGGCGGTAGTGCCCCAGAAGACCAATGGTAGTATAAGTGGGTATTGCATTTTAGGTACTCATGGAAGAGACTTCTTTCTTCAGGTGAGGAGTTATGTTGTCTTCATGAGAGAGGCTTGGATGAATGTTCCTGGCTGGGATCCAAAGGGGCTTAGACTCTGTCAGGGGCGGGAGACACAAGCATAGCCTCAAACTTGTGTGAGCAGAGGATCTGGGCCCTTCCATTGAAGGGTCAAAGGGTCTTTCCATCATACCAAGAGAATGGGAGTAAGGAAGGTAAATGGACCCCACTGTCAGATTGCTGCATTGAGGACTTGTTTGTCAAAAGTGAGATAGTTAAGGGTAAATAATGCATCTAACAATCTCAAAGAAGGGTCCTTTTCGGTAGAATCAAGTTTTTGAAGCATTTCCTTTAGAGTGTGATTGGTTCTTTCAATGATTGCTTGTCCCTGTGGGTTACAGGGAATCCCTTTGGTATGGTAAATTCCCCAAGAAGTTAAAAATTCCTTTAATCTGAGGAAGACATAGGCTGGGTCATTGTCTGTTTTGATTGACGATGTGACACCCATGCATTGCTTGCTTCAGAGCCTTCATCACATGGGCTGCTTTTTCCCCTGCGAGGGCAAAAGCATACACAAGGGAGGAATAGGTGTCAATTATCACATGTACAAATTTAAGTTTTCCAAAGGTAGGGATATGAGTGACATCCATCTGCCAGAGGGAGTTGGGTGTCAGCCCACGGGGTTTGACTCCCTGTGGTTGGAGTGGGCCCAATGGTAACAATGGGCTGCAAGAGGAGCATCTATGAATCAGATGTTTGCATTGTTAGATTGGAATTTCAGGCAATAGGTGATGAAGACTATTTGCTGAGAGGTGAAACCTCTGGTGAAGGCCCTAGCTTGTTCTAGAGTGGACATCATGACTTTAGGCTGAATTACAAGTTTGTCAATAGAGGCATTCCCCTCTGGTAGGAATCCAGGTAGCCCAGAATGGGAGCCAATGTGTATAATATACCATGGTTGCTGTCTTATTTCTAGTACAGCCTTTAGGGTAGCAATAGGCTGATCAACAGGACAGTCCCTGGGTGTAAAAGTCGAATAAGCAATGGAAGAGCAGACCTTGACAGCATATATGCTATCAGAGATTATATTAAGGGGAATGGTCTGATATCTTACCAGCACCAGGATAAGTGCAGTCAATTCAGCTACTTGGACAGAATCAGAATGCCTTTGGACAAATTGATCATTTGTTACATTAGATCCCATTATAATGTAGCCAAGATGATGAGTGTTGGCATCTGTAAACACACAAGGGGCCATAGGAATGGGTTTGCTCAAGGTAAAGGTGTGAGTAGTCACCATTAAGAGAAGATCTTGTAGGGTCTGCAGTAGTTTAGAAGAAGGGAGATGGGAAGACAGTGACCCAGGAAATCCCTCCATCATTATCTGGAGGTCTAAAGAAGTTTGTAAGAGAAAGATGATTTGTTCTTGATGAAAGGGTATGACCATGGTGTTAGGTTCCTTATTAAAGATGGATCTAGCTTATTCTCTGAGCCTTACCACTAAGGCTATAATTTGTGAGGTGAGACTGGTGATTTTATGCCAGGAGCTCCAGGGAAGATGTGATCACGTTGCCAAAGGACACCTAAGGGTAATTTCAAGGTGGAAAGTACTATTTATGGCTGACATAGGAATGGCAGGGTCAACTCTTTGAAGCTGGGCAGATTAAACAATTGATTAATTTCTGCCAGGGTGCCTCTAGCTTCTGGAGTAATCTTAAGCTTTCTAGAAGGATGTTTGCTGCCTTTGAGTAGATCATAGAGGGGCTCAAGTGTTTTTGGAGGTAATGACAAGAATAGCCTAATCCAGTTAATATTACCATATTAAATCTTCTATACTCCTCTCTGGTATCCAAAGTTAATGAGTGTTTTTAATTCAAAAGATATATTTATTATAGTATTGAAAATGGGAAAAAGTAAAATAGAGTCTTAAGATTATTTTTAAAAATTACAATTAAATTGTGTGTGTGTGTTAGGGTTCTCTAGATGAACAGAACCAACAGAACCAACCATATAAATATGATTATAAAATGAGAATTTATTAGATTTATTATTGCTCACATGACCAGAAGATAGTCCCACAATGACCGTTTGTAGGCTGGAGAACTGTGGAGGAACCAGTTGCTGCTCTCTTCAAGAAGCAGGAGCCTCAGAACAAAAGAAATCAATGATGCAGTCCTGGTCTGGGGTCCAAAGGCCTGGAAACCCCCTAGAGAGGGGGGATGCTCTGGTCTAGTCAACTTGGAAAAAGGAGCTGGAGTCTAATGTCCTCAGGCAATTGTAGGAACAATCAAGCTTGCCTCTGATGCTCCTTCTTTGTTCTTCCAACTTTTTGTTCTATGGAAATATCCAACCTATTAAACTATGCTTCCTATACTTAGGATAGGTCTCTGCCTCAGTTTGCAGTCCCACATGCCAATCATTCCCAAAACACCCTCACTGAGATACCCACAAGCCTCTTAATCTTAGGTATCTCTAAATTCAATCAAGTTGACAGTTCAGATTAATCATCACAATATATATTGAAAAAGTCCCTTTTCTAATTTTCTAATGGGAATAGATTTTTGCTTAAGTTACTGTAGATGTAAGGAACTAAATATATTTCAGATATGGAACAAACCTACTTGCCATTCAACAGATGAATGAATAAAGAAAATGTGGTATATATATTCGATAGAATATTACTCAGCTTTAAAGAAGAATGAAATTATGTCATTTGCTGGTAAATGGATGGAGTTAGAGAATATCATGCTAAGCAAAATAAGCCAATACCCAAAATCAAAAGCTGAATGTTTCATCTGATATGCGGTTGCTAATTCAACAATAAGAGGAGGTGGGTGCTAGGGAAGAATAGAGTTACTGTAAGTAGAAGGGAGTGAAGGAAGGGGAGAGGATATGGGGATAAGAAGAATAGTAGACTGAAACAGACATTATTACCTTATGTACATATATGACTACATGGCTGATGTGATTCTACAACATGTACAATCAGAAAAATGAGAAATTATACCCCATTTATGTTTGATATATCAAAGTGTATAAGTGCATTCTACTGTCATGTATAACTTATTAAAGCAAATAAAAAATTTAAAATATAAGAAATAGTTTATATGCTAATACTTAACTTTAAGAATACAATCAATTTAAAAAATATTATTGAGAAAAGTTTCAGATAGCATATAATGTTATATATTATGGTCATAATCAGTGGTTGGAGAAGGAGTCAATGGATTAAATTCTCATGACTTAAAAATGATTAAATCAATGGATCAAATACAAAAAGAAAAATTAATAAACTTTTAAGACTTCACAAACAGGTATAGAAAGCTCAGAACTAAATAATACATGTTAAAGAAGAAATATCAAGAGAAATTGTCATATTTTGAATTATATGCAAATGAAAACAACTTATCAATATATGTGGAATACAGCAAAAGCAGTAATCAGAGGAAAATTTATAGCATTGTATTGATATATTTGAAAACAACATTCCAAAATCAATCATCTAAGTTTTCACTTAGGAAACCAGAAAAAAAGAGCAAAGAAAATAATTAAAAAACTGAGCAATAAGAAAAACTGAACCCAGGGAAGCAATTTAGAAAATAACTGAAACTCAAAGAACTGAAAAGATCAATAAAATTGATAAGCTATCAGCTAAATTAAGGGGGTAAAAGGAGAAAGGGCATAAATTACCAACACCGGAAATGAAAAGAGGGATGTTACTAAAAAAATCTCATGAACATTAAAAGGCTAATTGAGGAAAGCTATGAGCAACTCCCCATACCCACAAATATATTAACTTAGATGAAATAGACCAATTTCATGAAAGACACAATGTGCCAAAAATCACAAAAAAAGAAACAGACAATCTGAATAGATATTAAATAAATTAAATAGCTATTAAATAAATTAAACCAATAATTGATAACCTTCCAAAAGAGAAAACACCAGGTCTGAGTTAACTCACTGGTAAATTCTATTACCATTTGACAAAACCCAGCACCCATTCATGATAAAAATTCTCAGTAAGCTAAGGATAGTAGAGGACTTCCTAAAGATATTGATACATAATATCTACAGGAAACTTAGAATTAACTTCACACTTAATAGTAAGAAACTTAAAGCTTTCACACTAACATCAGGAACAAGGTAAACCTCTCACCACTGCTTTTTATCACCATACTGAAAGTCCTAGCTAATGCAATAGTATGTTAAAAGAAACTAAAATGTATACAGATTGGAAATAAATATTTTTTTTGCAGATGACAATCATTTGTGTAGAAAATCCAAAAGAATCAACAACAACAACAACAACAAACTAATCAAAAAAACCTCCTGAACTGTTACTAGGCAGAGTTTCATTGGTTCTTGTCTTCTTGAAAGAATAACTTCCTTCAAGAGACATAGATAGAAAAAGCATAGACAGTTCATTTAGTGAAAATAAACTCCAGGAAGAACATGAAGCAGGCCATCCCAAGAGAAGAGTGCCCTCTTGTCTTTTGCATTGTGAGTTTTTATTATCTGCTTGAGATCTTCCCACTCCGTGAACTATGTATTTGGGGGTAGTTACCACAATTTCCCACCATGGCTTGGTGCCTGGGAGTTATGTGGGTGCTCCAAAGTTGGAAAGTCCCTCAGGCTGGTTACACACTTCCTTCTTAGTTTTAAGAAGGCAGTAACTGGCCATGAGAGGTGGTTTATTGGCAAGGTTTTTCGTCACCCAAGATGGAGTGATCTTTTGTTTTTCAAGATGAGGTGAGCCCTATTCTCCCTTTCTCCACTCCCCTGCTCACATCTATCAATTTACTCTAACAGAACTAATAAGTGATTATAGAAAGGCTGCAAGATAATACTGTCAGATGTGGTGGCACATGCCTATAATCCCACCAGTTTGGAAGGCTGAAACAGGAGGATCACAAGTTCAAAGCCAGCCTCAGCAACTTAGCAAGGCCCTAAGCAACTCAGTGAGACCCTGTCTCTAGATAAAATATGAAAAAGGGGTGGGGATGTGGTTTAGTGTTTAAGTGGCCCTTCGTTCAATCCTCAATACCAATATCCCTCACAAAAAACAAACAACAACAAAAAATACTATTCATGTTAGCACCAAAAAGAAAGAGGTATAAATCTAACAAAATATATATAACATCTATGTGAGAAAAACCAAAGCATTTTGATAAAAGAAATCATAAAGTGAAAATAATCAGATTCCAGAATGAATTTGGGACTTAGCACCTAAAATACAATTTGTCTCTTTCCAAAGGCAAAGCCATGAAATTGAGCACAATCTGGGACTATTTATAGAAAAATCTCTCTACTAAATTTGCATTGTTCCTGTATTTGGGGGGTCAGTATTTAGTATTGAAGTAGGACAGAAGAGGCTGGACACTCAAGGAATTTTCAGGAAGCAGGTTTATTGGCTGCAGCAGCTGGTCCAGAGTGTGGCTCAAGACTGAAACATTGTCTGGACAGCAATTTTGGGAACTTTTTGAATTTTATACCCATTTGGGGGGGCGGGATTTGGAGGTTTACATGACAAGTGCTTTTCTTTCCATTCTCTAGATCAGGCACAGGTTCCACAAGTTGTTACCAAGAAAACAGAGATAATATCTTTTTGTACAACAAGCTTACAGACTCTGTCACACTTTTTGTGTGCAAACATGGCATTTACAAGAGGAAGCTTCAAACCACAGTACCTTCTGCAGACATCCTGTCTGCTAATGCTCTGTAAAAATCTTTCTGACTAGAGAAGCTTAATTATGACAAGGCGTCTTCTGGGTGAGGGTCTCTGGCTGCTTTAATATGGTTATATGTATGAAGTAACTCTTTATAATCTCAGCAAGGGACAGCATTGTCCAGCCTATGTTAACAACTTTCAAACAACATATTGGTACATTTGAATGCAGTTTATAAAAGTATATACTAGTATAATATTAAAAATATATTACTAGTATAATATTTTTATATAATATAAAAATATTATACTAGTAATTCATGAAATGAAAATTAAAAGGAAATAGTTAAACAAAAACTAGCAAGATGACTTTAGACAAATTACCTCTTCTTTTCTCAATTTTTCTGTTTGAGAAGATAATAGTGATAATTATATCTTAAGGTTTTTATGATCTGAATGAGTTGATACTTCCTAAGTACTTGAATTAGTGCATGACACATAGTAGTAAGAATATATGAGTTGAATTTTAAATATTTATAACCTATATATGAGTTGAATTTTAAATATGTATAACCTATATATGAAATGAATTTTAAATATTTACAACCCATATATGAAATGAATTTTAAATATTTACAACCTTGTATTGCAATTGTTTGATAATTCATCTATCACCTTTATTTTTTCCACATTTTTTGTTGGTGCATTATAGTTGTACATATTGATGGAATTTGTTATGTTCGTACATGCATACAACATAACAATTTAATTTGACCAATATCACTCTCCAGCACTTCCTCACCTTTTCCTTACCTCCCACTCCTTGGTCCCATTTCTTTACTGATTTTCCTTTGATTTTTAAGAGATCCACCCTCACCTTTGGTTTTCCTTTTTCCTCTCTGGCTTCTGCATATAAGATAAAACATATGACCCTTAGCCTTCTGAGTTTGGCTTACATTGCTTAATATGATGGTCTCTAGTTCCATCCATCTTCCTGCAAATGTCATAATTTCATTTTTCTTTATGGTTGATTCAAACTCCATGGTGTATATATACCACATTTTCTTTATCCATTCATCTGTTGGTGGATACCTAGTCTGGTTCCATAATTTGGCTATTGTGAATTGTGCTGCCATAAACATGGTATGACTTTAATTCACTTATAAAACCATATGACTATAATTGATTTATAAACATAAAGATGACTTTAATTTTTCAGGGTAAATACTGAAAAGTGGTATAGCTGGGTCATATGGTACTTCCATGCCTGTATTACCTTTAACTAAAAGTTTCCTGTGGACAGATTCCATGTTTGTTAACTTTTGTAGCTCTAGCTTCTAGGGTGGGCTCTGATAATTAGAGCTACGAAAGAAATATCTATTAAATTTGTGAGTACCATGTCTTGTAATGAAATGAGCTGTCCAGGATATGGTGACTTCCTCGTTAATATAATTATTTTATCAGAGGATACGATGATCACCTATCACTGATATATTGGAGTATGTCTAATCATGGGTCTAATGAAAGTGTCTAAAAATTTCTTACAAAACTAAAAATTGTATTATTCTATTTACTTGAAAGCAAGGTTTGGGTTTTGTCTACTTGTCTTTTTCGATTACCTAACACACAGCCTGCTAATATATATTAAAAGAATAAAGGCATGAATGAAACTATCTTTTGAAGTTCTGCTGTTTTTCAATAGTGTGAACAAAAAATAATTTTCATTTTTAAGAATTATTGAGGATACTTATGATTGTACCCAGGGGTTCTTTACCACTAAGCTGCAACCCCAGTCCCCACCCCTTTTTTAATTTTTTTTTTTTTTTGGTACCAGGGATTGAACTCAGGTGTACTCAACCACTGAGCTACATCCCCAGCCCTATTTTGTGTTTTATGTAGAGACAGGGTCTCACTGAGTTGCTTAGTGCCTCACCGTTGCTGAGGCTGGCTTTGAACTTGCAATTCTCTCCTGTCTCAGCTTCCCACAAGGGCTGGGATTACAAGCGTGAGCCACCGCGCCCAGCTCCCTTTTTAAATTTTTTGAGACTGGGTTTCCTTAATTTGCTTAGGGCCTAATTAAGTGGCTGAGGTTAGACTCCCAACTTGGGATCCTTCTGTCTGAGCTTCCCCAGTTACTGGGGTTACAAGTGTTTGCCACAGTGCTGGAGTATTTTTTAAAGTATTTTTCTTTTTTAGATTTTTTTTAGTCAACCAGTTACAATGTTTTCTTTGTGGGAAATGTATGTCCAACTGTCCCAGTAACATTTAATAGCCTTAATGCTATTGAGTACAATATATGTATACTCCCAAACCAGTGCATACTTATATTTCACACCTAGTATTAAACACTTCAGAGCAAGTTCTTCTTAAGCAAAATGTTTGCACTAGACCACGCCACTGCCTGCAAGGACATATCATTCCGGGTCAGAAAGCAACTCAGGATAATAATTTGCTACATTAGGCTTGTGAAAAGCCTCAACTCATTTCACCCAAGCATCTCTTCCACTAGTTCGGCAGACATTTACTCTAAGCTTTCTCTGTCGCACAGCTCTGGCTTTCCTATCCCTCCCCACTTCCTTCCTCCTCAATCCTTTTCTGGGTTCTGCTTTCTTGCTTCCTGGAAGAGAAAGACTTGCTTGCCCCGCCCCATAGATTGGCAGGTCACAGGGGCGGGCTGGCGCCTGCGCACTGTCCTATTTGCGTCGGGTAGACCATGGAGGCCTCAAGGCCTTTCGCCCCAGGATGGTGCAATCGGTCGCTCCCTCTCGCACTAGGGGGCGTTTTGAAGCTGTGGCTCTGCGAGCTGTGGCTTCTACTATTGGGTTCCGGTTTGAACGCGGACTTTTTGCCACACGAAGAGGACGTAGACTTCATCAATGAGTACGTGACCCTCCACAATGACCTCCGGGGCAACGTTTACCCCAGAGGGTCTAACCTGCGCTTCATGGTGAGACTCCTGGGCGGTTTCCCACACCTCCCAGCGCTCCTATCACCACGCCCCCCTCTGCCTCCGGAAGTCTGGGCCACTGCCCCAGGCTTTGGATTCCAGAGAACCACACTTCCAACTTGGGTTTAAAACATACATGTAAAACCAGTGGCTCTCTAATACATAGTTATTAACAGGATTTTGCATAGGACTGAGTCTAAGGTGAGTGTGGGCACTCACCCGAGGTGCATATTTTAAGAGAGCACCACTTCAAGAAGATACTTTAATGCAATAGTTTTCTTTTTTTAATTAAAAAGTCAACCAAACATCAATAATGAAGAAAATATCAAAATTTTAAACAAAGACAAGGAACCTTGGAACTGAATTAGAAGCAAGTGAAGCACTTTCAGGGCAGTGCAACTGTAAGGTTAGTCCTGTTCTTATTTAAAATTTTGATTTTTTTTTCATCGTGGATCTTTTCACATTAATTCTGACTTTAAAAAACAGTGTTTATCTTCATTATTGAGTGCCCTCTTCACATTTTGCTCCCAAGGGATTGCCAATCTCCTCCCTCTAGTCAGCATTCCTTAGTTGTCATGCTAGCTCCCTCCCACCTCACTCTGCACCTTTTTTTTTTCTTTCTATTTCCACTTAATACCTCAACTATTCCCTTGTTGCTAGGAGGATTTCATGATGGTCATTAAAAATTACTGCAAAATCCAGCAAATAAAAGACTGTCCTCTTATTAGGCAATCAGGGGCTTGTAATTTACATTATAAATTATATTGCAAGTACTACCTCCCTATACATCTTTTCTTCCTTCAGGAATAGTTCCTTGGGGGGAAAAAATTAGAAACAGGATAAGTTAGCATATGATTTTTAAAAATTTGATACATAGCAATTACTCTTCTAAAGGCTTTGACAAACTAAGCAAATACCAGCTATATATAAGTGTTGTTTTTTTATATCCTCACTGGTTTAGGCATTTTCAATCATTTACTGAATTAATCAGAAAATGATACTTTGTTTTAATGTTAATTTCTGAAGTGCTATGTGGATTAGACATATTTTAGTTTTTTCTTGTTTATTTTCTTTACCTTTTATATTGCTAGCATTTTCTTATCAGATTATAGATAGTTCCATTTGCTGAAGATAATTTTATCCAAGTCAGGTTTTTATCTTTTGAATTCAATCAGGCTTTGGAGATATTTTAGAATTTTAGCTACATATTTTCTATCCATTTGGGATCACTTCTGTTTCTTCTAAAATTGAAATTATTCTTCCTCCTGAAAATTAATAAACCCACAATACTTTTTAATTCAACTTTTCATAGGTTTTGAATCTCTAAAAATTATATTATATATTTAAATATTTTAAAAAAGTTTAGAGAATAATGTGCCTGGAACTCACAATCCATAATTTAACATATGAACATTTTTATAGAAATAGTATTTTGGTTATAGCTTAAGACCGCACCCTAAATCTTTACCTGTTTTTTTCTTTCTAAAAGTTGATGTGTTTTTCCCAACTATTTTTCTAGGAAATAGTAAATATAAATACTATATTCTACCATAACAATATATTCTCTCTAGAACTTTTCTGTAATATGTTAGGGAATCAAATATTTTTTATTCTCTTGCTAGTTATTCTTAACATTTTAAAATATATACCCCATTTTACAAATTCCAAAGCTAATCAGTATCAGTAACTGTCACCAGACAGGAATCAGAGATAGTCCCTCCAAAGAGGAAAATGGAACCCCAAATCACCCTGGTTGTTTCTTGACTTTTATTACTGGAAAGAATTCCAGGATGTCCCCAAAGTATGTCACAAACAAAGATTTATTTAAGGACAGCAAAGGCATACATACCCCAAAGGCAGAGAGTAGGTGCCCCTTACCTCTTAGAGAAAAGACAAGTGACAACTCCTGGGTTGAGTTCTCTGATTATGTATATAATTTTCCTGGGAAGAAATGTGCAGGTTCTCAGGAAACTTCCTTTGAAAACAGATGCTGTGACAGTCATTTGGTATTTGGGGTTCACAACTTTTGGGGGGCCTTAAGGGGTCTAGTCATAAATCATTTGTGGGCATATTATATATGTTTTGAACCAGCTGACATTTAAATTGGTTATGTTTTTGTTCTACTTGATCTGTTACAAGTATATGCTGGAGGTTTTATTCATATAACTAAAGGAACCAGGCATGACTGGTCATGCTCATAGATCTAGACTTCATCTACTAAGGGTCACTTTTTCCCCAAAAGACCACCTATATTATTAACCTTCTTCCAATATTAAAAATTGGAATATTCTTCCAATATTAAAAATTTCTTATAACACTTAAATTCTGAATACTTCTCTCCTATGTCCATGCTGTTGATGCATAGTGTCCTGCCAAAGGAGCACTTGGATTGCTTTGACGCTTTGGCTATTGTGCTTAATGCTACTGTGAACATTAACATACAAATATTTGCTCTAGTCCCTGCTTCTCTTCTAGGTAGGCACTCAGATTAGAATTGCTGGATCATTTGGTAATTTCATGTTTTTTTTCTTTTTTCCAAGAAATGGCATTTTGTTTTCTCTAATAGGGACTGCTCCATTTTTGTTCCCACTGGAAATGCACAAGAAGCCCAGTTTCTTCATATCTTTGTCAAGTCTTGTTATTTTCAGATTTTTTTGTATAATAACCATCTAATGGGTATGAAATGATAGCTCATTTTGATTTCATGATTAATGACTTTGAGCATCTTTTTGTGCTTTTGGCTATGTTTTTTTCTTCTTTGGAGAAAGATCCTTTGCCCATTTTTTAGTCAATTTATTTGGGTTTGTTGTTGTTGAGTTACAGGAATTTTTTAAATATATTCTATATTTTAATCCGTATCAGATCTGATTTGAAAATATTTTCTGTTTGTAGATTACTTTTTCACTCTATTTGATGATAGTAATCTTTGATCTACAGAAGTTTTAAACTTTGATTAGGTCCATTTTATCTTTTTTTTCTTTCTTGCCTATGCAAGAGATCATTACCAGATTCAATATTATGACACTTCTGTGTTTTCAAAAGTTTTATAGTTTGAACTCCTGTGTTTGGATTTTTGATCCATTCTGGGTTAATTTTTGTATATGGTATAAGGGAAAGGTCTAGCTCCATTCTTTTGTATGTGAAAATTCAGTTTTCCCCAAAAATATTTGCTAAAAATACTATTTTTGTCCTTAAAATGGTCTTGAAAAAAATCATTTGTGTGTGTATGTGTATATATTCATATCTCACCATTGTACGAGCTATCTATTCTAAGCTCAAGGCCAACATCATTCTAAATGGAGAAAAATGGAAAGCATTCTCCCTAAAAACTGGAACAAGACAAGGATGCCCTTTCACCACTTCTATTCAACATAGTCCTTGAAACTCTAGCGAAAGCAATTGGACAGACAAGATAAATTAAAGGGATATGAATAGGAAAAGAAGAACTCAAACTATTGCTATTTGCAGATAACATGATTCTATAACTTACAAGATCCAAAAAATTCCATCAGAAAACTTTTAGAACTAATAAATGAATTCAGCAAAGTAGCAGGATATAAAATCAACACCCATAAATCCAATGCATTTCTGTACATCAGTGACAAATCTTCTGCAAGAGAAGTTAGGAAAACTACCCCATTTACAATAGCCTCAAAAAAAATAAAATAAAATACTTGGGTATCAACCTAACAAGAAAGGTAAAAGACCTCTACAATGCAAACTATAGAATACTAAAGAAAATTAAAGAAGACCTTAGAAGATGGAAAGATATCCCTTGTTCTTGGATAGGCCAAATTAATATTGTCAAAATGACCATGTTACCAAATGCATTATACAGATTTAATGCAATTCCAATCAAGATCTCAATGACATTCCTCAGAGAAATAGAAAGAGCAATCATGAAATTCATTTGGAAAAATAAGAGACCCAGAATAGCCAAAGCAATTCTTAGCAAAAAGAGTGAGCAAGAGGCATCACAATACCAGACCTTAAACTAGACTACAAAGCTATAGTAACAAAAACAGCATGGTATTGGCACCAAAGTAGGTAGACCAATGGTACAGAATAGAGGACACAGAAACAAACCCACATAAATACAATTATCTCATACTATACAAAGGTGCCAAAAACATACATTGGAGCAAAGATAGCCTCTTCAACACATGGTGCTGGGAAAACTGGAAATCCATATGCAGCAAAATGAAATTAAACTTCAATCTCTCACCCTGTGCAAAAATAAACTCAAAGTGGATTGAGGACCTAGGAATTAGACTAGAAACTCTGCACCTAATAGAAGATAAAGCAGGCCCAAATTTTAATCATGTCAGCTTAGGACCTGATTTCTTTAACAAGCCTCCTAAAGCGCAAAAAATAAAATCAAACATCATATAAAAAATAAAATAAGAATCAATAAATGGGATGGATTCAAACTAAAAAGCTTCTTTTCAGCAAAGGTGTGGTTCATCTCAGGGATGCAAGTTTGGTTCAGCATACAGAAATTAATAAATGTAATTCATCACATCAATAAACGTAAAGATAAGAATCACATTGTCATCTCAATAGATGTAGGAAAAGCATCAGACAAAATACAGCACCCCTTCCCATTGAACCATGTTTTATTTAGAAAACAAGCAATTTCATAGATTTGACTTAAACATTTTATTAATCATTTTTACCTATTTGCAATATTAGAAGATTGTATCTTAATTTAATCCTTTTCATTGCTGGAACTGATTATATTGGACAATAGAAGTATGGAATCCTTCCCTTCTTTTTCAGGGTTTCCCTAAGGATAGGAAACTTCTATTTTTTAAAAAATATTTTTAGTTGTAGGTGGAGTGTACCTTTATTTTGTTTATTTAGTTTTTTTTTGTGGTGCTGGGGATCAAACCTGTGCCTCAAGCATGCTAGGCAAGCTCTCTACCACTAAGCTACAACCCCATCCCAGGAAACTTCTATTTTTAAGCTGGCATAGTAGTACTGATAGAAGGCCCAAGACTTAGACTTGGGTACCCTTCATGTACTGGAAAATTATCTCTGGTTTGATATCTAATATCAATTTTTTTACCTTTAATATTACAAACACCCAGGCATGGTGGTGCACGCCTGTAATCCCAGCGACCCGGGAGGCTGAGACGGGGGAATCACAAATTCAAAACCAGCTTCAGCAACTTAGTGAGACCCTAAGAACTTAAGTGAGACCTTCTGAAAAACAAAAACAAATTGGGATGTAGCACAGTGGGTAAGCACCCCTGGGTTCAATTACTAGTACCCCCCAAAAAATTTTTAATGAAAAAGGTATATATATATATATATATATATATATATATATATATATATATATAAAACAATAATATATATAAGTATAAATATTTATTATATGTATAATGTAACAAAGCTTCTACCTTTAAAAGAAATTACAGAAGTAACATCCTCTAGTAGCCACTTAGTCGTGTTTCCTCTCTGTCCATCCCCAGAAGCAATGACTTTTTGTAAATATGAAATGGATCTTTCTAATGCATCATTTAAGTACATATGGTTATCCATATCAAAAATATAATATTGTTTTAGGGTTTTTGTTTTATATTTCCATAAATGGCATCATGTAGTTTTTATCAACATGTTACATTTGAGATTTGAGTTGGTAAAAATTGAGCTTATTTTTATTTAATGTTGTATTTTATCCCATAAATATACTACATTTTTAATCTATTCACTGTTGATTTCCATTTAGATTGTTTCAAAAAATTAACAAATATATAAATAAAAAGGAAGATTTGAAAAATGAAGATGATCTACCATATTACATTTTATACATATTATAAAACCTCAGTAAAATAATATAGTACTGGTATGTTACAAGGCAGACATTAGAAATATATAGAAAATTCAGATATATCCCAAATACATAAGGAAGATTAACATATGATAAAAGTAGCATTTCAATTCTGTAAGACAGATTTTTTGAAAAACTGGTGTTGGTAAACTTAGGTAGTCATTTGAAAAAATTCATGTTGCTTCACACATTCACCAGTATAAATTCCAACTAGGTCAATAGTTTCTTATAGACTGGTCAACAACAGTATGCTGGACTTTGGGAGTTTCAGTGGTCTAGTAGGTGAGATATAATATCAGAAGGTAGTTTCAGTTTTTCTCTCACGGAAAGCAACGTTGTATATTTTTCATGTGAATAAGAAAGGGTCTGTTAGTACAATTTACTCATTTTTTTCCCTAGAATTTTAGCCCTATTTTCTCCTCAATTTCTTAATTTACTTCAGACATTAGTCTTTTAGCTGGGGTAAATTATAATTATGTCCCCCAGTGATCATTTTTCTTTTTATCTACTTGGGTTGTGTGTGTGTATGTGTGTGTGTCTGGCCACTCAGCAGACGTTTTCTGTATTTATGTAGCTGATCAATCGGTTTTAAAAAGTTGCTTCTGAAGTTTGTTATCAACATCAGAAAGGCCTTCCCTACTCTGCATTACTGGTATGCAAGCAAAATGATAAGATCTCTTTAGAGAGGAATCTAATAATACCTAGTAAGTTACAAATGTATTTACCCTTTAACTTTCTGATTCCATTCCTGAGTATAAATCCTACACAATCCTACCATACAAGAAGGAAATGGCATTAGCGTAAGGTTATTTCAAGTAACATTGCTAAATAATAGCAAATGATTGGAAAAACACTAAAATTCAGCACTGAGAGGCTGATTATAGTAACTGGTTCATTCACATAAAAGAATATCATGCATCTGGGAAAAATGAGAAAGGTTTCTATACTATCAAGGAAATATCTCAGAGATCTTGGAAAAAACAAAGTATAATGTGATTCATTTCATAAAAGAAAGAAATGAAAAAGAATGTAAATTTTTACAAAAATAAAACACTGTACAAATCTACAAAGAATTGATTTGCTGCCTATAAAACATGTAAAGGATATGGGATTGTAGGGAGCAGGATAATAACATGAGTTATCAATGATTTTATGTGCTTTTGATTTAGTAAACTACTGGATATGTTTGTTACCTGTTCAAAAAATAAAAATTTTTAAATAAAATATTTTCTTAAATGTATGGTAACAGTCATTGGGAATTATAACTAAGTTATCAATAAGTATTCATAACATAGAATTATATGTATAGTAAGAGAAAATGTAATGGTCAAAATCTAAAATTCTTAATAACCTCAGTAAAGTCCAGTATTTTGGATAATGGGAATGGCATTCCTAAAATCTCATTTTTGGATGATAGGGAGTAGGAGAATGAAACATTAGAAAGAAAGTGAACCTAGTTATATATTTTTATATATTATTTATATTTTATATTTTATACATATAATTTAAAATATAATAATTGAGACTAAGTATAATTCAGATAATCACAAAGATTGTCATAAAAAAAGATGTTGGTGGCTTATAGATGAGTTTACTTGAACTTTCAAATTTACAAAAGAATAAGCAAGCAATAAAAAGAAACTTAAGTTTGCAATGTAAGGAAAGGGAAAAATAGGAAATGGCAGTAAGAAATAATAAATTGCAAACACAAAATAGCTTAAAATTGATAAATTAGGCTGGGCGCAGTAACACATGCCTGTAATCCCAGCGGCTTGGGAGGCTCAGGGAGGAGGATTGTGAGTTCAAAGCCAGCCTCAGCAACTTAGCAAGGCCCTAAGCAACTTAGTGAGACTCTCTCTCTAAATAAAAAAATAAGAAAGAGCTGGGAATATGGCTCAGTGGCTAAGCACCCCTGGGTTCAATTGCTGGTACAAAAAAAAGATCAATTATCTTGGCAGATATGAGTGAATTTAATTTTTCTATCAGTAATTACAAATTGACCAAATAAATAAAAATCCATCTATATCTTGTTTGCAAAAATATACACCTAAAACAAATTGAAATGATTGAAAATAAAATATAAATAAAAGCATATCATAATTCTAATTAAAAAAGAAAATGAGGCCAGGGTGTGTCTCACTCAGTGTTAGAGCACTGGCCTAATGTGTTTGACACTAGGCTTTTATCCCTGGCACTGCCAAAAAAAAAAAAAACCCAAAAAACAGAGAGAAACAAAATTATGAAATATTACAGAAACAAAGACTAAAGGCATTAAAATAAAAAGAGAAAAGGAGTAGTACCTAATGTGATATAATACATGATATAACACATGAAAATTAAATAGCCACAGATTATTTTACAGACCAATGACATTCTTCCCAGAATTAGAAAAAAACAATTCTTAAAATACATTTGGAAGAATAAGAGACCCAGCATAGCCAAAGCAATGCTAAACAAGAAAAGTGAAGCATCAGACATCACAATACCTGACTTGAAATTATACTACAGAGCTGTAGTAACAAAAATAGCATGGTATTGGCACCAAAATAGACATTAAGACCAATGGAATAGAATAGAAGATAAAAGAGACAAACCTGCAAACCTATGGCTGTCTGATATTTTTTTGACAAAGGTGCCAAAAATATGTCTTGAAGAAAAGACAGTATATTTAACAAATGGTGCTGGGAAAGCTGGACAGCTATATGTAGAAAAATGAAATTAGACTCCTCCACAAAACCCAAATCAAATGGATCAAAGATAAATAATTAGATCAAAAACTGTAACAACTGCTAGAAAACAACATAGGGTCAGCACTCCACCATATAAGTTGCTGACACAGACTTCCTTAACAAGACCCCCAAAGCACAAGAAATAAAACCAAGAATCAATAAGTGGGGTGCCATTAAACTAAAAATATTTTTAAACAGCTAAGGAAATGGATAAGAATATGAAGAGAGAACCTAGAGAATAGGAGAAAATCTTGGCCAGCTACTTGTCTGATAGGGGATTAATATGCAGAGTATACAAAGAACTCAAAAACCTTAGCACCAACAAAACAAATAATCCAATTAGTAAATGGAAAAAAAAAACCTAAACAAACTTCTCAATAGAACACAAAAGGTCAATAAATATATGAAAAAAATGTTCAGTATCTCTAGCAATCAGGGAAATGCAAATCAAAACTACATTAAGACCCTGTCTCTACATAAAACACAAAATAGGGCTGAGCATGAGGCTCAGTGGTCAAGGACCCCTGAGTTCAATCAATCCCCAGTACCAAAAAAAAAAAAACTACGTTAAGATTCCATCTCACTTCAGTCAGACTGGCAATGATCAAGAATACAAAAAATAATAATAATAAATGGTGGTGAGGTTGTAGAGAGAAAGGAACCTGTACATTGTTGGTGGAACTGCAGACTGGCACACACTCTGGAAAGCAGTTTTATGATTCCTCAAAAAACTAGGGATGGAACCACCATATGACCCAGCTATCCCACTCCTGAGTATTTTCCCCAAAGAATCTAAAATCAGCATACTACAGTGACACAGCCACATTAATGTTTATAGCAGCACAATTCACAATATCTAAATTATGGAATCAACCCTGGTGCCTATTGATAGATGACTGGATTAAGAAATTGTGGTGTATGTGTATACAGTGGCATTCTACTCAGCCATTAAAAAGAATGAATTTACAGTATTTGCCTGTAAATGGATAGAAATGGAGAATATCATGCTAAATGAAATTAGCCAAACTCAGAAACTCAAAGTTTGAATATTTTTTCTTATATGCAGAAGCTAAAATAAAGGAAAAGGGAGGGAAGGATAAGGTTACATAAAGAACCAATAAAATACAAAATAATAAACAGGTAAAAGGAAGTCTAGTAGAGGAAGGAGAAGGAAATGGGGAGAGGATAGGAGCGAAAAGGGGCAATCATGAACTGAAATCAATTTCCATGCATGTCTGAGCTTGTTGGGATGAACTCACCTACTATGTATAACCATGAAGATCTAATAATAATATATATATATATATATATATACACATATATATTTATCATGATTCTAATTAAAAATGTATCTGAGGATGTGTCTTACTCAGTGTTAGAGCATTGGCTAACATGTTTGACACTTGGTTTTAATCCTCAGCACTACCAAAAAAAGTGAAAAAGAAACAAAATTACAAAATAATAGAAAAATGAAGATTAAAGGCATTAAAAGAAAAAGAAAAAAACAAGTATTACATAATAGGAAAAAATATAATCCATGAAAATAAAACAGTCACAGACCTTTGTGCACTGACCAACCTAAAAAATACACAGAAAAATTTTTTTCAAGTTATTGTGGGATGTTTCCTGTAGGTTTAGAAATAAAATAGATTAGAAAACTAAATTGATCTAAACACAATAAATAAAATTGAAAAAAATCAATAATTGTGTATCCCATCAATAAGGGATAGGTGTTTTTATGTCCATGGAACTTGTACAAAAATTCCATTGTTTTCTTAGTCAAAAAGAAGAGCTTAAGTAGAGGTTTCACAGGCTGAATTTCTGATCAAAGTTTAATAAAAAGAGAATATAAGAACAAAAAATATTGGTAGAATCTTCTTAGAAATCAAGAATTTATTTTTAAATTATCCTTGGATATAGAACAAAAACCAAAATTTCTCAAAATGTGGGCACCTAATATCAAAATACATGAAATAAAAATAAAACAAAGGAAAAGATAATTAATTTTGAATGTTTTCTTATATAAAATGACTGAAAGTAAATGAAATAAGACTTCCAGGAGAAAAACATGAGAGAATAATAACTATAGTAGATGAAATTAATATAAAAATATTTTTTTTAAAAAATGATATTCTTATTCGAAAGCCCTTGGGGAGAAAAATAGACACAATGCTTATATGACTAGGGAAAAGAGGAGAAACTTTATTTTAGAAATGAGAAACAGAAGCAAAACAGATGCAGATGATATTATAATAATTATAATAGAATGTTATTATAATTATTAGCATATATTAATTGTACAAAATAATAGGTTTTATTGTGACATTTCCATACATGCATATAATATGCTTTGTATCCACCCTGCCTACTAACCTACCCATTCTCGTCACTCTCTCTGTCCCCTTTCCTTCCCTAAATGATTCCTCTTCACTTTCATATCATCCCTTTTCCCCCCTATATTTCTCATATGAGAGAAAACATGATAATTACCTTTCTGAGTCTGGCTTATTTTGTTTAACATGATTATCTCCAATTCCATCCATTTTCCTGCAAATGCTTTATGACTGAATAATACTCCACTGCATATACAAACTGAAGTTTCTTTATCATCAGTTGATGGGCATCTAGTCTGATTCTATAATTTGCTATTGTTATATGCTACTATAAACATAGGAATGCAGGTTTTTCCTATGTATGCTGGCCTTGACTCCTTTGGGTATATATCCAGGAGTGGGATAGTTGGATCATATGATAGTATGAGAATACTATGTTCAAACATGTTAATAAAATTGGATATTTAGATGAAATAAATTATTTTCCAGCAAGACATAAATTACAAAGTGAACCCAGAAAAAAAATTAAAAACCCTCATAGATAAATACTTTAGAAGACAGTAGCAAGGATGTTAAATACCTGTCCCTTAAACAGAACTCAATTCTGGGTTATAATGGAATTAATTCTTGTCAAAGAAGTGATAATTCCAATGATATTATATATTTTCTGTGTGTTTCAAAATATAAGACATTGAAAACCCTCAATTAATTTTAGAAATCTAGAATAACCTTAATCTCTAGATCTGAAAAACATAAGACAAGAAAAACTATAAATCAATTCCATTTATGAATATATATGTAAACTTTGAAACAAAAGAGCAAATCAAAACTAGCAATGTATTGGGTAAAACATAAAATAATATTCTCTATTTTCTTAGTAATGTTTTTTCTTTGCTCCTCCTCAGTCAAATTGTGTACAATTATTTAAAAATTCTTATTTTCTAAAATCAGTAATACATATTTTAACAAGCATTCTCTCTTGGCCAAACTCTCCTGAGCCCCTATTCTTGTTGAGGCCTTGAACTTGGGCTCTGTTCTATGGCCTGCCAGTTTTAGAAAAAATCCTGCTTAGCCCAGTTTAGGGAGAATACTCAACCCTTAATATCTTATCATCCTAATCTGCCTTGAGCAAGAATTCCTTGGGTCAGTGTAGAAAGAACTCTGCAACTCTTGATGTCTCTTCTTCATAATTTTCCATGCACTGACCTCTTTTTTCTATTCTATGATTACAAATCCCACTTGCCCTTGCTGTATTTGTATTTGAGTCCAATCTCTCGGTCATATTGTTGTGATAGTCTTGGCACTGTCACAATAGTCCTGAATAAAGTCTTATTGAGTTAACAAGTGTCGTGACTAATTTTTTTCTTTAACAGTTATAATGCCGTGATTCGGGATCAGATTCATCATTGGACCCTCACACTTTTACCCCAGACCCCAAGTTCACACCTTTGAAGCCTTTGTCTCCACTCCTGGTGGTGATTCTGACTCTTGTGTCAGTGCTCCTGATGACAGTCCATTGAAGCATCGTAAGAATAGATTCTGAGTCTTAAAATTCAGGGTATACTCTCTAGAGCTAGATTAGAATTCCAAGCTTCTTTATCTGAAAGGTACCTCCTGGGCTGAAAATAATTTTCTAGTACTTTTTATCAAGTAGGAATTTATTGCCTGAATCCTAGACAGAAGTTCTTCCTGGCTCTTCGTTTCAAGGGGAGATTGACTCCTTGAGTCTTTGGCTGGAAATTTTCCTGGGTCATTATAAGGTCTTCCATTTATTTGATTCTACTTCTCTCATGAGAACTTCTCAGTTTGCTGAACTGGTCTTATCTTGAACCCCTGGTGATCCTATGCTTCACCAATTCTGTTAGCTTCCTTTCCTGCTGGCATGGTTTTTACTAATAATAATTTGGAATTTCAGGGGAATTGACTTCTCCCTTCCTATCTCCTTTGCTCCTCCCTCCTTTTACCACCTTGATCTGCCCTTCAGTTCCCTTGAATCCTCTGATGAATATTTACAGACTGAATATTTTATCCACTCAGGCCTTGGAAACATCCAGACAGCAGCTTGATATCCTCATAGTCTCTTACCTAAGGTGAGGTTCACAGTCTCAATAAGATTACATTTCTTTTTAAAAGAAAATCTTAACAGCCTCCTCCACAAATATTGGTAAAAAAAACATTAACCTTCATCTTGACTAGGTAGCCTTGTTCCATCTGTCAAGAGCACAACTGCAACTATTTTATATAAAATGGCTGAGTTTTATGTTACTGTGCTTCACTTGACTCATGGCCAAAATTTTGGATAGAAGCAATGTATCTCTATTTGCATTTCTCTCTGTTTATATATGTTACTTGCATGGGCTATTGTCTTTCTTATTTTCTTGGGAGATGATACTACCAAATCAATTTACGAAATCTCTTAAAGGAGTTCTATTACAATTGGACTGGTGCTAAATGAGCACTTATATAAATTAAATATTCCTAGAACTCTCAGAAATACAGAAACTAACCCAAATGCTTTTCAGATTCCCATGACTTCAGTAAATCTTTGGCAAAAAGGACTAGTTTAATATTACTGGTTTAATAAAAATAGCTGTAATCTCTGAGTTCTCAGCCTTAGGTATGAGCATAGATTTCTATTCTACTTGAGTTTACTAATTAAATAAGCTTGTTATATCTACTACATATTTAAGATATAAAAATTATAAATTCAAACTAAGAACAAAATTATAAAGATGCAATAAAATGAATTTCTCGATATCTGTTACTTCATTGTATATCAAATGAAGCAATAAAACAACAAAAGACATGTTTAACTTTTTATTTTTTGCTTTGTGATTGTTTTGGTTTTTAATATGCATGTGCTGTAAAAGTAACAATAAGATTTAACAGGGAAATAACTTGAGATGATACCTAGTTTTGTTTAATGTTAAGTCTTGTTATCTGGATTAGCTCAAGTAATAGATAACCATTAATAATTTCTAAATAAGATAAACTGCCAAGCATTCATGGTTAATGATAAGTTTAAGTTACATAGTTTTGGTTTCTTATTTTTATATGGTATAGAGAAAGCAAATGCACTTGGGAGTATTAATAAATATGTTCCTTTGCCATATTGAAAATTTGTACTATGAAACAACATATACCTATAAAAAATTGGGAGATGGTATATTCATCAAATTTGCTACTCTGGTACAAATGCCAGTAAATATCAGACAATTTATAATTGTCTAATTTCTTATTTTCTCTATAAAATAAAGGGTATTAGTTGGTAAAAAGCCTTTGTGTAAAAGTGTCTAAGGAGGATAGGGTGTGTGTTGGTCAGGGCAAATAGAGTAATTTTGTCCTATAGTAAAATGTCTGTTCCAGGATGAAAAAGAGATAAAGAGATAAATCTATGTTGTTAGAAAGTTTGTGGGAAAGGAATAATGTTGTGTGACCTAAGCTGGCTAAGATTGGATGTATTTATAAGATTTTTTTTATAAATGAATTTTAATATCAAAAATGCACTGAGGCAAAACTACAATTTGTTTTTCTCTCTGTTAAAATCACAAAGGTTTCTTGGATAATTGGTATGCACTTAATAAGAGATGGTAAAGGTTTTCCTTACTGTTTAAGTAATCTACCTAGAAAACAAAGATTCTGTTTTGTAGAATAGTGTCCCATACTTTATGTTGACTTTATCATTTTCTTTTTTTTTTTAGTATTTATTTTAGTTGTCAATGAATCTTTATTTATTTATATGTGGTGCTGAGAATTGAACCCAGTGCCTTACTCATGCTAGGCAAGTACCCTACCACTGTGCTGTGATCCTAGCCTCGACTTTATCGTTTTTTTGATTATTAAAGCCAAGTCTTCTGACTTAAAAAACAATAAAATATTTTTTGCTTTTAAAAAAGTAATGTGTTCTCTCCTCTAATTACTTTCAAACTTTTTTTATTTTGGTTAAATAGGTAGCCAAATGTTTCACAGCAGCATAGGGTCATATTTAGTCAAGTGTTCAAACCTTTTCACTTCTGACATTTTTTTTTTACAACTTTGCCTTTCCCAATTCAAATCTTGATCTCAACCTGATCTTGAGATTTCCCAGGAGGACTGTAAAACTATCTCAAAGGATATTTCTTATCTTGTACAAAAAGAAATGTTTGACTAGGTTTATCTTATATATTGAATTGCATAAAAAGCATTGTCAGAAAAGAAGTTAACATTTCCTATAACTGTATAGATAAAATTTGATTATTTCAAACATTACATAAACTTTCTAGAAATTTGTCAATATTTTCACTGTCCATAATATGTCTGGTATAATCAGTCATATTTCCAGTTCTTATCTTAAAATATCATATGCTACAGAAATAACCAAATCTCCTTCTTAATTGCATTGTGTTTACAATATAACTCTCTTCAGAACTTTACAGTCTTTTGTTGTCCATACATATTTTTTCACTCTGATCCTTCTCTAACAGCATTTGGAATCAGCTGCAGGCCAGTGTTTACTGTTCAGAAAAGGGAGACTTATCTCAGAGATCCATAGAAAGGGCAATGGCCGGTACTCCGAGCTACAGTCGTTTAATGGCATTGCTTAAATAAGTTTGAGACCGTGCCCCTGGAATGAGTAACAGTCTTCTCTAATGGAGAAGCAGATAGGTTTAGAAAACTTCTAACTTAAGATCAAGCATAACAAAAATTGCATGGAACTGAATGAAAAGATGAAGGGTGATTATGGATTTTGTTCTGGATATATGGAACTCCTCTCCTTTTCTTCTTAATATCTTTAACTGGTAAAATTACAAGTTCTTTACTTCTTTTTGTAAAGAAAAGCAAAACATTTATTTTTTTCTCCTTGCCTAATTCCTCCATACTTTGAAATCTCTTATTGAGTATGGTTATTTTCATGGCAATAAGAATCTGTCCTCATTAGAATGTCATATTTGAGAATGATGCATAAAATAAAGTATGACTGAATAGGTCATACTTTTTCTTTTTGGGGGGAGGTACTGGGAATTGAACTCAGGGGTTCTCAACCACTGAACCACATCCCTAGCCCCATTTTGTGTTTATTTAGAGACAGGGTCTCACTGAGTTGCTTAGTGCCTCACTGTTGCTGAGGCTAGCTTTTTGAACTCGCGATTCTCCTGTCTCAGCCTCCCAAAGTGCTGGGATTACAGGCTTGCACCACCACGCCCCACTGACTGAATAGTTTTAAGGAACTAAATTTGATTTTCTGTAACCAATACTTAAAAAGCACTCTTGAAAAATAGGCCCAGTACCTGATTTATAGGGTTCCCAGCATTACAGATGAGTAAGGAAGATCACTTCCTGGCAAATCTAGTAACCTTAGATTATTTGGGGGACCCAGAAAAGAGAAGAACTCATGCAAATGTAAAGATATTACAGGAAAAATCTGGTGGCCAGTTCTTGACTTGGTTTCCTAGCTTCAAAAAGCCTTGTAAAGTCTAACCTGGGATTCTTTATGAGAATTTCTAGCAAAGCAGTCTTGAAAAGGCCTGTGGAATCGATTACCATTCTTGTTGCACATAGGTTAAATCTAGTATCATTAGATATTAAACTGGAATAACCTTATTTTGTTTTGTTTTGTTTGTTTTAATCAAAAAGCATTGACTGTAGACACTTTTTTTATGTTTCAGTGGAGAATAATAGCATACCCTTGTGAATTATTAAGATTTTAATTCTGATCATTGTTGTTGAGATTCTGTTATCTCAACTGGACTGGATCCTGTCATAGTACACATTGTGTTAATTCTTCTAATTTCCATAATATTCTACCACTATTCTCCAAACTAACATTTCTGATTTTTCTCCTACCTTCCTGACTTGGAGTCACTGAGAACTAAAACCTAACTGGCCCAATTGAAAGAAGCCTTATAAACTGAAGCTGGATACTTCCAGGTTCTACTCTAGGAAATAACCATGACTATGATACTGATGTCTCTACTCTACCTTAATCAAATATATCCAAATTGCACAGCAGGAAGTTAATTATATTCTCATTGTTGTCTTCATCTCATCATCTGAGGATGCTTTGAACTCATTATCAAGAAATCTTTCCTGGGGCTGGAGTTGTGGCTCAGTGGCAGAGCACTTGCCTAGCATGTGTGAGGCACTAAGTTCGATTCTCAGCACCACATATAAAAAATAAATAAAATAAAGGTCCATTGACAACTAAAAAAAAAAAAATGTTTAAAAAAAAAAAAGAAATCTTTCCTGACTACCTTCTGGATTTAGAGACTGTATTTATAATCTACATCTACCATCAATCTCTTTCTTTTTATTTACATTGGAATTCCCCTAATTAAAGGTCTGACCACTTGTACCATTCAGCAAAATCTGACTGCTTGCACCATCCCTTAATTAAATGTCTGACTGCTGACACCATCCATCCAGATGTTTCAGCTGGTTCTTCTTCTTTTCATTTTGTAGAAGGTTTAATTTTATTTTTTAAACTATTTTTATTGATTTTTAGCTATATATGACAGCAGAATCCATTTTGATAGAATTATACAAGCATGGACTATATCTTATTCTAGTTAGAGCCCCATTCTTATGGATGTCCATGGGGGTGGGATTCACTGTGTTGTTTTCACCTATGTACCTGGGAAAACTATGTCAAAGTCATTCCACTCTTTCCTTTGCATATCCTTCTCCCTTCTTTCCATTCCCCATTGTCTAATCTACTGCATTTCTATTCTTCCCCTTAGCCCAACTCCTTCTTATGGTTTAGCTTCCACCTATCAGAAAAAAACATTCAACTTTTGGTTTTTTGGGACCAGCTTACTTCACTTATTAGGATAGTCTCCAGATCCATCCAATTTCTGGCAAATGTCATAAATTCATTCTTTTTTATGGTTGAGTAATATTCCATCGTGTATATATACCACATTTTCTTTATTCATCTATTGCAGGGCACCTAAGTTGGTTCCATAGCTTAGCTATTGTTAATTGGGCTGCAATAAACATTGATGTGGCTGTATCACTGTAGTATGCTGATTTTAAGTCTTTTGAATACATACTGAGGAAGGGATAACTGGATCAATTGGTGGTTCCATTTCAAGTTTCTGAGGAATATGTATACTGCTTTTCAGAATTGTTGCATCAATTTTCAGTCGCACTAGCAATGTATAAGTGTACTTTTTACCCCATATCCTCACCAATATTTATGGTTACTTGTATTTTTGATAATTGCCATTCTGACTGGAGTGAGAATCTCAGTGTAGTTTTAATTTGCATATCTCTAATTTCTAAAGATGTTGAGCATTTTTTCACATATTTGTTGACCATTTGGTTTTCTTCTTCTGTGAAGTGCTTGTTCAGTTCCTTTGCCTATTTATTGATTGGATTACTTGTTTTTTGGATGTTAAGGTTTTTGAATTCTTTATATATCCAGGAGATTAATGCTGTATATGAGGTGGAGGTGGCAAAGATTTTCTCCCATTCTGTAGGCTCTTTGTTCATGTTCTTGATGGTTCCCTTTGCAGTGAAGAAGCTTTTTAGTTTGATACCATCCCATTTATTGATTGTTGATTCTACTTTTTACACTTTAGAGATCTTATTAAGGAAGTCAGTTTCTGTGCCAATATGTTGGAGTGTTGGACCTACTTTTTCTTCTAGTATGTTCAAGGATTCTGTTCTTATACCTAAGTCCTTGATCCACTCTGAGTTGAGGTACAGGGTGAAAGATAGGGTTTAAATTTCCAGTTCTCCCAGCGTCATTTGTTGAAGAAGCTATCTTTTCTCCAATGTATGTCATTGACACCTTTGTCTAGTATGAAGTAACTGTATTTTTGTGGGTTTGTCTCTGTGTCATATATTCTGTTCCACTGGTATGTCTGTTTAGGTGCTCATACCATGCTTCTTTTGTTACTTATAGCTCTATAGTATAATTTTAGGTTTGGTATTGTGATGCCTCTTGCTTCTTCATTTTTTTCCCCTCATTAAGGATTGCTTTACCTATTCTGGGCCTCTTGTTTTTCCAAATGAATTTTAGGAATGATTTTTCTATTTCCACAAAGAACATCATTTCAATTTTGATGGGAATTGCATTGATTCTGCTTAGCACTTTTGGTAGTATGGCCATTTTGACAATATTAATTCTGCCTATCCAAGAACATGGAAGATCTTTTCATCTTCTAAGGTTTTCCTCAATTTCTTTCTTTAGTGTTTTGTAATTTTTATTGTAGAGGTCTTTCATCTCTTTTCTTAGATTGATTCCCAATCAATCTAAGATTTTTTTTTGAAGCTACTATGAATGAGATGATTTCCTAAATTCTCTTTTAGCTGATTCATCATTTGTGTATAGGAATGCAATTGATTTATGAGTGTTAATTTTATATCCTGGTACTTTGCTGAATTCATTTATGAGTTCTAAAAGTTTTCTGGTGGAGCTTTTTGGCTCTTCTATATATGGGATCATGTTGTGGGCAAACAGCTAGTTTGAGCTCTGTTTTCCTATTTGTATCTCCTTTATTTCATTCTTTTGCTTAATTGATCTGGCAGGAGACTCTAGCACTATGTTGAATAGAACTGGTGAAAGTGGGCATCCCTGTCTTGTTCCCATTTTTAGAGGGAATGCTTTCAGTTTTTCTCCATTTAGAATGATGTTGACCTTTTGTTTGTCATATATAGCTTTTACAATGTTGAAGTATAATCTTTTTTTTCCTATTTTTTCTAGTGTTTTGATCATGAATGGATGCTATACTTTGTCATATGCTTTTTCTGCATCTGTTGAGATAATCATGATTCTTGTCGTTAAGTCTATTGATGTGGTGAATTACCTTTATTGATTTCTTTATGTTGAACTAACCTTGCATCTCTGGGATGAAACTCACTTGGTCATCGTGCACTATCATTTTAGTGTGTTTTTGTATACAATTTGCTAGTATTTTATGGAGAATTTTTCCATCTATGTTCATCAATGATATTGGTCTGAACTTTTCTTTCCTTGATGTGTCTTTGTCTGATGTTGGTATCAAGGTGATATTGGCTTCAGAGACTGAGTTTTGGAAGTTTGTTCTATTTCAAGGAATAATTTGAGGACTATTGGTATTAGTTCTTCTTTAAGGGTTTAGTAGAAATCTTTGGCTGAGAATTCTTAAATTCTTGGCTGAGAATCCATCTTGTCCTGGGCTTTTCTTTGTTGGTAGGCTCTCGATGACTTATGTTAAAATCACTCACTATTATTGTTGTGGTCTGGTTGATTCTTGATATTGAGAAGGATTTGGTTGATGTACATAGATGCTTCATCGTTTGAGGCACAGATATTTATGACAGTTATTCCTTGCTGTTGTATGAATCCCTTAAGCAGTATGAAATAACCTTCTTTATCTTTTCTGATTAACTTTGGTTTGAAGTCCACTTTATCAAATATAAGACTAGAAACCCCTGCTCGTTTATGAGATCCATGTGAATGATAGGTTTTTTCCCATCCTTTCACCTTCAGTCTGTGGCTATGAGGTGAGTCCCTTAGAGATAGCGTATTTCTGGGTCTTGTTTTTAATCCAATCTGCCCATCTATGTTTTTTAATTGAAAAGTTGAGTCCATTAACATTGAGTGTTATTATTGAGGCAATTTTTATTTCCTATCATTTTTATTCATTGCTAGTTTTTAAGTGGAATTATATTCTCCTTTGATATACTAATTCTTCTAGTTTAGTTTCACCCTCTGCCAGTTTTTATTTGTATTCTTCATTTCTTCTTCATGTAGTATTTTCCTGAGTATGTTTTGTCATGCCAGCTTTCTACTTGTGAATTCTTTTAACTCTTATTTATTGTGGAAGATTTTTACCTCATCTTCAAATCTGAAGCTTAATTTTTCTGGATATAGCATTAGTTGGCATCCATTTTCTTTCAGAGCTTGGTATATATTAGCTTAGACTCCTTAGCTTTTAGGATCTGGGTTGAAAAATCAACTGAGGTTTGAATTGGTTTACTTCTAAATGTGACCATTGTTTTTCTCTAGCTGCTTTTAAAATTCTATCTTTATTCTATTTGTTAGGCATTTTCATAATAATGTGCCCAGAAGTGGCTCTGTTGTAATTTTATATATTTGGAGTCCTGTATGTTTGCTATATTTTATTTTCCATTTCCTTCTTAAGATTTGGGAAATTTTATATTATTATTTTATTAAAAAGGTTGTGCATTCCTTTGGTTTATACCTCTGAGCCTTTATATACCCCTATGAATCTTAGGTTTGGCCTTTTAATAATATCCAATATTTTTTGAAAACTCTGTTCATGGTCTCTTAACATCTTTTCTCTATGATTTACTTTATTTTCAAGATTATGTACTTTGTCTTCATTGCCTGAAACTATGTATTCCAAATGGTCTAGTCTATTGGTGATGCTTTCCATTGAATTTTTAGTTTGTTTGTTTTTATTCCTTCATTTCGAGAATTACACCACGGTGCCAATCACTAATTTAAGTTTTCTTGAATATATCATCTCATTTAATTTTAACAGTGAGAGTATATGCTTGCTGTCTGTGTCAAAATGTCTTTCCCTTTCTCAGCTTCCCTTCTCAGTAGGATGGCATGGAGAGCTGTGGAAGATGCTTTCAGCTTCACTTAAACAGTATAGTTGTCACTGGGTTCTATGAGCTGACTTTCTGGAAATGAAGCTCCCTGGGGGCAGGGATTAAGTCTAGTATTGGTCTAGGTGTTATATTGTGTGGAGAGTTATCAGCTGTTAATGAATCAATGCACTTCTAAGACTGTACCCCACTACTCTTCCAGGGCTCCGCTTGTGGGAAGGGGCAGTCCATCCTTTGGTGGTACTGTTGTTTGGGAATACTCCCCCTTTTGGCCTCCCAAGGACTGCCTCTGAGCACTGAGCTCAGTTATTTCACCCATTCAGATTCTCTAGCTGCTGCCTGCCACTGGTCCTGGGCATTGCCAGGTTCAAGGGATTGGAGGAAGGTGGGTTTTCTCCAGCCTCTGTGTTCTATATTACCCCCAGGCAAAATGGTCTCCATGCCAGTAATTCTTTGTGCCAGAGATTCTCCTGATTTGCTAGGCTCAGTTTAGATCTCACAGTTGGTGTCTTCTGGATTCCTGTGTTGGGCTCAGAACTGAACACACAGATCTAAGTTCCCAGTCTAAGTTGATGATCAAATAGCCTCTGGGTCAGCCCAGGGCAGACTGCCCCTCTGATCCTGGGATTTTCCACGCCAAGACTTTCCAGCACTTTTCAGTCTTTTCTGACCTTGTGTATTAATTTCCCCTGTCCCTACCAAGAGCTCAGCTCCAGTTCTGTTCCTTATCCTTATCTGATCTACTCCAAATTTCCCAGTCTTCAAGACTCTCTGTTCATTAATGAGTATTGATGAAGTGCTTTTTTCACTCACCTCACAGAGAAGTTTTCTTGCTGTTTGATTCTCATGTCCCAGAGCTGTGAGAAAAGCCACTTCCCACTAATTCACCATCTTGTCCTCCCCCTCAGCTGGTTCTTAATGAACAAAAGACAACTAATTGAAAAATGGACGTATAGTTAAAAGGAACATTGCTCTTTTCTTGATCACAAAGAGAACTGACAGAGATTTTCTCCTTGACTAAATTTTAGTAAGGCTTCTCTGAGCCTTCTTTAAGTAGGCTTCAGCCTTCATCCCTGCCCGGAGGCCTCTATTATCTAGTTTTAACAACAATCTCACTTATCCCAGTTTAGAGAGAATCTCTTACCTTTGGTATTTGATTATTCAATATCTGATCAAATTCTTCATCTTCCACTCTGTGATCACCCTGACCTTCCCTCAGCAAGAGTCCTGTTAGGTCAATTGAGCAAGAATCACTTTAATTTATCCGTTTAGTAATTTTCCATTCTCTGACCCTTTTATTTTGCTCCATTACTATAAATTTCCACTTATCCCTGTATTTGAACTTGAGCCTCATCCCTCTTTCTTATCACAATATCTTCTAAAGTCTTCCTTACTGTGTTAGAAATTATCATGGATAATTTTTTCTTTAGTAATTCAATTCTTCAGGTCTGATCTTATATTCATCAATTTATCTGTATAGATATTTCTGTTATTCAGTAGATGAATAAATAAATGAATGTGCAAAGGCACAAAGGGAAAATTAAAAGATGGAGAGAATAGAATGCACAATTCCCAAATCTAATAGATACTGTGGAAATGAAAACAGAATAAAGGGGAGAAATTAAGAAATAATAGAGGCAAATTTCCCAGAGCTGAAGAAAGACATGAATTTTTAGATAAAAGAGATGTTAGGAAAAATTGTGAAAAGCTGAACATTAGGTACCTTGTTTATTTTTACTGATATCAGTTATATTTTCCATAATTATCTTTGAGTTAGGCTTTACAATTCTGAAATCATAAGATACTGGTAATTTACAATTAATTTTGTCCACAGAAATGCAAAATTGTCATGTCTGATGAAATGCAACTGATAATTATCCTATGGATAAGGCCCAGTTGTTACACTTACTTGTAAATTGATTTCCTGCACATAAAATTGAGAATTCTTTGTATTTTCCTTGAAAAAGTTATAACTTCCTAATAGGTCCCTCACCAGCTAATGAGTTAAATGAAATCATTGATCCATATATAATAGTTATGATTATATTCTTAAAAATTATTTTTAAAAGAAACCAAAAATTATTTTTTAATGGAGACACCAAATGCTAAGCCCAATTAATGAGAACAGATTTATACCTAGATATATTCTAGGGAAACATATTGAAAAAAATATTAAAATTTTCATGTTGCCTTCAGTGAAGCATAAATTGGAATGTAGATTTAATTTTTCTACTTATAAGCTAGAGGCTAATAAAATTCTTTGCTTTCCCACATTTCTCATTCATTACTCATCAACTACTTCTTGAAACTTTAGCCTCTATCTCCAACTATAATTTTATTCATGTTTGAGTAAAGGAATTTGAAACTATCATAATTATTCATACATAATCATGGGAAGCAATTAACAGAAATTTTTACAAACAGAATTTAGAATTAGATTTTCTGGGTTTAAATACCATCTTCATATAGATTATTATGAGACATTAAGTAATCTACTTAATTTATATTTTAGTTATTTCCTCTGTGAAACAGAAATACAGGTTGCATGTATGATGGTATATACCATATTTCCTAGATGTATAGTAGGCTATACCATCTAGGTTTATGTAAATATATTCTATGATAGTCACACAAAAATGCAACTACCTAATGCATTCTTCAGAATGCATCTCCATAGTTAAGTGTGTACATGATTATAGTAATAATAATGTATATTATTACTTATAATAATACATATCTTTACTTGTAGGGTTATTGTGAAATTAAATGAGATGGTACATTAAAGAAAACAAATAGTGATGTGCACATAGTAGGGTTGTAAATTATGTTCAAAATAAATCAGAAGAAGGATAGCTAAGAAGAATTGTTTGCAAAGGGAAATAATCTAAGAAGCTATTAATATGGAATTAATTGTAGACTATATATACTATAAAAGTTTATGTAGAGTTTATACAAATTAAGCAGATCTAGTCATATTAATGTGAAACAATCTGTGATGAGTGGTAGTTGTAAACCAATAATATTGTATATGGATTACAAACCAATAATATTGTATATGTATGATGTGTTAGCTTTTCATAATTGTGACAAAATAACAGAGAAAAACAACTTAAAGAAGGAAATATTTATTTTGGCTCACAATTTTAGAGGATTTGGTCTCTAATCATTTGGTTCCATTGCTACAGGTCTATTGTGAGGCAGAATATGATGGTAGGGAGCACATGGCAGGGCAGAGCTGCTTTCCTCATGGTGATTGGGAATCAGAGAGAGAGCTAGGGCCCAGAGACTAAATATACCTTTCAGAGGCACACCCCCAGTGACCTAATTTCTCAAACTAGGCCTCACCTTCTAGAGTTTTCACCACCTCCCAATACCACCATCAGCTGGGGGACCAAGCCTTTAGCACATGATCTTTGGAAGACATTTTAGATTTAGGCCCTAACATTTTATCCCTGGACCTCAAGTTTCATGTCCATCCGTAATGCAAATTGCCTTCAATCTATCTCCAAAAATCAACAGTTCCCATATGACGCAAAAGACCAAATCCTAAATTTCCTCTGAGATTCTAGAAAATTTCTTAGCTGTGAGCCCCTGTAAAATAAAAAAGAAAATTGCATACTTCCAATGTACAATGGTGCAACAGAATACACATTATCATTCCAAAAGGGAGGAATAGGAAAAATACCAAGGAGGAATTGGATTAAAGCAAGACTGAAACCCCACCAGGCAAATACTAAGTCCTGTAATTCCATGTTCAGCATACAGGGCATATGTTGGTATGGTACAAGCTCCAAAGAGTTTGGGCCAGCCCCTTTCCTATGACCTTGCCTGCCAGTTATTGCAGCCACTATCTTGGGGCTGGCTCTAGTCATTTCCTACAACTTTCCTTAGCAGATATTCCATGTTCCTGGCATCTCCAACTTCCTGGGTTCTCCATTGTAGCTTTGGTTTTACTCTTACAGCTTCATGAATCACCCTCTCAGAGGCTACCCACAGGGATTCTAACCCTGTCACACACTGCCCAGGTTCCCAGGCCTTTTTTTGAAGTCTAGTTGGAATTCTTTGTGACCCCACAACTCTTGCACACCAAATACCTATAAAACTAACATCACATGGATGATGCCAAAGTTTAAAGCTGACTCAAGCAGTATATGGCTCCACTTGAACCATGGCCGCAGTAGCCTGCATTTATCTGAGTGCTTGCATAACTGAGCATGGTAATGTGATTTCTAGGGAAACACCTTTCTAGATGGCCCTGTGCAAGCAGGTTGCCCTGATGCTCTCTTCTCAAAGCATAGTCTTTCAAATAAGTTACAGCTTTGCTCCCTTGAGCCTGTGAGGGATGGGGTATGACCAATTTCTGAGATACTCTCCAGGCCTTTTTCTATTGTCCCTGTATAAAGTGTTTGGTTTCCTTTTATTGGCACTAATCTCTTCAGCAATCACATCTTCTTTGGCGCCACTTTTGTACAGGTTTTTCAAATATTTTTGCCCCAGTTTTTACTGCTGATTTTTGCTATTAATCTACATAAAATTAGTCAGCAATGCTCATACCACAGACTGAATGGTATTCTACCTGGAAATTTTCTCTGCCAGATTAATTATCCATCATCTTTATATTCAGTTTCACACAAAGTCTCAGGACCTGGAGAATTGTAGACAAGTTCTTTAACAGAATCAAACGTGAATGGCCTCTACTCCAATTCCCAAAGAGTGCTTATTCCCATCTGAAACCTCATGGGCATAGTCTTTACTGTCTGCATCACTATCAGCATTCTGGTCTCCTGGGACCTAATCAGAATTGCCCATAGAGCTCTGCTTACAGCAGTCTAAGATTTCTCTGGGCTGCCTCTCAAAACATTTCCAAATTTCTCCCACAAACAGTTCTAAAGGCTTCTGACTACACCTGGTCAGGTATACTCATATCAATGATACTGTAACCATGGTCCAGTTTATGCTTTGAATATAGCCCTTGCTGCTCTGCAACTGTGGATTATTTTAAAAAGACCTATTTATTTCTCTTCCTCTCTCCCTGCTCCTTCCTAATCTCTCCTGCTCCCCATTCTTGGGAAACAGGATTACCTTTCTTTCCCATTCTAGGCAGAGTTATCTATCCTTGAGCACAAACCCACCACAGGAATGAAGTAATTCAGACTTTGGAGATGACACCAGAAGATCTCAGGAATGACTATCTCACACATTAACAAGTGAATTACAACTCTAGACAGAACATGTGCAATGTAACCTTTGAATCACCTTTTTAAAAGCCCCCTGCTCTCCTTGGGCAAAACCACAGTCTCAGATAGAAGAGCCTGTACTTCTCCTTTGCTAGCAAAGTAATAAACCTTCTTTTTCCTTTTTCTTGAAACCACATCTGGACTGAGCTTTTGGTAACAATTACACACTTTTCATCAGGTTGTGTTAGTCAGGTTTGCATCACTGTGACAAAATACCAGAGGAGAAAAAATTAAGAGAGGAAAGGTTTATTTTGGCTTATAGTTTCAGAGATGTCAATCCATGTTCAGCTGACTCTGTTGCTATGGACCTGTGGTGAAGCAGAACATCGTGGCACAGAGGGTGTTGTAGAGTAAAGCTGTTTACCTCATGGCAGCCAGAAAACAGAAAGATATCCAGGGGAAAAATGTATCTTTCAAACGCCACAGTGATCTAAGTACTTGAAGTGGGCCCCACCTCCTCAGGTTTCCACTAACTCTCAATAGTGCCATCAGCTGGGGACCAAGCATTTAGCATATGGCCTTTGGGGAACAACCATAACATATGATCACAAAGAAAATCCAATCATGAAATGCCCATTTAAAACAACCAAACACATATTTGAATGCATGTGTATATGTGTGTATATACAGAGATAGAGTAATGTGTGAATAGGTAGTCATTTGAACAATGGTTACCTTTAGGGAGGCAAGTAGTGAAGAGATATTCTAAAGATCTGATTTGTTTATTTTCTCTAATGAATTTATGTACAACCTATGGAATTAATTAAGAAAACTAGGATAGCTTAATATTTTTCAGAAATGTTTACTGTAACATACATACATACTTAATATTTTGGTGTGATGATTATTCTGTTGATTTTTCTAGTGTGTTTTTATTGTTGTTAAGTAAACAGAAAACCTAGTTATTCTCTAAATGAAAAAAGCATACATCTCTGTATATTAAAGATGGTAAGGGAGCAACACCTTGCGGTATCTTTTAACATTTCTGGGAGCTTCCATAAAAGTGTTTATGTATCTTTTTTATAAAATTAACACATGCATTAAAGATTTATATGTGTGTGTATAAACATGTATATATACGCATATATATGTCTATATGTATACACGTATGTTTATATATATATATGTGTGTGTGTGTATATATATATCTTCCTAACAATAAGCAACTTGAGGACAAAATTTATGCTGACTTCTCATTTTAATGCTGACAATACAATATTTGGTATATAATGAAGGCCTAATAAATAGTTATTAGGTGAATTCTATTTTAAATTGTTGTTACTAAGTACACAAGGCATGAGATTAAAATATATATTCTAAACAGAGTACACTTAAGAATATTATAATTCGCATTGTCTATCATTCCACTATTTGAATTACAAGTATATGAATTGTCCTTTGTCCAAGGATATTGTCATTTCACTTACAATTATCACAAAAAAAATTTCCTCATACAAATTACACAAACAAAAACCCATAAGTACAAAGTTAGAATTCTTACCCTTAAACTAGATAATTCCAGGAAAATAATCTAGAGGACAAAAATCCTTATTATTATTGTTGTGTTTTCTCTGCTTTTTGTGTTTCATTTTGTTTTGTTTTTTACAGACTTGGGATGTAGCTTTATCACGAACTGCTAGAGCCTGGGGGAAAAAGTGTGTGTTTCAGCGTAATAGCCATTTAGAAGACATACGTATGGCCCATCCTATATTTAATGGTATTGGTGAAAATATGTGGGTTGGCCCTGAGAATGAATTTACTGCAACTATTGCTATCAAAAGTTGGTATGCGGAGAGGAAATATTATAACTTTCAAGATGGAAGTTGCTCTAAAAACTGTTCTCATTATACACAGGTATCTAATTTTTATGTTGCTATTAATTCAAGACTTTTTAATTAATTCCAGACTATTCAACCTAGTTTTATGTCTCAAATTTATAAGTAAACTCAAATGGTAAAATTATTACTTCTAATAAATTCTATTCAGTCCTATCTTCAAATATCTATAGTCCCATACATTATGTAAATCATACAATCAAAATATTCCTTTAGGGCCAAGGTGTAGCTCAATGATAGAATACTTTCCCAGCATGCACGATGCCTAGTGTTTAATCCCTAGTACCACACACAAAAAAATATTTTTTGAATATAATAAACCTAACTTTGATGCACAAAGATAAAGACAGTTTTCTAAAATAGTACACACTGGAAAAGGAAGTAAAAATCGAGTAAATAAAAACTGTTCACAAATAATTGAGAACAAACACAAAAGATGGTATGTTTTGCATGTATCAATATACATATTATATTATAACTGACTGATTAAAATAGTAGTATAGTAGTATTCAATGCAAATTTTTAAGAATTACTTTACTGTCTAATGTCCAAAAATCTATCCTCATACTTTGTACTCTAAGAATATTGAACCACTTTTTATTTATTATTTCATATATTACATCATTTAATAATGATCTACTTATATGTCTGATAATACACTGAGGGTAGAGAACTTGTTTCTCATTCATGTATTGTGAAAACAACAATATGACATTATTTAGGTCTTCAATAAACATTTATATCAGAAATCAAGAAGTTATTGAACTCCCAAGTTTATTTAAAACATGGTTATTTTTCAATCAATATTCCCTGTTGTCATAATTTATGTAAAGCTCAAAATGTTGTATTTATTCACATTGAACTTATATCTTTCTTCTCCATCAAGTGAATCATTCTTCAACATTTTTTGATTAACTCTTTTTATTAGTTCCTTCTTTTAGAAAGTTATAATTGTTCTTCATTGTCTTAATCATATCAAAGTTAAACTCATTAATATGACTTTAATACCTTCAGTAAATAATTACATCTACTGCCTGACCTGCTACTATATGCTGTATTTTCTGCTCCTTAATTCCAGTTCCTAGAAATTCTTGTGTCCTGCATTTGACCTGCTTGACTCCAGTTCAATTTTTACAGTATATTTTCTGTTCTTTTCATGAATCATTCTATTTCTCTAAGAAACAAATTTTTTTTAAAACCACTTAAGATTAGAGATAAGTAAAAAATTAAAATGGAAATGGTTCCTCTTTCACAGAGATTAACAAAACAAAATGAGTACTTTTTCTGTACTCTGGGTATTAGAAATATTAAAGTTGTACAGAGAATTTTTGGAATCTTTCATTGTTCCCATCGTTTTACTCCAATTCAAGACCTGTTTTTTGTTTGTTTGTTTTTGTTTTGTTTTTCCTGAATGAAAAGTCCACACTGTGTATCCTTTTTTGGTATCAGGGATTGAACCCAGGGGCACTTAAGCATTGAGTCACTTCCCCAGCCCTTTTTAATATTTTATTTAGAGACAAGGTCTTGCTGAGTTTTTAGGGCCTCCCTAAGTTGCTGAGGCTGGCTTTGAACTTGTGATCTTCCTACCTCAGCCTTTCAAGCCACTGGGGTTCAGAGAGTTGTGAACCACCATGCCTGGCACCACACTTTATCTTATGATATAATTTCCTCAACAAAAGGAGAGAGAAATGCTAATTCCAGTCAATTACTCTTTTCTCTTTGGTTCTCCTTCTATAATCTTACTATCCCTTTTTTTCTCCTTTCTATTAAAAACTTCCATTTCTTCAAAACGTTTTCTCTCTTTCTGCCAGTGACCTAGAACTTTCAAATTCAGATGGGTTGAAAATCAACTTATCATTTATGGATTCCTTTGGCTCTTAAGTAACATTCTGGATCAGTGTGTTTAAACTGTTTTTCCTAATATGCTATTAGTAGAACATGTTAAAATATACCTCTTAACACAGTTTTGGAATTGCTGTCCTAAATCCACAATAACTTTTAACTGTGTCTAAATTAAAATAGTTCATAGTCCTTAAATTTCTTGGCTATAGATTCTGTGTTAATGGAACATATTATTGTTTATAAGATAAGAGAATAATATTTAGAATTATATTTTATGTTTTCTTTAAAAATTTTATTGTAGGTTGTTTGGGATAGCTCTTACAAAGTGGGTTGTGCTGTTACTCCATGTGCAAGAATTGGAAACATTATACACGCAGCACTTTTTATATGCAATTATGCTCCAGGGTAAGTTACTTTAAGATTTAAAAAATAAATAAAAATGTTTTTATAACTTTTAATATATTCTTCTAAGTGTTTTATAAACTATAAAAGAGTTAAGTATAAAGTTTTTAATTAATACTTTATATTTATATTGAAATATTTTAAATTCTATGGTGAAATAAGTCATGATTTGGACATATTGATTTATATATATAGGCTAGTCATGTGTTACATGCTAGAAGAATATTAACTTTATTATTATTGTCCAATATCTAGCCTAACTAGTTTAGAATTTAAATTATTCTCCAAAATAATTTATCTCTATATTTATGACAGAAGTCAAAAGAAAACAAATTTAAACATGTTAAAATTTATGTAGTAAGGATTGTTTTAGGTATACATTAATTTGTAATATGAAAGACATTCAACTGACCACTCAGCTTGGATTGCATTAATTAGGGCTGGTATCTTACATATAAGGAATCATACATAATATCTCAGAGACAGAAGAGAATTTTAGAAGTCTTCTAATCAAGCTACCCATACTAAACGTGAACTCTTTATACTTTTCATGTGATTATTTAGCCTATATGTGAATATCTGCCATTTATGAGAATAACTACCACTCATAATAACCTCCATCTCTGGGGAGGTCTGTTGGAAAGTTCCAAGATTTCTTACAGACCATTATGATACTATGAATAATATTATAACTTCTAAATAAGTGAGAATATATTCTAATCAATATCTTCAATAAAAACTAAAAATTGGCTACTTAATAGGATTGAGAAGGAAGCATTGCTGAATATAATGCTTTGGAACTAAAGAATAAAGAAAAAGAAAAAAGTATTGATTTGATTGTATTTCAGTATATGGAGAAAGCAACAGAACATAACAGTGAATTGAACTCAGAAAACCTTTTCCTGATAAAGAGATGACCACATTTAATTTATATTCTTGCAAGGAGATAAACCTTTGTTAAAATTTAAACACATAAGCAAATAGTATTTTAACTACATAATAAAATGTAACATAAAAAACAGGATATTCAAATAAGGAGTGGTTAGTATGGAAGAGAGATGGGGCAGTCACAAAAGGAGGTGGCAAATGATAAGGAAATAGCAAAATAATATTCTAAGTATACAAAAGAATGCATAAAATCTCTGAGGTTATGAGTTTGGGATGTTTGAAGAATTAATAATTCTGGTTACAGGTAGGGGATGAGGTTGAAAGTTAGGTGAGAGAACAAATAGAATAACATAGACCATATCAAATATTTTCTGATTTATTCTAAGTAATGACAAAGCCTTAGGGAATTCTTAAGCCAGTGAGTAACAATCACAATCAGGCTTTGAAAACAACAATTATGAAAAAGATTACTCTGGAAATTAGAAAATGTGGGAAGTGAAATATCATTTTAATAAAGAGATAGAGATTCTAAAAAACAATAAAAAATACTGAAAATGAAAGACTGAGCAAACCAAATTAAAATTTCAATGGAAAGCATCACCAGTTGATCACACCACTTTGAAGACAGATTTTCAGGCATTAAGGACAAGTATATAATCTTGAAAATGAAGTTAATCATAAATAAAATTGTTAAGCTGGGATTCAAGATGACAGGCTAGAGGAAGACTGCAATCCTAGTTGCTCTGTGACTCTGGATCGAAGCAGCAGGAGTACTACTTTTCTGGGAGGTAGGTGAAAGAGGAGTTTCACCGAAGTTCAATATTGGACAGTCAAGAGTATTTTAAAGACTCAGAAGTTTGGGTACATTAAACAAAGAACAAAAACTGCATTGAAGCCAAGCCATTTGTGGTAGCAGCAGCAGTGCTGGTCAGCACAGAGGAAGGGAGGATGCAGAGGAACACAATGGACAGATTTACTAGTGAAAACCCTGAGATCAGAAAAACAGCCTACTACAAATTCTAGTCAAAGAAATTAGGCAAGAGAAGGAGGTGAAAGGGACAAAAATAGGAAAGGAATAAGTCACATTATCACTGTTTGCAAATGATATGATCCTATACCAAAAAAATACCACCAAAGACTGCTAGAACTAATAAATTTGGCAAAGTAGTACGTTACAAAATCAACATACAAAAATCTATAGCTTTCCTATATGCCATCAACAAATCTACTGAGAAATAAATTAGAAAAACAATTCCATTCACAATGGCCAAACAAAGAAAAAATAAACCTAAGGATAAATCTAACCAAGGAGGTGAAAGACCTCTACAATGAAAACTAGGAGACAATAGAATATTGAATAAAGAAGTTGAAGACCTCAGAAGATAGAAAGACCTCCCATGTTCATGGATAGGCAGAATAAGTACTGTTATAATGGCCATACTACCAAAAGCGATACACAGAATCAGTGCAGTCTCCACCAAAATACCAATGACATTCTTCACAGATCTAGAAAAAAATAGCCCTAAATTTTGGAAGAATAAAAGAATAGCCAAAGCAATTTTAAGCCAAAAAAGTAATGCTGGAGGCATCACAATACCTGACTTCAAATTATACTACAGAGCTATAGTAACAAAAACTGCATGGTACTGGCACAAAAACAGATATATAGACCAATGGTACAGAATAAAAGACAAAGACAAACTCACACAGATAAGTCATCTGATCCTTGACAAAGTTGCCAAAAACATACATTGGAGAAAAGACAGCCTTTTTTTTTTTTTTTTTTTGGATACCGAGGATTGAACTCAGGGGTACTAGACCACTGAGCCACATCCCCAGCCCTATTTTGTGTTTTATTAGAGACAATGTCTCACTGATTTGCTTCATGCCTCACTGTTGTTGAGGCTGGCATTGAACCCATGATTTCCCTGTCTTAGCCTACCAACGTACTGGGACTACAGACATGCGCCACTGCACCCAGCTAAAAGATGACCTTTTTAACAAATGGTGCTGGGACAACTGGTTATCCATACATAGATTGAAGCTGTTGCATCCAACCTGCACCTTTCCCCAAGAAGTGCAGCCCAGACAACTCTGTAGGTACACAACCCAATCAGTTGGGGTCCGCTCTCCTTTCCTTCAGAGAGTGACCCTGAAATGTGGGTTTCAGAGGTTCTAATAGGGGTTAGCTACATGACTCAGGAAAACAGGATTTAGCAAATATTCAACCTATAGTTATTTACAGTTCAACCATCATGGCACTTCCTATGTCCCCTTTTGGTTCCTGGAACTTTAGGTAACTGGCCAGAGGGTCTGGCAGCCTGTGGTTGGGCCCCATCTGTGAGAAGGAAGCATAGCAAAGCATTAATCACAGAAGCACAAAAAGCAGGTTAGCAGATACATTGCAGGCCTGAGCCAGAGAGACTCCATTTTGAGTTTGGATTTTACAAAACTAGACCCTTATCTCTCACCCTGCACAAAAATCAATTCAAAATGGATCAAAGACCTCACAATTAGACTAAAAACTATGCAACTCCTAGAAGAAAAGGTAGGGTCAACACTCCAGCTCAGACACAGGCAATGACTTTCTCAATAGGACCCCCTAGAGCTCAGGAAATAATGCCAAGGGTTAATAAGTAGGACAGCATGGAATTAAAAAGCTTCTACACAGCAAAGGAAACAATTAAGAATGTGAAGAGAGAACCCACAGAATGGGAGAAAACTTTGGTAGCTGCTCTTCAGACAGTGGATTAATTTCTAGAATATATAAAGAGCTCAAAAGCCTTATACCAAAAAAATCAAATAACCCAATTAATAAATGGGCAAGTAAACTAAACAGACACATCTAAAGAGAAGAAACACAAATGGCCAACAAATACATTAAAAATGTTCAATATCATTAGCAATTCAGGAAAATGTATATATGGTACATATAAACAATGGAGCTTTATTCAGTCATAAAGAAAAATGAAATGGCATTTGCAGGAAAATGGATAGAACTAGAGACAATCATGTTAAGCAAAATAAGTTAAACTCAGAAGGTTAAGGGTTTTATGTTTCCTCTCATGTGGAAGCTAGTGAGGAAGAAGGAAAGCAGAGATTGGGTTGATCTCCTTAAAATCAAAGGGACATCAGTAGAGAAAATGGGATGGGAGTTATGGAGGGAAGGCGGAAATGCCTGGGGAGTGATATTGGCCGAATTAACTTGTTAGATTATGTGCATGTATGAATATATAACAACAAATCCCCCCAATATGTACAACTATAAGGCACCAGTGAAAATGGAGAAAAATAGTAAAATCAAAAAAAAAAAGAAGAAGAAAATGTTAAGAGACCATGAACTGAATATTCAAAAATCTAGGATAACATCAAGAGATCAAATTTAAGAATTATTGGGGTACATGTAGGCTCTGAAATACAAAGTAAAAGAATGCACAAACTTAATGAAATAATAATATAAAATTTTCTAAATCATAGGAATGAGATGGAAATTCAAGTACAGGAAGCACATAGAATTCCACATAGGATCAAAAAAGATCTTGAAGACACATTATAATGTGTCATTATAATGAAAATTGCTAATATTCAAAACAAGGATAAAAATTTAAAAGCTGCAAGGGAAAATGGTAGGTCACATTTAGAAGTAAACCAATTCAGATTTCAATTGAATTCTCAACAAAGATCCTAAAAGCCAAGGGGCTTGGAATAACATATACCAAGCTCTGAAAGAAAATGGATGCCAACCAGATTACTATATCCAGCAAAATTATCATCCAGAATTGAAGATGAAATAAAAACCTTCCTTTATATGCAGAAACTACAAGAATTCATAACCACAAGGCCTGCACTACAAAACATACTCAAGAAAATAATTTATTGAGAAGAAATGAAAAATGAAAATGAGCATAGGGATGAATTGCACTAGAAGAATGAATCAAAGGAAAATGAAGTCTGAATTAAACATTAGAAAATAAACATTACAAATAAATCAAAGTGACAGGAAATAAAAATCATCTCAATAATAACATTGGGTATAAATAGACTAAACTCTTCAACCAAAAGACATAGATTGGCACATTGGATTAAATAATAATACCCCAATAATATGCTGTTTGCAAAAAACTCACAGACAAAGACATCCACAAACTGGAGGTGAAAGAATGGGAAGAGATATACCATGCAAATTGTAACTGGAAGCAAGCATGGGTAGATATTTTCATATAAAAGTGGACTTTAGCTGCAGTGCTGGGGATTTATTCCTTATTTTATTATATCCAACCTCCTTAGTCTCCAATCTGCTTTGAATGTCCAATTTTAAACTCCAGTAAAACCCTCCTTTTCTTGTTTACTCACTTTGCTAAGCTGCTGCCTGTCTACTTTCTTGGTTTCATGCCAAGGGGCAGCCACGAAAGCAACCTTTTCTATTCCACCATCTTGAAACTACCTCAATTTCAAGCCAAAATTAACAGAGGATACAAAGAAGGTCACTTCATACAGGTTAAGGGAATCATTCAACAACAAGATATGATTTAAAATATTTATGCCCCAAATGATGGTTCATCTACCTACATAAAATAAACCCTTCTCAATATTAAGAATCAAATAGACCACCATATACTAGGTGATTTCAACACATCTCTTACCACTAGATAAATCATTCAGATATAAATTAAGATTCTTTAAAACTAAAAAATGCTATTATTCAAGTGGATTTAATAGATGTCTATAGAATATTTCATCCATCAATGACTAAATTCACTTTCTTCTGAGCAGCATGTGAAATGTTTTCTAAAATAGATACTTTAGCTCACAAAACAAATCTTAGCAAATACAAAAAAGTAAAGATAATTGCTTACATCATTTTACATCATGATGGAACTAAGTTAGAAATTAATGACAAGATAAAAACAGAAAGCATTCTAACATTACCTGGAGTTTAAGTAATACACTTTTGAACAGTGAATGGATAACAGAAGAAGTCAGGGGAGAAATTTTAAAAATTCTTAGAAATAAAGGAGAATAGTGATACAACATATCAAAATCTCTGGGACAATATGAAGGCAGTTCTAAGAGGAAAGATTAAATTAGTCCATATATTTAAAACAGAAAGATACCAAATAAATAATCCAATATTATATCTCAAGGCCCTAGGAGAAAATAAAGAAAAAAAAAAAAAACAACTAACACCACAATCAGTAGAAGACAGGAAATTATTAAATCAGAGCTGAAATCAAGAAAAATGAGAATGAAAAAGAAAGAACAAAGTATCAATGAAACAAAGAGTTGGTTTTTTGAAAGTATAAACAAAATTGGTAAACCCGTAGCCAATCTAACAAAAATAAAGGAAGACCCAAATGAGTAAAATTTGAGAAGGAAATATCACCACAGACACTACTAAAATCAAGAGAATCATTAGAAACTATTTTGAAAATTTACATTCTAACAAACTAGAAAATTTTGAACATATTGACAAATTTCCAGAGACATATGGCCTACCCAAATTGAACCATGAAGACAGAGAAAACATAAACAGATCAATATCAAGTAATGAAATTAAAGCAGCTATTAAAATTTTCCAAAAAAGAAAAGCTCATTCAAATTCTACCATATCTTGAAAGAACAACTAATACCAATCCTCGCCAAATTATTTCATGAATATTAAAGAAGGGAACATTGGCAAATTCATTCTATGAAGACAGTTTCACCCTAATGCCAAAACCAAAGACACATTAAGAAAAGAAAACTTCAGGCCAATATCCTTGATGAACATATATGCAATCTTCTTAATAAAATATTGACAAACTGCATTCAAAAACACATTAAGAAGGGAGTGCAACATGATCAAGTGGGGTTTATGCCAGGGATGCAAATTGGATCAACATACACAAATCAATAAATTTAGCTTACCGGGTTAATAGAGTTAAGGATGAGAATTACACAACTATCACAATAAATGCAAAAAAAGCATTGACAAAGTCCAATGCCCATCTGTGTTTAAAACACTAGAGAAACTAAGGGTAGAAGGAAATTACTCAATATTGTAAAAACCATGCGTGACAAACCCAAGACCAACATTATACTGAATGAAGAAAAACTGAAAGCATTTCCCCTAAAAATAGGAATAAGTCAAGGATGCCTATGGTTACTGCTCCTGTTGAACATAGTCCTTGAAAATCTAGGTAGAGAAATCAGGCAAGCAATGGAGATTAAAGAGATACAAACGGGGAAAAAACCCTCAAATTATCTCTGTTTGCTGATGACTTGATTTTCTATTTAGAAGACCCAAAAAAACTCCACCAGAGGACTTCTAGAGCTGATAAACAAATAAAGTAGAAGATTCAAGAGCAACATACATAAATAAATTGCTTTCCTATATTTCAACAACAAATTTGTTGAGAAAGAAATTATGAAAACTATCCCAGTCACAATAATTTCAAAATAAAATACTTGGGAATCAGTCTAACAAAGGAGATGAAGGATCTCTATAATGAAAACTATAGAATTCTGAAGAAAGAACTTAAAGAAGACCTTAGAAGACAGAAAGATCCCACATTCTTGGATAGGCAGTTACAATTGTCAAAATGGCTATACTACCAAAAGTGGTATACAGATTCAATACAATTCCATCAAAATACTAAATGACATTCTTCACAGTAGTAGAAAAAAGTTGTAAAGTTTATTTGTAAACGTAAGACCCAGAATAGCCAGAACAATCCTGAGCAAAATGAGCAATGCTGAAGGCATCACAACCCCAGACCTTATATTAACTAAAGAACTATAGTAACAAAACAGCATGGTACTGGCACTAAAACAGACATGAAGACCAACTGAATAGAAGACCACATGTATACGGTCATCTGATACTAGACATAGATGTCACAGATATATATGGGAGAAAAGATAGCCTCTTAAACAAATGGTGCTGGAAAAACTGGAAATTCATAAGTAGAAGAATGATACTTGACCCTTACCTCTCAACCAGCACAAAACTCAACTATAAGTTTATCAAAGACCTAAAAATTAGACAAGAAACTCTGCAACTGCTTGAAGAAAATACAGGCCAAACACTCCAACATGTTGGCACAAGATCTGGCTTCCTTAACAAGATTCCAAAATAAGTACAAGAAATAAAACCAAAAATCAGTAAGTGGGGCTAGGTTGTAGCTTAGTGGTAGAGTGCCTGCCTAGCATGTGTCAGGCACTGAGTTCAATCCTCAGCACCACATAGAAATAAATAAATGAGGTATTGTGTCCATCTACAATTGAGAAAAATATTTAAAGATCAATAAGTGGGATGGCATCAAATGAAAAACTTCTGCACAGCAACGGAAATAAGAGCATGAAGAGAGAGCCTACAGAATGGGAGAATATCTTTTTTCTTTTTTTTTTTTTTTTTGGTACTGGGGACTGAACTCAAGGGCACTCGACCACTGAGCCACATCCCCAGCCCTATTTTGTGTTTTATGTAGAGACAGGGTCTCACTGAGTTGCTTAGCGCCTCGCCATTGCTGAGGCTGGCTTTGAACTTGCGATTCTCCTGTCTCAGCCTCCCTAAGTGCTGGGATTACAGGCTTGAGCCACCGCGCCCGGCTGGGGAGAATATCTTTGCCAGCTGCTTTTCAGGTGCAGTATATGTGTGTGTGTGTGTGTGTGTGTGTGTGTGTGTGTGTGTGTGTGTTTGAGATATATATATGTGTCTCAAAAAACAACACCAAAAATTAAAAAAAAACAATAAATGGGCAAAAGAACTAAACACATATTTCTCTAAAAAAGAAATACAGATAACTGAAAAATATATGAAAAAATGTCCAACATCTCTAGCAGTCCAGGAAATGCAAATCAAAACTACATTGGTATTTCATCTCATGACATCTCACTCCACTGCACAAGTGGAATCCATGGGAGATCCCTAGAGTGCAGTCTTCTAGCATGGACTGGCAACTTCAGGGCCCTGGAAGTGTGCTGATTTATACTCTCCAGACCAATTGTTGTTCAACAGAGAATGTGGAGCCTACCTAAGCATAAACCCAGCCTCCAGGAGTTCTGCCTGTGGGATTTCCTCCCTCACTGAAGCAACCTCACCCTGAGGGTGGAGCAGGCATCAAAATGCAGGTCATACTGCTAAGTAGGGAAGCTGGGAATATTTTTGAACTCCAAAGGCAACAATTCTTTAACTTTTTACTGAAATCTTCTTTTTATTTTAATTTTAATTTTTGTTTTTCTTTCTTTCATTTCTTTTTTGTTTTTCCTCTTTTTTCATTTCTTTAATTGTAACCTAAATCATTCATGGATACTTATTCATATTTTTTTTATTTCCAGAATCTTTGTAGTTATTTTTCATGGATCAGTATTTTGAGGACAAGAATATTTGATTAGTATATTTCAGTTTTGTTTTGCATGCTTTTATTTTTAATTTTTCAATTCTTAAAATTTTTTCTTGATATAGTTTTTCTTTTATTTACTGTTTCCCTTGATTCTATTTCTCTCTTTTCTTCTGCTAATAGCCAATCTCTGTTGTTCTCTTTCACTTTTGCTTTAACTTTTTACTCCTGTTTTCTCTCCTATTCCTCATAATCATCACATCCTACATCACTGCTCTTCTCTCTCTGTCTACCATTCAGGATTGTAAATCCTTTTGCAAACTTACCGTTTTCACTATGGACAATAACTGATCACATCATTTCTGTTTATTGTGACTATTAACATTGTAGATGTCGTAGCAGAAACTATTTTGGTCAATGCTGTATTGTTTGAATTGGTTATTATTATTCGTCTCCCCTTGAATGGTAAGGTACTGGAAACATTCAGGCACACTCAAAGTCCACAGGGTAGAAACTCTACCATCTCAGATCCATACTGTAAGATGTGTAGACACAGAAGCAACATAAAAAAGCAAGAGAATAAGTCACCACAAACAAACCACTTTACTTCAATAACAGAATCCATCAACACCACAGTGGAAGAAATGTCAGAGAAAGAATTTAGAATGTACATAGTTAAACTGATCTATGGAAAAGGATGATGTAGAAATCAGGGAGAAAATACAGGAAGTGAAAGGTCACTTCAATAAAGAGAGATTCTGAAGAAAAAAAAAGCAGAAATCCTCAAAATGAAGGAATCAATAAACCAAATTAAAAATTCAATAAAATGCATCACCAACACTTGGAAGACAGTTTCAGGCAGTGAAGACAATATATATAATCTTGAAAATAAAGTTGACCATTAACAGAACTTCCACGAAATATGGGATAACATGAAAGACCAAATGGAAGATTTATCAGAGTAGAGAAAGGCTGGGAGATACAAACAAAAGGAATGTACAATCTTTTCAATGAAATAACCTCTGAAAATTTTCCCAAATATAAAGAGTCAGATGTAAAATCAAATACAAGAGGCTTACATGACCCCAAATATAAAAAATTATAGCAGACCCACACCAAGGCACATTATTATGAAAATTCATAACATACAGCATAAGGATAGAATTTTTAAGGCATTGAGAGGAAAATAACAGGTCACATTAGAGAGAAACCAAACAAGATCTCAGATGATTTCTCATGCAGACCCTCAAAGCTAGGAGGTTGTATAATAACATACACCACGCTCTGAAAGAAAATGAATGCATCCAAAAAGACTATACCCAGCAAAATTAAGCTTCAGAATTGATGATGAAATAAAAATCTTCCATGATAAACCAAAGTTAAAATAATTCACAACTAGAAAGCCAGCACTACAAAACATAGTAAAATATTGCATGAAGAAGAAATGGAGAATACAAATAACAACTGGCAGAGAGTAAAACTAAACTAGAAAATAGTATGTCAAAGTAGAATATAATTCAACTTAAAAACTAGAAATTAAAATGACAGAGAAAAAACCATTTCTCAATAATAATTGAATAATAATTGAATGTAAATGGCCTAAGCTCATCAATCAAGACATACACTTGCATATTGGATTAAAAAACAAGACCCAACCATCTACTGTATCCAAGAGAGTCACCTCATAGTCAAAGACATCCACAGACTGAAGGTAAAAGGATGGGAAAAAAACATTCACATAGATCTGGAAAATAAGGAAGAGTTTCTATATTCAGATTCAAACCAAAATTAATCAGAAAGGACAAAGAAGGACATTACATACTGCTTAAGGGAATTATACATCAATAAGAAATAACAATAATAAATATTTGTGCCCCAAATAATGAAGCATCTATGTTTAACAGACAAACCCTTCTCAATTTCATGAATCAAACAGGCTACAATATTATAATACTGAATGACTTTAACATACCTCTTTCATCACTGGGTAGATCTTCCAAACAAAAACTACATAAAGAAATGATATAACTAAAACATAAAATTAATAATTTAGATTTAACAGACATATATAGAATATTTCATCCATCAATGACTGAATGTACTTTCTTCTTGACAGCACATGGGTCCTTCTGTAAAATAGACCATACTTGAGGACACAAAGCAACTCCTAACAAATACAAAACATAGAGATAATACTGGGCATTCTATGAGATCAAAATGGAATTAAATTTAATTTCTAGTTTTTAAGTTGAATTATGATAAAAAATAGAAGCTACTTTAACACCTGAAGACTAAATAATGTGCTATTGAATGACTAATGGATAGTGGACAAAATCAGGGATAAAATAAAAATATACTTAGAAGTAATGAGAATAGCGACACAACATATCTGGGACTCCATGAAAGCAATTCTAAGAGGAAAGAGGAAAGTTCATAGCATTGAGTTCATTTAAAGAATAGAAAGTCAGCCGGGCATGGTGGCTCACGCTTGTAATCCCAGCACTTAGGGAGGCTGAGACAGGAGAATTGCGAGTTCAAAGCCAGCCTCAGCAATGGCGAGGCGCTAAGCAACTAAGTGAGACCCTGTCTCTACATAAAACTTAAAATAGGGATGGAGATGTGGCTCAGTGGTTGAACGCCCCTGAGTTCAATACTTGGTACCAAAAAAAAAAAAAAAAAAGAATAGAAAGTCACCAAATAAATAATCTAATATTATATCTCAAAGCCCTAGATAAGGAAGAACAATCCACCACCCAAATCAGCACAAGACAGGAAATAATTAAAATTGGAGCTGGAATCAATGAAATTGAAACAAAAAATTTCAAAAAAAATCAATCAATGATACAAAAAGTTTGTTCTTTGAAAAATAAATAAAATTGATAAATCCTTAGCCAAGCTAACCAAGAATAAAAGAGAAAATTCAAATTACTAAAATTCATGATGAAAAAGAAAATATCACAACAGACACTACTGAAATACAGACAATAATCAGAAAATATTTTTAGAATTTATACTCCAATAAAATAGAAAATCTTGAAGACATCGACAAATTTCTAGAGACATATGACCTACCCAAATTGAATGACAAGGACATATAAAATTTAAACAGATCAATTTCAAGCAATGAAACTGAAGACGTCATCAATAGCCTACCAACAAAGAAAATCCCAGGACCAGACAGATGCTCAGCTGAGTTCTACCAGACCTTCAAACAAGAACTAACACCAATCCTTCTCAAGTTATTCCCTTCCAAACTCATTCTATAAAGCCAGTATCACCCTGATACCAAAAGCAGACAAAGACACATCAAGGAAGGAAAAATTTAAACCAATATCCCTGATGAACACAGATGCAAAAAATCCTTAATAAAATACTGGCAAATCACACACAAAAAATATTAAAAACATAGTGCACCGTGACCAAGTGGGGTCATCTCAAGGATGTAAGGTTGGTTTAACATATAGGAATCAATAAACATAATTCATCACATCAGTACACTTAAAGACAAGCATCACAGGATTACCTCAATAGATGCAGAAAGAGCATTTGACAAAATATAGCATCCATTCATGTTCAAAACACTAGAAAAATTAGGAATAGTAGGATACCTCAAATTTGTAAAAGCTATATATGATAAACCCATGAACAACATCATTCTAAATGGAGAAAATTTGAAAGCATTTCTATAAATTAGAACAAGACAAGGTTGCCCACCTCTATTCAACATAGTCCATGAAACTCTAGTCAGAGCAATTAGGCAAAAGAAATAAATTAAAGGGATACAAATAGGAAAAGAAGAGCTCAAACTCTCCCTGTTTGCTGAGGACATGCTTCTACATTTAGAAGATCCAAAAAATTCTACCAGAAAACTTCTAGAACTCATAAGTGAATTCAGCAAAGTAGCAGTATATATAATTAATGCCCACAAATCAATTGTGTTCCTATATATCAGTGATGGATCAGCTGAAAGAGAAATTAAGAAAACTGTCCCATTCACAATATCTTCAAAGAGTGAATATTTGGGAATCAGTCTAACAAAAGAAGTGAAAAACTTCCACAATGAAAGTTACAGAACATTAAAGAAAGAAATTGAAGAAGACCTTAAAAGAAGGAAAGATCTCCCATGTTCTTGGATAGGCCAAATTAATGTTGTCAAAATGGCCATGCTACGAAATGTTCTATACAGATTTAATGCAATTCCTATTAAGGTTCTGATGACATTCTTCATAGAAATAGAGAAAGCAGTCATGAAATTCATTTGGAAAATAAGAGGCTGAGAATAACCAAAGCTAAATAACTAAATAACTTTTAGTGATAAAAGTGAAACAGAAGGCATCACAATACCAGACCTTAAATTTTATGACAGAGGGATAATGACAAAAACAGCATGGTGATCATACCAAAATAGACACAGAGAACAATAGAATGGAATAGAAGACATAGAGTCAAACCACTTAAATACAGTTAACACTAGACTAAGGCTCCAGAAACATACATTGGAGAAAAGATAGTCTCTTCAACAAATGGTGCTGGGAAAACTGGGAATCTATTTTCAGACCAAAGGAAACAATCAAGAACATGAAGAGAGAACCTACAGGATGGGAGAAAATCTTTGCCACTAGCACCTTATATACAGCATTAATCTCCAGGATATATAAAGAACTCAGAAAACACCAAAAAAACACAAATAACTCAATCAATAAATGGGCAAAGGAACTGAATAGGCACTTCACAGAAGAAAAAATATAGTCAACAAATATATTTTTTAAATGTTCAACATTTCTAGCAATTAGAGAAATGCAAATTAAAACTACACTGAGATTCTATTTCACTCTAGTCAGTTATCAAGAGTACAAGTAACAATGTTGACAAGGATGTGAAAAAAATAGTACACATATATTGCTGGTGGGACTGCAAATTGGTGCAATGACTCAGGAACATGGTATTGGATATTCCTCAGAAAACTTGGAATGGAACCACCATTTGACTCAGTTTTCCCACTTCTCGATATATACTCAAAGGACTTAAAATCAGCATACCACAGTGGCACAGCCACATCAATGTTTATTGCAGCTCAATTCACCATGACCAAGCTCTGCAACCAACCTAGGTGCCCCATAACAGATGAATGGATAAAGTAAATGTGGTATATATATACAATGGAATATTACTCAGCCATAAATAAGAATGAAATTATGGCATTTGCTGGTAAATGGATGGAACTGGAGACTATCATGAAAAGTGAAGTAAGCCAATCCCAGAAAAAGGCCAAATTTTCTCTCTGATACGTGGATGCTGACACACAATAAATGGTGGGGAGAATATTAGAAGTTCATTGGATTAGACAAAAGGGAGTGAAGGGAAGGGAGGAGAGATGGGAATAGAACAGACAATGAATTGGATATAATTTTCCTATGTTCATATAATAATACACCACCAATGTAATTCCACATCATTTTCGACTACAAAAATAGGATCCTAATTAGAAAAAGTTATAATCCATGTACATATAATATGTTAAAATATGCTCTACTGTAATGCATATCTAAAAAGAACAAATTTAAAAACTGAAAAATTAATAAATAAAACACTCAACTGATTGGATCAAGCACACCTGGATAATGTCAGTATTTTAAGGTCATCTGTGCCACAGAATATAATCATGGAAGTAAAATCCATCATATTTCCTGTCCTAGGACATACAGAACATGTTGATGAGAAGTGGGAGATCTTGTGTTACATCTTAGAACTTTGTTCATTATGTTAACAATGAAGAAAGCTCAGTTTCAGGATATATTATAAAGGTGAAGTTAATAATACTCAGAGAAGATCAGGAGATATGTTTTATATTTGGACATATTAGGTAGAAAAATAAATGTAGGATGTGTAAATTAATCATAAAAAGGAGATAGCCACTTGAAAATCTACAGTTGGTTTCTAAGTAGTGGAACTTACTGGTATGAATACCCTAAGGGCAAAATTATTCACAGTCCTAGATGAGTTTACCCTGTAAGAGAGTGAATATGGAGACTTAATTTAAAGATTGCCCTACCATATTCCAACCTCAATCAAAGGAACTTGGAAAGGGATATTAAAAGAGGAAGACAGAAACCAAAAACGTTCCGGTATGGTACGTGGAAATCAAATGAGGAACATTAAGTCAGGAAGCCCCAAAGTGGTAAACTATATGGAGAGAATGAGAATTTGAAGAATAAATGTTCATGTGATGACATGAAGGTCGGAGTGCAGGGATGTCCTGTGACTTCTGTGATAAAATTAAGCTGCCAGTTGTTGGAATTATCCTTTCTTCTTTCCACTTTCCTGTCCCATAGGCTTCTTTGTCTTAGAATTCGTACCAGCCATTTTTCCTTTGATACAAATATGGGCTCATCTACCTTTGAAGGATCTCTGAACATGTATCAGTCAATTCAGTTTTATTTTTATTTTATCATGTGCCCAAGATAGGCAATCATAGCTATCGCTCTTCAGGATAGTTAGTAGAAAATTCAGTTTTTTACAGAATTATGAAATACTGAGTAAAAATGAAAATTAGACAACTGAATTGAAAATTCAAATGCGTAGTAGGCTGAATGGTGGTCTTGCATAATGTATGTCCTGGTCATGGTTCCCAGAACCTGTGAATATTACCTTACATACAAAAGAGTACATTTACGTTTTGTACCAAAGACATGATTAAGATGAGTATCTTTTCCTGGATTAAGCAGATGAGCAATAAATGCCATCATACGTATCCTTATAAAAGAAAGGAAGAGGGAGATTTAGCACTACACAACATTTTTAGACATTTTACATCTGCAGTTGACCGCAGAGTTGTCTATTTAATTAAGTATAGTCTTATAGTAGGTATGCCAAACATTGACTAGGTGGTAGAGTTTCAAATTTTTAAATGGTGGCTATCCTGAAAATATTTGTATTCTGTTGAGAATATGTAAAAAAAATAGCAACATCAAACAAATATACACACATGCTACACTTCAAATAGAAAGGAATTTTTTAAAAGTAGATATGAAATGATAGAAGGAATTATCGTGAATACAGATTTAGAACCAGTCAGCTTTGGTGTATAGAACATACTTATTAGAGGAAAATGAGACCCGTAAAGAAGGTATTAAGATAGAGATTGAGGAAAATGACTTGAATCTTAGTCTAAATGCTTTTTTTAAAAAAAAGTGAAGTCTAATATCCAAAAGTACTTAATAAAGAAAATTTTCTTTATTTAATAGTTAGGGAAATATAGTCTGGCATGTGGCAACCATTCTATTTACTTCCTGAGAAGATACCCAGAATATATTTTCCAGCCTCCCTCTATAGGGTCATATCAGTGAGTTTGGGCCCAGTCAAATGTAGACCATTTTCCAGGACTGGCCAATAAAAACTTGCTACTTGATCTTTCACTCTCTTGTTTTTCCCTCATCTGCTGGCTTGATGCAACAGATCTGATAGAGGACTCAGACATTCTAGAGGGTAACAGAGCCATAAGATGAAAACAACCCAATGACTCAAAATGAATGCATATAGCAGACATTCTATTTAAGAGACATATCTACCACCTGATGCCAATTCTATACTATGATATTAATTCTGCTTACCTAGCATGAAAATAATGAGGAAAGGTCAGATTCAGAATATTGTTTAAAGATGGAATTAATAATATCTCCTATTGGATTTGATTTTGGGGCTGAGTGAAATAGAATATTCAAGGATGGCACTTATGCGATTAGTCTTAGCAACCAGATGAATGGTGATGCCATTAACTAATACTTTGGGAGGAGCAAAGTTTGAAGGAAGACCAAGTGTTCTGTTTCACATGAAGAAATAAATACAAGAAATGTAAATTAATTATGAGAAATAAGTAGACATATGAATTCTGAGATAGTTTACTAAGTAAGGAGAACTAACAGGTACAAAGTCCCTGAGGTGGAAAGGAGATCAGCTTGTGAGAAAGTATGAAAAATAGAACACAAGAGACTTAAGGATTAAACCCTACATGACTACAGTATCTCAACCTCAGGCAGAGGCACTAGCAAAGGTGTACAAGGAGAGGCTAATGTAGTAAGACAGAAACCAGGACTCTACTAGCAGAGTTTTTAATAACATTTAGACTCACATTTTTGTCAGTCCCTTTTTACTATATATAGGCTATTCTCTTTCCATGTTTTTGTGCACAGATAATTTATGATTCAACACATATCATATTGTAGCCATATTTAGATATTTTGAACAGTTCAAATATATAAATTGAAAACAACTCATATAGTCCATTTAAATAGGGGTAATATGAAGAGCTATGACAAACTTTAAAATGCACAGTGATATCTGTATCAATTTATTGTCCAGCCAATTGTAATTTTAAGACATCATAACTTTAAATCAAGTTACAATATGAAAAGATGCTGTTACAATAGGAAACAGTAGATAACTGAAAAATAAAAGATTCATGAAGCAATCCTTACTATGTATGATAACATAAATTATGTGAAATAATTATTTATGGCTAAGTACAATATTCTAATCTCATATTTTAAATTAATGTTTTTGTGAAACAGTAGATTTGATTCATGACCTACTAATGGTTCAAGACTTGCCATTTGAAAAAAAAAAATTGGCCAATTTAGAATATTCTATGATGTTTGCCAGTGAAGAGAAAGAAAAGAAGTATGTACATAGAGTTGAGTAAAAGCTACTGTGTTTTACAACATTGGTTGCTAATGCACATTTTAAGCTGAAGAAAGCCATCAATAAATTGAGAGAGGAAGAACATAATGGAACATATGAAGGATGGGGATAGAATTAAAGATCAAGTTCTATCTGGAAAAAGATGGGAAAAAATTATACAAAATAAAAATGTACAGAAATTCTTAATAATGAGTATTTTTCTCTCTTAAAATAGAGCTCATAAAGGTTTAACTTACTTATTGATCTTTAAAAATAAGATATTTTGCAATTTATTCATCATTCCTTATTCTTTTGTTTTTAATTTCATTATTTTGACCTATTCAATGTTTCAAGTGTTTTTGTTGGAGGGGTATGTGTGAAGAGGCTGTTAAATGTTGCTGTTTTTGTTATCAAGATATACAGCATTTAATTATTGAATATATTTAAAGTTTCATGTTTTCCTCCAACTACAATTTTTGCTGGACTTTAAGATCTCATACATTATGGCCTCTTTCTCATTGCTTTATGTGGATTATAATTTTCCATCATTTTAATAAAATATGTCTAATACAAAATACATATTCATGAGATAAAGTTCAAAGTTACCAAGAAAAGAGTAACCTTCCCTTCCTTGTCTTCCATTACCCTCTCCAATATTTCATCCTAAAAGGTATATTCTGTATATATCTGCCAAATTATATCTGTCTCCATGTGTACATTTCAATAATTCAAACAGGAATACACTACACTTTCTTGGAAATTTCTTTTAATTTTCTGAAGATATGCTCTGGAAGTCTTATCATTTGAGTACAAAAAGTTTCTGAATTCTCAGGCTGAGGTTGTGGCTCAGTGGCAGAGCACTTGCTTCACACGTGTGAGGCACTGGGTTCAATCCTCAGCACCACATAAAAATAAGTAAGCAAAATAAAGACACTGTGTCCATGTATAACTAAAAAAATATTTTTCAAAAAAGTCTCTGAATTCTCTTTAATGTGTGCATAGTGTTTTTTTAATGTATGTGCAAAAATGTATTTAAATAATGTTCTCCTTTTGAGGAACATTTAGGCTGTTTTATTATTTTATTATAAAAGATATTTCTGCAATTATCCATATAGATAAGGAATTCTTATAAAAGTATCTGTAATTCACAGTCATGGAATTACTAGGCCAAAAACAAAATTTTCAGTTTTGATAAATATTACTAAGTATCTATTCATCGTTGTTGCACCATTTTTTTTATTATAAAATTTCTTATATGCCATTAAGAGAGGACCTATTTCTCAACTCCCTTGCTAAGATAATGTATTTTCACACATTTAGCTGTATACAAATAGGAAGTCAGTATAGTTAAGCGGGGGTGCTAGGGATTGAACCCAGGGGCACTTTACCACTGAGCTACAATCCCTAGCCCTTTTTTTATTTTTTATTTTGAGACAGGATCTTGCTCAGTTGCTGAGGCTGGCCTGAAACTTGAGATCCTACTGCCTTAGCCTCTCAAGTCGCTGGGATTCCAGACATGCACCACCGTGCCTGGCTCAGTATACTTCTAATTACCATCTCTGTGAAGGTTCTCTACTACTTGTATGAATCAAGTGAGACAGACCTGTCATACAAGAAGTCAAGCAAAGAAAAGGTATTACTTACAGATAGGAGAAAAAACAGAAGCCTACAATCCAAGGCAAGGTGGACTCCTAAGGCTCAGGAAAGCCACTTAGGATGGAATTTTATCTGTGAATGCATCATGTTACACCACAGCTGAGCACTCTTTCCTGGTTTATACTATAGGCATATCTTGACTCACTGAATTCAAACATTGCAAAATATCCTATTTTAGCTTGGGCTGTTCCCAACAGTTCCTCTTTATCTCAGAACACTACCTTGTTAGCACATTCTGCAGTTATTCTGAGAACCACAGTAGGAAGAAGAGTTGAGTTGGCTAGGCCCTCTGAGGACCTGTCCTCTCACAATCTCTATTTCAGTGGAGTTCAGTTATCTTTTTGTGCATTTCAGAAAATTTGGATTTCATTTTCCAAGACCTGATTATTCCTGTACAATCACTACTTTTCTTTGAAGGTGTTGGATATTTTTAAATCATAAGAGTGCTTTATAAGTTAAGAAAATTCCCTTTTTTATAAGATAATTTACAACTATTTTACCAGTTTAATTCTTAACATTATGCTGCAATCTATTTTTGCCAAATAGAATAATATTACTGTGGATAAAAATGTGTCAATACTTTTTTCATAGGTTTGGAGATTTGTGTAATACTTAGGTATGCTTTCACAAAATATTTTTACTCTTTTTAATCACATCACATTTTCTTCTAGAAATTAATTTTTTAACTTTTAAGTATGTGACCCTTTTTTCTGAATATTTTGTAAGCTGGTGTAAAAATCAGTGTTCTGCTTAAAATAACCCATAAAGACTAGACAAAACATAAAACAACTGTTTTCCGGCATTAGAAACAACCAGTGTAGGGCTAGAATATTTACAAATAGATAACTCAATGGGAACCCCATATTTGCCCTATTTTTCTCCCTGAGAATTTTCCTGCCTTTAACAAGAGCAATATTCCAAGCAAAAAATGTGTATTTTTTCTGGGTAAAAGAGACAACAGGGTCTTTGATGCCTGGGTATCTAGTATTTAGACTCAGGATACCAAAGAGAGAAAGGCTACAAAGAAGGAACCCCAAAGTCTCTGTAAAATTTCTCTGTGGGTCCTTGGCCAACTACTAAAGTACACATCCCAAGGCAAGATTCTGGAAGGATTATTAGAGAACAGATACTCAGAGGCTAAACACCTACACAGATTGCAGAGGCTGAACAGTGCTGAGAGACAGAGTTGAAGTCGGGCCCAGGTAAAAATGGAGAGATCTTGGCTAAAACTCTGAACATGTATCTCAGAAAAACCAAACCCTAGGATAAGAACCATTCCCTAAAAGTAAGGACCATGGTAGGAATAAGATAAACACTGAAGTAAAACTAGTCCTAAAACCAGGCCTCAACAAAATTAAAGTTAATTGCCAATAGTAATTCAACTGCCAGAAAAAATAAAATTCACCATTTTTTTTTTTTTGGTACTGGAAATTGAACTCAGGGGCACTTGACCACTGAGCCACATCCCCAGCCCTATTTTGTGTTTTATGTAGAGACAGGGTCGCACTGAGTTGCTTAGTGCCTCGCCTTTGCTGAGGCTGGCTTTGAACTCACGATTCTCCTGTCTTAGCCTCCCTAAGTGCTAAGATTACAGGCTTGTGCCACCGCGCCCAGCTAAAATTCACCATTTTTTTAAAAAAGCTGATGTGATGGTTAATTTTATGTATCAACTTTGCTAGGATATGATGTCCAGTATTTGCCCAAACTAGTCTAGATGTTGCTGTAAAGGTGTACTTTAGATGTGATTAATATTTAAATCAGTAGACTTTGAGTAAATCAGATTATCTTTTATAATGTGGGTGATCCTCATATGCTCAATTCCAAGTCTGAAGTCCTATCGGCTTATAAAAGAAGTCTAAGAAAGAAAATTACCTCCAGATAGCTTCCTTCAGACTCAAGACTACAACATCAGCACTTGTCTCCAGCCATTGGCCTGCACTGCTGATTTTGGACTTGCCAGCCCCTACAATTGTGGAAGCCAAATCCCTAAAATCCAACCCCTTCGTGTGTGTGTGTGTGTGTGTGTGTGTGTGCGCGCGCGCGTATGTACACAATCTGCTAGTTATGTTTCTCTGGAGGATCCTATTTGGGTACTGGCAATGAATTTGAGCCCACAAGTATCTATTGGGTCTGCTAGAACATGTAGACCAAGTGGCAAAGCAGCTTGCATGGCAGCCTGGACTTTCCTTGTTCTATGCCCTACTCAAAACTAGTGGCTTTTAAGGTCACTCAGTAAATGGACAGCAGTAACAGATTTTGCTAAGATGAATGAGGGAGTTTTACAGAAATGTGTAATAAAGTAAGATAGCTTTACATATGCAAGGATAATTTGAGACAGAAAACAACAGAATTCTTACTTTCTTTGACTTTGAATAGAGACCTGGATTACCTGCTTCATGAACAAGGTGGTAGCAGATCTAGTGAAGGCAAAGAAAGTATCTACCTCCCTTAGACTGCATCCTTCCAGAAGACTATGTATCTGTTAAAAAGTTTTAATCATTGGTCTTCCAGTGGACTTGGGGTCAGAAATAGGTATAGTCATTTGTTAGGTCACCTAAGCCCCATGTCCTATAGATGGCAAAGTACTGAAGCTAGAAGGCTAGTAAAAGTTCCAGTGGGCTATGTTCAGCATCTGGACTTGCTTTCAGTGAACCACTTGGCTGCTTCTTTTGAAAAGGCAAATGCCCAAAGACAAAATATTTCATGTTTCTTCAGGCACTGTCAAGGCAACTATGAAATTTCAATTGACTTTGTGGGCTGCAGATACTTAGATATCTATAGTTTCCTCCTAATCCAGTGCACATTTTATTTGCAGTTGAGAGTTATATGGTAGATTCAGACTTGAGTTGATTTAGATGAAACTTTTTAGAATCTCAGAACTAGAGAGAGATTTATGTAGAAGAATATTAGCTTGTCATCTACTTAATGATCATGAAATTTGAACTTTAAAAAAGAGGACTAGTCCAGGGCTGGGATTGTGGCTCAGTGGTAGAGTGCTTGACTTGCATGTGGGAGGCACTGTGTTCGATCCTCAGCACCACATATAAATAAAATGAATAAAGGTCAATCAACAACTAGAAAAATTAAAAAAAAAAAAAAGACTAGTCCAGCAGCTTGGGAGGCTGAAGCAGAAGGATTGTGAGTTCAAAGCCAGCCTCAGCAAAAACGAGGTGCTAAGCAACTAGGTGAGACCCTGTGTCTAAATAAGATACAAAATAGGGCTGGGGATGTTGCTCAGTGGTCTAGTGCCCCTGAATTCAATCCCTGGTACCCCCCCCAAAAGAGGACTAATATTCTAGCATAGTGTATATTTTTATAGTGACATCCCAGAGGTCTTAGGGGAGGATGAGCTTTGACTTTATGTTGGAGGCATCTGCTTCAGTGAGAAGAGATTAGTGCAAGAAAAGTAGACTAAGGTGTAGTGAAGGTGACTAGAGTGATTCTTCAGTTTCTGGAAGACTGTTGCTCTGGCTAGGTTCTAAATAAAATAAATATCCTCCTTGAATAGAACATTGAAATTATAGAAGTTATATAAGGTCTGCAAATAACCATAAACCTCTGGATGTCCTTGGTGGAACAGTTGCAATTTTCAAGTATCAGATATCTTATTAGGTATAAGAAAAACCATCTTGATTAAATAAGATATGGTTCTGAGATTTGATATTCAGATATTTAAATATGTATTTATTGTGTTTGGCTATCCTTCTAGATGACCTATGGTGCCTAACCAGGAACTTATATGCCTAATGTTTATTTCCATAACTTCCAATTGCCTTCTAAGTATATATGCAATTCTGTTTAAATGGCGAGGACTAGTGACCCACACCTGCCACTCAGAATTATCTTTTCCCTGTATAGTTCTTCTTCCGTATACAAGTTCTTTATATACACTTACCAATCTATTTCTACTTTGGGTACTTCTTTAATTCTAGGTAATTGATGTAACCATTCTTACTTGTTTCTTTAGCTCTATATAGTAGATTAATTCAACTTTGTAAAATATCACTTACATTCATTGCTTGTTTATTTATATGTGTATGTATTTTTCACATGGATTCCAAAGTAATCCCATGCAGCTGGATCTTTGGGACAATAGTCATTTCAGAATTTTTTAAACTCTTCAGGTAATTAATATATCATTTCTATAGAATTTTGTATATATTTGACCAAACAAAAGTAATTAATTATAAAACATTCTATAGAATCCATTTGGAAAGTATGCATTTTGCTACAAACTAAAAGGAAAGAAGCTTTAACATCCTTATTAAACTCTTATACTTAAATTAGAGCACTCTGTTTCAGGGAAATGGGATTTCATTTCAAAAGAGACTATTTGTGGGATTGGAAAAAGGGGAAGATTGCATTTCCAACATAAGTACTTCTTTGAGTCCATTTTATTAATCAAATAACTTCCTAAAACTAATTAAAATTGTTAACTATACTATTTAAATAACATGTAAAAATTGAGTCTTTTCCTAACAATTTTCTGCTTTTTTGTAGAGGAGCTCTGTCAAGAAGGCCTTATGAACCAGGAATATTTTGTACTCGTTGTGGCGGCCGTGACAAATGCACAGATTTTCTATGCAGTAAGAGAAAGAAAATAACTTAAAAATGAAAATAAAAACATCCATAATGCATAGGATGAAAAAAGTGAAGTGACTGAACACTAGTTTTTACTGTGATGTTAATATTATTCTTCTGATTCTAATGCTATTATCATATTATCAAAAGAGGGTTGAAACCATATCATTAGATTTTTCTAAGCAACAGAGACTTTTCTACAGAGCTTTGCTCTATTTCTTCCCCTAAGAACATACCAGAATGATAGAATGATAGGAATAAGGATGGATAACTAAAAGCTAAACCTTGAAAAAGCTTCATAGTTTGACAATGACCGCTTTAAACAAAATAATATTCCAAAATATTTGTCAAGAGAAAAAAGTGAAGTAATAAATATTGAATAGACTTTTCTCATTGTCTCCACCAAATAAACCAGAATTCCAAAATTATTCAGAGAATAAAATGTAGAAAATATATTCGATTACACTTTTATTGTTTTTTCAAACATAAGAGCAGATTTTCCAGTTTATAGTTATAAACTATACAATGCTTAAAAGAAAGTGGTAGAGGATAAGTTCAGATCATATTATGCTTTTGTGCAAAAAAAAAAGCAAAAACAAAGAAACTAGAGGACAGTTTTAATGTAACCATGTCATCACACTGTCACTATTGGGATGAACACACCCTAACATTTCTGCCTTTGCTTTACTTGAATCAAGATGCAAAGTCTTGCTCTTCCTCTTCCCCTTTTTTGCAAAGCTCAATCCTAAATTAGTTGGGTCATTGGAAGGTAAGCATCTTCAGAGAGGAATACATATTGATATCTTAAAGTTTCAACAGGATGACAAGGGATCCACACAAGGTCAGTGGGCACAGGAGACAGAAAGCTAAGTAGGGTGATGATGGTGTCAGCTTGGAAAATCAATGCCCCATGAATATCCACACATAAGATATTGCATAGGATATTAGAACCAGAGCAGGATTAAGGGTTGTCCTTACAGAGATGGCTCAAGATTTTAGTGCCTGTGTCCATGCAAGGTGAGGAGGAAGAAAAAAGTCTTGTCAAGAGTCTGAACAGGTGAGGAAAGCATCCAGAATTGGATGGTCTGGTTCTGGTTGTTGGAACTCAAGTAGAATGAGGAGAGAAATCATATTTAGGAGTGACCTGACAAGAGGTATAAGAATTTAAATAGGCAAAGAAGCACCCATGCTTAGGATCAACCTCATACAAGGTGTTGGGAGTCCAAACTAGGTGAGAGGTTTTAAGGTGAGGAAAGTGCATGGGTGAAGTCACAGCCCTAATAGAGTAAGAGGAGAATCCATACATTGGAGGAGCCCAGAGCTGCATTTTACAATCTAAGCAGCATGAGAGGATGTCTAAGTGTAGAGCCACCCTGTAGGCTTCAGATTAAACACAGGCCAGCCTCAGCAACTTAAGTGAGATCCTGTCTCAAAACAAAAAAATAAAAAAGGGCTTCAGATATAGCTTAAGGGTTCATTCCTCAGAGGGAAAAAAAAAACATTAGTAATAGGAAAACTGGACCACCTGAGACTATGCAACAAGAGCACAGTATCCAACTGTGGTATTCACAGAAAAGATGTGTAACTTAATTTAAACACAAGGGATAAATCAAATTCTGATTGAAGACTTTTTTAAATTTGAAGATGTGTTTACAAATTAACAGGCATGTTTTTTAAAAAAATATGAAGATCTTGAAAGTCAAAGAAAAAGACTTCTAAACTGAAAAACTCTAAAGAAATATGAAAACTAAATGCAATGCGTGATTCTAAACAGGATACTTTTGCTATTAAGAACATTATTGGAATGATTGGCAAAACATGAATGGGTCTGAAGATGACATGGTAGTGATGTAATTATTAATTTCATGATTTTGCTCTGTGGTTATGTAGAGGAATGTCTTTGTAAGAAATACATACTAAGTACTCTGGGGTGATTAGAATCAGGTTGGTATCTTGCATTCAAACCGTTCAAAATAAAAGTTGTTTGTACAACGTTGAAAATTTTTTATAAGTTAGGGATTGTTTAAAATCTTTTAAATTTTGTTGAGGGGGCTGGGAGGTAGTTTCATAACCACAGGAAAACAAATCCATTTGGTCCAGGGGGAAAAATTTTATTAGAATATTTGTAAGGGAAATAAAGATGATGAGAAAAATTGGCTAAAAATTATAGAGGAAAATTAGAAAATCTTGGAAGATATGATCCAATAATGAGAAAGAGAATGTCAGATAAATACCAGATCTAGGATTTGGTGATTAATTAATGGGGCAATTTACTGAGATATGAATAAATACATAGAGAAAAAGCTACAGAAAATAGATGATGAGTTCAGTTTTGATTATTATTAGGATTGGATACTCATTTAAGGCCTGAGTTGAAAAGACTAATAAACTTAAGGCACAAATCAGAACTATATTTGAGAATTATTAACATATAGATGAGGTTTTAGAAAGGAAGAATTTGTGTGGCTATAACAGATAAAGAATAGCATACCAAGGATGGATCCCTGGTGGGGAAAAACAAATGTAGAGAATGGGGAGGAAACAGGAGGAGAAAGACAAGTATAAGACAAAAAGGGAGTTTATGTCTACAAAGAGCCTTTCTGGGATTTTGATATCAATTATTAAACCTAGATCAATTTGAGGGTAATGGATATTGATTACATATTCTTCCAATTCATAGATACAAGTTGGTTTTCCTCTATGGGGTTATTCTTTGAGTTATTTTAATTAATATCTTATAGTTTTCAGAATATAGATTTTGTGCATGTTTTGTTAGAGTTATCCCTATGTGTTTCCTATCCTTTTCCTTCTTTTGTTACAAATGGAATTTTTAAATGTTTCTGTTACTTATTTCTAGTTTGATTCCATTGTGTTCAGAGAACACACTGAATATGAATTTCAGTTATTTTAAACCTGTTTAAGTCTCTTTTTCCCTTAAGTTCTGTGCTATCTTGTATGTTCTATATGTGTTTGAAAATAATATGATTTAACTATTGTTGAATGTAGTGTTCTACAGATGTCAATTCAATTGTTTGTTGGTAGTAATGTTGAGTCCTGTATTATTCATTGTTTTCTCTCTAGTGGTTCTGTCAATTTTTGAGATATAGACTCTGAAGTCATCAACTATAACTATAGATTTTTCCGTTTTGCCTCTCAGTTCTGTCAGTTTTCCTTCATGTATGTTGAAATTTGGTTATGTGCACACTCGATTAAAATCATTATATTTTCATGAAGAATTGTCAATTTTATCAACATGTAATGTCCCCCTCAATCCCTGATAATGTTCTTTGCTTTGAAGTTTCTTTTGCCTATACTAATATAGCTGCTTTGGCTTTCTGTTCATTTATTCTTATTTTTAAACCTATATTATCAATTTTTAAGTAAATTTCTTATAAACAGCATGTAGTTAGTTATGTTTTTTAATTGGTGTGTTTAGATTACCTATGGTTAATAAAGTGATTAATATATTTGGACTTAGTTTCACCATTTTTTTGTTTTCTGCATTTTTCACTGTTTCATTTTCAAACATTTTTTTTTCTGTTTCCCTTTGATGTCTTCCTTTGGGTTGCTTGAACATTTTTCATATTCCATTCAATTTGCTTATTATGATTTTGACATTTATCTGTATAATTTTTATGTAGCTTCTTTATACATATCAGTATACATACTTTTCAGTCTACTGAGAATCAGTAGTTGACCACTTTTATTCAGAGGTAAAAATCTTACTACCATACAGATTTCCTAACCTTTCCCATCCTGTAGTTGCCTCGCATATTATATCTGTATACACTGAAAATCCATAATATACTTTTGTTTTCAACCCTCAGATATATATAAAATAATTCAAGAGGAAAAATAACCTATTACATTTATACAGACAGTCTTTGTGGATCTTCCTTTATTTCTAATATTCTAAGCTTTCTTGTGATATCACTTACCTTCTGTATGAAGAATTTACTTTAGCAATTCTTTATAGCAGGTCTTTTAGCTTTAAAGTCCCTCAGCATTCCTTCATTTGAAAATGTCTTTATTTTTTCTTCATTCCAGAAGAAGAAATGTTTATTTTTTCAGGATGTAGAACTCTCTTTTCTTGAGAGTTCTACTCAGCATTTTAATTTCACCCCACTGAGACCCTAAAGCAGAGAACACAGCCAAGCCCAAGCCAGGTTGAAGTACTGACCACAGAAGCTGTGAGATAATAAATGTTATTAAATTTATTAACAATTAAATAATAAGTTGTTTAATTTAAACAACTAAATACTAAGTTTTTAAATTTGTGATAATTTGTTATACAGTATAGAAAACTAATATAGAAAATCAAGAAAAATACTAGTATATGATCTATACCAAAAAAGCTCCAACAAAAAGAGAAAAATAAATGACAAAATAAAAATGCTCACCAGAATAAATATTGCCATGGAACATGTAGAAAATGAGAACAGATACACCATCTTCAAAAAAAGATGAATTCACTAGTAAAGCTCATTATAGAAGTGACAATCATGTTAGAAACAGCTTAAGAAACCAAAAATGGTGGAAAACATAGTAAGGATTATTGAGATTTTTACTGAGAAATGCAAGCAAAGAATTAAAGAAAAATTGCAAATATGAATGTGATAAATCAGATTCATCATGTGAATAGTTGTAGGCCCTAGAATAATAGAACAGAAAATAAAATTACAGATAGGTAGGTAGATATTTAAAGAAACATAAAAACAAAGTTTACAGAAACAAAAAAAAATGTAAATCTAAGCATTGAAAGTTCATACTACTAGGAAAAAGTGAAACAAAATAGTCAACATTGTAGACCTAGTATAATAAGTTGGTGAACTTCAGTGTAAAAGAAATAGGCCTTTAAACATGCAAGCAAATATGTGAAATCATTTACTGCACAGTTTGACAGTCTCACTTGCCTCAGAAAACTAGCCACTCTGACTATTCTGGCAGTAGCCTGTTTAACAAAGGAAATATAATTTTATGTTATAAACACTAGGGGAATTGAGGTCAAAGAAGTTGACAGAGAAGTGGCAGCAAGCCAACAATTCTCCATTTTACCAAGAAGTCATTGTGGAGCTTATGTTCCTCCAACTCTCTGCCTGGCTTATAATCACCTCTGGGGAATTATGGTTTCTTCTTCTCTTATGTATTTCAAATTTCACTTGTATTCTGTTCATTGTAAAATTCTAACCTGAAGCTTTGTAAAAGAAAGAATTCACAGAATTGTCTGGTTTCAGCTCTACAACACAGGGTCAACTTTATATGTGTAGTACTGATGCTGTGTTGACAATTCCATATAAAGAGAAAATATTTAAGCTGTGCGCAGTGGCTCACACCTGCAATCCCAGCACTTTGGGAGGCTGAGACAGGAGTATCACAAGTTCAAAGCCAGCCTCAGCAACAGCAAGGCACTAAGCAACTCAGTGAGACCCTGTTTCTACATAAAACACAAAAAGTAGGGCTGGGGATGTGGCTCAGTGATCAAGTAAAATATGCATGCAATCTATGAAAAAAAGTTATGAGAAAAAGGGGCAAGATGGTAAACCAGAGGAGCTCACAATATCATAACAGCACCTTAAATTGAATTAAAACAGCAGTTCTTCAAGGAGAAACAGGTAGGAATATGTGGGGGAAGTGCTAGTAGCCAACCTAGAGAGCTAGAAACTAGGTAAAAAACAAAAATACCCATTTATAGAATAGAAAATAAAAGCAACACATGGTGGCAGCCTCTAGTGATGGCTCAGTGGAGATCCTGGAAATGAAAGACTCAATAAGTGAAATAAAAATTCAGTCAAAAGTCTCACCAATAAATTACATTATGTGGAAAACAGAACTTCAGTTTTTGAAGATAAGGTATATGAATGTGAATAGGCATCAACAATAAATAAAAAAGAATTCATTATCAAAATATATAATAATTCTGAGACAATATTAAGAAAACCAAATTAAGAATCATTGCAATCAAAGAAGGATCTGAGATACAGGCTAATGGTATGAATAAACTTAAGGGAAGTAATAACAGAACATTTTTCAAACCTTGAGAATAAGATAGACATTCTGATATAAGATGCACTTGGAACACTAAATGGGTAAGATCAAAAAAGAACCTCTCCATGATGCATTATAATTAAAATGCCTAATGTGTTAGTCAGCTTTTCTTTGCTGTGACCCAAATGCCTGACAAGAAGAAAAGTTTATTTGGATTCACAATTTCAGAGGTCTAAGTCCTTGGTCAGCCAGCTCCATTTCTTTGGGCCTCAGGTGAGACAGAATATGATGGAAAGGCATAGTAGAGGAAAGTTGATCAGGTCATAGCAGCCAGGAAGCATAGTGAGGGGCGGAAAATGACCATGGACTGATATAGTTTACTCCATGCCCCCATATACCTATAGTTACCACTAAGTAGGAGTCCATTAAAAATTTTAATCCATCAAATGAATTAATCTACAAAGGAGGTTTCAGCTGTTCTCTGCACATTCCTGCAGTGCCTAACACATGAACTCTTTGATGGACAATTTTATATCCAAACACTAACACACCTAATATATAAAACAAGGATAGAATTTTATAAATCTCAAGAGAAAAACAACAGGCCACAATTAGAGGTAAACCAATAAGAATAAATTCTTGGTGTTAGAAGAAACTAATATTGAAATGGGTTTTCCAAACCCTGATAGAAAATAATGCCAATCAAGATTGGTATGTCCAGCAAAGCTATCCTTCATAATCAAAGAAGAAACAAAAAGGCTGAGGTTGTGGCTCAGTGGCAGAGCATTTCCCTCGCACATGTGAGGCACTGGGTTCAATCCTCAGCACCACATAGAAATAAATAAAGAAAATAAAGAGACTTTGTCCATGTATAACTAAAAAATATTTTTTTAAAAAAGAAATGAATAAAAACCTTCCAAGATAAGCACAAGGAATTTGTGAGTTCTAAGCCAGCATTACCAAAAATACTATATATAAAAGGAATCAAAAACAAACTCCAGGGCTCATGCATTGACAAATGTCACTAGAAGGGTATGTAAGCAAGTGAGACATAGAACTGAATTAAATATTAAAAACTTATCAGAGTGACAGGAATTTATAAGCCTCTGTCTATAATAGCAGTGAATGTAATGGCCATATCTCTCCAATTAAAAGGCATAAATTGTCAGAGTGGATTAAAGAATAAGACTCAACTCTATGGTGTTTTTAAGAGAGTAATTTTACAGGCAAAGATATCCACATACCAAAAATCAAAGAATGGAAAATGATATTCCATGCAACTGGAGCCCAAAAGCAAGCAGGAGTAGCTATTCGCATAAATGACAAAGCAGACTTTAAGCCAAAATTAATCATCAGAGACAAAGAAGTCTCTTCATAACAGTAAAACGAACAATCCAATAAGAAGAGATGATACTAAATGGTTATGCCCCAAATGTTGGTGCACCTAATTATATAAACCAAAAACTATAAAACATAAACACACAGATAGTCCTCAATACAATACTAGTGGGCAATTTCAACACACTTCTCTCACCTGTATGTAGGTCATCCAGACACAAAATAAATGAAGAACCTCAGATCTAAAAAGTATTGTATAACAAATGGATGTAATATACATCTATAGAATATTTCATCAATGACCACTTTCTTCTCAGCTCTTCATGGAAATTTCCATAAACTAGACCATATTTTAGGTTACAAAAAAAATCTTAGAAAGTATGAAAAAATAATCTATATAATCCATTGCATCTTAGATCACAATAGAATGAAATTTAAAACTTTATGAACATGTGGGAAAGTAAATAAGTAAACTTCATAAAAACATGGAGATTGAAAAATATAGTTTTGAATTATAAATGGATCATAGATTAAATGAAAGGAGAAATTAAAAAAAAAAAAACAAGAATCAACAAACAAGAATAGAGATACAATGCCAAAATCTTGGGACACTGTGAAGATGGTTTTAAGAGAAAAACTTATAGGTATGAGTATACATTGAAAATCCCAAAGAGCCCCAAAAGCAGACAGCATTGTTGAGATATTAAAAATATTCGAAAGATCCCAAATAAAAAGCCTAATAATACATTTTGTCGTTCTAGAAAAACAAGTACAAACCAATTCTAAAACCAATAGAAGGAAGAAAATAATTTTGAGATGAAATTAATAAAGAACAAAAAATTACAAAGGATCAATGAAATAAATTTGATTATAGGAAAAGATAAGCAAGATTGATAGACCCATAACCAAATTAACTAAAAGAAAGAGAAAACCCACATTAATAAAATTAGAGATGAAACACGAACTATCACAACAGACATCTCTGAAATTCAGAGGATTATTAGGGACTATTTTGGAAACTTACATACAAATAAATTGGAAAACCTGGGAGAAATGGACAAATTTCTAGATACATAAGACCTACCAAAATTAAACCAAAAGGATACAGAAAACCTAAACAGACCGATAACAAGCAATGAAATTGAAGCAGTAATAAAAAGCCTTCCAACAAAGAAAACCCAAGGAATTCTCAGTTGGAATTTACTAAACCACTAAAGGAAAACTAATGTCAATACTCCTCAAGTTATTCCATAAAACAGAAAGGAGGAAAAGATTCATTCAGGCCAGTATCACCATAATACCAAAAACAGATAAGGATACCTCAAGGAAAGAAAACTACAATCAGCATCTCTAAAGAACATAGATACTTTTTATTTCAAAAATCCTCAGTAAAATGTTAGCAGTTTATATTTTAAACACATTAAGAAAATTGTACATTATTATCAATTGATTTCATCTCAGGGATGCAAGAATAGTTCAACATGCAAAATAAGAAGTGTTGTTCGCCACAAAAATAGAAGGAAATATACTTAAAACATTACCTGGATCAGTTACACAAAAGAAGGAAATAAAAGGGGTCCTTGTGGGAAATGAATAAGTCAAATCATCACTGTTTATAGAAGATATGTTCCTATGCTAGAAGACCCAAAAACACTACCTGAAGATTTCTAGGGCTGATAAGTTCAGCAAAGTAGCAGAATACAAGATCAACATACAAAAGTCAATAGATTTTCTATACTCCAATATTGAATCTGCTGAAAAAGAAATCAGGAAAATAATTCCATTTACAATATCCTAAAAAACATAAAATATTTGGAAATTAATCTAACTATAGATTATTAATTACTTTAGATTACTACTAATTAATCTAATTACAGAAGTAGAAGACTTCTATAATTAAAATTATAGAACATTTTAGAAAAAAATTGAAGAAGACATAAGAAAATGGAAAAACATCCCATGTTCTTTGAAAGGAGGAATTGACAGTTAAAATGGCCAAATTACCAAAAATGACCTACAAATTTAATGCAATCCCCATCAAAATACCAATAAATTTCTTTTAAAAAAATAGAAAAATAGCCCCAAAATTCATGTGTAAGAGCAATACAAACACTAGCCAAAGCAATTCTAAGCAATATAAGAGATGCTAAAGTCTTCATAATACCCAACTTCAAATTATATTACAGAGTTACAGTAACAGAATCAGCATCATTCTGGCATAACAACAGACATATAAAAGATAGGAAATAGTTGAAGAGCCAGAGAAAAATCCACACAGAGTTACCATATCATCTTCCTTGACTGAGTCACTGTTGGAGTATAGGGAAGCTATTGATTTATGGTTGTTGATCTTATAGCCTGCTATTTTGCTCAACCCATTCATAATCTCTAGAAGTCTTCTGGTGGAGTTTTCTGGGTCTTTTAAATATAGAATCATGTCATCAACAAACAGATATTTTGACTTCTTTTCCTATTTGTATCCCTTTTATTTCCTTTTCTTGCCTGATTTTTCTAGCTAATGTTTTAAGAATATTGTTGACTAAGGAGTGGTGAGAGTGGACAACCTTGTCTTATTCTCAATTGTAGAGAAAATGCTTTTAGTTTTTCTCCATTCAGTATGATTTTGGCTTTGGGTTTGTCATAAATAGCCTTTAAAATGTTGAGGTAAGTTCATTTGATCCCTCGCTTTTCTAGCATTTTCTAGCATGTTTAATATGAATGGGTGCTGGGTTTTATCAAAGGCTTTTATCAAAGGCCTTTTATCAAAGGCCTTTTCTGAATCTATTGAGATTATGTGATTCTTAGCCTCAATTCTGCTTAAGTGGTGAATTATTGAAATTTATTGATTTGCATGTTTTTAGACAAACTTGCATCACTGGAATTAAACCTTACTTGATCATGAGGTATTATGTATTTGATGTGCTTTCAAAAGCAGTTTGCTAATAGTTTATTAAGGATCTTCACTTCTATGTTCATCAGGGATGTTGGTCTATTGTTTTTTTTCCTTGATGTGTCTTTGTCTGGTTTTGGTGTCAGGGTTATACTAGCTTCATGGAATGTATTTGAGAGTGTTTCTTACCTTTCAATTTCATGGAAAAATTTGAGAAAGACTGGTGTTAGGTTTTTGTTGTTGATTTCTGGTTTCATTCCATTACAATCTGATAAGATACATGGACACACACACACACACACACACACAAAATGCACACACACACATATATGGTGGAGTTTTACTCAGCCATAAAGAGCAAAATTATGTAATTTTCAAGAAAGCAGACAAAATTGGAGAACATCGTGTTTGAAATAAACCAGATTCAGAAAGTTAAGGGTTTGTTTTATCTTATGTAGAAACTAGACCGAAAAGGAGAAAGAAATGAATCTTATTAAAATAAAAGGTATAACAGTAAAGGAAGGGATGGGGACTAGGGAGAGGACAAAGGAGAGGGAAAGGGGAAGTATAAAAGAATGCAGGTATGAATATATCACAGGGAAGCTTATAATTATGTGTAATTATAATTCATATTATAATTCAAAATTAATGATGAGAAGTGAAGTAAGATATAAAGAGTAAATGTACTATTACTGTTGTTGCACTAAAGGATCAATAAATATCAATACACAGAATGAAGAGAAAATACAGACCATATGGTGAAAACATTCTTTTTAGAAAGAAACCAATGTAAAAATCATTACATAAAATATGAAGTAAGATCAAGTACAAAATGCTAAAATATTTCAAAGATCCAACATAAAGTCAGTTTATCTGTAAGGTATCTGAAAAGTAAATTCTAAATTTTCCCCAAGGGATATTAATGTAGAGATGAAGCCCTGGTTTATATCATTGACTTTGCACTTGTTTTGATGAGGTCTTGCTAAATTGCTGAGGCTGACTTCAAACCTCCTGCCTCAGCCCCCAAGTCACTGTACTATAGGCATGTATCACCATGTCCAGATGACATTGAGTTTTTGTATGTATGAACTCATTTATCCTTCCATTTTTTCCTAGTGGAATTCAGGAATGATTGTCTGAATCTCTCTGCTGAGATGAGCAGACAAAAAGGAATTTATTTACTGGTAACATTATGATCTAGTGAGGTAGATAGCTTTAAAAAAAAAGAATATAGAGTGGTATTGACTTTGACTTCTCAGAAATGAAGAACAACTGAAATTGTCTGAAAATAAGAACTAAATGTAAAAATGAGTAAATTCATAAGATTAAAATAATCATAGGGAAGAAAGAGACAAAAATAACAGATGTTTATGGGATGTTATAGAATTGTTGGAGCTGCAACAATCTTTAAAGGGCAGTAATGAAGGAACCTATATAAGGTGACAGAATGATTTAGAGTCAGAGTTAGCACTAGAATCCATGTCTCCTCACTCCTGTATTTCTATACTCTCTACCAGAACAGACTGACTTAGTAAATGAGAGTATTTGTACTTTATGATTGGCTACTGGTTGGAAAGAGAACATTAAAAATAAATGGTATGGTGCCTGAAAACTAAGAGAATCGTGGCACTATTATTGAAGAAATTCTTATGTTATAGAGAAAGAAGTTTTATGTAATTCTTTATAGACTTTCTTTTTCTTTCTAGGTAATGCAGATCGTGACCAAGCTATGTGTATGTATTGTTGTCCTTCATTTCTTTGAATAATTCAACTATTTTATGTGAAATCCAGCTTTCAATTGCTTCTCTATTTACAGATTTTCATTACTGGTATCCAAGTTGGGAAGTGCCCCGGCCAATTATATGTGATCCACTCTGCATATTTGTTTTATTACTGAGACTGCTGTTTTTTATTATGTGTGTCATAATTGTTTTGATAGTACAGCCTTATTTTCCAAATATTTTATTGGAACAACAGATGGTATTTACTCCTGAATTATCTCTAATAGAGAGAGAAAAAAACATAGCAGAAAAAGAAGATAAAATGACAGAAGAACAAAAAGAAGAGGAAAAAGAAGGAGAAGAAAAGGAAGAGGATGAGGAAGGTGATGATTTATCACTAACATAAACCAAACTGTAACATTTTAAAAAGCAAAAAAAAAAATTAAATCCTGAGATTTAACATGAAAGAAAATGTACAAACCACTATTACAATATTTTTTATACTTTCAACAAACTTAAATTTGAAAAACAACAATAGAAAAGCAAGCCAAAAACATGTATTGTTCAGGAAGTATTAAGACAAGCTCTTAGACACTAAGAACAGATAAAGGTGTGATAACAAGAACAAAGAAGAGATTTGACAAGGCTAATTAATCTTAAGATTTCACTATAGTGTCCTGATAAACTAAAGAATTTATGTTTTCTAAATATGTCTCCATCTCTGTGTTTTAAATATTGTTAAACATGAATTAATAAATTTCTCAAATATTAGACAAGATTTAATAATGTGCTCAGGACTCTTTAAGTTCAGAACAGCCATTTAATAAATATTGACTTGTTTTAATTATTACTATCATAGTTGTTCTTGGTGGTAGTGGTATTCTCCATGTGGTATCAAGTCATCAAATATTTTATCTTTGTGATGTATCTTTTGGAATGATTTAAGTAGTACCTGTACAAGCTGTTAGGAGATAATTTTATTATTTCTACTTCATGTTCAGTATTTCATTGAAGACCTGCTGTAATTTTTGTCACCAAAGGATAAAAAATGCCAAAATTTTAACTAGTTGTGATTGAGCAATATGACTGCTTCCAAATTTATATTATAAAATAAATACATTTAAACAAGTTACTTATATCTATTCAGTATGTTTAATTAAAGTTTATAAATTTATAAACTAAAATAAGTTAACTGCTTACCACTTGAAATGCTAATAAATGAATAAAAATTCCTAGCATAGGCTAATACATCAAGTGGTATAAACTCTATTATTATTTAGTCATTTCAGTATTATATTAAAGGCCTATTCTAAAGTGGGACAAGATAAGAATTATACAAAAAAAGCCTTAACTATCCTCCTAAATTTGAGAACTTCTGGGGTTTTATTTGTCACATTTACCTTGCTTCTTTGTTTTTCAAGAGCTCTGCATTTTAGAATAATTTTGTTTCTATAAAGTCACCTCTGTGCATATACAACATCCTGAGAAAAAGTCTTAGATTCTTAGGTAGAGAAATGGGGCTGATTTTCTACCATGTTCGTATTATTTTATTAGTAGTAGTAGTAGTGGGAGTAGCAGTATTAATTATTTATATTCAACTTTATAGCTTCCAAAGTGCTTTCACAGGACTATTTAATATTCAGAATCACTCTGCATAGCTGTTATTGCCTCCATTTTTAAAATGAGAAATCTTGGATTCATGAAACTATTTAACCCAGGACTAACAACAAATTAATTTCTAAACATTTTGATGCATGTATAAAGTATAAATTTTTATGACACCATGTTTAATTCTCACATATGCCCAATATTATAAATCTATCTACCTAAATTCAAACCTTCTATATCTAATTTTCTATTTATTATTCAGGTAACTTTGTAGCATATAAACCTTAGCTATGGGCCAATGGTTCTTCATTGGCAACAACATTACCCCTGACATTTGTCAATAGCTAGAAATATTTTATATTATGACCAGGGAAGTGTTGCAGGTATCTACTGGGTACAAACTAGGAATTCTGCTAAACATCCTGAAATGCACAGGGCATTCTCCCACAACAAAGAATTGTCCAGTCCAAAATGTCAGTAGTGCTGAGTTGAACAATTCTACTATAGTCTTATTTACATCCTGAAGATGTGTAAATTTCATATACTTTGGTTATAGTGTTACATTTCCTTACACTAAAGAAAATTGTTCTGTCCTATTTCAGGTTCTCTTTCCTTCACCATTCCATTCTCATATGGTTTCCATGCATAAAATCATCCTATTACTGTGATTGCCTTCTCCTAGTTCTGTTTTAGTTCACTGACCACAGTTGAACTCAATTATTGTCCTTAGTTTAGAGTGTAGGCAGACATTCAAGGCAGGTCTTCACTGGTAGCTAAAGTTTTAATATGTAAGTTTCTGAGGCTATTTAGCATAAAACATGGAAAAAAGAATGAAATAAAAATATAGACAAAAGCAGTGAAAGGTTGTTGTCCTGAAACCCAGTTTTATACCTCCCACATGAACTATTGTGTTTTCCAGAATACACTAATAGATTAATCAGCCAGTAAATTTTCCTTTTTCCTTAACTATTGAGTTGGATTTCTGTAACTGACTCAAGTTACAGATCATTCTTAATATATAGCTATTTTCATTAAATTTTTATTATTCTGAAATAACATGAAAAATAATGACACTAAAACTTCAATTTATGGATATTCTTCATATCACCACATGGTTAAAGAAACAGAGTGTCCTCTTAGGTTTTGTTTCCCAAGTTGGTATTCTAGGCAATAAATGTAGCTCTTTCTAAACCCACATGCCCATATACTTAGAACTTTAGTTTTTAATTTTTATTTTCATTATGAAAGTTACACATTAGCCCTATCAATGAGCCTAAGAGATTATTAATATGAATCCCAGAGAGTCTGGGGAAATTGCCCTTATTCTGCCTCCATGGCATTAAGTCAGGAACATACAATGACTAAGTTGTTCTGGCCCAGACAGTATGGCATAGTGGATGAGCATTTGGTTCATGCCTTAAGGTAATATCTATTCTAGTGTGCATTGTAGAACTCTGAGACTATCAAGGTGCCCCTGGACCAGGTGTGTCATCTCTAGCAAGAGTCTATACTAAATATGTGCAAGAATGTTCTACTATATGACTAGGCTTAGAGAAAGACAGATATGCTTCTAGTCATTCTTTCATTTATACTTTCACATCTACAACTACACATCTGCTGGTGACGTTTAGTACTACCATTTAGTATTCCTGTTTGCACTCTCATGGTCTTGGATAATGTTGCAAATTTGTCAGTCTATGTCCTAAAGTTCTTTTGTGTCCTTTGCATAAGTAAAGCCTGTCTGATGTTCTGGAGTATTAGTGCCTTGTCTGTTCATGGATCTATTTATATTGCCATATTGGCAATAAAAATAGAAAATGAAAGCAGAAAATGAAAATGACACAAGGACTCCATATTAAATATAGATAAATATTTATGGGGGAAAACTCAGGTATAATAAAGGATACGGAGATGATATTGTGATACCATGTTGGTTTTCTGGTGGCCTTTGATTTAGCAATGGGCTTAAACAAGTATACCAATAAGTAGTTACAAAATATTAGTGATCCAATGCTGTTTTCAATCTTCCATTTAAATAGTCAAGTCAAGTATAAGCCAAGTGCAGTGGTTCATGCCTGTAATCTCAGTGACTTGGGAGGCCAAGGCAGGAAGATGGCAATTTCAAGGACTGCCTCAGCAACTTAGTGAAAACTTGTCTTAAAATAAAATAAATAAAAAGGACTGTGGGTATAGCTCAATGGCAGAGCACCCCTGGTTTCAATCTCTAGTACCAAAAAAAATAATGTCATTTCTTAAAACCATATAAAGGTGAAGGTTGTTAGGTTTGCTGTGGAGCCTCAATTTTCCACAATAGTTAAGGATAGTGCTGAGTTATAATGGAAACTACACAATAGCAGGCCAGGGAAGAACAGGCATAAATACAGAATATTCATATGGAATAGACCAAAGAAAATGGACAGAAACTTGCTAGACAGGGATTGGGGACTCTGGAGGGAATAGAACCAGCATTCATTGAGCACAACCATGAACCTCTTCTGATAACCATTAGGAAACCAAGTTGATTTGCAGTGGCAGGCTGTGGTGGAGTTGTGGAGGAGGGGGCATTGGATAATACCTTTTCTTTTCCTTCCATGGCAGAAATTCAAATTTGTCCTGAAAAAGGGAATTTATGAAAGCAAAGGCCCACTAACAAATTGAAAATGCCACCTGTCTGGAGATTCTGGGAAGTATTAGATAGAATGTCTAAAGAAAACTTTTTTAATCCAAGAAGCACTAGTGTTATAACTCTTTATTAAGCAGACTTGATAGACCTCATAAATAGAATCAATAGAGGAAACCATAATCACTAACCTGTCTCGAATATGCCAGTTTGGGGGAACAAAACTACAAAGCCTGCGGAGTACGAAGGGGCCCAGGAGGTCAATTGGAATGATGACAATCAGGCCACTCTTGCTTCCAACCCTTAGTTCCTACTCTCATATATTCTTCCTGTTGAAGACATATTCTTACAGAATATTGCCTTTAGTCTGCAATTTTAACTGCCTCTCAAGAAACTGCCCCAAGGCTCTATCAAGCCAGGAGTAAAACTCGTGGATTCCATAGTTAGGCTTTTCTCCTGAAACTCCTTCATTGTGAAGTGAAATGTCTGATCGGAAGCTGGTATGTGGTGTTCTGTGCCTTTGGATCAGATACTGAGTCTGAGAGCAGAAAAGTCAAATCTATACCCAGAATAGGTGTCGATTCCAATAAAAAAGCATCATTGACTTTTCCCAGATGAATAGGGCCCAGTGTGCTAAATTTGCCAACAATTGCCATCTAGCATCCTCAAAGAATAGTGCCGTTTTGGGAACTCAGCACTCACCTCCACTGTTGACAGGCTGTACATGTTCAGGTACCTAGTTCAGCCTTGATAAGCAGGAGTCCATGCAAATGGGCCTGTAGTTAATATTCATGCATCCCATATGACCATCACACTAATTCTGAGTGACCAAAGGATAAAGACTGGCTAATGTCAACTGGTTGTGTCATTTTGACTACTGGATTGTTCAATGTTTCTATTGGGCACTGGTTTTTTTTTGTTTTTTTGTTTTGTTTTGTTTTGTTTGGTACTGGAGATTGAACTCAACCACTGAGCCACATCCCCAGCCCTATTTTGTGTTTTATGTAGAGACAGGGTCTCGCTGAGTTGCTTAGCGCCTCGCCCTTGAGGCTGGCTTTGAACTTGTGATTTTCCTGTCTCAGCCTCCCAATAGACACTATTTTAATTAGCTTTTCATCTCTGTGACAAAAATACCCTACAAGAACAAATTAGAGGAGGAAAAGTTTATTCAGCACTCACAGCTTTAGAAGCCAACCCCATTGCTCTGGCAACAAGGTGAGGCAGTGCATCACAGTGAAGGAAAAGCTGCTTCCGCTCATGGTGGAGTTAAGAAGCAGAGAGGGAAAAGGGGCCACAGGGAAAATGCATCATTCCAGGGCACAGTAACCTACCTCCTTCAGCCATATCCTACCTGCCTGCAGTTACCATTCAAAGGAGGATTGGCTAATTAGCTGACAGCTTATATAATCCAATTATTTCACATTCCTGTGTTAATACAGGATCTTTTGGGGGATAGCTCATATCCAAACCATAACATTCTGCCCCTGTTCCACAAAAGCTCATGTCTATATCACAATGCAAAATGCATTTAGTTCATCTCCAAGAGTTCCATAGTATTAAACAGTTTTAGCATTGTCCAAGTCCAAAGTCTCCTGAGACTCAAGGCAAACTCTTCACCATGAACCCCTTTAAAAATCAAAAGCAAGTCACATATATCCAATACACAGTGGCACAGAGTAAACATTTCCATTCCAAAAGGGAGGAACGGGGACAGAGAAAGAAGGGATGGGGACAAAGTAAGTCCAAACCCCAGCCAGGCAGACTGGTTCCTTAGCTCCAGCTATAACTGTGTGCAGCATCCAGAACATATGGTGGTGAAATCAGCCCTAACATTTTGCTGTTACTAGTTTCTGCATGGATGAGCTCTCTTTTAATCTGACTTTCTCCACAGCCAACAGATTTTCATGGCAGACAGTCCATGTTACTGGCATCTCTTAATTCCTGTGGTCTCCATTCCAGCCTTGGCTTCTCCTTCAAAGCTTCATACATCACCTTCTCAGGGGCAGTCTGTGGGGACTCCTACACTACTACACTTTACTTGACCTCCCAAGCCTTACTTTCAAATCTCAGTGGAAAACTCCATGACCATCTAACTCCAACATCTTGCGATCCTGCAGGACTGGCATCATGTGTATGTGTCATGAGCAGCATTTGCAATTAATAATTACTCAAAGGCAGATTGTCTTTAAATGCAAGTGTATGTTTAATCACAACAATCATCAAATATAATTAACTAATGCAAAAAGTGTTGGGTGTGCTGGAGCACCCCAACTAGCATTAAATGCACACTAATTAAACACTATAAGTAAGTTAAACTATCCTAAGGCAACTAAACACTACCAGCAATTCACACAATCCTCAGGCAACTAAACATTACAAGTAATTCACACAACCCTAGGGCAACTACAAGCTCCAAAATACCTCCAATGCCAGGCGACTTCTCTTACCCAAAGAGCAGATGTTGACCTTGTCTGGTGGTTCTCTTCAGCTAATGGCTGAACATCAGGGAATGGTGGGGTTGATCCAGGAATAGATAGCAAGGTGGCTGGTCTCACTGATGCCCTTGGAGCAAAGCCCACAATGTGGCAGTACAAGCAGTTTAAATGCAGTTGGTGGTATAAGGTGGTGATTGGTTACACCCAGTAAAAGTCAATGTCCATTAGTTAGGTCCAGTGAGATAGTGTAATTGCAACTGGGCCTTTCTTTGTGCATGTGCATGGAGCTGAGCTCCCTACCAACTGTAACCAGTCATTGCTAGGCGGGCCTATGGTTAGGTACCCCTTATCAATTGCAAGCAGGCATGACTAAGCAAGTCAATGGCTGTTGTTCCTTATGGCCAGAAATTTAGTGAATCCCCAGCATGTCCAGGAATGTCCATGGCATATGCTCTGTGGGAAAGAGCTGGCCTTCATGTTCCCAGTATAAAACAAGAAGCCTGGATGTGTCCTTGGACCAAGCTGTTATTGTGGACACAGGCCCAGGTTGAGCAACCGTGGCTCATGACCAAAAAGTTCTGTGTCCTCAGTTCACTTCTGCATCCTTACATAACCGCAAAGCTAGTAAAGTAAGCACACTTGTAGGAGTCTGGCACCAGAGGTGCCAGACTATAGTGCATCCAGGTAGGGGTCAGAGTGACTTATATATACTCCTGAGGGGCTTTAATAAAGGATCATCATCATCATCATTGTTGAACATATAGTCTCGAGACTTGTCTTGTCTTTTGTGTGTGCGTGTGTAATTCTTATCCGCAGTACCCTCGCCGATTCTGGTTTCACTTTGGGCTGGTGCAGGCACCGGCAATGCTCCTTACAGTGTGCTACCCAGGTGTGCTACAAGCTCATGCAATACCTGAGCCCTCTGGAATCATGAGAGCCTGCATGACTCAGCATGGTGAAACAACTTCCTAGGTACACCCCCACACACTGGATGAGCAGGTGCCCCTAGGATGTCTTCTCAAAGAGATTTTTTTCTTTTATATCCTTTAGCCTGTAGTGAGTAGTTCTTACAAACACTTGAGATGCCCTCAAGGCATTTCCTATTGTATCTTTGTAAAGTATTTAACATCTCTTTAGGAGCTATAATCCCTTTAACAAACACAATTTCCAGAATTATATGTACTTTTTTGGCCAAACTGCGAAATTTTTAAATCCTTTAGCTTTACTTGTTGCTCCAGTTTTCACAGTAAACCTGTCTAAAAACAGCCAACAATATCCTTGACACTGACTGAATACTCTGCTGACTTGAAATTTCCTCCACCATTTTCATTAGTCTGTCACTTTTAAGTTCAGCCTCACATGAAGTCTCAGGACATGGCCAAAATGTAACCAAGTGCTTTGCCAGAATATAACATGAATGGCCTCTAGTCCAATTCCCAATAGAGTCTTCAATTTCCTCTGAAACCTCATGAACACTGTCCACATTCCTATCATCATTGTGATCTTCTGAGCTCCCACAATATCACCCATTAAACTCTACCTACAACATTTCAAGGCTTTTCCAGCCTGAATTTTTAAGTTTTTCCAAATTTCTCTTGAAAACCATTTCCAAAAGCTTCGGTTGGTGAACCACATGATCAGGTTAGTCACAACAGCCCTGCTCCCAGTACCAATTTCTGTTTTTATTAGCTTTTCATTGTTGTGACCAACATACCTGAAAAGAATAATTTGGAGGAAGAAATGTTTATTTAGGGCTCACAGTTTCAGAAGTCTCAGTTCATAGTCAATGCCATTGCTCTGGGCCCACACAGTGGAAGAAAAACTGCTCAACTCATTGAGGGTTCAGGAACTGGGGGATATGGAAGGGAAAACAGGGAAGATACACCTTTCCAGGTCATGCCCCCAGGGACCCACCTCCTGCAGCCTGTCCACTTGCCCATTGTTGCCAAGCAGTCCATTTGAACTAGAATGGACTGATTAGCTTATAGCTTTCACAATCCAGTCATTTTCATATTTTTGCATTAATACAAGAGCCTTTGAGAGACACCTCATATCTAAATCATAACATGCACTAACCTATAAAAACACATCATTCCCACTCCTATATCTCCACCCATATGCCATTGTTTCAGACCCTCTTAATTCTGATCTTCCAATCCTTTTCTTTATAAACCTCTGATGTCTTTTCTGACATGGCAAATATTTATAAAGAAAAGTGCAGATGGGAAAGATGTTAGTGGTGACAGAATCAGGCAACTTTATTTTTTTTATTTTTTATTTTTTATTTTTTAAATATTTTTTCAGTTGTTGATGGAAACAATGTCTTCACTTTATTGCTTTGTATGTGGTGCTGAGGATCGAACCCAGGGCCTCACGCATGCAAGGCAAGCGCTCCACCGCTGAGCCACAATCCCAGCCCGCAACTTTATTTTATCCTTAAATAGTAGAGAACACGAGAGTGTGTTTTTAGCATTCTTACTCCACATGTCTGCACCTTCCTTAGGAAGAAGGATCTAGAAGACTCCAGCACTGATTCAATTGTAACATGGTCTATGGCTATGGACTAGAATAAAAGGCTCTCCTATATGTACAATAATGAATGAGCATTGTGAATGCAATCAGTTCCTAATGGTATATCTGTAATTTGGAAATAAAAGTGGGAATTGTAGGTTATGTAGTCAATATTTTGGTTCCCCTCCCTAAGAACTCAAGGGAAAAAAAAATTGCTGATAAAACAGCCAGGCAGAAATGCAAGAAACTTGACATGGTTTGGAAGTTATCAAAGAATTGAAATGTATACCAAGTTTCTAAACACCATGGAAAAGATCTGAAAGCATTTTGCTGTATTACAGCATTTTCAGCCTAGGCAAAATGGCCTGGCTCTTGCATATGGTTTCTAAATCCTATGCGAAAAGTATGATCTTGTCAAAACAAAGGGTAATGTTCATTGATCTCAGAAACATAAGAAAAGGTCAAAAAGAAACTTGATTTTTATGAATCAAAGACATAATTAAGAAAAAGCAGTGAAATGAGAAGTTTCTGTTTTTGTGTCTTGGCCAAGAGTAGGAGGATATAGTTTTGTGAACTAATCTTGGAAAATCTAAACCTGAACATTTTTAGTCAATCGACGTATACAACAAATCCTGCTAGCTAGTCAGAACTATTGCTAACTAATACTGGGAATTATGGAATCAAATATTCATAATTAGGTACTATTCAATAAACTGGGAACCCTAACAGAACCAAAAGGCAGAGGAAGGTACATTCTTTCCTGGTGCTGGGACACCTTCTTTTCCTGCACTGGGACATTAGAATTCCAGGTTCCCTAGCTGTTGCACTCCAGAGCTTGTACCAGCAGCCCTTCAGCTTCTCAGACCTCCGGCCTTGGACTGAGAATTACACCATAAAATTACCTGGTTCTGAGGCCCTTAGACTTGGGCAAAGCTAGGCGATCAGCTTTCCTGGCTCTCCAACTTGCAAACTGCTTATCAAGGGACTTCTCAGTCTCCATTATCACATGAGCTGACTCCCCTAATCTTTTATCTATCCATCAATGTCCTGCTGGTTCTATCTTTCTGGAGAACTATGACTAGCATACTCCATCTCTTTTTTGGTTTTATTTATGACTGGCTACTCTCTCCTTAAGCTCAGTGTCTACATTCAGCTCAGTGTTTATACTAAACCATAGACAGGATAGGCAAGAGCCTAGGGCCCATAAATACTTTTAGGGACCCATGAAAATGCTTTAATTTTTTTTTATAATAAGAAAGATGAATGTAATAACAATAAACATGATCATGAATTCATCATTGTTTATATTCTTTTTTTTACTGGCAGTTATATATTTTTTAATATTTTTACAGAAGAAGGAAACTACAAAGGTAAAAATGCCTAAGGACCAGCCCTGCTTAGATCTGACACGTTTGTTCTTATTTTTGTTTTCAACTAAATTTTGGGCTCTTGTGCTTTCAATGGAGCAATTTTATGATTCCACTTTCTTTTCTTGGCATATAAATTAAACATTTTTCTTACTTTTTTAGTGGTTGCCCTAGACTTTACAATATGCATTTGTAACTAATCCAAGTCCACTTTCAAATAAACTATATTGCTTCATAGGTAATGATTACCTTATTACAAAATAATTCTAATTTTTGTCTCCCATCCCTTCTATCATTACTGTCATTCATTTCACTCACATGTAAGTGTATGTAATATGTGCACATAAGAAATATATATAACCATACATAATCAAATACATCACTGAGGCTTTTTTCTTTCTTTGTGAAGATCTGAAAAGTATTTTATATTTTCTTTTTTAGCAGTACTGGGGATCAAGCCTAGGGCCTCATGGATGCTAGGAAAGCCCTCTACCACTGAGCCACATCCACAAACCAGATCTGAGATTTGTATCTATATTATTTTCCTTCTCTCTGAAGAGACTTCAGTATTTCTTGCAAGGCATTTCTATTGGTAACAAATGCTTATTTCTCTGAGCTAGTCTTTTTCTCCTCCACTTTTGAAAATAAAATTTCACAAGGTACAGAATTTAGGCTGGTGTTTTTCCTCCTGGTGTTTTATCTTACCCCGCTTTCTTTTTGCTTGTGTGGCTTCTGAGAAGTCAGATACAATTTGTATCCTTTCTCCTTCATAGAGAAGCTGTTTTTATAAGGGTTTCTTTCAGCATTTATTCTTTATCTATAATTTTCTTTAGTTTGGAATGATATGCCTAGGTCTAGTTATTTTAGTAGTTTTTTGTTTTGTTTTGGTGGCATTTATCCCACTTGGTATTTTGTGAGTTTCCTGCAAGATAGTAAGGGACCACTACAGGGACAAAGGGTAGATAACACTCCCAATGTGTTAAATCATGACCTATTAACAATTCAGAGTACCATAAAAGCTGGATGAGCCCGAAGCCCCAATTATAACAGAGACTTAGAGAAGTTGCATTTGCTAAAAATCACTGCCTCTTCAGTTGGGCCTGCAGATACTCAACTGGTATAACTAAAAGCAGGATAAAAGCTTAGCATTTTTTATATCTGTCACCTTTATTACCTGAAACCTTGGGTCAGTTTACCACTCAGCTCTGTATATAGGCACATTAATCATTTAAGGAGTGTTCATTTAAAAAAGATAATACCAGGTTTATTAGCCCTCAATATACCTAACCTATCTCATCCCCCTTGTAGACTGAATGAGTACAATAAGGTATTTTTCAAGATTTGCAGGACATTTGCAGGGACTGCTATTTTACAGAGTCCTGTTCCAGAGCCCTGGGAGTCACCTCTAGAAGCCTTCAGTCATTGGCCTTCAGACTCCAGGTACAAGGTAGCCTGCAGTCAGGTCACCCAAAGATGAGATTGCTCAGCAACTACCCCATGACAGGAACTAAAGTTGCCCCCTTGGCAAGAATAATCAGCTCCTGGGAACCAGATGACCCCCTTAGGCAATAAGGACTTCTTTATAGCCACAGGCAAAACCAGAACAGAGATAATGAACAACCAGATGCTAGCCCACCTCAGTAACCTGATAACAGGCTTGTCTCCTTCCTGGTCAGGGAGTAGTCTGATCTAATCTCTCTCTCCCTCAGAGCTGCCTCCCCTCCCCTTAAAGTAAAACTTCCCAATTAAAGGCGTTCAATCCTGGGTACCAAAAAAAAAGGTGTTCCTTTGTGAAATCCTTGGCCCAGTTCTCATTTTCCTTGTCACCAGGTCAGAAATCCCCATCTTCTCTATTACCTTGCTCTGTGGTGTGATGTCTATCATTAATTTGGGGGAAATTCTCAGTCATCGTTTCAAATAGTTTTTCTGCTTATCTTTTTCTTTTCCTTCTGGTATTCTTCCACATATTTGTAACTTTTTAAAATTTGTTTTTATTTTTTAAAACAAAAGAATACATTTCAAGCCATAGTACACATCTGAAGCACAATTTTCCATTTCTCTGGTTGTAAACAAGATTGGGTCACACCATTTGTAACTGTTGTAGTTACCTATGGTCCTTGGATAGTCTATTCTGTTCTTTACAGTCTTTGTTCTCTTTGCTTTCCAGCTTTGGAAGTTTCTGCTGGATATATCCTCAAGGTCAGTGATTCTTCAGCTGTGACCATTCTACTAATAAGTCAATCCAAGACATTCTTCATTGATGCAACAGTTTTTTCATCTCTAGCATTTCTTTTTGGGTCCTTTTTATGATTTCCATCTCTCTGATTCCATTTCTCATCTGTCTTACATGATGTCTAGTTTATTCATTAGTGCTTTTAGCACATTAATCCCTACATCCTTTCCATGACTGGTTCTAATTGTGTTCTGCCTCTTCAAATTTTGTGTGTGTGTGTATGTGTGTGTGTGTGTGTGTGTTGTTTGTTTGTTTACCTTTTAGTATGCCTTGCAATCTTTTTTCTGATAGCCAGACATGACTTTATGTACCAGGTAAAAGGAATGCCTGTAAATAGTAATTAGTAATGGGATACTAAGGTGACAAGGGAAGGGAGTTGTTCTGTCATCTGATGATTAGGTCTCAGTCTTTCAGTTAGTATGTGTCTCTCTGGACTGTGTACTTCCCAGGCAACTTTCAGTTCCCTCTCCCTTCTCTAGGGGGACAGGATGGCTAGGGTAGGCTCAAATTGGGTATTCTCCTTCTCCCAGGTCAGGTGGCCTCTGATAAAACTACAGGAGGTGAGGCTTTGGTTAAATAGTCTCTGCTGAGTGCATACCTTATTAAGAAAATCTAAGTGCTCTGAGGTATTTCAAAATGGTGGTTTTACTCCTCCCCCTGCCAGAAACAGGAGCGGATTTTTCTCTGGTATTTACTGGGAGGACCTGGTAGAACTCCTGGAAGTAAAACTCAGAAAACCATGGGAAGCGCCTCCAGTGACTAGGTTTTCCCTGAAGGTTTTAACTTGGATTTGTTCACATTGAGCCTCTAGCAATTCATCAATTACAGTTCAGGTTTTCCTACCCTGGCACTGGTTCCTGCAGCAGCTTCTGTTCATGATTCTCTGCTCTGGTGAGTTGAATTCCTTTATTTGCCTGTCTCTTAAACCTTGGGGAAAACAGATTACTCTGTGTCCTCTCCTCTTTTGCAAATCCAAAAAGAGTCATTGATTTTTCAGTCTGTTCAGCTTTTTTCTTGTTATTAGGATGGAGTGGTGATTTTCATACTTGTTATAAGCCATAAATTTCCCCGTTAGCATTTTAAGTTAGAATTATTATTATTGGTATTGTATTTTAACGAAAACTGATACTTCTTAATGCAGTTTTCCAATTCAGGAAACAGGCTCCATGTTTTTCAATTTATTTATGGACTGTCGCTCTTCTTTCTTTTCTTGTGTTTGTGTGTGCTGGGGATGAAACCCAGGGCCTTGGGTGTGCTAGGCAAGCAGTCTACTGCTGAGCTACACCCCCAGCTTAATTGCTTTCCTCTGTGGGACACTATTTTTTTTTCTCTGCCTCTCAGCTTTTTATCCACTGCTTATCTTTTTATTCCTGGAGGCCTTCTCCCCTTGTCATGACACATTCCTGTACTCTAACCACGCAGCATATACATGTGCATACATTTGATTCCAGCTTAATTTCATTTATATATAATTATTAGGACTTTAATATTTAATGTCAAAGGGATCTTTGCATAAAAGTTATACTCTGCATCTATTTTAATGCTAAATTTATTGCATATACTCTAAAAACAATAAAAATCAATTTTCTTAAGCATCTAACATTTTTTAAATAATTTTAAAAGTAGCTTATAATTCCAGCTTTAATATGACATAACCTATGATTGCGAAATTTAAAGCAAGAAAAAAAAGTATTTTATAAATACAATGAAGAAAATACTTTGTCTTATTTCAAAACCTCTATGCTTGGGTATAATTATTTCTTTATGATTTCTACTCTGATTCCTTGATAGTAAGAGTAATGTTCATTTTGCTAACTTCCCAGGATGACATCTAAGGAAAAGTAGATTCTGTTATGTTGCTGTCCTTAAAATTCTGGCACTGAAGAATTAGTACCCCAGGCTAGATACTATATTCATTTTCTAGAGGTACAGTAGCAAAGTAACATAAATTGAGTAGCTAAAAACAAATTTATTCTCTCTCATTTCTGGAGGCTGGAACTTCAATACTAAGGTCTTGGCTGAACTCAAGTCTTCCAGCTTCTGGTAGCCCCAGGAATTCTTTGGCTCAAGAAAGCATTACTCTAACTTTGCATAGCCTCTTTCCGCTGAGGACTCCGTCTTCACACAGCATTCTCTTCTCTTTTTATAAGGACACTAGTCATACCAGGCTAAGTCCATTGTAATGAGCATGTCTACACTTGATTACATCTGCAAGGGCCCCATTTCCAAACATTCCGACTTATAAGGAGTTAGGGTTTTAACATACCTTTTGGAGGAACACAGCTGAATCTACAATATATGCTTTGGCCACAGATCCTAATATCTCTCTGAATAACTTTTTCTGAAGTGACTCCGTTTTTCTACCTACGGCATGAAGCAGAAGGTAGCTATCCCCAGTGTATTCTCACTCAAATATGGGCAACTGTGCCTTCCTTCTTCCATGTCTGAAATGTGGATGTGAAAATATGGATAAAACTGTTGTCTTCTGACTTCCAGATAAAAAGCAGGGAGTGTGAAGGCCACATACCAATGATAATGAAGCAAGAATAGTGAGAGGGCTTGAAATGTCAATAACATCAAATCGTTGCTTCCCTGGTCTGGTTGCTTTTGCCATCTTTGGAATTATTTTTAGAATAGCTATACCTCATTGTGGTTAAGTCATTGTAGATAAGTCTTTGTGCAACTAACATAACTTCTCTCTCTCTGAAAACAACCTCAAAACAGTGAAACTGAAAACAAAACAGCTTATGGTTCAAGACTGTGTCTTCCTTGTTTCAAGTTTGTGTCTGTAGGCTTAACTGCTATACAAGCCTGTGTCAATCATGTTTATTAGTGATTTAATATTGGCATATTCTAAAAGCTCAACAGAAACAGCATCTTTTTTATTTATTTTATTTATCTATTTATTTATTTATTCTACTTAGGTATACATGATAGCAGAATGCATTTTGATTCATTGTACACAGATGGAGCACAACTTTTCATTTCTCTGGTTGTATGTGATGTAGGATCACAACACACATGCGGTCATACATGAAGCTAGGTCTATGATGTCCATTTCATTCCACCATCTTTACTGTCCCCATGTTCCCCTCCCCTTCCCTTCCCTTTGACCAAATTTCCTCCATTCTTCCTGTGTCCCCTCCCCCATTATGGATTAGCATCCACTTATCAGAGAGAATATTCGGCATTTGTTTTTTTGGGATTGACTTACTTCACTCAGCATGATATTCTCCAACTCCATCCATTTACCTGCAAATGTCATAATTTTATTCTGAGTAATAGTCCATTGTATATATATATACCACAGTTTCTTTATCCATTCATCTATAAAAAGGGTATCTAGGTTGGTTCCACAGTTTAGCTATTTTGAGTTCAGCTACTATAAACATTGAAGTGACTGCATCCTAGTAGTATGCTGTTTTAAGTCTTCTGGGTATAGACCAAAGAGTGGGATAGCTGGGTCAAATGGTGATTCCATTCCAAGATTTCTAAGGAATCTCCATACTGCTTTCTAGACTGGTTGTACCAATTTACAGTCCCACCAGGAATGTATGAATGTGCCTTTTCCTCCACAACCTCGCCAACACTTATTGTTGTTTGTATTCTCAATAATTGCCATTCTGACTTTCATGAGATGAAATCTTAAAGTAGTTTTGATTTGCATTTCTCTAATTGCTAGAGATATTGAACATTTTTTCATATGTCTGTTGATCAATTGTATATCTTCTTCTGAGAATTATCTGTTCAGCTGTTCAGCTCCTTGGCCCATTTATTGATTGTTTTTGTTTTTGTTGTTGTTGTTGTTTTGGTGTTAAGTTTTTTGAGTTCTTTATATATCCTGGAGATTAGTGCTCTATCTGATGTGCATGTGGCAAAGATTTGTTCCCAGAATGTCGGCCCTCTGTTCGCTTCATTGATTGTTTCCTTTGCGAGAAGAAGCTTTTTAGTTTGCATCCATCCCATTTATGGATTCTTGATTTTACTTCTTGTGCTATAGAAGTCTTGTTAAGGAAGTAAGATCCTCATCTGACATGATAAAGATTTGGGCCTATTTTTTCTTCTATTAGGCATAGGGTCTCTGGTCTAATCTCCAGGTCCTTGATCCACTTTGAGTTGAATTTTGTGCATGGTGAGAGATAGGGGTTTAGTTTCATTTTGCTGCATATGGATTTCCAGTTTTCCCAGCACCATTTGTTGAACAGGCTGTCTTTTCTCCAATGTACATGTTTGGCATCTTTGTCTAGTATAAGATAACTGTACTTAAGTGGGTTTGTCTCTGTGTCTCCTATTCTGTACCATTGGTCTACATGTCTATTTTGGTGCCAATACCATGCTGTTTTTGTTACTATAATTTTGTAGTGTATTTTAAGGTCTAGTATTGTGATGCTTCCTGCTTCACTCTTCTTGCTAAGGATTGCTTTGACTCCTCTGGGTCTCTTACTCTTCCAAGTGAATTTCATGATTGCCTTTTCTATTTCTATAAGGAATGACATTGGAATTTTAATTGGAATTGCATTGAATCTATATAGCGCTTTGGATAGTATGGCCATTTTGACAATATTGATTCTACCTATCCAAGAGCATGGGAGATCTTTCCATCTTCTAAGGTCTTGTACAATTTCTTTCTTTGCTGTCTGTAGTTTTCATTGTAGAGGTCTTTCACTTCTTTTATTAAATTGATTCCCAAGTATTTTGTGGTTTTTTTCTGAGGTAATTGTGAATGTGATAGTTTTCCTAATTTCTCTTTCACAGGATTTATCACTGATGTATAGAAATGCAATTGATTTATGAGTGTTGATTTTATATCCTGCTACTTTTCTGAATTTATTATTAATCCTAGAAGTTTTCTGGTGGAATTTTTTGGATCCTCTAAGTATAGAATCATGTCATCTGCAAATAATGATAGTTTGAGTTCTTTTCCTATTCGTATCCCTTTAATTTCTTTCATCTACTTGCTCTGGGTAGTGTTTGAAGGACTATATTGAATAGCAGTGGTGAAAGGGGGCATCCCTGTCTTGTTCCCATTTTTAGAGGGAATGCTTCCAATTTTTCTCCATTTAGGATGATGTTGGCCTTGGGTTTAGCATAGATAGCTTTTACAAAGTTGAGGTATGTTCCTACTATCCCAAGTTTTTCTAGTGTTTTGAACATGAAAGGGTGCTGTATTTTGTGAAATGCTTTCTCTGCATCAATTGATAAAAGCATGATTCTTATCTTTAATTCTATTGATGTGATGGATTACGTTAATTGATTTCTGTATGTTGAACCAACCTTGCATCCCTGGAATGAACCCCACTTGATCATGGTGCACTATTGTTTTAATATGTTTTTGTATGTGATTTGCCAAAATTTTATTGAGAATTTTTTCATCTATGTTCATCAGGGATATTGGTCTGAAATTCTCTTTCTTTGATGTGTCTCTGTCTGGTTTTGGAATCAGGGTGATACTCGCCTCTTAGAATGTGTTTGGAAGGATTCCCTTCTTTTATATTTCATGACATAGTTTGAGGAGTATTGGTATTAATTCTTCTTGCAGGTCTTGTAGAACTTGGTTGAGAATTCATCTGGTCCTGGGCTTTTCTTGGTTGGCAGGCTTTTGATGGCATCTTCTATTTCCTTGCTTGAAATCGATCTGTTTAAGTTGTATATGACCTCCTGGTTCAGTTTGGGTAGGTCATATGCCTCTAGAAATTTGTTGGCGTCTTCAGAATTTTCTATTTTACTGGAGTATAAATTTTTCAAAATAGTTTCTAATTATCCTCTATATTTCAATAGTATCTGTCGGGATATTTCATTTTTCATCACAAATTTTGGTAATTTGGGTTTTCTCTCTCCTTCTTTTCATTAGGGTGGCTAAGGGTTTGTCAATTTTGTTTATTTTTTTCACAGAACCAGCTTTTTGTTTTGTCAGTTTTTTGAATTGTTTCTTTTGTTTCAATTTTGTTGATTTCAGCCCTGATTTTAATTATTTCCTCACTTCTACTTCTTTTGGTGTCGGTTTGTTCTTCGCTTTCTAGGGCTTTGAGATGTAGAGTCAAGTCATTTATTTTTTGACTTTTTCTTCTTCTAATGAATGAGCTTAATGCAGTGAACTCTCCTCTTAGCACTGCCTTCATGGTATCCCAGAGATTTTGATATGTTGTATTGGAGTTTTCATTTACCTCTAAGAATATTTTTATCTTTTCCCTGAAGTCTTTTGTTATCCATGCATCATTCAATAAACATATTATTTAGTTTCCAGGTGTTGGAGTAGTTTCTATTTTTTAATCTGTCATTGATAGCCATTCTAATTGGGGTGTGATGACAGCTTATTATGGTTTTGATTTGCAGTTCCTTGATGGCTAGTGGCATTGAGCATTTTTCATGTATTTTTTAGCCATTTGTGTTTCTTCTTTTGAGACGTGTCTATTCAGGTCTATTGCTCATTTTTCAATTAGATGACTTGTTTTCTAGTTTCATTCCATTGTAATCAGAAAAGATACAAAATATGATTTCAATTTTTAAAAAATGATCAGGACTTGTTTTGTGGCCTAATAGTTTACAGTGGATAAGGTTAGATTTGCTGATTAAAAGAATGTGAACTCTGCTACTGTTGTTAAATGGAATGTTCTGTAAATATCTGTTAAGTTCATTTGGTTTGTAGTATAGTTTAACTCTGATGTTGTTTTGGAGGTGCTGTCTGGATTACTTGTCCATTAAAAGTGAGATATCATCCGGGCATGATGGCACATTATTGTTTTAAGTCATGCCTCGTGGGTCTGCTTGATGAGTTGGAGTCCCGAGAGAAGAAAAGAGGTCTTCAGATGAAGTGGGGTCTCACAAGATGAGGTTTTGGGGTGATGGTCCATGGAGTCACTTCACCCAGACTCTGGGGGTAGGTAAGACTGCTCTGCCAGAGCAAGACGCAGAACCTGTTTATTCCAGGAAGTACAAAAGCTTATATAGGGTCCTCAAACCAATCATGGCCCCAAAGTTACAACCAATGAGGCACACTCTACTGGTTGTGTGGTTTATCAGCATAGAATAGGAAAAGAGGGAAGGGAAGGATTGAAGGTATGAGGAATGCTCCTATAGCACATGCTTGTAATATCAGCAGTTCAGGAGGCTGAGGCAGGAGGATTCCAAATTCAAGGCCAGCCTTAGCAACTTAGTGAGATCTTGTCTCCAAATAAAAAACAAAAGGGACTGGGGATGTAACTTAGAGTTAAAGCACCACTGGGTTCCATTCCCAGTGCCAAAAGCAAAAGAAATCCCCCACCATTATCATATTTAAACCTATATCTCCCTTTAGGTCTAGTAGTGTTCATTTCTTAAAATTGGGTCCCCTGACATTAGGTACATGTAGATTTACAACCATTCTTGTTGAATTTACCCCTTGGTCATTATATAGTGAACTTTGTCTCTCCTTACTCTTCTTATCTTTAAATATATGTTGTCAGATATAAAGATAATTAATTCTGCTAGCTGTAGCTTTCCATTTGCTTGGAATATCTTTCTCCAACCTTTCACTTTCAGTGGGAGCATATTTCCTGGTGAGGCAAGTTCCTCATGGGCAGTATATTGTTGGGCCTTGTTTTTTATATCCATATAGCTAGTCTGTATCTTCATTGCAGAATTTCTCCATTCATATTCAAGGTTATTAATTATAAGTAAGAACTTATTCCTGTTATTTTGTTGGCTTTCCTCCAGTAGTTTTGAATATTATTTATTATTGTTATCTTCTTCCTCTCATTCATCTTTGTGGTTTGATAATTTCCTGAATTGATAATGTTTGATTCTTTTCAATTTCTTTCTCTTTTTTTGTATCTGTTCTTCAAGTGAACTTTACATTTTCACATGCTTTCTTGATTATCTTTCCTTTACTCAAATGGAGGATTCTCTTAATATGTTTTATATGGCTGATCTGGTGGACTTGAACTCCCTCAGATTTGTCTTGTCTTGGAAGAACTCTTTTTCTCTTTGTTTCTGAAGGATAGCTTTCCCGGATAAAGTATTCTTGGGCAGTAACTGTGTTGCAGGATTTGGACTAAATCATCCTGTTCCCTTCTGATGTGTAGGGTTTCTGAGGGAGATCTGCTGTTAGTCTAATGTGAATATCTTATGTGAATACCTTTCAATATGACTTGCATTTTTCTCATGCAAATTTTAGAAATTTTTGTCTAGTACTTTTGACAGTTTGGCCATGGTACACTATGGTAATGATTTTTTTCTAGTCGTTTCTATTTGGGATCCTATAAGCATTCTGTACAAGAATGTTCATTTCTTTTCCAAGATTATAGAAGTTTTCTGTCATTATTTCACTTAATAGGTTTTCTACACCCTTAACATTTGTCTTCTTACCTTCATGTATTCTGAAAATGTATTTGTTCATTTAATGTTTTCCCAAAGATCTTGAATGATCTCTTTAATCTCTTTTATATATTAGTTTTTCTTTTCTGACAGGGATATCTTTAAGCACTTGTCTTCAAGTTCATATATTCTTTTTTCTACTTATCAAGTTTGTTGAATTTTAAACTATATTTTTTAAATTATTGACCTCTTCATTTCTCAGATTTGTTTGATTCATATATCTCTGCTAAATTTTTCATTCTTATCCTGTATTTTCTTCCCCCTTTTTTTAGCTATTTATTTTTTATTCTCTTGGGCCTTATTCAATTTTTTTTATAGTTACTCTTTTAAATTTTTTTATTAGGCTTTTCATTAGAAAGTCTTTGCCACTTTCGTAGTGTGGCCTTTTTACCAAGAGGCTTTTTCTTGAAGATATGTCTTAGGTATTAATTTGTTATGCAGACTTGGTTTTGATTCCATCTAGGCCCTATACTATAGTTTCCCTATAGCTTCTTTGGCTGATTAATGACTTCAAGCATGGTGCATATCATGGTGGAACCATGGTAAACCATGGTGTGGGATGCTTACTGTGTGACCACTCCTACAATGGATGTGGTGGCCCCTGTCAGGCAAGGAGGTTTCTCAGGCATCATTACTAGCAAAGGCCTCTGACCTTGGCAGCCCCAGGTGGTGGTGAATCACTTGTTCTCTGATCAATAGTGGTATGGGCCCAGATGCTATATGGTAGAGGGAGTGATGGGAGCTGCAGTACCCCATCTATGGCACCCACACCCATTCCTGACAGCAGTGTATGGTCAGAAATCATGATGTTTCTCTCTAGAGCTGCAGGGGCAGTGGCCACTTGAGAATGGGGCCTTGGACAGAGCTGGGCAAAGTTCCTATTACAGACCCCTTTGGCCATGTGTGCCTTGGGCAGAGAAACTCTCAGGGCTTTTCTCTTCTGACTTCTTCCCCTAGAGTGGCATCTAGAGACATGCATATTTGCTCTCAGGTCCCCTAACCATATGCCTGGAAGCTAATTAACTCCTAGAACCCTGGAGTTGCTCAAGGCTCCTTCTCATGCCCCCATTGGCAGGACAGCAGCAGCAGAAATCCTAATGTTCTCTCCCCACCCTGTCAGTAACAGGTGCCTGAGTGCTATGCAGTAGGTAGGGGTGGTGGAAGCTGCCTGAGTATCTGCCTTTATCCTGGCAGTAGCATGTGTCCACATGCAACTGGCAACACCCTGGGTCTCAGAGGGAAAGCACCCTGATTTCCTGATTCTTAAGGACTGCACTCTCCATTTTATTCCATGTTGTCACATCTATTCTATACAAGGCAGGACACTCAGTAGACTTGGGCCACAGTCACTTAGCTGGGCCACACTGGGTTCATGAAGCAGCTACCCTCAAAGTCGGTATATATGGAAAGTCGGTGGGGTCCCACAGATGAGAATATGCAGGAGTTTGTCTACTACACAAGCCCAAATTCAGACAATAGCTCCCTTCTCGAGATGGCTCCTAGCTACAGCACCCTGGGGTTTTGCTGGAGGATAAGATCTGTTTCCAAAGTAAGATTTTGTGCAGATTTTGGGTTACTTATCTAAATGAGATACAAGTCTATGAGGATTATGAAACTTCTCAGTACCTAGGATTGCCAGCATCTGCACTGACAGTGTTTTCTGGGATTCCCTTTTTCACTTTTACTACTGCATTGGTAAAACTTCCTCCCCTGAATGTTGAGCCCTGGTGGCAGATGCTGGGGTGTTTTGTTCTTCCATGCTATTGACCAGGTCTCTGAATTTTACAATGTGCTAATCTCTTCTTGCTCATTTTCATATTTTCCCATAGTCACTCACCCCAAAGTGAGTGAGTATATTTATATATATATATATATATATATATATATATATATTCTATATACCTGTTACTTAGATTCTTCTTTGTGGAGAAAAAGGCCGAGTACTGTGAACCTCTATTCACCCATCTTGTCTTTCCTGTCCACAGCTTTTGAGTAAATTCCTGAAATCCTGAATCTTTTGCAATATCACTTTGCAGTTAATTTATTATATTGATCTTTTCTTGAACTTTTGGATATTTACTGTACAAATAGCAAAAGACCTACAAATAGTCTGACTCTTTCTCCAAGGATTGTAATTATATAGAAAGTAATTACAAAATTGTATTTGTGTGTGTGTGCGCGAGCATATTTATGCATGCACAGACATGTCACAACTACTTTAGCTTTCCTATGTCACCTTGTAACCTTGATGCCTTGAATAGGAATCCTTGGAAAATGAGGATGCCTGTGTTTAATTGTTCTACAAGTATATATTAGGACAGAACTCTGTAGAATCTTCTGATAATGAAGCACAGTGGCATTGTTACCTACTTCCTAATTTTAATCTCATACTGACTAGAAACTTGAATTTACTAGGATAGTATCACAAAGAAAAACATTTACAAGTATAGGTTTATACACAAATTCCTAGTTGAACATATTCCTAAATATTATCATTCCATACTTTCATATTAGTTACTATGTCCTTACTGAACATTATAGATCATTTATTGAAAACAGCACTGTCTGATAGAAATATAATGCAAGCCCAGGTATTTTTTAAAATTTTTTGCAGGTACATTAGAAAAGTAAAAATAAGCAGATGAAATTAATTTTAATAACATATTATTTAATCCAACACATCCAAAAATATTATCATTTCAAAATGTAGTCAGCATGAATACTATTAAGGAGATATTTTGCATTTTTCGTTTCATAATAAGTTTTTAAAATCTGGTGTGTAGTTTTCACTTAAAGGAAATCTGAATTTAGGCTAGCCATAGATCATGTGTTCAGTACCCCTATGTGTTTAGCAGCTATGCTCTTAGGCTGTCCAGACTTAAGGATTTAGCTCTTGCAAGAGCTCAATTTCTTCAGCTTTAGAATTTAACTATATCTAAGTTATCTTGTTTTAATATGATTTGACATAGAAATTCTGAATTAGAGGGTGTCATGGACAGAATATTTGCATCTCCTCAAAGTCATATCTTGAAATTCTAGCCCACAGAATGATCTTAGGAGGTAGTTTTTGAGAAGTGATTAGACTCAGATGAGGTCATAAGGGTGGAGCCCCACATGGGATTAGTGCCAGTAGAGGAAGAGGAAGACACCAGAGCAGGTACATGCTTTCTCCTCCTCCTCTCTCCCTACCCCATGTGAAGACATGACAAGAAGGTGGCCATCTGCAGGCCAGAAAGCAGACGTTAGCCATGAAATGAATTGACTGCCTCCCAGAACAGCTGTGGGACTTCCTGTTTCCAGAGCTGAGAAATAAATTCTATTGTTTAAACCACCAAGCCTGGGCTAAGACAGAGGGAAAGACAGTGAAAGGTGATGTGGTAATGAATACAGACTGCTGCTGCTTCCCAGTTTAGTGGGAAAGGAAAACATGGATGAGAAGTAAATTAGAGAACAAGGAAAGGAGGTGCTTAGGGAAGTCATAAAGTGCAACACAGAAGAGATGATATTCAAGTTGGGCCTTGAAGGATGAATAGGAATGTTACAGAGAAAAATGTGAGATAGTAATACTCTAGTCAAAAGGAACAGAAACACTGAGTCAGAAATGAAGACCTTGACAACTGGTGTCTGGTGAGGTGTTTTATGAAACTGAACTTCAGGAGATGGTCTCCAGGGTGGGTAGGTGGCCTAAGGATTACAAAGGGTTTGTAGCAATTACTGCTGAAAATTAAAAGTAGATCTGATTTAAAATATAGCTAAGAATCTACGTGGTGATGATTCCCATCCACATCGCTTTTCTGCAGTTCCACTTAATAGAAACTAAAACTTTTTTTTCCTTTGTCAAGGACTGGCTGAGTTAGCTAACAGGGGGATCCTAAGAGTGAGAGTACTGATGATGTTGGTATGAACATGTTTGTGATTGTTGGTTCCGGGGCTAGACAGGATGGCATTAGGGATGATAAGCTGAAAGAATAAGGTGATAAGACATCTGAAAATCATGATAAATATGGAGAGAAGATTTAGTAACAGGAACAGTGCAGAGTTTAATAAGTGAGGTGGAGGGCTGGACACGGTGGCACACTCCTGTAATCCTAGCAGTTTGGGAGGCTGAGGCAGGAGGATCACAAGTTCAAAGCTAGCCTCAGCAACTAGTGAGGCCCTAAGCAATTCAGCGAGACCCTGTCTCTAAATAAAACATAAAAAAGGGCTAAGGATGTGGCTAGGTGGTTAAGTACCTCTGGGTTCAATCTCTAGTACCAAAAAAAAAGAGGTGAGGTAGAGAATGCTGTGATCAAAGACTAGGAATCTGGAGATACAGTAATTCTAGTAGAAAAAGCCCAGGATATGTCTACATAAGTCTTTTGTTAAAATCAATGGAATAATGTTGGTTAAGAAAGTTTTGGGAAAGAGTGTTGGAAATTCAAATGAAGATAAAGACTCTAGGGCAAGCCTAAGTCTCTAAGGGTTATAGAGGTCTTAGGATGATAATAGTAAAAATTTAGTATAAATGAATGTCATATGTTTCAAATTTTACAGAAATAAGGATGTGTAGCACTGATCTGGAGGCAGCAATGGGAAGTTAGGAGAGTTTCCGTGCCAATATCCCAAAATAGAGTGAAGAAAGTAAATGAGGCCTTCAGCCTCAGCACTTTGCCAGGGATAAGATGTCACTGGGGAAAAAAAGTACTATGGTGTAAAGTAGTGGTTCCCAAACTTTGACCATATCCCAGAAACACTAGGAAGAGCTCATTAAAATCACCAGTGGATCACTGTGGTGTGGATATTCTAATGTATATCAAAGAGTAAAAGCCATTTTTATAAAGAAGAGGGACAAACTGAGATTTTTACTTCTTTCATTTACTGTGTGAACTTGAGCAAATTATTCAACTCTGGTTCTCAGTTTCCTCATTAAAAATGTAATTCTAGAATACATGTGTCTCAGAATCAAGTAAGTAAACATTAACACAATATGCTATGCTGTTCTGTCATGAAAAACATAAGGTTGGTGGTCGTGGGTCATGATAAACTGGCTAAAGATAGCTGCCCTCTTTAAGGCAGTGGAATAGTCCAGCAGGCACCTATTAGCCTTCCCCTGTCTCCATCAGGGCTGAAACTAAACACAGAGGAGCAAGGTATGTTACCATGGTAACTCCACACTAGCTCTCTCGGTCTCTCCATATGAGAGCTGATTTCCTGCACACAATTTGCAGTCTGTACAAAACTCTTCTCAGTGGTTAGCCACAGAGAAGCCACAGAGAAGCTGGTAGTGCAGCTGCTAAAACATATGAATTATTCTCTGAGGGTCACCTGAGCAGAGGCACTGAAGAAACTTGACAGAGCACACAGTGAGAACTTGTCTCTTGCCGTGCTCAAATTAGAATAGCATTACTCCACAAAGGGGGACAAAAAAGGAAACCTCAGGCAGATGTTTATACTGAAACTTAACAAAGTCATATTTCAACCTCAAAGAATTCTCATTAAACTAAGAAATGCTATAAGAGGATATGAACTTTCTTTAAATGTTTTGCTCTGAAACATTGATGCTAAAGAAAGTTATAAAAAGCATTTATAGAAAGGCAAGTGTAGAAATGTTTGAGTTTAGAAATGCATGTTACTCAATTCTCATCTTCACATTATCTTCAGCTCCAGTTTTTAAAAAGTGACTGACCTGTTTAAGGATGAGCAGAAATAATCCCAGTGCTTGTAAATTTGGTTTGAGAGCTGGCTCTTTAATCACACACACAAGAAGTCAAAGGCAAACTATGGAAGTTCCACTTTAGAATCCTCTTTGGAAAATCTGTACCTCAAGATGAGCTAAAGTTAGGAAGTGATTAACTAAAATTTGGCATGTAAAGAGAGATGTTATGATTCAGATCTGGAATTCCCCCCAGAGCTCACATTAAAGGCTTCATATCCAATGCTGCAATGTCCAGAGGTGGGGCTTTTGGATCACGAGGGCTCTGATCTCATCAGCGTATTAATCCATTGATAGCTGAATGGACTGCTGAGAGGTAGTAGAAACTATAGGAAATATGTCACTGGGGCATGCCCTTGAGGGCTGCGGCTTACACCTGGCTCCTCCCTCTCTTTCTCTGCTTCCTGGCTGCCATGAGCAGAACAGCTTTCCTCTGCCTGCCCTACCATCTTTTTTTTTTTTTTTTTTTTTGTGGTACTGAGGATTGAACTCAGGGGCACTTGACCACTGAGCCACATCCCCAGACCTATTTTGTGTTTTATGTAGAGACAGGGTCTCACTGAGTTGCTTAGCGCCTCGCCATTGCTGAGGCTGGCTTTGAACTCGCGATTCTCCTGTCTCATGCCCTACCATCTTGATGTTCTGCCTCATCTCATGCCCAAAGCCATGGAACCAGCTGACCATGGACTGAAATCTCTGAAACTGCGAGCCAAAATAATAAAATTTCTTCCTCTAAATCATTTTTCTCAGGAATTTGTCAGAGGAATGAAAAGTTAACTAACAAAGGAGAGAAAAGAGGAAGTTCTTAAATATGCATATTGACAAGATGCTTTCTTTTACCAAACTAGTCAGGCTCCTCTAAGCCCTCTTCTCTAGTAGCCCTTGATCTTGGCCCCTTTGCTAGACCTGTATAACCTAATTTAAGCAAAATTCCTGTTAGGCCAGTTTAGAAAATATTCTCTCCTGCCCTCCATAGCTGATCACCCAGGCCTCATTTCAGCAAAAGTTCTGCTAAATTCATCTTAACAAGTATCCTCTGTTCCCTCAATGTCTCTTCTTACTAATTTTCTCTCTACTGACCCTTCCTCTCATGGCTCCACTCTGGTCCTTAGCTACAGCTTCCTCAGTGTTTTCATTATATTTGTAATTGATCCCAGTTCCATATTGATATTTTATCCCCCTTTATTACAGTGGTTTCTGAATAAAATCTATCTTTACAACTTTACCACCAGTATCTGCCTCTTAATCTCATTAACAGTATGCAAAACCAGGTATGCATATGGGTATACTTATAGTTCCAATGTTTAAGAAAATATATGTCATAATGTGCATATGCTAATGATAAAAATATAAATTATTACAAATTCTAAGAGTAATTGGATACTATTCCTTATATACAAAAATGACACATCATTATTATTATAACATAGAGAAACTGGAATCCAAATAGCCAACGTAATTTACATAATATGCATTAATTTGAGAAAACATTGTACAGCCCTTGAAATGTTTATGAAGAATTATAATAACCAAAATTATAATTATGAATTAATGGTTAGGAAAAAAAGAAAGACAAAAAATTAAATTATGACCTCAAAATCTCTGCATGTCTTTTACATATTTTTAAATATAGATGGGAGCTTTTATAATATGCGTGTATATGTATCTATGTGTGTGTGTCTGTGTGTGTACACAAGACTGAAAGAAGCACACCAATATGTTAAGAGAGAGAAACCTCTGAAGTATACTGACAGATTTTTTTCTTTCCTTTTCCTCTTCAAAAAGTCAGGATTCCTAGTTGCAAACAAACAAACAAACAAACAAACAAACTGCTCTAGCAAAGTAGAAAAAGTCTTTATTAAAAGAATTAGGAGGCTGATGCAATGATTAATGGGGCTGGAAAAAAAAAGTCTCTAGGCTAAGCTTCCTGATCTCACTGACAAGAAAACCATCACAGTTGCTGCTAAGGAGCAGTAAATGCTAGGAACCAAACTTCTACACTGATGACTGCCAGCCCTTCTAGCAAATCATCACCTCTTAACCTATAACCTACAAAAGTTCTGTCTGGTACTCTCCATCCAGAAAAAATAGAAGCTTCTTTCATAGGGTGTTTCCTCATTTTTCTCATTTCGAAATCAAAGTCTTGCAAGGTTTTGAGCAAAGAAGTGACAACTAACACCATAAAAGGATAATTTTAACAGCAAGGAAGAGAATATAATGTAGAGGGGAAAAAAAGGAAGAGAGAATATTACTTAAGAAACTTAATAATCCAGGCAGTAAAGATAGGTTGATAGAAGAAGTGGTGAAAGATGGTTGAATTTTGGATATATTTCAAAGATAGAGTAAATAGAATTTACTAATGACTTACATGTGAGGAGTGAGAGAAAGGGAAGTTAAAGATGATTCCAAGAGTTGCCTAAGACTTTGGGAGATTGGATGATAATATACTGAGATAGGGAAGATCATGAGTGAAGATGATAAGGAGCCAAGTACAGCAGGAGGGCATAAGACTGGATATGTGATGTGAAAAATGCTTCCCATAATGACTAACACCTAGTAGCACTGGGGGCAAGGACCTCCTGTTGATTCAGAGTATAATTCTGGCCACATTGGGTTTGTCTGATAGAAATCTTTTCTTCACGAAGAATAAAGAGCCTCCTAGGAGGGCATTCACATTAAGCGCAACCCAGTAAAAATTTCTTTAGATATGGACCAAGAGGGAGGATTCTGATAGCACAGATACTATCATTTGGATTTATCTCCTGATTTAAACCATATGGGAGAGTAGGGAAGGCATAAGTAAACACTGAAACCATCTGGGCAGGCAACCCTGCTTTAGGACCTACCCTGAGGTTCAAAGCTCCTTGAAGCAGCCTTGACAGAAACCCAGGGAACAGTGGCCACATGAGAGAAAAGTCCAGCATCTGAGAAGCTGTATAATCAGTCAGTGGAAATGGACTTCATCAGCTAATGTGAAACAAACCTTTGGAAAATTTTTAGTAAGGATTTTGGAAGGATGTGCGGTCCTATGTTAAATAGTTGTGGGTAAAGTGTCGGTGCTGTGTGTGTTACTCTGGAGGAACTATTCTAACTTAATCTCTGCTTAGGAAAGAAGACTCTGGTTCTAATATGTATTATCACTTAAAAGAGGAACTGAGGAAAGGAAAGTAGAAAGAGCACACAAAAAAATGAATTACTTTGATTAAGTAGAAGAAATTGAAAGAAAATACAACATAGCCAGATCTTAGTAACCACAGAGTATTCAGTGTGGCTATAGTAATGCTTGAATATACTAATATGATTAACACCATCCAGAGAACTACATGTAACCCCTAATAATTTAAGCTAGGCAAAAGACATTAAAGTAAAAATCAACTCTGAAAATTATATATTTTAAAAAAATAATTATCTTTTAAAATATTTTTATTTGTTCTTTTTAGTTATACACGACAGTAGGATGTATTTAGACATATCACACATACATGGAGCATAACTTCCCATTCTTGTGGTTGTACATGATGTGGAGTTACACTGGTCATGTACTCATATGTGAACATAGGAAAGTTATGCCCAATTCATTCTACTGTCTTTCCTATTCTCATCTTCCTCCCTTCCCTTCATTCTCCTTTGCCTAACCCAATGAACTTCTATTCTTCCCCTCCCCGTGTTGTGTGTTAGCATTGGCATATCAGCAATTATTTTTGAAATTACACCTTTAATTGTTGAATAGAGAAATTAAATACACAATAAAGTTAAAAAATCAAAGCATAGAAACATAAAAGTGTTTAGGTCTAATAACTAAAAAAGCCATTATTTCTGTTTTATGCATTATTTTAGAAGTAATGAGTGCATTTATTAGAGCATTTCTCTGGTCCAGGGTCTTTGTGTGTGAATACCTTTGAATAAGAAGTGGCATTTATGTACCATGTTTCACCTAAATCTCTAGAAATGTTGAAAAACTAACTATAAATTATCACTGCAGGTCATTCAATATATTCATTTCTACTATTAGGAAAATAAGATACTGATTTGGACTATCCAAATGAATACCAGATTATAGAGAGCCATGCGTGGGCTGTGTGTGGACCACCACGCAAGAGTCCCTCACAACACTATGGACTGAACGGCTGCAAGCGCAGCCCTCTGAGATGGGTGTGACCTGCCAAGATGCCAATCAACCTGCTGACTGCAAGACTCCACCTTCTTCCTGCTTTGGGAAAGAATGTTCAGTGAAAGGTCTTTGAAGTCTCCTGATATAAATAAAGCACAGTGGAGGCCATTTTGCCATATGCCATTTTTGCCAGTTGCTGGAAGTCAGAATTATCTGACTGTGGGCCTGTCCAACCCTTGTGTTTTGAAACTATTTTCTGTGTTCTGTGGTTTTTTCACCATCTTCTTTCTTTTAGCTAGTTCTTTTACTGGTCAGGGAATCTCATCCTTGTCATCCACATGGGAGGTGGAACTGACACCAGAGACAGTTTGTGAAAAAATTACAGGATGATCTATTAAAAACCAAATCTAACATCATTCTGAATAACTTGTGTCACAATCCACTGTGAATCTGTAACAATATTTAGAATGTCAAGATATAGTTTTTCTAACAATCAACTTGATTTCCATCTCTTTTCTAAATGTAATGCTATAACTATGAAAATGTTCTGTGCTGAATGTAGTCTCCATGTAAACATGAATACTTAGGGTCATAAAAGGGAAGTAAAGATAACACTGGTTGTATTGTAATGTATTGTGACAAACCTTCTCTAAGATCTTTTTATAAATAATTTCTCAATCAAATTCTTATCAATCCAATGACACCTATTAATAACACTACTGTCATCCCCATTTTATAGCTAAGGAAATCAAGGACAGAGGTGTCAAGTGTGCAAGGTCATATAGCCACTACAGAGAACTTCATTTGAACCCAGTCTAAAAAACTCTCTCTTACTACAAAGAAGATTTGCAATAATACCCTATGTTAACATCTTACTAGATAGCCTTGATCTAGTAAATTGAACTTTTTTTCCTCAATATTTTCATCCATAAATGGAAATAATATATATGCACACAGAGATGAGGCAAGGTTATTGTGGCATCACAGTAACATAAGGAGTATGAAAAAGCCTAGCACCCTGCTTGTCCTCATTGCTGATGACCTCAGCAAGCATGGTCTCCAACATCAGTTTCTTTTGATAAATATGAGGAGCCTCGTGCAGAAGGAATGAAGTTAAGTAAAGCCATTTTACTCCGCCCCACAACTTTAATATCTGATGATAAGCTACTGTGAAAGCAGATCTTAGACAAATTCTGTTAAATGTCTTGACATCCATTAGTAGTTATGAGAACAGTCCTACTCTCTGCTCTTAAACACTCCAGCCAAAAACTCAACAGACACCCTAAAGTCAAGCCCAGCCAGTCTTTGAGTCAGGGGAGAGGACAGAGGCCTCTTGTGAAGTGGCAATTCCCTGGAATGCTGTACCAACTGTACTAAAGATCTAAGTATAGCTACTTCTTTACCCCACTCATGCAGTGGCAGGAGAATATGTTCAATTTTCCTATAAATCATCCATCTTGAATAGCATTCATTTTGCCAATGAAAATTATTCTCTAATATGTCCTATTCTAATTAACACAATATTTGATGTCAATTTGTATAACCATATCTGAAATTCTAAGACTACCTTTGAAGTGTGGATTCCTGATGTCACAATGTGACATTACTTTAAGACTAACTGTTCCTAGAATGTGGATTACAGTTAACTTTTACACACTGGCATAAATCCGACTGCATTATACCAAGTAAAATCATACAATATGAGTGACATGTTTTGCTGATTAATATTAAGTCTCTATCCATTTCTGGACCTTCTGTGCCCTTCCCCACCCATACCCCAATAGAAAAGATACTCGAGCTTTTTGGAACTCAAATGTTTATAGAATCTAATTAGCAAAGGTGGAATTATAAGAAATTCCACATCATTTCTACCCCAAAGTAAAAAAAGGTCACCATGTATCTAAATAGCTATGTATAGGATAGTAAAACAAGGGTGAAGTTTTTTCCATATATGTTATGGCTTGGATCTGGAATATCCCCTGAAGATTTATGTGTTGAAGCCTTAGTACCCAATGCAGCGATGTCTAGAGGTGGGGTTTGGGGAAAGTGATTGGATCATGGGGGCTCTTACCTCACCGGTAGATTAGTCCCTTGAGGGATTCATAGCTGAATGGATTATTGGGAGGTGGTGGAAATGGTAGGAGATAGAATTTAGTTGGGTCCTCATAGGTGTTTATCTGGTCCCTGGCCCCCTCCTTTTTCTCTCTGCTTCCTTGGTCCCACAAGCTGAGCAGCTTTCCTGGGTCACACCCTTCAGTCATTGACTTGCCTCAGACCCAAAGCAATGTAGACAGCTGACTATGGACTGAAAGCCCTGAAACCCTGAACCAAAACAAATCTCTTTCTTTAAGTTGTTTTTCTCAGGTATTTTGTCACAATGATGATAGTTAACAACACAATACATAATTATTTTTAACAAACTATTGCTTTGTAAAAAGGAACTATTGCTGGGAAAGAGGTATATCCTACTATGCAATGATAATCACAATTAATACTGGGAAGTACTGACATCCTTTTAGTCATTTATCTATACGTAAGTTTATCAAACTGTGTATATGTGTTAATTTGCACATGATGTTGAAGATCCCATGGCTCTCCAAAATAAAAGTTTTAGTTTCTTTTCTGATTATAAAAATAGTATATTCTCACTATAAAAATGATTAAATTAACAAGGAGTAAAAAATATGGTAAAAAGATATCCTAAAATGCCACCATTCAGTAATGATCACTAAAAAAAAATCTCTTTCTTAACACATATGAATATTTATCAAGGAGTCTATGACAAAGACCCAGGTAAGGACAGAAAAACTCATAACAAAGTTGCAAGCCTACTAAGAACTGGAGGATTGCATTTGCTTCTAGTAAATTTTCTGTTGTTCTGTGACAAACCAGTTCCATGGGCTTTTGAAGTCCTAAGAGTGTGGCTCTGACGATTTAAGTTGCTCTGCATAAGAACATCAAATGGTCTCTCTGCTAGCAGACTTTCCCTTTTGTTCAGTATTTTTAAAAAATTATAGGAAAATTATTAATTCATATTAATACCAAAATGATAATGCTGGTCCTTGGGAATTATATGTGTACAATGGGAACTGCTCAAGCAACCACAAATGTCACTGAATTTGCTTGCTTACAAGGTCTCATTTTTCCTATTCTTTTGTTCAAAACCCAAACCATCTAGCTCACAGAAACCCAGAAGAAAATGGGAAGTATGCCTTGGATCAGACTGCCACTTCAAAGTGGAGGAAGATCTCACTTTTGATTATCACTACAGTGATTTGAACCTCAGACAAGAGGCTTACCTTAAGTCAATGTGATGGGGAAAATGCTAGTAAAAATCAAGCACCGTAGACAAAATTTGAAATTAGAAAAGTGTTTTATTAGGTTGTGTATGTGTAGCAACAGTAATGTTCGCCTTAAGTTTCTGTATTTTTTTTAATTCTAAAAGTTCCCAATTAGAAATTCTTCTGCTACCCCATTCTATTTTCCACATTTCTTGTTTTTTTAAAATTACAGATGTTTTCTAAGACTAGATCACACTCCACCCATAGCTAAAATCCTCCAATGACTTCCCATCATCTTGGCGATAAAATCCAAATCATTGGCAGAACCTACAAGTCCTCCTTGATCTGATTCTTACCTTTGTCCCTAGCTGGCATGAAAGCACTATTTTGGTTCTGAATTTCATGAGAACCAGTATCATGTTTCCCCACTAGCCAAAATCAATACTTGAAAACCATATATAGGGAGGGAGACTACATGTGATGTTTTTTCTGTATTCTTCCCCTGACACCATGTTTCCAACTTCACAACTAGATATATTTTCTCTCTCAGTTTTATTCATCTCTCCAGCCCTTTTTCTATTGATTATTAGGTAATAATTCTAGTCTCAGACTAGATCTCACCTGCTGTACCACTCTACCCTTTCCTAGGTGGATGAGCATCCTTTTCTATTGAGTCTGTACCTCTCTGTGCATTTTTCTATCTAGAGCTTGAACAGCTTCTGTTATAGACTCCCTTGTCACTATTATCTCACAGCTCCTACCACTGTAGGTTGCATAAAAATAGTAACTATATTTTTAGCTGTATATTACTAAGCCAAATATGCAGAGCAGGAATTTAATGTGTTAATCAATATACTAGCTAATTTATTTGATCCTCTCAAACCTCTACAATTAAGGAGATAGAAAAATCCCTGTTAGCCTCATTTAGTAGGTGGCTGGAACTTAGTATGTTAACTTGCTCAAGGTCTCACAGCTAGTTAGGAGCAGAACTTAAGCTAAAATCTGAACAGTTCTCTCTCCCCCTCCCTTTCCTACACACACACACACACTCTGTCTCTCTCTCTCTCTCTCTCTCTCTCTTCTACTTTTGTGAATGAATTCCAGGTCAAGTTATGATGTTAATCAAATACAGCAGTCCTCTCTTATTCATGGTTTGAATTTTATAGTTTCAGTTACCCAGGGTCAACCATGGTCAAAAAAATATTAAATAGAAAATTCTAGAAGTAAAAAATTTTTAAATTTTAAATTGTGCATTTTCTGTGTAGCATGATGAAATCTTACACCATCCTGCTCCATCCTGTTCCATCCTGCCTCAGGAAGCAAATCATCCCTTTGTCTAGTACATATACGCTGTATACATTATTAGCCCATTAGTCACTTAGGTATCTCTGTTATCAGAGCAACTCCTTATATCACAATCAATGCTTGTGTTATTTTACTTAATAGTGGCCCCAAACCACAAGAGTAGTGATGCCAAAAAATTTTTCAGCACATTGGTATAATTTTTCTATTTTATTATTAGTTATTCTTACTAATCTCTTACTGTACCTAATTCACAAATTACACTTTACCATGGTCACATCTGCATAGAAGGAAACATAGTATAGATAGGGTTTGGTATTGTCCACTGTTTCAGGTAACAACTGATAAAGAAAACTCAGATAAGAGGGAAATATTGTGTTCTCACCACTTTCTGTTGAGACGAGTCTTAAAGGTTTTTAAAAACATGTTGCAAGTCAGTCACAGAAATAAGAGATTTTTTTATTTAATTACCACAACCTCCATAAAAATTTGTAGACTGTTATTTCTGGAGACTCTTGGATTTCTTTTGGAAATACCTCCCAGCTCAGAACAAAATCTGAAAGGTCTGACTCAGCCTCTTAAAAATTATGCTAGAGTACATGTTAGAATAGGTGCTGTTGTCACCAAGAACCACTGACATGAAGGGTTAAGATTGCAAAACCAGCTGCAAACCATATATGGAGAAACCCATTTCTTAAAACTTGTGATGAACTCATGTTCTGCTTTCCGTTTTCTCAAAGCTGAAGTCAGCTATGCTTTGTGAAGCGGCCAGCTGAAGACAGAGAGGCCAGCTCCCTCAGAAACCGTGGCTCTGGATTCAGCCTGCTGCGGCTTTGTGCCAGCTGGACTGAGCATGCGAGTCACACTTGCTACAATGACCTGGATGGTTTCTTTTGTCTCTACTTATTCATATGAGGCAAATACTTTGCCAAATATTGAAAATGAAGATTTCATCAAAGAGTGTGTTCGAATTCATAACAAGTTCCGGTCAGAGGTGATTCCAACAGCCAGTGACATGCTGTACATGGTAAGGAGAAAAAAAAAGAATATTTGTGACATAAGTCAGTCAAAAACAGCTTGGGTGTTAACTTTGGGGACATATTCTTGGTAATCCTGGATGATGATTTTGCTTATGATTAATGTGTGCAGTAAATTTACAATCTGTGATCAAAACACAGTTTAGCCCTTTACTCACCGTTTCAAAAGCAAGCACCACAAGAACAGTGTAGTTCTCTTTTCAGACCTTTACTTTCTTCATCATGGGGGAGCTGCTGCTGCTGCTGCTGCTTCTTCTTCTTTTTATTTTCTTCCCCATTAATGTTTGTGAGGATTCTTTTGGTTTCTGTTTTGTCTTTTCTTGTCTCTACGCTCATTTTTTTTTGTTACCCTCTCAGTAAGGCAGCGTGGATTCTAGGGTAAAAGTTGGGATTTCAATTCTGAGTTTGATTCCCAGATCCGTGGCTTTGAGTTGTTTTTTAACTTTTCTGAGCTGCTTAAGATAAGGGCTGTTGTGGCTAATAAATTGCATAAAATGTGAAACAGTATATACTATCTTGCACATAATTAACTGTCAGTGAAATATTGGTCTATCTTCCTGGCTTAGATTCTAAATTCCATCAAACAAGATTATCATATTTCCTCAGCTCTAGTTAGTGCTTGAAGAGTGTTTTAGAGAGGACCTACATACATCCTTCTATGTCCTCATATCACACACCTCATGTGCCTTTTAAATCCCTGACTGCTCACCCCAGTTACATTGTTGTGGAAGATTCCATTCCTGACTCCCATATTATTTAATAATTCCTTTCACAGACTTGGGATCCAGCACTAGCCAAAATTGCAAAAGCGTGGGCAAAAGCTTGTCAGTTTAAACATAACCCACAGCTGAAATCACACAAGCTGCACCCAAACTTCACTTCACTGGGAGAAAATATCTGGACTGGGTCTCTATCTTTATTTTTGGAATCTTCATCCATCTCGAACTGGTATGATGAAATTAAAGACTATGACTTCAACACCCGAAGATGCACAAAAGTCTGTGGCCATTACACTCAGGTAAGTATTGCCCAATAGTTCTTTTCTTGGTTTTGTTTTGCTTGTGGAGCTGAGGATTGAACCCAGGGCCTGGTGCATGCTAGGCAAGTGCTCTGCCACTGAATCGCATCCTTAGCCCCCTGTTTTTGAAACCATCTCTTCAAGGAAGAGGAGAAAACTGATATCTGCTATTTGAAAATATAAAGATGCTGATGCTCCTATAAATATGAGTGAGTAGGGATAACAGCCTTAGTTCAAAGGTGATAAAACAGATTCCAATACCAGAGGAAATAGTGCTTGAAGAATTTAGTTATGTAGACAAAAGTGATATGTGAGGCCCATCCATCTGGAAAGTACTGAATACTAGTACTGTATGGGATAACTTGCATACATTATATTATTTTTTAAAACCTTACAACATATCTGAATCTGAACTCTTTCTCTTACTAGCTAAATGACATTGAAGAGGCAACTTCTTAACCTCTTTGACCCTTTTGGTTTGGATATCATCCCCTTTATGAATCTGTGGTAGGAATTTAATTAGGTCTTCAATGTAGAGGACTAAACCCTACAGTCACTGTGAAAGTGGGTATTATAGTTTTGTCTTGCAGACCCCAAGGATCTCTTGGAATTTCCCCATGAGGAGAGTCCTCTTTTCAAGTAGGATCAGAATAGTGTGGTCTCTTTAAAGAAAAGAGGTTAAGATCACTTAGTATAGGCTCTGATATCTATATGCAAAGGACTCAACTTTAGAGTTGGAGTTCTCTTGTGTCCAAAATATTAGTCCTCCCCTTTCTCCCTAGATATAAAGCAACAATTTACAAATGAGTTCAATTAATTTGGGGAGATCCATCTCTGAAATCTGAGGCCCATGTGTGTGTGTGTGTGACATAAATTTAAGTTTCTTCCTCTTATTTTGATTCTCTGTAACGATGGACATCATGCCTTACTTGTATATGCAAGCAGGTATTAGGAGTCTGTTCTCAACTTAACTGTCTTCTGATCGCTATATATTTGGCATGCTGAGCGACTTGTCTGAAGTACCAGGCTTATTCATACACATTATATACCTTCTACACCTTGTTAATTTTGCCTGGAATTCTTTTCCTTTTCTGTTGACTCAATCTTCATCAAGCAACTCCTGTGTTACCTCCCCTTGGCTGGAGAGTTGTTCTGTCCTCTTTGCTCATTGGCACCTTTCAGTTACTGTTAATAATATTAGCCATGCATTGTCATTTGTCCATTTATACATAATGTCTCTTCCAAAATATGACCAACTTCTGAGGACCAGGGACTATTCCAAACTGTATCCTTCCCTTCCTGCTTCATTCTCTATATAGGTTTTTACTCAGAGATTGTGCCCTAAAAACGTGTTAGCACAATGTCGTAGGCTCTGTTTTCTAGGACTCTGGACTGAGATTTGTACATAGAAGGCAGTGAACACAGGTTGGATCCACCCATGGGCTAGTTTCCAAGCAGTCACATTGGAAAAGGATCTGATAGCTTGATTAAGATTCCATTTTCATCTTTATGAGAAATCTTGCTGATGGATTCAAGACTAATCAGTTGCCATTTTAAATTCATGCTGGAAAGATACCTTGAGTGGATATTGTGACTTCTGACTTAACTGCACCTTCTGTTGAAAATCAAGCTATTTGTAAATTTTGGTCAATAATGGCTGGTTGTACAGAATAAAAAGAAGAAAATCAGATGAATTATCTCCCCACAAAAGGTTTAATATTTCTTGACATGTTAATTTAATACTCTAGCTTTATCTTCACTGGAGACAGCCTATTATTAAGGAATAATTTTAGTGTAGTAATATAGAAGATCAATCAAATCATGTTTTGTTGCTGCCAGTAGAGTTTTGAAAAGTTTGGGATCAGTTTGGCAGGTTCAGTAGTGCCAGGGATTCCCACTAGATGGCACTATTTGTCTTATTTTTGTTTGTAACTGGAGTTCCCTACCTCTACATCCACCCTCCTGAAATTTTCTTCCACAACACTCTCACAGAACAATGGAAATTTCACAATTTCTCTGGCAGACCTGATGCTGTTATAATATTACCATATTCATGATAATGATTCAGATGGATCAATACAGAGAATTGAAAAGGCAAAGATGGTGGGAAGAATTGTTAGGGAGAAGGGAGAGAACAGCTCTCCCCATGGGTTTCCCAGATGTGAAACTTGTTAGAAAGATATAGCATCCCTAGGTTCTGGATGGCTTGCATATAAGAAAACACTCTGAAAACATCTTGCTCAGGGCACAGACTGTGCTTACTGTACTTTGTGACCAGGCAGAATTAGGTTCCAATTTCTCATCTATGGAAAATAATGTCAATAACACCATTAAAAAGAAGCCAAGTGCTTTGCACAGGGTCAATTGGAAGACTGGCCTGTGGGCATTTCTGGAAAAGGCAGATCTTACCCAACACAGGATGCAAGGTATTAAAAAGTATAAAATCATTTCAAAGACTTTCCTTTGAGAAGCAAGCCTCATGGCACCCTGCTGACACAAGGTCACCTAGGGAATTGTTTTTCTCAAAATGTTTCCCCATGTCATCAAGGCACCAGAGGCTGCTGGAGCTATGGTTTAAGTGTATCTGGTACAACCCGTGCTGGTGATAACACTGGTTACTGTTACCATGATGCCTCCTGCTTCCTCAAATGTTGAAGTATAACACCAGAAAAGCACGCCAATGCAAGTGTAGAGTTGAAAGTAAGACGCTTCATTAAAGGATAGTAAAACAGATTTCTCTAGGGTGGAGTGAGATGAGGAAGCCCTATCCCGTTTATACATCTAAAGTCTCCTTTGTTCTCCTGCATTCTTCTCCCTTATCTTGTTCATTTCTCACCATCCTGGTGACTGGGAGATGTCAGCAGAATGGCCAGGGGGTGAGCAGCTGGGCTGGAAGGGCCAAGGTGGAGTGCTAGGCAGGAAGGGAGTGGAGGCCCAGGGGGCACTGAATAGTAGCTCTCTGTCTGCTCAGGAGTTGCTTCATTAACAACCTTTTTGGAAGGGGTAGTATCAAAGGACTCTGGAGACATGCACATTTCGATCTTTCAGGGGTGGTTTCCAACTTCCAGGACTCAAATAGGTCTCCATTTTCTCAGTCGGACCCGATTACCTATTCTACACTAACTGCCTTTAGTTCTGGCTTCAGGGGCAGCAGTCCTTGGAGTGGGTCAGGATGATGGCGAGTGCAAAGACATGCAGAATGCAAGAGTAACGGGGTCATGGAGGCCTCCACCAAGATTTCAAAGGAAAGCCTCGTAGGCCAGGCAGTGTGTGATGTGTGCAAGTCTCTGAAAGCAGTCTCTTACAGAATGATATGTGAAGCTAGGAGAGTGAAGCCAAAGTACAATCGAGAACCCATGAAGTTTGAGGTGCCAGGAACATGGAATGCCTGCTTAGGGAAGCTGAGGCAGCAAGTAAAGCCAACCTATGAGAGTGGTCATATGGGCCATATTACATCCCCAAGATGGCAGGGGTGGGCTGCTCAAGGTGTTTGGAGCTCACATTACACTACTTTGTACACCAGATGTCAGATAGGGAACTAACTATAGGATTTGATGTTTATCTGCTAGTTGTTAAGTCTTGCATTAGTCCAATTCCTCTGTTTTTTTTTTTCTCCACCTAGTCCCCCGTTTCTGAATGGGAATGTATATCCTGTGCTATTTTGTATATACTGTGCCACTTCTTTTTGATTTTTATAGGAACTCACAGCCAAGTTTGCTTGATTCACAGAGTAAGCTCTGGACTTTTGAACAATATTGAAATAGGGCTTTGGTGACTTTTGTAGATGGACTAAATGCATTTGCAATAGGAGACTGACATGAGTCTTTGGGGACAGAGTGGGGGGGTGCAGAATGATAGAATTTAGATCCTGAATGTCCCCCAAAGGCCCATGTGTTAAAGGTTTGGTCACCAGCCTGTGGTGGTATTAGGAAATTGGTAAGTGTTCAGTAGTGAGGCCTAATGGAAGGAAGTTAGATCATTGGAGCATGCCCTTGAAGAGAATATTGGAATTTGGCTCCTTCCTTTCCCTCTCTTTGCATTCTGGCTATCACATGCTCTTCTCATGATGCACGTACTGTGCCGCCACAGGCCCAAGGCAACAGAGTCAACTGTCCATGGACTGAAACCTGTGAAACCATGAGCCAACATAAGCCTTTCCTCCTTATTCTCTCAGGCATTTTGTCACAGGGACAGAAAGTTGACTAACATACCAAGTAAAACATATAATGAATGCTAACTAACAATTGTACACTCTTGGGCAAAAATAGCATAAAAGGTGCAGTATCACAAAGATTAAAAATACTTGAGATGTAATGACTCTATGGAAGAAAGTACTGAAAGACCAAAGGACAAAAAATATCAAGCTAAGTTGAAAGCCAGGAACAGAGACAACACTGAACTCAGGTAACATGTGGAAGAATCACCTGAGGAACTTGTTAAAATAGATTTTAAGGACATTTCCAGTAACTTTGATGCCAGAGTTCTGAAATGAACCCAGAATTCTGCATTTCAAGCAAAGCATCCCCTGCAAAATCAGCTTGAAATGCAATGAATAAAAATTAAGAAAATTTAAAAGTAAAATAAAAATAATTGAAAAGTAAAAGTTTAAGTACAAGAATCAAACCTAAGGAACAATAGCCACCACCACCCCCAAAGCTAGACTCTCAGTAACATGGACACCTAAGCCACTTCTTTGCCTGTTTAGGCTGGGGTTCCCTGCAGAGGATGCCTTGGCATGTGATATGCAGAGAAATGTTCCTCAGGAAACACCCCATTTAGATCCCGGAGAAGGGACTATAACTTTTCACAAGAGGGCCCTGCTCCTCTTCTCTGAGATGTTGGAACTGCCTTCCCTGATCCTCCCCAGTGGTCAAACCAAGGGAAGAAGACAGCCTGAAAGAGCAGCTGCCCTCACTGGTACTCTGTTCACTTCCCTAAATACACCCGCACCTCCTGTGCCACCTGTAAACCCTGGGGGAACTCATACTTTATCCTCAGCGCCCCCTCGCCCCTCATTCTTCACTATTTGCCCAGGGAGAAAACTTTAAATAAACCTTTTCTGCAGCCACACTGGCCATGGTTTAACTCTGTGAATGAACATTCCCCACTTTGGGTTCACACAAGGTATGGCCCTTTCAGTCAAGCTCCAGCTTGCTTCCTCAGAAAAGGGCTCCATGCCTTATATACCCTTAGAACCCTTCGTGATGGCCAACACTTTTGTGTCATGGTTTCAGAACTAGTTCCCTCTATATTTTGCAAAGGTACCTGCTGGCTCTAGCTCATCCACCTTTACACCCCCATATTTAGCACAATTCTTGTCACAAAATTGCTCAACAAACTATGGTAAAAAATAATTTAAAATGTAGATCAGTACCACTGTAAAAAGGAGTGCATTTAATTGTTGGCTTGTCTCCAGCTATAGACTCTTTTCTTTCTCGTTTAGTCTTCTATGACAATCTTGGTCAGGTGAAGCTACATGATTCTGGGGGGCCTGGTGCAAATTGAAAATGTAGTAGAATCCTTCATTCAAAAAGCAAAGGGAAAGTACCACTGCTGTTGCTAGATTATGCAACAGTTTTGATTAACCAAGCATGGAGCTCTTTTGAGCACTGGATCCAGTTTCACAGCACAGGCTGCTCTCCCTGAAGATGCCTCCATTCTTGATTTCCCTCCACACCACTGACCACTTCTTTTGCATCTGATTTTGCTGTTCTTGCCATTGTTTTCTTAGCCTCAAGCTCTGCTTTAATTTTTTAAAATCTATTACTTTGGCTATGTGATCTAATCTAGCTTCATGTCTTTATATCTCTAAGCCTTATGCTATCCTCTGAAGATTAAGTCCAGCAAATATCCTGAACAGAACCATTGCCCATGCTCCTACCTACCTTGCTTCTTCCTAGTTTTATCCATCTCAATAAATGTTGCTTAGGTCCCAAACCAAAATACTTCCCATATCCATAAAGCAAATCCTTCCAGCTACACCTCTAGGCTGAGCCAAGAACTGGATCAGCTCTCAGGAATGCCATCACCCAAGTGTGTCACCATGTTTCATTCTTGTACCACTAAAATAGCCTCCAAAGTTACCTCTTTGTTCTCATGCTCTTCTCAATCCCTTTACTTCATAATTGCTACTGGGTTCTTGCTAAGATATGATAAAAAAACCTGTTACCTACAAGAAGGCTTGTTCCCCTGTCTTTGAGCTAATTGCCTAGGGCTCTCCCCCACTCAGTACATCAGGCTCTACTTGCCTTTATTCTGCCAGTCTAATATATTAAGAAAATTCTTCCTCAGGGCCTTTGTTCCTGATGGGGCTGTACAGAATGTTCTTTCTTCATTGTTGAGGTCTCCTAAACAATTGAACTCTATCCTGTACCCTCATTGTTCATGTCTCAGTTCAAATGCCTCCCATTCAGAAATGGCTTCTCTGCACAGCCCTCTTTCCCCACTGATCACTCTCCATTAACTTACCCTGTTTTATTTCTTCATTGTAGTAACTCCAAATTATCTTGTTTCTCTCTCAAACACATACACACACACTACCACCACCACTACCAGCACCAATGACAGTAATTTTAGATCTTGTTTCCAGCTGAACTTTAAGCACCTAAAACTTCCTTGGTAGTAAGTTCTTTAACTAGAGCGAATATACCTTACCATATTTATGAAGGCCTAATCATACCCAAATGTTCATTTTACTGTTTTCCTTTGTGTTAAAAATCCTCATTTATTTTCAGGTTGTCTGGGCAAACAGTTACAAGGTTGGCTGTGCAGTGCAATTTTGCCAAAGAGTTTCTGGCTTTGAAAGTCTTTCCAATGGAGCACATTTTATATGCAACTATGGACCAGCGTAAGTGCCTGAATTAACCTCTCTCTAAAACTTAATGTTATACTTTGCAAGTATTCATCTTCATTTTAGAAAATCTAGATAATAAAGTATAAAGAAGAAATTAATATGACTCTTACTCTACCCAGAGATCTACTCCATTAACATTCTGGTACTTTTTTCTGTGTTTGTATACCCTTAACAAATACACATATTTTTAAAAGTAGCAAGATGCAAACGTTTATCAGGGACACAAATTAGTCTGATAAAAACTTGGCAAGTTCTACAGAATCTTCAAAACAAAAGAACTGAAGTTCTTCAATTTATATAACTTCATACTTTTAGCAGTTGTTTTTAAAATGGAAACTATTTTCACCCTTTGGGAAATGTGGGAAGTGACCTTACCATATTCTTAAAATAAACACATACACACACATAACATACACATATACACGTATAGGTATGTACATTTGTATATTATGCACATATGTAGAAAACTGTTACACTGTAAATACAAGTTCTGTATTTTTTTTTTTTTTTTTTTTTGGTACTGGGGATTGAGTTCAGGGGCACTCGACCACTGAGCCACATCCCCAGCCCTATTTTGTGTTTTATGTAGAGACAGGGTCTCACTGAGTTGCTTAGCGCCTCGCCATTGCTGAGGCTGGCTTTGAACTCGCGATTCTCCTGTCTCAGCCTCCCTAAGTGCTGGGATTACAAGCGTGAGCCACCGCGCCCGGCTCAAGTTCTGTATTTTTTACTTAAAATTATACCATAAGTCTTTTTCACTTAATTAAAACTTTAAACACAATTTCAATACTCATAAAATCATTGATAATGTTTTATATAATGCTTGTAATATGCCAAGCACTGTTCTAAGTAATAATTTACATGTATTTAATCTTCATAAAAAGTCTATGAAATGTAAAAAAGAAAGTTGCACCTGCATCTTGTTTTGCAGATGAAGAAACTGAGGCATGGGCAAGGTGAATAACCTGCCCTGTCCTGCAGTTACTGAATGTCATGGCTGGCCTTTGACCCGGCTGTCTAGCTCAGTCTGTTTCTTGATAATTAATACAACAGTTAATCTCAGTGAAGAATTCAGATTGTTCTGTATTTTGTGATGAACAACTATAGGCAGAAACATTCAGTCACTTTTATCTTCCTACAATTCCTAGTAGTAATACTAGTAGCTTGACCCTTTTTAACTTTGTAATGGCTATTACCAAATTACTTTTCATCATTTATTTTCAATTTATACTTCCTTGTCAGTACTGGACATTATAAGTTGAGGGATTTTTTTTCTTTATTCTTTTGGTACTGAGGATTGAACCCAAGGGGCTGCTGAACCACTGAACCACATTCCCAGCTCTTTTTATTTTTCATTTTGAGTCAGCATCTTATTAAATTGCTTAAGGCCTTGCCAAGTTGCTGAACCTGGCCTAGATCTTGTGATCCTCCTGCCTCAGCCTCCTAAGTAGCTGGAATTATAGGGAATTATGGGCATGCAATACCACACCTTTGCACAATACAAGTATTTTCTAACTTGAAATTATATTTGTTTTCTTTTGCATCTCTACTTACTAATAATGATAAATCTCTTCACCTGATTGTATATTTATATTCCTTCTTGGTAAATCATCTGATCTGCCCATTTTTCTAATAGAGTGATTTTCTTAATGATTGATATTAGCTGTTTATATTTTAGGGCTTTTTAACCATTTGCCACATATGTAACAATTTTTTCTTTAATTTGTTGCCCTTGAATTTTGTTTGTAAGGGAAAGAACAGAACTAAAATCAAGTATCCTTCAGAAAAGAACAACTTTGACTTAAGATTCCATTGTTGCATGATAAGGAAAACCAAGGTAGAGAAAACCTTATTTCAACCAATGATGATTTTTCATATGACAGTTTTAATGGTTAAGGTACAGTTCATTTACTATGTGACCACAGGCAAATTAGTTAATTCTCCGAATCTGTTTTGTCAAAACTCAAAATAATAATAGCACCTACATTTAGTGTAGCTATAAAATTTATAGAAAGCTTTGTAAAAACACCAAGTATGTACGATGCCTGGCACTAGTGATTGTTTTATAAGTACTTATTTTTATTCTCATTATTGATTTCATGTGAATTATCCTATACAGCATCACTTTAGAGTTATAAACAACATTGAGAAACTTATAGCTGAAGTTGTTTCTATAAAAAATTGAATTAGCTTCATACATTAATTTATTCAGCAAATATTTCTTTATGCAACGTCAAAGAAGAGCAAGCCAAATAGTCTCTGCCCCTATTTACAAATATGAGGCAGATTGATAAGTATATATGCATTGTGATGGAGAAATTAAGAAAATATAAATAATACTCTTACTAGGAGCTATCTATAGAAAAGGCCTTGTTTAAAATGATCAGGGAAGGACTTTCTGTGATACTTTTAGCTTAGGTGTGAAGAATGAGAAAGAATCGGATGTGAGAACGTCAGGAAGAGTTGTGCAGAGGGGAGAACTGCAAAACTTACATGGAGAGGAGTTTGGCAAGTTTGAAGCACAGACAGAGACCAGGGTGTCAGAGTACTAAGTAAAATAAAAACTAAGGGGAAGAAGGCAGCACAGATCTCACGGGAACTTGTAGATCATGGCGACGATTAACTTTAGTCAAGTCACTAGAGCTAGAGGAAACCATCAAAGTATCTTAAGTAGGGGACTCACGATAAGATCTGCTTTAAATCTGGAGATAAGTCTGTGAAGTGTGGAAAGGAACTGGAGGGGCAGAAGACAGACCAGTTAGGAAGGTCTTCATTTCCTTCTGAGGCCTTTTCCTATATATCCAAAGCCATAGGCCCCCACTTCATATAATCTAGTATCTGCCAGTATTTCTGAGAATGCCTCAGAAGAGAAATGGGGTACTTAATTCTCCAGTTACCTTTAACTCTCTCTTCCATTCCCCCCGGGCATCACTGAGCAAAGCCATGGTGTATAACAAATCTCTACCCAGAGTGGATTAGTGGAGAACAGGACTGTAACACAGAGGAGGAAATAACCTTAATTATAAGAGCAGTAGCTAGTGTGGTTTGGCTATCTCTGCTCTGGGAACCCTTACTCATATTTAACTTCTCTCTTCCCCAGTGTCCCAATCTACTTCTCTCTCAAGCTAGTAGAAAAAAATACTAAAGCTTTCCGCTTCTTCATTGGATAGAATACTTCAGATTCATTTGTCTTAATTATTCTCACTTAGACAAACCCAGGTCTTTCCAGTAGCATGCTTTTCCCAAATGAATTCTTCACTTTACCTACAACTCAAAGCTGTCTTGTTTTTAGCTTATTTTTAAGTAGCAATGTCTTCCTTCTCTACAGTTTGGAATGCATAGTTTAAGCATGAGGTAGCATATTATTTAATGAGTATTATGCTTTTTAACAATGAAGGATATTCCAAGACTTATGTACATTTTGAACCTTTTGTAATTGCTATTAGAATTTCTACTACATTGCTTTGATGATACAGTACAAGGACAAATTTCACTTCTGAAGCAACCATTAATGTGAAGCCAAATGAGATTAGAACATATATCTTGGGTTGAAAATGAGGTGTTAATATAAAAGTATACCTCTAAATGGAAGCTTCTTAACTTTGGAGTTAAATGTATAGTTTTACTGGGAGAGAGGAGTCCATGAACATGGATCAGGAAAAAAATTACAATTCCTTCCACTGTGAATGAAGACAACAGACTAGTCTTTTTAGCACTGTGACTCTGTATTAACAGTATTTGTTTCTTTGGAAATAATAGTTATTTTCATATCAACTCTAGTTACTGCAGATACCTCAAAATATTAATGATTAACACTGACTTGAAACTATCTACAAATATTAGAACCCTGCTAGATCTGGTTTAATACTTAAAAGAAAGGCATATATTACTACATCATGAATCTTTTTCAACATTTTGATGGCTATTTGTTTAATCAGCTTCCCACATTCCTGTGTATTTTATGTACTTAAAAATCATCTATTTTAAGAAAGAGTCCATAGAATTTACCAAACTATCAAAAGGCACCATGACACAAAGAGGAACTGCATTCCAAAAGCAGTTTCAAAAATTAGTGCAATGGCAGATTTACTGAAATAAATGTACAGCCTGTGATCGTTACTACTCTTCAGGTACTCATGAAGATATAAAATACTTACATATTATTTCACTTTCTATCAGTGACCCTGGGTCAGGTATTTGCACTGTGCCTCAGCCTCTAGCTACGTAATGAAGATAAATAAAAAATAGTAACATCCTCATAGGATTATTGTGAAGATTATCTCATTCAAGGATGCTTAAAACAGTGCATAACACATAGCAAATGCCCAGTATTTAGCTATTATTCATAGCTCATCTTTCACATGAAAACAATCTAATTCAGAATTTCTTCATCTCATTTTTTTTTTTTTTTTTGAAGGGATTACTGCAGCCCAACAGCTCCTATCCAATAAAAACTATGGTGGCTTGGTTGACTGAGGAGAGTAAATACAGGTCATGATAGCTTTCATGAGATGGGCAGATTTTTGGATGACAGCAATCATACAGGCCAGAGAGCAGTAGAGGAAGCACAGCCCTGGTGTCAGACAAATCTAGTTATCCTCCTGACTTAGGTATGTGTAAATTGTGATTTGGGGCAAGTCACTAATCTCTTAGACCCTCAAAAGTAAAAATAGCTTCCTCCCAGAATTGTCAGAAGTGAAATAATGTAAATTAAGAGAGTCATAGAATGTACCCTACACATACTAGCAGCCTTCCATTTTTATTTTCTTCTCTGCTTCACATTTTATCAACTACCAGTTGCTTACAAGCTCTCAATCTTTTGACTTCCACCTTTTGACTTCCAATCTGGATCTGGTCAAGGATTCATAGTAAATTGCAACTGGGGGGAAAAAAACAAAAGAATTCTACTAATGGACAGGCTTCTGCTTTACAGAGGAAATTACCCAACTTGGCCATATCAGAAAGGAGACACCTGCAGTGCTTGTCCCCCAGATGACAACTGTTTAGAAAATCTCTGTGGTGAGTAAGAGGAACAATCTATCAATGAAACAATGGAATAGAACTATTATGCCTGCCTCTAGAGTTAAGAGTACAACTATTTGTTTTATCCTAATAGCTACTTTCAAGGAAATTGGCATCAAGGAGTGATCAAACCAATGGCTTACTGTTCTAGGAATGAATATATGTTTAAGAGAAATTTAAGATATTCTTAAGAACATCCTTTGAAATATCCTTTAGTTCATTATTCCATGGTGTGAAGGAAAACCTCGATTAAGCTATTGTGCAAATCCTATAATACTTTGTGCCTGTATCTGTAACAAACTGAACTGCTCAGAAAAGCAGGGATGTGGTGGGATGCTTAGAATAGGACAATGAGCCAAGTTTTACTGCATGAAATTTTGTTCGGAAAAAAATGTTGAATTGCTTACATTTCCTAAGGTTCCTTCCATGCACAAAATTACGATTCTATTAAATTGCTGTTCTTTTTCTTCCCATTTGTAAACATTGAACTATAAACTTTATTCTAGGCACAGTAGCACTTTCTGGGTCAACTCTCTAAGCCAGTTATATTCCCCTCAGTCCAATCATTTTTTTTATTCCACTCACATCAAGTTTGTTAGGAAAATGCAGTAACATGTAGCCACAATGCAACTAATCTTTTCTGAGAATATCAACATGTTAACTGAATTCTTTTAGGTTGCTAAAACACTACAAAGCAAACACATACAAGTATGTGTGTGTGTATATGTGTGTGTTTCTTCCAAGTTAGGCAGTATGATATAGGAGTTAAAACCATAGATTTTAGAACCATATGCCACTTTCCAGTTCAATGTCCAGTTCCACCACGGTGACCTCAGACAACTTTCTGAACCTCTTTCCATAACTATAAAATGTGCATTATAGTATCCCGGCATGGGTTTGGTGAAATAATTTAGGGTAAAATCACTCTTTCCCTTTAAAATTCTACATAATTAATAATGCCATCACAATAATATTGCTGGCAGTTTGTTTATGATCTTTGGAGCTCTAGCTTGAGATAGTCTCTAATCTTGTGAGATAAAACTCAGATTAAAGCTATAGTCCAACAGTGAAAACCCCTGGGCTGCTAAGATTAAGGTAAAAGCACATGCTAACTTGCATATTTACAAGATATTGTAAAACATATCACCCATTTATCATAGATGACAGCATCCTCCACAGTGATTCTGCCACTAATTTTCAGAAAACTCTTTTTTTATATATAAATGCTGGCTTAGTTGAAAGCATTCCAGTTTTTGCACTAATAGGGAATAAAATGATAGGATTTACAATTTAAAAAAAGAAGAATAACCATCCCCATCCCACCTTTTATCATGAAGTCTGAGTAGGGTAAAGTTAGACAAAACCTTTTATTTAACAGATTCCAACTCACAAATTACAGCAAACACCAGAAAAAAAAAAATCCTTCATGGTCTTCTAGATACTATTTGTAGTTCAATAAGTACCAGAAGCCATACCCGGACTGTTTTGCAAAATGTGTTAGGCACACCAGTGATACAAAAGATGATTTTGGCTAGTGGATGTACATTAGGATGTACATTTGTTGAATATATAAACATATATGAAAGAATAACTAGAATATCACACCTTTGAATTCATACACATAATTGCCAAAAGTTAGGGTAGCAGCTTCATGGTAATTCAGCACAAAGGCCCCCAGGTATGATGATCAAAGATGCTCACAGTGCCCAGAGGGCTAGGTCCTTGATGGCTTCCATCACAGGCACCCAAGAGCAACTGATGTAGAACTGGTGTGGAAAGGGTCTATTTAATAAAAGAAGAAATCAAGAAGGCTAAAGGCAGTTGTGGGACTTTTTTCCTCCCAGTACTCTGACTTAGTGATATACTGGAATGAATGGAAGAAGCTACTATCCCTTTGGTACTGATTCATCATTCACAATATCATTGTTCTCAGGGAAGGACCCATTCTCAAGAAAAATTTTTGATAAACTGCTCGCATTGATTATTTCTAATATTATTTAAATGTTTAAAATTTAATGTTTAAAAACTTTTGATTGTATTTATTATCTGCAGGTTATAGTATGTAAGATAATTTTCCATTTATAATAGAGGTATAGTTTACTTTGTATATAAAGCAGACTTAAAAATACCATGTTAGTACAAAAAAATCTTAAATAACCTTTGAAAATCACTGCAATGAAGTTAATAAAGGCTTTGGTTTTTTTAAAATAAAAATCTTACTTATACCTAATATTTTTTTAATTCTGACTTCACAGTTAATCCAAAGCGAGACAAGGTCACACGTATGTATATATACCTTAAATTGTTTCATTAAGCGCTATGTGATTTATGTCATTGCATTATGAGAAACAATGTCTGAGAGGACTTTCTGTTTATTTCACAGGTTACTACTCTGCTGTGCATCCAGGCTGGCCCATATTTTTACGAAACAGATACACATCTCTCTTTCTTATTGCTAATTCAATAATTCTAATAATGTCTGTTATAATTACCATTTGGATAAAGGAAAAATACCCTAATTTAAGTCTTTTGGACTAATACCGTCTGGGGGGAAGAAGAGACTTATTCATATGGCTTTTTTTTTTTTAAAGAACAATTGGGCATATTTCTAATTTCCACTTTAAAACGTTGTTTAAAAAAATACGCTGCTGCAGTAAAGACTTGTTCAAAGAAAAATGGTTCAACTTCCTAATTACAGAATAAATTCACCTTTATGTTCAACTTTTTTATGAATAAGCATTGTTTTCAGGTTGCCACAGCTGGGCTTTCTGTAAGTAACCTAGTTCTGTGCTTCAGCTTCCAAATCTATAAAATGAATGAGCTAGACTTATGTGATTCTAAATTAACTCCAGTGACCTTACTTCTTACATGATGCTTCAACTCGAAATATCCAGTTTCCTTGTTCTCCTGCAACTAGGTATCTTTCCAGTTTAACACTTCCCCACTAAAGGATTTGATTTCAGAGGCCTCGATTTTCCACTTATGAGCTATTTAATCTTAAAATGAAACAAATGTAATCGTAAGGGATAATCAAGGAGAGAGAATGCACTGAAAAATTGGCACTTATTTTCCTCAAAATCAAATGCCAGGACATGATTATGTTTAAAAACTAACCAATGGCCTCAGACTTTGGATTTAATGAAAAATTACAATAGTCACATTCCAAAAATGTATATATAAAAAAAGCTTAAAAAGTTACTCCTAAACTCATGCTTAGGCAATAAGCTAGAAAATGCTGTATGTATCCATGCCTGGGACTGATTAGGTACAATGTACAAAAAGATACATACAGCATTTTCTAGCACAAAATTTTTCAAAACACACAAGCATGTATTTATAAACAATTTGTTATATGAACAAAAGAAACTCAGAAGTATTATTTCTCACATATAAGGCAACTAACGCCCTGGTATCTCAAAATCCTTTACAAAAGGAGATAGCTTTATAAGTTCTAGTTCAAGGGGTTTTGGTTATTTTTTTAATGTTACTTTTTTTTCTTCTTTTTCTTTTCATCTGCTTCTATCTTAAGCTTAACTTCTTCAGCTGTAAGAGCTCCCAGTTTCTTGTTCTTTGCTTTCTTAACCTTTTCCTTGATGGCAGCCACATCAATTTTAGTTTCAGTAGATGCTACAAAAATTAAAAATACATGCAATTCTTTAGAACTTAAAACAATGTGTTTCAGAAAATAATTTCAGAACACTATTTTAATAACCAAAAGGTCATGTTATAAAATATAAAACATGTACCTAAGGTTAGAAATTTCTTCAAATCATAAAGTCTTTAAATATGCATTAGTAAGAGTACATAGGAAAATGGCATGACAGTTTAAACAATTTGTACCAATTACTGAATTTAATTAATATTTTTTTCCCTAAATCTTGAGATTATTTATATTCTTTTCCTTATTTTGGAATGTTACTCATTAATATGTCAATTTTCCATCTTGTACACTAAAATAATTTAAAGTTATGTTTCATAAAAATATTACATGTAGCCCTTCCAGCTTCAATAATTTTAATAAGCTAATCATGAAGCTACAGGTCAAAATCTTCATCTAAGATCATAACAAAAAACTTCAAGCTTGGGGGTATAGCTCAGTTGATAAAGTGCTTGCCTCACATGCACACGGCCCTGGGTTCAATCTCCAGCACCACAAGAAAAAAAAAAGTCAAGCTTTCCAAATATTAGTTTGATTACTAATGACTAGTATTAACAAGGTATCTGTAAAAAAGACAGTAACTTGATAGTATTTGGAAGTCTTCCTAACAACACCAAAACATCTAATCAATGCCCAAAACATGAACAAAATAAAGGGCTATTTACATTTACATACAGTACTTAAGAACGTAAAAGAATCTCAAGATAAAACATCACCATACGTACAACTTAGCAGAGATTTAAAGCCTCCACTACATACTCCACTACAAAGCAGCTACATTCTTAGTTAACACAGGCTGAAGTTAACTAGCTACCAAGTGCCCAAAGTACTTAACTGACAGATTGTACAAACTGAAAATAAACCAACAGGTTATGTACATGTTGCTAGGAAATGGCATGACAGTTTAAACAATGTGCCACTGACAGTTTTGGAGGGGTACTTTAGAATGAGGCTAGAAATGCAGAAGAAAAGGTATTAAGAGTTCTCAATATCTTTTTAATATCCTTGAGAAAAAAATCTGTCATTACTTTGTTTAGTCTAAAGTAATAAGAACTCAACGTTAACATAGAAACAAACGTTAAGCCACAGATCAAATAAATAAAGTGAAAAACAATTTTTGAAAGCCCTCTTTGAGGTATGATAGTAAAGCTTACATTACTTCTATTTTTACAGAATATACACAGATTCCTCTGGGTTTTTATCTTTCCCAAGTATGGGTCAGAGAATGGGATACTCTGAGATACTCTAAAATAGGCATTAGCTGCTTCTGAATTATAAATTACCTCTTTCACTTCTTGTCCTTAAAGACTTGATAAATTAAGGAAATGCTAAGACAACTGATGAAAAGATATGGTTATTTATTAACATGACAGATTCAGATAAATTCACTATGGGTTTACTTTTCAGAGACAACGAACTTTTACATCAAAAAGTGAAAGATGAACATTACCTTCCTTAGGTTTCACAACTGTTTTTTCTTTAGGTGGAATAAATGCTTTGTTTCTTTCCTCTTGTCTCTTACTGAGAGTTTCTGCTTGTTTAGCCTACGTTATTAAGAAATACATTGTAAAATAAGTTTAAGAATTCAGTACCTATGAACGTTGTTACTAATGTTGTCAGCAAGACAAAAAATCTTACCTTTATTGCTTCCATTTTTTGTCGCTTCTTTTGATTAGCCTTCAAAAAGTATTCACCACTAGCCAATTCTTTATCAATCTATTGAAAACAGTATTTATAATTATGTTGGAAATAAAGTAGATGAAAAGTAATTTCCTAAGAAAGTCACAATATCCTTAGGGTAAAAACAATAGAGTCAGTACTCTAATTCATAAAGGTAGCAACATGAACTATAGATTGGGGGTAGAAAGAGAAAAAGGAAGGACAGGTCTTATATGGGCACTCTGAATACATGTACAAAAATATCTCACTGAACCCTATGAATTTATATATTTAGTATGTGTTAATAAAAACTAAATAGAGACTTAGAGAGGTAAGGAAGAAAGAATAGCCAATTAGTACAGAACAGGTCATAAGAAGTAAGGCAGGTGCTATGGAAGGCTTAGTGATTGGCTCACTATGCTCTTCCCAGCTATCATTTTCCTTCTGGTCTCACTTTGTTCTTTGTGAGCTAACATTTTCATTTTTTCATGATGATCACTATTCCCTTTTCCCTTTGGCCTCTCATCACACTTTCCCTGAAAAACTGTGGAGGAGAAAAGATGATAGAAAGGGAAGAGTTTATATCTTGAGCAGAAAATACCTTGTAGAGATGAATTATTCTTAAGACGTACGCAAAGGAGGGAATACTTAAGCAATACTTAAGCATCCAGAGATGTAAATGGAATTCACACAGGTGGAAATAATTGATGCAGATGAGGAAAAGAATTAAGTGTAAGTTGAAGGATTTTTTTTTTCTGATGGCCTCAAATATTTCAGAAAAGTCAAAGTCTACATCATCTGCTAGGAGTGAGAAGGTGTTGAGAGAATTAAGACAAAGAGCTGTCAGATAATACTGAGGATCTAGGGATGGAAATATCAATTTCTAGTAGATTTAACTCACAAGACTTTTTGTAGCTTAGTATGGTAGTGCATTAAGGGGAAGTTTGGGGACTTATCCAAGTCTTACAAGTTTTGCTAAGAAGGTGTGAAAGAAGGGGAAAGTGGCATGAAAGAAAACAAAGAGAAAAGGAAATAACTCAGAAGAAGAATGAATATCAGAATTTAAGATTTCTAAAATCATATGGAACAGGATCACAAAAGAACACTGCTAAAGCAAAGTACAGATACTGTGGGCTAAATCACTGAATTTTTAAAAATCTATAGAATATTTTCATTGGTACAGGGACACAACTGACAAGAAACACCTTGATGTAGTTCACTCACAATGTAAAGGCCCCACTCCCATCCATTTAGCTCAACATGTGCCTTTTTACACTTCAGCTTCTTCCACCTCTATAGACAACACACAATGTCCCTCTCCCTGCACCTGAACTACCCTCAATAAAATTTCTGACAAAATAAGATTAGTTCTTCCTTTATATAAAGTTCAACATTTAATACTAACCTGACTTTCTGGCTGTGGTGGTGGAAATGGCGTGTACACTTTCTTAACAGTTTTCTTCTTTGGTTCCTTGCGTTTATTCACATTTTTGTGTTTGAAGTGTGGCAAGAACCTTTCCCAACTTTGTGATCGTAATTCAGAATCTTTTGCCAACTCTCGTTTAATCATTAAGGTCTTCAGATATACACATATAAATAAAGTTTAATTTCAAAATTGATACATTTGTTTAAACTATTATAAATATTGCTTCTACAAATACAATTTTAAAAGGACAGTTCCCAGTCTCTTCAGTAGAATTAACCAATTGCACTAATAAAAAGATATGTGATCTTAAATATGTACAATGAGTCAAGCATCAGAAAATCATTAGTAATTTAGATTAAGAAATGGAGAATTGTTAAAAGAGATAAAAATGAAAGTTGGTTTTTCAGTGACTATTTCAAAAAAACCTTTATAATTCAACTCAATTACAGCAGGTAGGGTTCTTAATTAGCTGATGCTCCCTATAAGCAAGAAACTTTATTTAATAGTCATCGAGATAAGAGGGAATGAAAAAAGGAAATTTTTTAATGATCAGACAAAAGTCAATACCATTCTCACATTCACTCCCACTCCATTTGTATTTTATACATGTTAGAACATTTAGAGAAAGCCAACCAAGCATCAGATGCATAACTAGCTTTCTATCTGTAATGTTCCAACGTGACTCAAAATAACTTTAATCCCAATCTAAGTGACTTATCAAATTTAAGTGAATTGCTCAATAATTACCCATCATAACAGAGCTTATCATACTGTTACATTCCCAAGTACAATCACAAACTTTGTGCACACAGGGATGTAATAGATCTTTCTGAGGGACTACCATTTGTTCAATTCCAAAGGTTTTAATGTAATCTAAGATATTCCAGTTTTAACAGAAAAAAGCAAAATTCTGAAAGATCACATGTGATCATAATTTAAGGAAACTGAATTGATATGATCTACAAATTCTATAAAATTTATTTTCATTATATTAGAGCTATATAATAAATTACAGTATTCCCTTCAATAGGTTTTGCACTAGAGACCTAAGCCCCAACGGAGAACTATGACAGAGTTGAATGGGCTGAATTCCACCTCTAATTCATTCAAATTAGCTGTTTTATCATCTTTGTATATTAGGTTCTCATAAAAGATTTAATTTCAAAAGAAAAGTCTCTGTACTTAAGAGTAGTTTACAATCACTGATAGAGTCAAATGCAATTAACACTCACTTTAATGTTATAAATGGGATGAATGTTCTTCATAGTATCCAGAACTACTTTTCGAACCTAAAATTGGCAAAGACAAATGAATTAGTCTCTTAAGATTTTTTTTAATTTTTTTAGTTGTGGATGGACACAATGTCTTTATTTTATTGCTCTGTATGTGGTGCTGAGGATCGAACCCAGGGCCTCACGCATGCGAGGCAAGGGCTCTATCGCTGAGCTACAGTCCCAGCCCAGTCTCTTAAGATTTTAATAAACCAGAGGAGTTAACATATTGCACAGCAGCCTATGAAAAAGAATAATCACTAAATTGAAGATAATTCCTTCAACTGCTCTGAATGGCTTCTAAATCTTTCATAATAGGAGTCAATCTCACTTGGATACAATGTTTCTCTATTAGTGCTGAAATATGGTAATTGCAACCAATACAATACCCTGGAGCTATGTGATTTAAGGAGAAAAGAACTGGAGTTAGAGTCTGAAAATGAGGGTTCAAGTCCTAAAAGTGCTACTTCATTTAAGAAAGAAACTTCATTTTCCCGTTCCAGCTTTGTGACAGCAGCAAAAGGAGCTAACAGAAACAGTATTTGCTGCAGATTTTCTCATAATATTTGGTAAGTTAAAGAAAAGATTCAGGAATATATTTAATATAATACTAAAATTCAAACAAAATAAAATGTATTTTTTGGAGGGATTGAACTCAGAGGCACTTGACCACTGAGCCACATCCTCAGCTCTATTTTGTGTTTTATTTACAGACAGGGTCTCACTGAGTTGCTTAGCTGTCTTGCTTTTGCTGAGGCTGGCTTTGAACTCGTGATCCTCCTGCTTCAGCCTCCCGAGCCACTGGGATTAAAGGCATGTGCCACCAGCCCAGCAAAAATGTATTCTTGAAAGAAAAATATTTTTAGAGTCTGATCTCTACTGGTTGTATACATTATTGCAAGTAATGTGATGTCTGCTCAATTATCCAATCATATGAACCTATGTAAATATACTATGCTTCTCATACAGGCTACAGATTAAGATCTTAAATACCCATTTAAATTTATAATAAGAAAAATGATGGTGCATAGGCCTAATTCAGAAATAAATGTCTCCACAGTCACCAAAGGTTGGCCAAAATGTTAGGGGTAATGATTCCCTTAAGTTACATGACATACACTGTATTTACTAACAGGAAAACAAAACACATTCTAAAAATATAATTCTAAAATATACTTTCCAATAAATTATAACCAAATCATTTCATTTTTCTCTGATTACTTGAAGATAATATTTCTTACCTCTTTTAAGCCACTAAAAGGTCCAATGGCTGAAACTGTATTTCCCTGAACCATAATGTAACAGTTTGTTAGGAGTTCCAATGCCTGTATTGAAAGAACAATAAGCTGAAATTCAATACAATGAAAAATTAATTATAGAGGAAGAAAATCAAGTTTTCCACTGATAAAAAGTACCTTCAATGTAGATCCTTTTGGACCAATAAGCCGTTGTCTTCTTTTTACAAATCTTTCCTTATTTCTTACTAAGGAACCTATTTTAATGATATCACATGCGACATCATCCTGAAGAATCCGTACTGCCTTTTGGAAAAATAAGAATACATCAATATTCCTTACAATTACTTATTTTTACAATTATTTGTTAGCCCAGGCTAATGATAATCTAAACAAACATAAAAAACAATGGTGAAAGGAATGCAGGAAAAGGGGGAGGTGAAGACGGAGGCAGGAAATGAAAGATAGATTATAGGTGGTCTAATGTTGATATAAGTAAATCTAATTCTAGATTCACCTGTTCAAATGAAACACTCCTTGCCAACAGTTTTATTAGGTCTCTGGCCCTAATGATGATATATGGGTCAAAAGTCTTCTTTGTAGTACAAACGGTCATGCTGCCCTCGATCAGGTCCAGGGTTGCTTTAACATGCTACAAAAAGAAAAGACTAAACAAGCAGTTGTCTAAAAATGAATTCAGTTTTAAATAATTAAAGAGCCTGTAGCAACCAAGCTATTAACTTCTATGCCATTAAGCCATTTCTCAAATTCTATCAACTCCCTCCCTGAAGATGCTAAGTAGTTAAATATAAATAATGAACACTTGATTAATTTCATATTTCACAGAATATAAGAAACCAAAGCTATTGAACCATTTATACTTGGTTTTAGAATACTTTGTACTTACTTGACTAATCTCTAATTTAAAAATGTATCAATCTAATGAGTCCATACTTAACACCTAGAATAAAAATGTGAAGCTGTATAGCTTCATATTCTAGACCCAGCTCCAATCTATGATCTACTCTCAAAAGTGAAAAATGACTTTTCCTTCCAAACTATTTTCGAGATGTTCTGGGAAGTAAATACAAAGTAAAAAATTATTCTGGGTTCAGAAGGAAGCAATTAGGAAAATTAAGTATTAACTCTCAATGGCAAGAACTAGAGTTCAACCACACAAATAAAAACGCAATTATCTGACTTGTGGAACATAATCTGAAGACTACTTCAACAGAGTAAGTGGTGAACAATTCAACATAAAGTTGGGTATCTATAACTTTACAAGGAAAAAAAAAAAGAAACCCTGAATTTAATTCCAGATATAGACAGCTGTAAAATAGCCTGCAGCTTGCTCAGCTACCGTCATCCACAGTGGGTACAACCAACTCCAGAGCAGTCCTACAGTGAGAAATACATTTTGTATCACAATCTAGTACCCATATAAACACGTGCATGCAAAACTGAACCATAAGCTTCATAAAAAAATACTTAGCATATGTGATACATTCTTTTTATAAGGTTCATTATAGTCACTTTGACCTTGCAATTTACTAATGTGTTTCAATCTTCGATTTAAAAGACAAAAACAAATATACTTCTCTAGGGACAGGGCAACAGAAACAAAATAGTAGGTAGCTGGCTACATCTATAACTTTTTGAAAATGAAAATTAAGCCATTAGAAACATGACTCAGTTCAAACTGAACAGGTATATGGAAACTATCACAGCCTATAATAGGCATTCTAAAATTTGGACTTAAGTTTTAGACAGTTATGAAACCTCTAAAATATTAAAGGTATGTGACTTTTTCAAAGTAATGTTTATTACTTGCAAAAGTAAAAATAAACTATAAGAATAAAATTTACCTACTGTTTAAACTACCAAAGAAACCAAAATAACCAGCTGTGTGGCACCTTTAAAAAGAAATCCATGAACACACATTCACTTAATTAGACATAAGTGAGAGCAAAATGTCAAAGAAATGTATAAAATATGCATACGTGTTCATTCAAGGCTTTCTGCACCAAAGGCCAACACTCTTTCAAGTAAGCCTCTCTGTATTTCGGAAACAAAGTTGCAAAACTGCTCTCTTCTAAGAGTCCTCTGGGATTGTCCTCTTTAGAAAAAGCTGGCTCCTTCCAACCATCAGGAACTGTGAGAAGTTCTGATTCATCTATAGAGAGGAAAAAATTTGCAGGTCACGTTTTATGGGTCTTTGAGACACTCTGTTAACATTATAAATACAAGCCAGGCGCGGTGGCGCAAGCCTGTAATCCCAGCACTTAGGGAGGCTGAGACAGGAGAATCGCGAGTTCAAAACCAGCCTCAGCAACAGCAAGGCGCTAAGCAACTCAGTGAGACCCTGTCTCTACATAAAAACACAAAATTGGGCTTGTGATGTGGCTCAGTGGTCAAGTGCCCCTGAGTTCAATCTCCAGTACCAAAAAAAAAACATTATAAATACATATTAACAAGCTTCCCAATACTCTCTTTGCATTACTTTTCCCCTGCTTTTTATTTTATTCAACAAAGAACCTGCCTCCTCATTATCAACACTGTATAAAATTACCTCCATACAATGCAGTTACCTCATAAGACAGTTCTTTAAGGGAGGGGACTCTCCTCCTTGTTCCATACTCACCAGCCCATGCCTGGCACACAGTGGGTACTCTTAGAGACTTTATTGTACTACACTACAACAGAGCTAAAGATTTTAAATACAATTTTGTTTACATCACTATTTTAAATATTAACCTTTCTTTCTTTTTGAGTGGAGAGACAGAGAGAGAGAGAGAGAGAGAGAGAGAGAGAGAATAACTTCTAAAAGCTCATTCTGGGGTCTAATGTCAGTTAAAAATTACTTGAATAGGATTTTAGGTTTTCCAAAGAGTTTTCACTGCCCCACCTCTATATGGCTTTCATAGCAACTATGCAAGATATGAAGAATCAGCATTATTCTCATTTTATAGAAAAAGACACTCAGTACAAAAAGGTTAAGTGACTTGCCTAAGGAAAAATAAAGCTGACTCAGTCTAGATCTCCTTTCACTAAAAGAAAATATGTTCTAAGGACCATAATATTATCTCCTGAATCACTTATTAAAGCTCCTAGTCCTGGATTTTAGGAACCCTTTAAATTCAATAGCTACTATCTAATTTAATTCTACTCAAAGATGTGATCCACAGACTTGTAGCATCAGCACAAAGTGGAAGTTTTTTAGACATGAAATTCTTGGGCCCCACACCAGATCTAATGAATCAGAATCTCTGGGATGAGAGGGCCAGGAATCTGTGTTTTAACAATCTCATCAGAAGATTTTTCGGCACACTGAAGTTTGAAAAGCAGGTCTTTAGCCCATGTTATTAATCCAGGTCAAGTAAACTTACTTTCTGCTTCTTTTATTCACATTCTTTGCTATTTCTGGTTCAAATTATGAAGAATTAGGTAATCCTCATACATCATTCATTCCCTAATATCCTTAAATTTTTTTTCAAAGTCTACTTAAAATGCATCTTTTAAGTCTCTACCCAATTTCAATGGCTATAAATTGATAAGAAAAGCCACCCCACCCCAATCCTGAAACAAACAAAAAAAAGCAAAAGAAATAAAAAGGGGATTCATAATAAAGGATCTATAAATAGCTCAGAAACATGTAAAGCAATGTGCAACTTTATCAGTAATCAGAGATGTTCAAAGTAAAACCACAACCAGATAGCGTGTCATACTTATCAAAATAACAAATTCAAAATTCAGATAATAAAGTTCAGTATGGATTTAGAGCAATGAGAACTCTCTTCCACTACTATTGGGAGTCACAATTGGCACAATCCTTGAGGAAGTGTTAGCATTACTACATTTTAAGGATTCCAACTCTAAGTGCATAGAGAAACCCTTAAACATGTTAACAGAAAACATGCAGCTGAAAAATCTTTAATACCTTCTCAATGCATTTTGAATGAAAATTCAAGCTGTATAACACTTCTTATAAGAAAGCAATTTAAAAACAGGGCAGTTTAAAGCCTAAGGACTATGTCGTCTAATACTTTAGCCATCTGACAAAATGGAATAATGATAAATGTTCCAAAATTTATTTCTGACAAAACTAGAGTTAAAGGACATGCCAGATAGCTCCTTCCCCATATTAATTACTGTCTTTCACTCCTTCAGTATCAGCGTTCGCTATACACGATTATCTATCCCACCAGATCCTAGTCCTCTTTCTGTCAGTGACTTTCAGCCTCCAGCGGGCTGTAAATTTCCACAGCGTCCTCTGCAATTTTTAAATCCTCATCCTTTTAGAGGAGTCGGATTCCACAATAGCTTCACTGGGACTGGTGCTGTGGTGCGGGGAGATTTGGCAAAAAGAATGAGCTGGAAAAACCAGGACAGAACACCGGTCAGTTATTCCTGCAGTCCCAGTCAAAAGCCCACACACAGCAATAATACATATATACACTTAACTGCACAAAACAGGCTACAAATGGCTTTATACGTCCAGACCCAAGGAAATAAAAAAAATCGCAATTCAGTATCCACAAAACCACGACTTTGGTTTTCACACAACCTCACCTCTGTCCTCCGGCTTCGACTTCTGGTTGTGAAATTCACTTTTTCCAGCTGCTGGAACGGGCCTGCTCCGCAAGGGAGACGCCATTTTCAAACTGCTTCCGGTGGTACCGGAAATGAGGCTGTTCTTAAATCCTACCGGCTAAAATAACTGCAAGCAAAATAAGTTCCGCAGAACTCGGACGCGGAGATTTGCGCAGTCTCCGTCCATACGTATTCTAAAGCGCGTGCATTTGTGCAAATACATAGCAGATGAAGACTCTTTTCCCAGAATGCAGCGCAACTTCGGCGTTTGAGTGAATGCTGGGAATTGTAGTTTAGCATCGTGAGCAACTTGGAACCAATCTTAGCCCTGGTTTTCTAGGACTTCATAGTCTAACCTGGAACTGAGTTCTGCAGAATTTGACCACAGAGTGCAATACAACTATCGTTAATGTCATGAGTTCATTCGATAAATATTTATATGATCGCCAAATATGTGCTAGTTGTTCGTGGAACGTACAAATAAGAAAATATATGATATTCTATGACAAAAGTGATGGTACTTTTGTTTATATTACAACATAACATAATATTATAAATATTACTATATTTTGTATTGAACACTTTATTTGCATTATTTCTAGTTAAAACAAAGTTAAGATAAACAGAACTCTGTAATATTGATGATTTTGAGGCAGGTAGGCTTTCAAAGTCCTTGTTTCAGATGGTAATTTTCTAGGGTGTTGGTATTTCTCTAAGTCAGAGGGATAGTATTTTAAGTAACACTTCTGAAGAAGGTACCCTGACTTATCCGTGAGGGAAACATTCCAAGATCCTAGTGGATGCATGAAACAGGATAGTACTGAACCACACACACACACACACACACACACACACACACACAATGCATTTTCCTACATACCTATGATAAAGTTTAATTTGTAAATTTGGCACAGAAAAGATTAACAACTAATAAAATCGAATAATTATAACAATATACTGTAATAAAATTTATGTGAACATAGTCTCAAAAAATCTTTGTACTATACTTACATAATGTCATGATGTGATGAAATGCTTATGGCATGAGGTGAAAGTGAATGACATAAGCATTGTAACATGGCATTAAGCTACTAACTTTCTATCCATAAGTCAGGAGGAGTAACCAAAACCTCATCAAGAGAAACTGAGGATAAGTGGATATTACTGTATTTCAACTAACCTAAAAAATCCCCAAAAAACACTCCTGCCTACAACAGGACTGAATATGGCTGATTTCAAGATGTGTGAGGAGGTGCATCACTAGGAAAAATCACTATAATGCTATGCTACAAATTTAAAAGTTCTTGGACATACTAAAGACTTCTTTTGTTAATTGATCTTATTGCTTGTCCTTTCTAAAATTTTCTGCAGCACAAATAAGAAAAGTCTGTTAATTTGAATTCTTTTCTGTTAATGAAATGGAGGATATTTATCTGAAATCCTCCCTGGTGTATCTTCTATAAAAATTTAGGTTTTCAGCTAGGCGTGATGGCGCATGCCTGTAATCCTAGCACTTTGGGAGGCTGAAACAGGAGAATCATGAGTTCAAAGCCAGCCTTAGCCACAGGAAGGCGCTAAGCGACTCAGTAAGATCCTGTCCCTAAATAAAAACACAAAATAGGGCTGGGGATGTGACTCAGCGGTCAAATACCCCTGAGTTCAATCCCTGGTACCAAAAAAAGTTTAGATTTTCATGTACAAAACAGATGGTTTCTTATGGATGATCCTAAGACACATGATTATGTTAAGAATTTTGCTTTTATCCTGTGTGTTTTGTAAATAACAAGGATTTCATCTCTACAATTTTCTCAAAAAATATCAACCTTTAGATAACAGATGAAAGCTATGAATACTAACAGATGAAAGTTATAAAGTGAGGAGCACTTTCTTTAGAAACCCTATGAAGTAGGGTTTTATTAGCTTTCTTTTAGGTAGCAATCACTAATAAGTGATTGATAAGTGGTCAGGCTTCAAGACCATTAACAGCTCCAAAAAGACTATTGTACATTAGTAACTGTGCATGTGTTGCAAGGAGAGTGGCAGGGTAAGCACTGGGTGGAGAAAAAGGGTCTTAGTCTTCAAGCATTCTTTGCAAGCTAACACTTTAATATCAAAATTTTCTACAGAAGCTTTTATTCTCACTTGCATATGTCTTTAATTTTATCCATTTTATTTTTGACATTACCATTATTATTTGAGGAGGCCTGAGGAGGCTCATCTAATGAAGATGAGCAGAGAGGTACCAAAACTCACCCTTCCTTTGTTGCCACCATTGAATCCATTTGAACAACTTACCTTTTAAATTACTATACTGAACTTAGAATTTGTCCACAATCATATCTCTGTTCTCATACTGTTTTTCATCATATAAACATTTTAAGTTTTGAATTATTAATTTTAATATACTCAGTCACACAGTCATTGACATTTAGATGAAAAGTAGATGCATGTGGTCACCATAATTCTATAATCACTTTTGAGTTTCTAGTTTTTAAGCTATTGATGTTAGGAGACTTTTCAATGTTTATTTAAGATCAACTTATTCTTTCAACTTGTTTTTCTTTCAAATATACACACATCTTTTGAAATTATTACTGAAATGGGTGTAAAAACATGGATAAATAACATTTAGGTGCTAAGATCCCTAAGGCCCTGTAGGCCCCCTGTTACAGATGTCATCACACAAAAAACATCTTGTCCAAAGGAAAAGATTTGTCAGGCCCCAATAATAAATGATTCCAGAATTAAATAATTCTTTCCCTTGCCTAATAAAAACCCTCATGTTGTCATCGAAACAACCAAGCAAATAAAATATAAGAAATGGATCAAGGTAAGTGAATTAAAAAAAAAACAACAAAAAACTGTCCTTTGCCTTCCAGGAGCCAGTAATCCTACATGCACTGTATCACAGTTAGGAGTAGGGAGTAATTTTATATGTGGGAAATAGGAGAATTTATTAAAAAAATAAACTCATCACCAAAAATTTATAAATCAATTTCAAAATTAATACTAATTATAATAAATTATTAATTAATAGTTATATACCAAGAGTTAGATACAATTTAAGATATATAACACTTTTTTCCTGATGAAAATATGAAATAAAGTGTAGCAAGATACTAAATCAATACTAGTGATTATGATAATAATTATTACAAAATTAAATAAGTGGAAAAAATTATACATTATACATACATCTGAGAGGTCGATACTTTTCCTTAAGACATATACATATTTTTTCAGATTTAAAATAGACTCTGATGCTTACTTTTATTTATTTACTTAAATTTCATATTATTTCTTTAAAAGCATAGTACTTATACCTACAGTAAAAATTAAAGTTGAAAAATGAGTTGAGTGAGAACAATATTTGAACAATTTGCTTAGACTAGCTGTTCTTCTCAGATCTTTTGCCAGAACATCATGGCAGAAGACTGTGGCAGAGGAAGGCAGGTCAGAACATGGCCACAGAGAAGCAGAGAGAGAGGAGAGAGATCCTCTTAGGGACAAAATAGAAACCCCAAAGGCACACCTCAAATAAACCCCAAATAGCCACACCCTACCTGCCTACAGTTATCACTCAATTGATTAATTCACTAGTCACATTATGGCTCTCATAATCCCATCATTTCCCATCTAACCCTTGCATTGTATCACACATAAGCTTTATGGGAAACACGTAATATCTACACTATAACACTATAAACAACTTTAAAGGAAATGTTTAAAAACATAAACTGATTCACTGCAACAACATGGGATAAATTCTGAAATTCATTCCATTGGTTTTTCTAAGAATTAAACATCATAACTAATATTACATTTCAATGATGGTGAACTTTTAAAACCTCCAAATAACAGTTTCCATGCATGGAAACTGTTTAGTTCAGATATGAGCTCATGTGTGAGAAAAAGCAAGTAAGTTGAGATGTGAAGTGAGTGAATTGAGTTACGAGAGCCTTAACCTAATTCAGTGCATTAACTCACTTGAATTGATTAACTGGTAACTGTAGGCAAGTAGGGTATGGCTGGAAGAGGTGGCCTCTAGGAGCATGCCTTTGGGATATATATTTTGTCCTTAGTGAGAATTGTCACTCTGCTTCCTGATTGTGGTGTCCTGAGCTGATTTCCTCCATTATGCCTTTCTGCCTTCATGCTCTGCCTCATCTTTGTCCCAAAGCAATGGAGTCAGCTGTCTTTGGACTGAGACCTCTGAAACTGTGAGCCCCAAGTAAACTTTCTACCTTTAAAATTTTTCTTGTCAAGTAGTTTGGTCACAGTGGCAAAAAAAAAAAAAAAAAAAATTGACTAAAACAGTAACTATTTGCTCTAGTTTCCTTTTTTCCCCCCAAAACTAAATATAAATATAATTGGTGTTATAAATTAGTAACAGGAATAATAAACATAAATTAATAGTAAATATGCATAGAATTTCCCACTATCTTCCTTGAAAACTTTGGTTTCTCCTCTCCTTCAGCTCTCTAATTCTTTCATCCCCATAGAATGATGAAACACTTAGAGATCAGTAAAGGCAGGAAATTGTCACCCCCTATGTTAGTTTGCAAGGGCTGCACAACCAAGTATCACAGAGGAGGTGTAAATAAAGTATCTCAAGACTGGGCAGCTTAAACAATAGCAGTTTACTGTCTCAGTCTGGAAGCTGGAAATCTGAAATCCAGGTGTGGGCAGGGTTGTTTCCTCCTGAGGCCTCTCTCCTTGGCCTGTAGATGGCAACTTCTTCTTGTGTCCTCATGAGTTGTCCCTCTATGTGTGCCTGTATCTTAATCTCTTCTTACAAGGACACCAGTCATATTGGATAAGGGCCCACCCTAATGACTTCATTTAATTACGTCTTAAAAGACTTATTTCCACATATTGGATAGCCACATTCTGTGGTACTGGATTAGGACTTCAACATAAGACTTTGGGGTAGATGACATAATTCAACCCACAATACCCTCCCCCTCTAGGCATTAAATAGCATTAAAAGGTTAAAGAGGAAAGGCAATCCCAGAGCCAGGGGAGCCTGCTGTGGGGAGAAGAGCTGTCACTGGGAACAGTGGTCTTTGTTATGAGTGGGCCCGATTTGCAAGCCAACATGCCTTAGCCCACCATGCTGCTTTTGGCTGTTGGTGCCTGAGACACTGCAATACATGTGTTCTAGAGGTTTATGTCTCCTGTTGCCCACAAGCATGGATTCAGTTACAATCTTCCCCGAGATGAGATTTAGTTCTTATAGATTGTCTTATAACTTGTTGATGTTGCCTTCAGATTGGAGCTCAGGCTTATGCAGGAGTAATTTCCATTTTGTTGAGTTCTGACCCACATCTGCACGTTTTCTTTCTTCCATGAGCCTGAGCGGAAGCACCTGTACATAGGCCCCATGGTGGAGTTTGTGTTTGCCCTGGTGGCCAAACTGGACTCTATCAACAAGCACTCCTTCAATGACTTCAAGCTGCAGGTGGGGAGGTAGTACAAAAAGATGGGGCTTCAGCTGTGGCAGAGGACAGGAACGAGGAACAAACTCACAGGAATGCTGCTGCCCTTGGTGATATCGGAGTAGAACAATTGCAAATTCATCTTTTGGGGAGTTGGACTGGATTGCAGATGGAAGGGCTCAGGAAAGCAATGAGCCTCTAAAGCACTTTTGTATAAATTAGGGGAAAATACCCACCCCCTTTGGTTGGAACCAAGCTGCAGGCAAATGTTTTATCAAGTGCAGTGTGAACTGGATCTCAGTCTCCACAGCCCCCTGCTGTCTAACTAAGGTCCAATCTGCATGGCATAGAATGTATTGTAGTAAGCTGTTCAGAGGTGCAGATACCGCATGTTATTGATTGAAAGCTGCTCTGCTAATTCCATAGACTATTACCAGTGAAGCTAGAACCTGCCACCGACTCTGACATTCCTCCAGATTTCATATATGTAAAAGCATAATTAAAAAGTGAATATTAGAATTGTTGAAATATATTCCCACATACCCAAGTCACAACATTTTTTTCCTTTCTTTTGGAAAAAAAAAAGCAGATAGTTTATTTCACATTTTCCCAAAAATTTTGTAGAGTTAAAAGACTGAGTTGATTTTAAATAAATATTAAAAAGTCTCCTAAAGTCAATTTAGAAGATTAGTAACTCAAAAGTGATTATGAGAATAATGGAATCTACATGTACTGTATAATTTTCATCTAAATTTCAATGACTGTGGTTCACTGATGATAAAGTAGTAAATTAATAATCTAAAATGTAAAATACTTATGAGAAATAGTATAAGAAATAAATTATATAAGAGATGGGAAAAATACACCACATTTACTAAATCAATATCAGCAATGTTCAAGATGATAAAAAAGATAAAACAATTCAGTAGAAAAATCATGAAAAATTATTAATAGGCAATTATGGTTAATTTTTTATGTCAACTTAACTGAGTCATGGTGCCCCAGGTATTGGTCAAACAGTATTCTTGATGTTTCTGTGAGGGTATTTTTGGAAGAGACTTACATGTAAATTAGTGAACTTTGAATAAAGCAGTATCTCCAATTGCTCTGAGGCAGGCCTCAGCTGAACAGTTAAAGACAGAATCAAAAAGTTTGACCACTCCTCAGGCAAGAAGGAATTCTGCAGTAAACATTCTTCAGACTTGAACTACACCATTACTTTATCTCTGGGTCTCTAGCCTGCTGGCCTATCTTGCACATTTTTGTATTTTGCAGCCTCCATAAACATGTCAGCTAATCTCTTATTCTGTTTCTCTGGAGAAACACACACGCACGCACACACACACACACCACCCACAACCTACTCTTATTGGATCTATTTCTCTAAAGAAAAATGTCTGCTAAGCTAGGTGTATTGATCAACTTTACTACTGTTGGGAAAACATACAGATTTAATGAAAACTCCCTTCTCACCCACTAGATTGGCAAAAAAAAAAAAATACATTTTAAAAATAATACTGCTGGAAGAAAGAACATTCTCATACACTGCTGGTGGAAATATAAATAATTACTGCTGTTTCCCAAAGCAATCTAGCAATTTAAAATATACCCATATTAGCAATAATTTTGCTTCAGAGAAGCTATCAAATAAAAACAAAGTATCATTCCAATATACTATATGATTGTGTCATTTACTACCTTCTACAGGAGTAATTTGGTGAAATACACTTGGGGCCCATACTGACTAATTTGCCACCTACTGCCAGGATAGCCTGAAGTGAGTTTCTTACCTACTCCTGCTCAGTTCCCTAAAATGGGAAGAACATTACCTCAGTAACTTAATACACATAAAGTGCTAAAATATATACTTAATATGTGGTAAACACTCAATAGATGTTAGCTATTGCTGATAGTGGAAAAAGAATAAAACCATCTTGACTATCAATTAGGATTGTAGTTAAGTAAATTAATGTTACCTTTATAACCATGGGTTATTTTGCAACCATCCATAATATTGATTAAATCTATATGGAGCAATTACATAGAAGAATTGATTGATAACCTCCAGATACAGGAAAATGCGTGCACACACACACACACACACACACAATTAATTCATTCAACAAATATTTATGGAGCAATTGTTTATGACACCTATAATGTTTATGACACCATTCTGAGAGCACATTTGGTACTGTTTTGTGTGCAGAAGATAATAATATATTAACATATATATGCATATGTAATTTTGCAGTGAAAAAGGATTTGGAAGAATATACATTGAGTTTTCAAGACTGATTAACTTAGAGTTGGAGGCAACTAGAAAAGAAGATAAGAACAGGCAAGAAGACTGAAAAAAATGCCCATGATAAAACAGCATGGATAATATGATTCTGTTTATGTCCACGTGTGTGTGTGCACACACGCACATGTGCGCGTACGCATGTGTGCACCTGCATTGAGAAGTGTATAAAAGATGTTCATCAAAATGTTGACTCTCAGTATGGAAATGTTTCAAAGGATATCAACTAAATAACAGTGCAGTTGTAAATCAATTACAGTTTATAGCACTTTAACATTCTTGGAAATCTCTATGTGCTCAGATCTGCAAAATTATTTTCATAAATTGCACAAATAACACTAGAGGAAGAAAGAAAAATTGACATCTCTAAAGGGCTTATTGGTACAAATCAGAATAGGGAAAGCGTCCTCTCTGGGCTGCAGCAACAGTAGGTGGGCCTATTTTGTTTGTGATTTGTCTTCCCTTGTGGGCCTCTTAAGCAATCGAAAGCTACATGCAGCCACCATCTCCACCACTCCTTACTAACATGCTCTTTCATTTCCCCATAGAAAGCACAAATTGGTATCCTAACTCTCCTTTGGGATTATCAACCTGAATCCCCACAGTGAGCAGAATATAGTGGGCACAAAAGGAGTCAAGATATAGCCAAGAATGTCTCTGAGGATATATTGTTTGTTATTAAAAAGAGCCAAAAAATCAGGCAATTAAGTGTCCTTTAGATATTTCTATATTCATTTATCAGCAATAAAAATGACTTTTGCAGAGTAATCCACTTTTTTCTACCTCTGTTTTTTTAAATAAACAATTCATATAGGATTTCTCAAATACATAGGGTCAATACATTTTTTATCTTCTAACATACATAAAGTGATTTCCATTCCAGTTCAACTCACAGAAAGGTTTAAAACCCTAAACATGTCTTCCTATAACAACAGTAATAATACCTGTGATTGTAAAAATAAGGACTCTTCTAACTCCAAGTGATTGTGTAATAAAATAGGTATATGAGGATAATAGTCAAGAAGAAAAACACAATAAAGCACCGAGGTGTGAATTCATCATATCACTAACCTATCTTTAGAAAAACAATGTGTCAATAAAGGTTTCTGCATGGAAACCTAAGAGTCTAGAAACATAGCTAGCCAGTTCTGGAAAGTTTTCTTCTGTGCAGCAAGATGTTTCACATGTTATTGTGTGCATGTATGAATATATAACAACAAATACTATCGTTATGTACAACTATAATGCACCAATAAAAAATGTGGGGAAAAACATGTTTCACATGTCAATACTGTTGGGTTTTGGATGAAATATCTTTACAGGCCCCTCACCTCTTCCCCTGAAGTTATACATAGCAAATTTTCTGGATAATGAGGCATGTGGTACTGTTTTGGCTGCTAACCAGCTGCTCTTGGGTAGGTACTTGTTATGGATTAGATATGAGAAGTCCCCCAAAAGCTCCTGTGTTAATGCAGGAATATTCAGAGGTGAAATGATCAGATTATGAGAGTTATAACCTAATCAGTCCATCCTTGTTTGAATGGATTGACTGAAGGGTAACTGTAGGCAAGTGGGGCATGCATTGCATGGCTGGAGGAGGTCTCTGGGGGTTGACCTTGGAAGGGGTCATCTTCCCTGTGACGCCTTGCTCTCAAATCCCCCCATCCTGTGTTTCCAGGCTAACATGAACAGAGTAGCAGTCCTGCACTATGCTCTTCCGCCATGATGTCCTGCCTCATCTTGGGTCCAGAGAAATGAAGTCAGCCCACCTGGACTGAATTTCTGGAACTGTAGAACCAAAATAAACTTTTCCTCTTCTAAATTGTCCTTGTCAGGTATTTTGGTCACAGAAATGAAAAGCTGACTAACATAGCCCTTAAGCAACCTCTGTTTCTTTAACTGTAACGAATTGTATTAGATTACTGTTTCTCAAACTGGTCACTTGGAAGGGTGGCCCCCTTCCAGTTTCATTTCCTAGTTCCTTAGGCCTAGGGTAGGGGCTGATAATTTGCACCCCACAAACAACAAAGAATGATCTAACCCCCAAGATTGAGAAACTGGTCTGTAGGTGTTCTGAATTTCTGTGATTCTATTTCAAAGGCCAGTGAGTACCTTAGTCATATCCAAGCAGGCCATGAACGCAAAGTCATGGGAGGAACTTTGCCGGCCTAGGCAAGAACTTTGGTATCAAAAGCCAAAGTTTCCAGATGGCTGTTCATTTTTCTGCTGGGTTTTGTGGTGGGCAATTCTGATCCATTTCCCTCAACTTTACCATTCTGGAATTCTGTCATCTCATTACTCAAACAGACAATGAATGACACTTGTACATAGAGACGATGGCTGGTACCTAAAGACACTCATTTCTGTTTTACTATTGGTCTCTCCAGCCTCCAAGACAATAAAATATTCATATTTCACAGGGAACCGAATTTAGCTTCTCCTAGCTATTCACAGAGCAATCTTCCCATTCTCTTCATGAGTGTTCTCATTGGTAAGTAGCTTTGATTTAATTTTCAGTTATAATATTCTTTCCCCTAAAGGAAATCTGGAACACATTTCATAATATTAGGTTCTACCATAGCACCAGAAGGCTTTTTAATGCATGCATGAATATTCAGGATTTAATCAGTGGCATATGAAATGCATTGATATTGCTGAGAATTATTATTTTATGCAAATACAACAAGCAAACTACAGTCTTTTATTTGTATACACGACACTGGAGGAAGAGTTGGAGTTTTATGGAAAGCCTATCTTTAGTCATTTATTAAATCTATATGTCTCCTCATCTTTCAGAGATAGGTAACTGCAGATGGTTGGCAATGAAATAAAATTTTTAGAAAAGCATTTAATAGGTTTGTACTTAAACAAGTTACTTCATGATGTTACTAAGATGTTGACTTTGTTGTTTGTTGTTTTAAATTCTCTAATTAAAATGTCTGGCTACCTCATAAACTAGAAGACATGAAAATTCAAGCTTTAACATTACATTTTATTATTCAGTAGTGATTTTAACCTTTTTTGGTCTACCAGTCTCTTTATTAATATGGTAAAATTTCTAGACCTTTCCCAAGGTAAGCACCTATATTTGAGTACACACAAGAATACTTCTATAGAACATTCCTACCCCTCCTGCCACAGATCAGGCTATCAGGTTAAGTGACCTTGCCTTAAAATGACATGAGTGGAGTATCTAGGGAGCCTGGATTTGATCTTATGAGCACGAAGTCCTCTGTGCTTAGGGCTTCCAGCAGAGGAAAAAGTGATGGAGGGACTTTTTAACTTTAATAAGCACAGGCCTTCTACAGTTAGAATCTCAGCATGATTTATATGATTTGCATATAGCTATATTTCTTTTTTTTTTTTTTTTTTTTTTTTGGTACTGGGGATTGAACTCAGGGGCACTCGACCACTGAGCCACATCCCCAGCCCCATTTTGTATTTTATGTAGAGACAGGGTCTCACTGAGTTGCTTAGCGCCTCGCCATTGCTGAGGCTGGCTTTGAAATCGCGATTCTCCTGTCTCAGCCTCCCTAAGTGCTGGGATTACAAGCGTGAGCCACCACGCCCGGCTCATATAGCTATATTTCAAGACTCCTTTGCAAGTCATAAAAACTCAAAGTAACTTAATTAAATGAGAGCAATTATTGTCCTATAAACCTGGACACTAGATCTAGGTGCTCCACTATATCATAAAGACATTCATGCCCTATCTCAGTCACTTGCTTATGTCTGTCTGTGACTGTGTCTCTCTTATCATTCACATTGGGGAAACAAGCCACTTTGTTATAAGCAGCTCTGTGGAGAGGTGTCCTACCAACAGCCAGGTGAGAAAGCTGTGCAGCAGAACCTCCAAAATATTCAAGCTTTCAGATGACTACAGCCCTAGTGCTCCTTGACTGTAGCCTCCTGAGAGACTGAGCCACAAGTGCCCAGCTAATCTGCTTACAAATACCTCATCCTCAGAAACTATAAATGTTTTTTGTTTTAAACTACTAATGTGAGCAGTAATTTTTACATAGATATAACTAACACAATATTGAAGCTAGTCTAGGCATTTATCTTTTCATTTATCAGATATGGATGGGGTGTGGATATGAAATTTTCTCACTAGAAGTGTCTGTACATTTCTTGCCACTAGAGGGCAAGTAGTCACAAATGATGGCTTGAGTAAAGAATTAAAAGGCTTTTTCTATGTCCATGGAACTGCACAGGTCAGAGGCAAAAAAAACCCTCAGCGAACATCTGATCCACCTCTTTTAATTTACACACAAGGATGCAAATGCCAAGAGACATTAACTCACATCTGCAAGGTCTAAGTTTGCAAATGCAGCATCATTTAGTAAGGTACAGTTCAGCTATCAATTAATTTTGTTGTTTTTGAAAATTGTGAGGTATAGAATAAAAAAGATCCCTTTACCTCTTTTAAACTTCCATTTCAATTAGCAGATTAACATTCCTAAGACCACAAAACTTAAGAAGGCAACAATCATTCCTATTTCTTGGGTACCAATTATGAGCCACATGTCTTTCCATTTAATATATAGATCTAATCTGTAAAACTTATGCCCATCAAAGCATGAAGGTCAGTGGCTTGTCCAAGGACTTATAACTAAAAAGAAGCAAAATAAATTTGATTCTAATGCAGATTAAATTTCATTACAATGATTATTTTAGGGGATAAATCAGTCTTTGATTATACCAGATGTTTGTTCCTGGTTCTGGAAATATTTTAGCACGTTGGAACATTAGAAATTATTGTCATATAGCATAGATAGATAAACAAAAATATAAATTTTGATGATACTCTTTCCTTTTTTCCCGGAGAACTTTTCTCTCTCACATCCACATGTGCTCTTTTTGTTGCTTGTGAGCGCGTGTGCACACATACACTCACACACATTGCTTCTTCCCTTTATCTTCACTGACCAGTTGTGTGATCATGGTCAATTTTCCTAGAACTTCATTTTATTGCCCCTTGTTCATTTCTAACATGGGAATACACCTCTGCCTTCTCCCAGCTCTTAACAGTGATCCTGGGATGATTAATGAAGAAATCTCCATGAATCTCATTTGATTTTGCAGGAGACAGGTACTGAATAAACTTGAAGAATTGTTATAATGAGAATCAGCCATAGTTTAGAACAGATGGGCGGAGGTCTGGTAGTAGTAACTTGTTGGGAGAAAGAGCCACACCAAAGCGATGAAGTAATATCAACATGTCAGAAGCATCAAGTTAGGAGCAGAGTGGGTGCAATATCAGCCTGCGTCACATACTGCTTTCTTCTTCTCCTCTGCCTGGAACATAATGGTATATAGTCACAGCATTCTCAGGGAAGACAGGAGGGCACCTCATTGTAGTGTAGGATTGATGATATATGACATCATTGTGGGGTATAATCTCTAACAAGAGCCATTGTTGATGTCTTCCCTCAAATATCCTCCTCACTACTCTTCCTGCCAAGAAATTGATTCTCCTCCCACCCTCAAATCTAGCTAGTCCCTGTGACTTGCTTAGACCCATAGAATGCAGTAGACCTGACTCTACTAATTCCAGGTCAAACCTTTAGGAGGTCCAGCAGCTTCTCCTTCGGCTCTCCTGGAAGACAGCTGCAGTATGAGAAGTTCAATGACCTCAAGACTATCTCATTTTGAGGAAACCCAAACGAGTCTTATGAAAGAAGAGACAGAAATATCATAGCTAAGGTTCTGACATAAGCCAAGAAGCAATCTTAAATTTTAGATATTTCAACTGCTGTAGATACATACCACTGGAGCAAAAGAATTGCCCAGCTCGGATTGTGAGAATTGGCTAACAATTTTGCAATTGTTACACCATTGTGGTTCTGGGCTGTTCGTTACACAGTGTCAGATATTTGAGACAACTCTAAATATTTAAAATAGGGTTGTGCTTCTCTTGATAACCCCCTTTCTTTGCTAAATGAAATAGAGTGTTCTTTCAGAGAAAGGAAATAAGAGAAAAAGGTAACTGCATGGTAACATGGAGGGGCCAATTCCATTTTGGAGGATGTGCATTTTAGTTTCATAAGTCCAGTTGAAATAGAGCACTCCCTCCCCCCTTTTCACTCTCTCATTCATGCTTAGTAAATATACGTTGAATAAATTCATTTCCTACTCCAAATCATCTGGCACAGTTGTAGGCATGGAGTGTATTGTGCCAAATGGGGTAGATTGGGAAAGACAAATATAATGATAAAAAGATTATTCTGCTAGTGATAATCATAGTCTTTCTAGAGGTCCTTCCCTGACTCATCAGCAGCAAATGGGTAGGCAGGAAAAAAAAGAAAGAAAGAAAATGTTCCTCCTGAGCTTATAATACAGTTTAATTTTCTGCAACCTAATTTGCAGTTTCTGGGTCTGAGTACACATTCACAAGTCACAGTGCCGCCTGGACCTTTACATTTTGTACTTTATGGTCTAGCTTTGCTAATAATGCAGCCAGTCTGGTAAGATAGGCTTTCCCCCATACCCTATCAGCTTTAGGGGAGCAAACATGCTAATATTGGAGGAGTGGGCACTGAGCTGGTCTGTGACTTCTATGAATACAATTCCTGAGACAGCCATTGCTATGCCCATAGAAAATGAGTTTGAATTAGGAAAGAGAAAGAAGGAACAGGATATTTCATAATCCTAAATATCTGGAAGACTTCAGTTGTTTATTTATTCTGAAGAAAGGGTATTTTTCATAAGAAAATTTCAAGTGGAAAAACCACTCTTTTAGGGGGCCCAGTGGTGCACACTGTAGTTCAGAGGTGCACACTGGGAGGGTAAGGCAGGAGCATGGTTTGAGCCCTGAAATTTGGAGCCAGTCCAGGCAACATAGCAAGACCTCATCTCCTAAAAATCAAAAACAAAGAAGTCACTCTTCTTTCATACATAGCATGATTCTGGTACATCCTAAAAATCTGTGGAAGATCTTCCGTGTTCTTTCCCAACATCTATGCCCTTTTTACATTATTTTTTTCAACTGCATAGACCTTTATTGATGAGAGCTCTTTTTAATCCCTTCCTCCAAAATGCTGCTGAGAGCAATTATAGGACTACATTCCTTGGAAAATACCAAGATTCAATTGTAATCATAACATATGTAACCATCATATCACCATCTTTATCCTTAAATAAGATAAACAAAATAAGACCATAAAACTTGATGAACTTTTGTACTATTCTTTACTTTCTCTTCAAAATTATGCTGAGCTATGCTCCAAATCATCATCAAGCTAGTGATGCTATGAGTAGCCAATGAGGAGACACTTAAAATAATAAGTTTCAATAATGACCATAAAACAAGACTAATCTTGAAGCCTGAGGATACTAATCTTGAAGTTTGTTTCTTTCATGTTAAAGTCTAATTTTAATCATCTTTTCACAGAAAGAAAGAAATTTAAAAATTAAAGAGGACAGGCATAATTGTATTGATTTCTTAAAACAAATTAAAAATGCTTCACTCTGCATAAAAATAAACTCGAAGAGGATCAAAGATCTAGGAATTATATCAGAAATTCTGCAACTGCTAGAAGAAAACACAGGATCAACACTCCAACATATCAGCACAGGTGTCAGCTTCCTTAATAAGACTACTAAATCTCAAGAAATAAAATATTTTAGTCATTTTTAATATCCTTTCTCCTTCTTTTCTCTCTAGTTTTCATATATGAAAGAAAACATATGACCCTTGACTTTCTGAGTTTGGCATATTTCATTTAACATAATGCTCTCAAGTTCCATCACTTTCCTACAAATTTTGTTCTTCTTTCTGGATAAATAAACAAATCCATGCATATATACCATTTTTTTATCCATTCATCTGTTGATGGACACCTAGCCTAGTTCCATATCTTGGCTATTATGAATTGTACTGTATAAATGTGGGTATGCATTCATAGCTATAGTATGCTGACTTTAATTCTTTAGGATGAACACCAAGAAGTTGTATAAAGCAATGATTCTTTGAGTGAATTCTGCCTCACTTTCTTCATTTTCTTGAATATTATGCTGCCCATAGTACATGCTTAATAAAATGTGTTTAATGAATGAATATAGGATGAAGAGAGTGTCTACACTTGAATCCCAGCTGTACAATGAACTAGCAGTGTCACCTGGGCCAAGCTCCCTAACTTTTCTATATTTTCCACCTTCTTGATTGTAAAGAAGGAACAAAAATATCTTATGATTTGTTGTAATAAAAATAAAACAATTGTACATGTGCACATGTTAGTCCATTTTCTGTTGCTACTAACAAAATACCCAAGGCTGGGTAATTTATAAAGAAAAGAGGTTTATCTAGCTTACAGTTTGGGAAGGTGTAAGTCCAAGGACAGGTGTCAACATTGGTTCCATCTGTTGAGGATTCCTTTCTCACAAGAGGGAGGTCACATGGTGATGCAAGAAGCCAGAGAACAGGCAAGAGGCAGTCCTGCGGTTTATATCAGCCCATTCTTATAGAAACTAACTGGGTTCTTTGGAGAGCTACATTAATGCCTTTCTGAGGATGCTGCTCTGTTGCTGCAGGCTTTCATGAGGTACCACCTCTTAAAGGTTTTACTATCTCTCCACTTTGCTGTACTGGGGACCAAGATTCTAATGCATGGACCCTGGGAGAACAAACAACACTCAAATTATCGGGGATGGGGCATGAGCATGTACATATATATATGTATATATATATATATATATACATATATATATGTAGTATATATATATGTATATATATATACACACATACATGCAACAGTGCCTGGATGTAACTGAAATTAACTGAATGTAGTTCTTTCCTCATAAAGGTTATTTGCTTCCAGATAAAATCTTGGAAAAGTGAGGATTTCTATTGTTAGTATTCAATTTTAATGTATTTTCATTTAAATGTTAACTTTTCACGTTCTGTTTTCTCCTAAAACAAATTTCATATTCATCCAGCATTAATGGGCCACAGCTAATCTTTAATTATAATATATTGAGAATAAACATTTAATATACTTAATAATATTAGTTTTAAAATAATATGATGGTTGAAAGTTATTAGGGGAAAGAGGTAGATAAAGAAAAGGAACAGCAGATTTAATTTATTTTTTAAAACCTAAATATATGATGTCAAAAGAACTAATCTTATAATGTCTACTAAGAAAAACTCATTGAAAAATCCTGTGATATTAAAAAAAATAAGTGATATATCTTGGGCTAAAGTAAACCCAGTACAAATTTTGAAAAATTCAATGAAAAATAATATAAAGCAGAAAGAAAAAAATCACACAAATTGGTAGTTTTGTCATTTTTTAATATTTATTACATATTTGTAGACTGAGTCAATAATAATATTGATAAAGAATTTGAAAAAATCCAACGAGATTATTATAACTTTTACAGCATAAGCTTTGGCAAAATGAGAACATATAGTAACTGAAACTCGTCAGTGTTTTGAAATGAATGATAATGTGATGATATGGTCAGGACAATCAGCTTAACACCAAGAGCCATTTATTTAGACTGTGATTTAACAGGAAACAAAATGATAATATTCAATCTATAAGATAATCTCTGTAGGTGGTGGAAACTCTAGCCTTTAGGAAGATTCAAACCTTTTCTTCTTCAAACACTATGGAGAAACTTACCTGCTGTAAAGAGGCCCTGAAATAGCTGTTGGGTGCTACCTCGGTGCTGTTTCATCTTACAGTGAACATAAGGATTTATAACAGACTTAGAAATAATGACAGCCCATGATTCCTCTTTCTCTAATGCTCTCTTACCTTGAGTAGCAAATACCTGAGACATGCACCTCCTCACAAGCCTTTCTGACAGGCAAACTGTGCTTTCTCAGGGTGTTCTCTAGGCTCCCATTCTAAACAGCATCTCTGCGATGAAATTAGAAAAGTAAATCTGTAACATCAGCACTGAGATCCCCTACCTCCAAGAAGTGAGCCACTGCAAACAAAATAATAGCAGGCTCCAAAAGTAAAGTGTTTCTCATGGAACTCGAGGTGGATATAAGGTATGGAGAGGGAGAGTATGGAAACCAGTTACACATTTCATATTATCCCTAGGAAGCTCCATGAAGATTCCTTAGGATTGACCATGACAGACGCCACTATCATCTCTTTTGTCCTCCACTGAAAAGCATATGTTTGATTCAGTGGCCACCCCAAAGGTCTGGGTTTATCTCACTACTAGGTAACCAATGTCTTCTCAAATAGTGGAACGCTTTACTGAAAATGTCTCTATTTCCCTTCACTCATAGATTCATAGAGAAGATGGGCTTGAATGCTCTTAAATTCTGGGAAAATGGGTGATGAAAGGGTCAGGAGTAGAACAGGTGAGAGAATCTTCCCTGATCTAATACAATATTGACTCTTCTCCTAATTTGTCTTTATGACTTGAATGACGGTGGCCTTGAGACACTGGCCATTTGGGGAAAAATAGTGTCTATCAGGTGTTGGTTAGCATCTTTTGAACCATTTAGCCATTCATTTTATTTATTTCATACAAATATATATATAAATATAGTTTATCTCCCAAATTATACTAGCCTCCAGAAACAGTGCACATAATGAGATGTAGTTCCTACCTGCATGTGAGCTTGCAGTGTAGAGGAGAAGGCAGATGCTATATGAAACGAAAAGGCAGGTAGGTGTTCAATATGTGCAGTTGAGTGTTACAGCAAGCACACAGAGCTGTGAGAATGCACTATAGGAGAGTTCCTAACTTCTTCCAGCTGGTAGAAAAGAAGAAGCCACCAAAGTGATTCTCCTCTGGGTATCCTGGGTATAAATGGTTTCATTTCCTGTGCACTAGTTTTCTCATATAAAATTAAGAAGGCTTAGAACACATGAATTCTAAAGTCCCTTTCAGCAATAAGGTGCTGCAATCCTATTCAAGCCTCCCATACCCATGGTATGTTCCAGGTCTTTTCCTGCAAGAATAGTGTGAGGATTCTGGGGACTAAGTGCAGATGATAGTCATGCTTTGGTCATCCCTACACTGCCAATGGTGAAGCTCCATTTCAGAATCCTAAGATGCTCTCTCACCTCTACTAGAAATGCCTGGAAAACAAGATCCATGTGATACCTCAAAGGGCCTTACACTCTGTTTCCCAAAGCACCTGCTTTGTGTGTGTGTGTGTGTGTGTGTGTGTACACCAAGCTGGGTGGTACTTTCTTCTGATTCATAGTGAGCTGTCACATGCCTTGAAGGTGCTACCTCAGAGAGTTGTACCCTTTCATAACTTGGTTACATCAGGGAGTGTATTACCAAGTGTATTAGCAAGAACTCCAAATCATTCTCTTTAAATCTTGCATTACTAAAATAAGGAACTGAGTAACATACAAACAGAAATGTGTAACTATCCCTATGGTTTTCACAGTTTCCATGGTAAATACACAATCGACCTCCGGTAGTTGCTGCAATCTGGCTTTTTCAAGACCCCTTTCTGTTTTCCTCTACTATTGAGATTAGAAAATGAGAATACTCAACTCTCAGGCTCTCTTCTAGGTAAGGGTAACTATGAAACTCGATCTGGCCAGTGAGGTGTAGTTAGAATTCCTGGGGGAGTAAGAGAGCTTCTTGGTGCTCTGCATTTCTCATTTTTCCTGCTTGGAACATGCCCCTGATGGCTGAAAATACAGCAGCAATCATGAAACCAGGAGGAAAGAGAGAAAGAGACTGAACTTAGTTCTTTGATGACATTTCAGGGAAGCTGCCTCAGCCTTAGATAATCTACACTCAACCTAATATTTTAAATGCTTACTGGATTTTTGGTTGTGAGAGTTGAATATAATCCTGACAATAAGAATAACACTGATCATATATAGAAAGGTTACATACAGAAACCTCAGGATGGCCTTGGTGAACTTAACAGTAGTCCAAAATTGATCAGAACATGTTAGTCCTTGGTTCTAGTGGTGTGAAATCATCTGGGGGGTGGGCGGGTACCAGGGATTGAACTCAGGGACACTCGACCACTGAGCCACATCCCCAGCCCTATTTGTGTTTTATGTAGAGACAGGGTCTCACTGAGTTACTTAGCGCCTCATTGTAGCTGAGGCTGGCTTTGAACTCGTAATTCTCCTGTCTCAGCCTCCCTAAGTGCTGGGATTACAGGCATGCACCACCGCACTCAGCTTCATCTGAGATTCTTTATAGCATTTTATCTTCCAGGTGTATTTTTTTGATCAATAAATACTGGAATAGTGTAACTAAATGAAAATAAAGCTTCCCGTACCAACCTGTATTTTCCAAGAAAAATCCAGATTGTGATCACTCTGAATTCAATGATGAGGTGCTGTGATTTGTTCAGAGAGACAGAGGCAGACTGAAAACACGTATTTTTAAACATGTAAGGCTGCCTCAAGATGCATGTTTTGAGGAATTTTCCTAATCTGAAGAAGAAATTTCTCATACTTAAACACTTTCAGAATATGAAAGGTGCTTTGTGCCTTACTAAACCAAGTATTTTGAAAATGTCACTCCTCAAGTCTCTAAAGTCAGACTAACTGGCTCAAGTCCTTGCTTAAACTCTTACTGGCTATGCAATTTTGGACGACTTACTGAACTTCAAGAATGTTCACTTTCCTCATATGTTAGTCTGTTGTTCATGACTATAATAAAATGTCTGAGGCAGGCTAACTTTATAAGGAAAAGGGCTTAATTTAGCCCACAGTTTTAGAGATTCAAGGTCATGGTACTAGCCTTGGTTCAAATGTGATGATGACTTTTTTTGTTGGCAGAATTCCTACGTGGCACAAGACATGGGAAGGGTGCATTTGGACTCTGCCTCCTCTTCTTATAAAGCCACAGGATTCAATCATGGAGTCTCTATAATGACCTAACTGAAACCTAATCACATCTCCAAAGTCCCAACACCATAGTTGTATTAAGTTTCCATTCTCTCAATACCATTAGAGTATTTGGAGATAAAATGCCTGCACAAGGATAACAAACCATATTCAAACTATAGCATCTCATTCGAAAAAAAAGGAAACAAAAGAATAAAACACCAATTATTGCATAAAACTGTATTGTATACAATTAAATTTTCTAGGAACTGGTAACTGTTATAATTACCATGGAAAAAGATTTGCCTTAAAAATTTGTTTATATTTCATTTTTAGTTGATATAATATTCCTTAGTTAGGGACTAAGTTACCAAGATGAATATGATATAACATGTTTTAGTTATATCAGTTATCTTAGTTCATTTTCTGTTGCTATAACAAAATATTGAGGGACAGGAAATTGATAAAAAGTTTATTTGGCTCACAGGTTTTTGAGGCTGTGAAGTTCCAAAGCATGCTGCTAGCACCTCTTGGCTTCTGGTGAGGGCCTGTGCTGCATCAAAACATGGCAGAAAAGTGGAAGAGCAAGTGGGAACAGGCAGAAGAAACAAAACATAAAGACTTGGTTTCTAGCAACCCTGCTCTAACAGTAACTATTCCAATCAGGAGAGGGTGAGAACTCTGAGGAAAAGGCATTTATCCCTCTTAACTTCTCAAAGATGACACTTCCCAACACCACCACAGTGGCAATCAAATGTCAACATGAGTTATAGAAGCCACAAGCTATATTTGAACCACAGTGATGGGGAAGAGGTCATCAGTAATATTTTTGATAGATAATATGAAGTCAAGGAACATTTTTGCCCAATGCCATGCATAGTATGTTTGGTACATAGTAGGTACTTAATAAACATTTCTTAAATAATTGACTGAGCAAATGCTATGGAAGGAGGCAAAAGGAATTCCCTTTATCTCTGTGTCACTTTATCACATAACATATCTGAGGGGCCAAATATAAGAACTATTTTTAGAGCCTAAGTCCCCAGTATCTCTGTATACTCACTTCTGAACGCCTGGGCCTTGTTTTTTGTTTTTCTTTTTTTTCCCTACAATATTATTTGCATTATGAACAGATCATCAATGAGTTTTCTTTATTTACTTGTTAGTTTTGTGTTCGAATCAGGTGTCAGTGGTGTGGGAATTCAATTTAAGCCATTGAATTATTTATTAAAATTAAAATTTCAAGCAGGGAAGATCACAGCCAGAACAAGAAATGGATTTTATCAAGTCTCAAGATGCCAATTTTGTATTTCTGCTGACCCAATGAATGGAACTGAACACTTCCTTAACAACAGATTAATACGTTTGTGGTTCAAAAAACGAGATGGTCAACAGCAGGTCTTCTTCTGACTTTTCAGCTCCTAGTTGACTGGCATGCATTGTCCACAAACACAAAACATAATTACAGATGAAAATGTAGACTGATAAGTTTGTGAACCCACTTACTCCACCTATTTGTGGCAAGAGGGGTTCCATGCTAGATAGATCTGCATTATTGGCAGAATTAGGAGCTTTGGTTGCCTCTTGAATACAGAGAAAGTTAGACCACATGGAAGGTTCTTTTCTGTGAAGTTTTTTTCCCTATACTGCTCAGGCAACATTTATAAGCAAACATGTTATAAGACTTACTAATGTACTTATTAATGTCTGTATCCATATCCTTAGATTTGTCTCTAAGTAAGTCCTGATTTCTCAATTGTGAAAGGCTCAAAGTTCCTTTATAAGTAAATGTATTTGAAAGGTTATTTATATTGTAACAATAGGTGTATTAATGACACATCATAACAGCTATTCATCTTGTGAAGATATCTGAAGTGCATGCCTTAGGTCACTGGAGGGATATTAATTAAACCAAGAAGGAATGCTTCTAGCATGTCATTATTTTTGAAGGAGAATAAATGGTTTTGGCTGAATATCATCTATAAAAAAAAGACACATAAGATCTCCTCCTGCTTTTACTAACAAAGATTCATCTCATTAAAATAAAACTAAT
>CM053403.1:39041941-39128145 GCA_028644305.1 Xerus rutilus | reverse complement strand
TATTATATTGTGTGCATATACAAATATGTAACAAATATCACTGTTATATACAACTATAATGTACCAATAAAAAATATGAGGAAAAATTGTCCAAAAAAAAAGGAAAAACCCTGCATGTTCACAGGACAGTGTGTGAGAAATTGCCAAAATTCAGTACCATACTACCTGGAGAAACAAGTTGGGGCCTGTCCAAGGAGGGCCTTATAGTCCATGCTGAAAACTTCAAACTTTATCCTGGAGATGATAGGAAGCCATTGAAAATTTTTAAGCAAAGGAGTGATATTGTCAGATTTCATTGTATGTAGATAAGAAGTTTGAAGGGCTGAATCTAGACACAGAGATACCAGTGCGGAGGCTATTATAATATGCTAGGCAAGAATGTTTGCAACCGAGATAAAGGGCTGTAGCAGTGGAGATGAAGGTGGAGGTAACAGAACTAAGAAACATTTAGGAAATAAAGTAACTAGGGCTTGGAGATTGATAAAATTTAGTCCAGTATGGGAGGGGAAAAGAGAAGTCTCAGTTAACTCCAAGGCTTTTGTCTTTAGTGATGAAGGGAACAGAAGTGCCATTAACTGAGTCAGGAAGACAGGAGAAAAAGCAGATGTGGGGAAACTAATGAGTTTTAAAGGCCTAGGAAAGTCAAGGGGAAGGAGTCTGGTACTCAGGTAAGAAGGCAAGGTTTGAGAATGAGACTTTTGCATCATTAATATAAAGATCATGGTTGCAACCACAAAAGAACTGAGTATATCTGAGGAGAGCCTACAGAGAAGCCACCCAGGAGCTAAACTCAGAAAGCATGGATGTTTGAGAGCAACTGGTGTAAGATGAAAGGGAACTGTTAAGAGAGGAAGAAGAATCTTATCAGTCCCAAATTCAGAATTTCAGTAAGAAAATATATGGAAGGATCTTTGTGTATGTGTTTTATTTCTAATTCTGGCGTCCCATTTAGATACTAGTAAGACAACTCTCTTCACAATTTTCCCCGTTTTAAAGAATTCCTGATGGAGAACTGGGACTTACTTTTATCTAAAAATTCATCATTTGGAAGCAAACCAACAAAACTTTGAAATTCTTGAGTGTATATAGTTCTTTAAAAGAACTAGAGCTTCATCTGCAGCTTGTTTTCCTATTAAGCAGGAGAATGTCACCATTTGTGCTAATGGTCATTGTTAATAGAAATGTTAAAAAGCTTGTCATGAAGAGAAAGGTATCTCTTTACCCTTTAACTAACTAACTAAAAATCCCTGCTATTACACAAATTGAAAACCAGGAGGCAAATCTTAATTAAAAATATTTAGAGCAAGTGGAATAGCAGCTGCCAGTTTCTCTCACTGCTCTTGAATGTATTTTGCAGCTGGCCATAATTCTCCATTTCAATCAGCTTAACCAATAATCACAGCTGTTCATTAGGCAGGGGACATTTTATTAGCACCCTTGTGGTATGTGGTACATACTGGTAAAGAAATCTTCATTAGAAACAATTTTTAAGAGAACCACCCTGTGATTTGATGGATGACTGTCTAAAGGACTTTAGTTCCCCTAAATAAGTAAAAAATTTCTTTCACCTTAAAAGACTCTCCACCTTCTGTAAAGCTCAAACATTTCTATGAATTTCCTAATATATTCATTTAAAATCATAAGAAAACTTTACATTAACAAAGCCAGGAAAAACAACAGAAAAGGAAAGTGACTGTTGCTAAAGAGTACTTAAGAATGAATTTGATGCAATATTTATGGAGTTTCTTAAGGGGCTATGTTCTTAAAGCTATTAAGAAATATTATTGATGAATGCAAAACACTACTGAGTTAGAGTCTAATCACTTTTTTTGTTGAGACGGAGGCTTACTTGGGTTTTTTTTTTTTGTTTTCTTGTTTACTAAATCACCAGTGTTTCTGTGTCTAGTAAGACATTCTGTTTTAGTTGATGAGAAACAGAAAAGACAGACAAAAACAAAAATGAAATGAACCAAAGTTGCTTAAACCAATGTCACACACTATGATATGACATTTAGCAAATTTATGAGAAGTGTTAAGAAAGAAAACCGATGGCTTCTTTGAAGGAGTATCACAGAGGACCCTGCTGCTCGGAGATTATTGAGTGGAAGAGACACTACACATTTACTCATGTGGAATAAAACAGATTTGATTAGCACATCCAGATAAAGAAGAAAAAAAGTGTTTTCTCCAAGAAAAAATATAAAATAGGAAATTAGACTAAATTCCAACAGAATGCACAGTCCTCCTGCCAGGGACAAGAGGAAAAAAATTGTTTAAGTACAATTTAAACTTCATTCTTATCAACAGACCAAAAGTGTCCATAAATGGGACATGATTTCCAATGTGTTCAGAATTCCTCTGGTGTAACCCTTTCTAAAAGTATTCTACCTATTTGAAACTATTATTTGTGAAATTCAACTGATTACTAGAGGACAACTTAATTTATAGTTGCATTCCCCAAAAGTCTTGTGAATCAAACTTTTTAGTTGAATCATTCTTTGAGTTATATATGTGTACAAAAGGATGACCCTAAAATTAATACTTTTTTTCCTTTCTTACATTTTTTAGTCAAAAAAAGATATTTCAAGTAATTACTTCTTCCTGTTTAAATCTGATGCTTCTGAGCAAACTTTTCTAAAACAAAATGAAATAGCCTCTGAGATTATATGCAAGGACTAGACCGAGCAAGCCAGCTGCAGGAGGCTGGACCCTGGACCTGGAAAACTGCATCTGAACCTCAAATTTCTTACAGCTGTCTTTTTACCTGCACAAAGACCCAGCTCACATTCTGAAATGGTTAATTACAAAAATCTTATTAAATTTGTAGCTAAAGGTCTTTCTCTTTACCAGACCTGTTTTGTTAGAGGAGAGGAAATGAAATGGCTTCATTTTTATACTAAAAAGTAAAGTGAAGGGACTTTACCCAACTTTAAAGGGGTTTTCCTGCTCTGATTTTCTTCTAAAGCTTTGAGAGGACCATATGAATTGCTGTACTAAATTTACATGGCAGGCATAGAAATAGACTGGAGGCCAAATATACATCTTAAGAGATTCATCTTAAAATGGAAGAGAATTGGCAGAAAATAGGAACGAAGCCAGAGCAATTCATAACGGAGAGGAGCAACTGATTTTTATTTTTAAGATGAAAACTGGGAAAACAAAATTAAGGGGAATATGAGAGAGGGAGAACTTACTTGTTCAATGAGATGCTTTTTGTTATTTCACTTGCATGCTTAGAATAAATGACTTACTTGATGCATTTTGATTTAACCTATTTTCGTGAAAAGCAAAAAATACAAATATGGGGCTTTGGAATGGCACCTTGAGCAGAAAAGGTAGCAGCAGAATGCCTCATTCTTTCTATGACATTGCTCTGGACATCCCAGGCAGCCCCCACTCTGGCTGCTGTGCAATCCTCATATTTATAAAGAGACAATGCTCACGAGTTTTGAATCAGGACAGGATAATTAAAGTCTGCAGAGTGCAAGTGGTTATCCCAGCTCTAAGTCCATAAACACCATGAGGATTATCAGTTAAAGATGTCCTCTTATTCTGCTGTGAAAAAATTTAGGTGTTGGAATCCAGTTGAGTTTAGATTATACCAACATCCCTCTCTCCTACATGTTCTTCCACAAATTGCGTTTCTTGCTTGGAGAAGCTTTTATAGATGTGATATATATCTTGATTCATGAAGCTATGAGCAAATCATAGTACAAGGAACAGAGATGTAGTTGAACCCTAAGGTCATCTCTTGTTATCTCTTTAAAGTTGCATCATGTCAAAGATCTTTTTTATTTCTGTCTCTTCATATGCTTATTTTCTTTTGGAGTTTTTTTTTTCTTTTTTATGGCTGTTTATTTATTTATTTATGGTACTTTATAGTTATACAAAATAATGGAATTCATTGTGATAGATTTTTACATGCACATAATTTGGTCAACTTCATTGCCCAGTACTTCCCCTTACTTTTCCCTCCTTTCTCTCTAAGTCATCATCCTCTACTCTATGGGTCTCCCTTTTATTTTCATGGAAAACAAAACAACACAAAATGCTTTTCCCTTTTTTTTTTCCTCACCATCTTCCACATATAAGAGAAAACATGGCTCAGTGGGCAAGTGCCCCTGAGTTCAATCCCTGGTACCCCTAAAAAGTAAAAAATAAAAACAAAATGAAAGCTACGAACCAAAAAGCTACATTTCATGGGCCCCTTTGAGATTTCAGGTAACAGCTCACAACTGCCAAAATGGAGCCCTCACTGTCCACAGCCCAATTAACCAATAAAATTGATACTTACTTTGAGAGTTAAGTTTTAAAGGTAAACTTGACTTTCTGTTTATTTTCAGTTTATATCTGCATGGCTTTGTGTCTACTTTTTTACTGCATTTATCCTTTAACTGCATTATTTTATTTTTTAAATTTTTTTTAGTTGTCGATAGACTTTTATTTATTCATTTATTTATATGTGATGAAGAGGATCAAACCCAGTGCCTCACACATGCAAGGCAAGCACTCACTCTATCATTGAGCCACAATCCAAGCCCTAACTGCATTATTTTAGAAAAGTCAAGTCATACTTGTAAAAGGGGAGTCATAGCATTTCTGGAATGATTATCCTAAGGACTTAGTAGAGAAAAAGGGGAGAAAAAAAGGTATGAGATCAGTTAGAAAGAACAGGGTAAATCATTCTTTTGTTTTCCTTTCTTCTAACTTTTCCTCTGGCTCTCTTCAGATTGGTAAGAAGAAGAATCCCAAGTACCTCAACTAAGAAGAATCCCAAGTACCTCAACTGAAAAGAACCCATAGCTCTGCAAAGCAATTCAACCAGAAAGGAATGGACATAATCAAATATAAATTGATGAATGTTGATTAGCTCTCACTCCAGTATTCTATTGTGAGGAACTGAGTAGAAAAATCTGAATTCTCAATTTTCCTCTATTACAGATATCTTTCTTTACTCATTCAAACTAAAATTGAGACAAGATTCTACTTAAAAAAAATCTGAGTAAATTAGCTATGTCCAATTACTTACAAAGGGAGACTACTGAATAGATACAAAATTACAAATGGGCTTATTAATATTGTTCTTGGGTTTGTTTTTCTTATAACTCATTCTTTGTGACCCTTTGTATAAGTAAAAGGTGTGTTTTACTCATTGGTAGGAAATTTATCTTGCTTTGTATTGCTGTCACGAGGTTTTAGCAACTTGTGTTTATTTGGTGAACAGCCAGGAGTTAGCTCTTTTAAGTGCAAACCAGATATTTATGGAATATTTGACTTCTACACTGCAATTTTCCTCTCAAACCTACAAAAAGATAAAAGAAGGAAAAAATAGTTGAGGAAAGGAAGAAAACCAGTATTTTAGGCACAAGACACATGCAGACTCCAACATTTACTGAGTACACATCGTTTACCTAGAAGAGTGCTGGGGTCTGGTTGGTAAGGAGAGAATTACAGAAAATGGAGAGTGTCAAGGAGTTCGCCTTCTAAGTGGCGAGATATAGATACATCAGTTGTCTGAAACCTCAATGCACCAATGAAAAGTGTCATTAATAAGGACTTGGGGAATTCAAAAGTTGAGGAAATCAAGAATGAGTCTTGATGGTATAAGAAGACCACCAAGAAGTCTTGAGAAAGGAAGAATGACTGGACAAGATTATCATTGCTTCCTACGTGGAAGTGGAGAGGATGGTGTATTGGGCATATTAAAGAGAAAGTGAGGAGCTTGGGTGAGCCAAGAGAAAATAAGGAGCTGCCCTGGCTGGAGTAAGGCATGTGAGCTGGTAAACAGAGTAGATAGGAAAGCAAGGCACAGAAGGGTTTGGGAGGACTTTGAAAATCAGGTAGAAAAGTCTAGGGGGAATAAAGTCCAAAACTTGTTTTGTTTCATTTGTTTTGGCCATGGACAGTTGCCGAGGGGGAAAAGAATTCTGGAAACATCAGATCATTGATTTAGAAGAACAAGATTTTATTCAGATAAAAATAAGGGAGTTTATAACTCTAGAGAGCTTTGGTCTTCTGGATTTCTTCCTTTGCATATAGTGAGATTCTTCAATAATCAGTTTACCTGGATTTACTTAATCAATAAATTTTAATGGGCACCAAGGTAAATTGGCATGTATTGAAAATTTCAATGACTCTCATAATCCTCATAATTTGTGACACATTAGTGTCAGGAAGGAAAGATGTTTCTTTTGCTTTCTATGCTCAACGTTTTGCAAGCTTGTAAACTAAACTAACAAAAGATTAACGAGAGAAAAAGTACACAATCTTTATTTTGCATGCATTGAGTTGACAGAAGTAAAACTCAAGAAAAGGTTAGACTTGGGCTTTTATGCCAGTATAACAAAGGAGAGAGGGTTTGGACCTCAGAAAATACAGGGATAAATGTTGTTTTAGTAAAGGCAGTGTATGCAGGTTCAGCTTGGTGTTGATCCTGCATCTCAGGTGATGAGGGTCACTCTCCTCTTCCTGGCATTCCAAGGGAGGGCAGCTTTCCTAAGGGAAATACCTGCTTTTAGGCAGCTAAGGGAGGACAGAGGACACTTCCTGCATCTGTTGAGTTTCTTGCTTTTAGCTCAAAAGAATCCTTATGAGCTGGGCGTGGTGGCGCAAGCCTGTAATCCCAGCACTTAGGGAGGCTGAAACAGGAGAATCATGAGTTCAAAGCCAGCCTCAGCAACAGTGAGGCACTAAGCAACTCAGTGAGACCCTGTCTCTATATAAAACACAAAATAGGGCTGAGGATGTGGCTCAGTGGTCGAATAGCCCTGAGTTCAATCTCCAGCACCAAAAAAAAAAAAAAAAAGAATCCTTATGCTAAAGTGGCATATTTTGGGATGGCACATTCTGATTCCATTCATTAGCATAACCAGGTAATACTAAATTTATAGATGGCTAACTATAATTGCTCCCTCATGGTCATAAAATGTAAATTATAAGCAGCACTCCTTCCAAATGTAAATCCTGTTGCTTTCCACCATTTCGTTCCATTTCCAAACTGTGTAAACAGACTTTATTTTTAAAGGCAGCACTAATACACATTTACATGTTAATATTTTTATTTTAAAACACATCTACATGTAGTTTGATACAAAATAATTAGAATTTTTGGTAATTTTTACCCAAATCAAGAATGAGTAAACCTGTACTTAAAAAAAAATCAGTAAAAAAAATCAAAATGTTTAATCAGTGAGTACCCATTAAAAACCTTTTAGGTGGCATGTTTTATAGAAATTATATTTTCACTAAAATGACAATTTGCTATTTAATATATTTATTCATGAAATAATTATATTAGCAAAGGCTCATTCTTAAGTGGAGGGACCTTACACAGCATAAAAAACTTTTTTACATGTCTTTACATAAGATGAACCCATCAAATCAAACTAAAATTGGCCTGAGGATGCCACCTTATGAAACTTCTTACGCAACAAACTGCAACCTAACTTAGTAAGTAGTTGAAAGCATAAAAGGGAGTAACAAATAGCTGGGTCTCAGCCCACCACAGCAGCCCAGCGTGGCTCAATTGCAGGTGCCAATGGTTCAAATCGCATTAAAATAAACAAACACCGAGCTATAACCAATCAGCTGTCTCTGGATCCCTCTTCCGTTTTCTGTCCCTAAAGGCTTTCAGACTACTTTATAGGCCCACAGCTCTTTGAACCTGTCCAGTGCCAGTTTCTAATTCTAGGGCTGCCCAGTTATAAAGTTGCAAATAAAAGCTAGTAAGATATTTAAATTAAATTTGTAATAATTTGTCTTTAACAAACCAAATTTTATGAGTGGAATTAATAAAAATAAAATTATAATATATTCTGTTAACAAACATTTATTGAACTCTTAAAAGTATAAGACAGATGTAGTACTGAACACTGAAAGAAATTGTCTTTAAGAATTTAGATTGTCTCACAATGAGTAACTCAGTTACTCATAGGGCTGAAACAGATAACATAAGTAAATAAAACAGACAATGTAAAAACAGTGAATAATTCTCTTCTGATTATAAATATCTCCTTATTTTGAAACCATTTCAAACTAACCGTTTTTTAATTTGTTCTTTTTAGATATAAATGTCAGTAGAGTGTATTTTGGCGTATTATACATAAATGAAGTATAACTTAGACTAATTAGTATCCTACTCTTGTGGTTGTACATGATGTGGAGTTTCACTGGTGGTGTATTCATATATGAACATAGGAAAGTTATGTCTGATTAATTCTACTGTCTTTCCTATTCCCCTCCTCCCTCTCTCCCTTTCATTCCCCTTTGTCTAATCCAATGGACTTCTATTCTTCTCTTTCCCACCTTCCCTTGTCATGGGTTAGCATCCACATATCAGAGAGAACATTAGGCCTTTTGGGACTGGCCTATTTCACTTAACATGATATTCTCTAGTTCCATCCATTTACCAGCAAATGCCATAAGTTCATTCTTTATGGCTGAGTAATATTCCATTGTGATACCACATTTTCTTTATTCATTCATTTGTGGAAGGACACCTAGATTGGTTCCATAGTTTAGCTATTGTGAATTGAGCTGCTATAAATATTGATGTGGCTGCATCACTGCAAGATGTGAAATAACTGTTATCAAATGGTGGTTCCATTCCAAGTTTTCTAAGGAATCTTTATACTGCTTTCTGGAGTGGTTGCACCAATTTGCAATCCCACAAGCAATTTATGAGTGTACCTTTTTCCCCAGATCCTTGCTAATATTTATTGTTACTTGTATTCTTTATAATTACCATTCTGACTAGAGTGAGATGGAATCTCAGTGTAGTTTTGATTTACATTTCTCTAATTGCTAAAGATATTGAACATTTTTTTCATATATGTTCAGTTCTTTTGCCCATTTATTGATTGGGTTATTTGTCAAACTAACAATTAAAGTCAGTGGTTAACATATTTTCATAAACTAGTTTGTGTATTTGTTTTGAACAGTTGCGTGCTGATGTTTAATAACTGGTTCTTTGAGAAGAAGTCTTGAATTGGTGCTGCATTTAACAATTTATGTAAGGTAATAACTTTGGAAGTCACTAGAGAGATATCTATTTTCAAGCTACTTGGCTGTTTTCAAGCCCCTAAATGAATGTCATTGAAAACAGTTTGGGAGGAGATACACATAGGCATAACATTACATAGTTTTTTAACATATAGACATATAAAATAGATGTCAGTCACCTCAGGAACACAGACTATAGAAAAATGCAGTAGAAATAATTAAGGAAGTGATGAGTTTTGAGTATGTATCAGTTTTGCTTTAAATGTAAAATTATATATTTCTTTTAATTTATTTTTAATATTGTTAGCATCTCAAAATGCCTAAAATATAACAATTGGCTCTTATAAGGTAGTGGGAGCTGACTTCAGTGCATCATTGTAAGACTATGAAGAAGAAAAGAGGCATAAAAGCCAAATGTATATTTAGGGTAGGCAAACAGAAACATCTAGCCTATGTGAGCTACGTGTAAAGTGGACCAATTTAATATTCACTAATGTTTATTGGGAACTTATTAAAGTCAATAAGTTCTTTGTCTGATTTCTTTGTTCTTCACAGCAATCTTATGAAGTTATATTATGATTGTCTATTTTTAATAGATAAAGAAATATGCATAGAGTGGGAAAATATTTTTTCAATAGGAAAGCAGGGATTTAACTCCAGTTTTGTTTGATTTGAAAGCCTATGTTTTTTAAATTTATTCATTCATTTAGAGATAGTGTCTTGCTAAGTTGCTGAGGCTGGCCTTAAACTTGTGATCCTCCTGTCTCAGCCTCCCAAGTTGCTGAGACTACATATGTGTGCCACCATGCCTGGCTCAAAAATCCATGCTCTTGGGCTGAGGTTGTGGCTCAGTGGCAGGGCGCTTGCCTAGCACGTGTGAGGTACTGGGTTCAATCCTCAGCACCACATAAAAATAAATAAACGAAATAAAGACATGTATAACTAAAAAATATTTTTTAAAAAACCATGCTCTTGTCAAAAAATATATATACATATAAACATAAATATATATTATAAATATATAATATGTATATATTATATATATGCACACAAACACCCCTCAAGGAAAGAATTTGTATACCCCAAAGCCACTCACAGCTTAGAATTAAAGAGAGCAGTAGATTTGTTCCTGCATTAAGCAAGCCTAAATTAGTAAATGTCATGGGAAAGAATTACAAAGATTGAAATAAATGCCTTCATTTTGACCCTGTTGCAGTGAAACTCTAAGGAAATTATGTACACGTTGTTCGGATTACTACACTGTTTACTTTCCATGCACTCATTTTCATCTGGACTTTCCAATTTCTGAAGAAATGAAAACAATTTGGTAAGAATGAATGGTTTTTAGCCATTGCCTAAATTTCCAGCAGTCGTTCTGGGAATTGTGGGCCCTGTTGTCTCTCTGTCAGAGTGATTAATTAGATTTAATTTCATGCTGTTGTCTCTGACGTCCTTTTCCTACTCCCCAATGACTAATAACTCTTCTACAAAGTCCAAACAAATGGCCATGGTATCTAGTTTTTATTTTTGGAAGGTTTCCTCGGCCAAAATGCAGAGAACCTCTTCACCAACAGCAGTTTAGAAATTCCTGGCTAGAATTCCTGTCCTTAACAGCAGCACTTGATATGGCGAGCTGGCCCGTTGACTGATACCCTGGGTGGCATCGTGCCAGCACAAAAGTCGTCAAGGTATTTGAATCAAGAATAGGCACTGGCCAGTGATAGATACAGATGGGCAGCTTGCGAAACAACTCCGGGCCATATCTTCTTCAGGAAGTGCCAGCACTAGAGCATTAACACCACATGTCTTTTTTCTACACTTGACATTTGTGGACACTTAGAGTGTGTGACAAAAGGAGGAAGAGAATGAGAGTGGAAAGGAAGACAAGAGAGTTTATGGGTGCGGCTAGCAAACCGGAGAGCGAGCGAGCAAGATGAATTCCAGCTGGGGCTCTGCAGTCCATTAGGAACCAAGCCTCACTGACTATTTAGCATGTGATGCAAGTACTAACAGATGCCTCATTTCAAGGCCAGAGCTCAGCACAATTGGAGAAAGAGGTCAGGAATGGGCCAGTCAAACCTGTATTTGTAGCCATGCCATGCAACCCCCAAAAGGGTCCATTAGTCAAAATGTCACACAGCCACCAGGTAAAACCGTAGGGTGGGAAATAGTCACTCTCCAAGACATAGGCACAAAGAAGTGAGTTTCAAATGCTATGAAACCAGATCACTGGCAAACTGAAGGGCCGAGAAATCGCGGCTGTTGGGACAGTTCCAGACATCCAGACAAGCTTGACATAACTGGAGTAAATTCATCAGTGAAATGAAGATGTCTAGTGGTCTAAATATGTGTGCGTGCATGGCAGGACTTCAGACTCAGGATTTGTGGGGCTGAAACTCTGCCCTGTAGCTAATTTAAGGCTCAAGGAGGTTAACAACTGGCCCAGTATCCTTTTACAGATAATCCCCAATTTCCTCATCTGTAAACTGAGAATTAAATTAAAATATACCTCATGGGGCTGTTACTCAGCCAACTGAGACGATCTGTACAAAGCACTTATTAAATGGTAAAGTCCATACAAATGTATCATCGGGCCTTTTGGAGGGCAGCTTTCTCCTTTATAAGTCCGTTATAACACCAATCTTCACCGTTGGTACTTTAAAAACATCTTATATAAAACACACTTCATAGGTCATGACTCTGCTCTTGGTACAAAGATAGTTTTAAACGAGTAATGTTTTAGAAATCCTCATCTTGGGATACCCTATCTTCAGACTTCCAGCGAAGCCGTTTCAATTTGAAAAAGTCCTTTTGTTGAGTGAGTTAACCTTTAGCGCCTATAGACAAATTGAAGGAAAAAGTCAATCTCAAAAACAACCATTCATTTTTAACCTGAAATTGTATCAATTGTATTTACCTGACATACTTTGCATATCTTTTGGCTGGAGTTTATCCACAAAGGAAGATATTTACATTTTGCTTCATGGTTACAATTTGAACCTTACTATTTGAACCTCCTTGTGGTTCTTTAGACTGGGCATGGTAGGGCAATCAAGACTGGCTTGTGAAGAAGCCAAGGGGTAGAGAGAAAGAGATTGATGCAAAATATGCTTTTTCTATCTCTAAAAGAATTTTTATCTGAGGGAGAAATTTCCCCCTATTTATTGCATAGTTCCCTATTCCATTAAGTGCTTAAATCATTAGGCCAGCTCTAAAGTATAGTTGCAAAAAATACTTTGAACATTGATAATACCATTGGCATATAAATATAGCCACTCAAAGGAGCCCTATTGACATTTCTCTTCTGATATATTCATTTGAAAATTAGTCTGAGTTTTTATCTTAAATAAAACTTATGTTATTTAGAAAGCCCTTATTTTCGGAAGGAACCACTCAGAAGATTTAACATCTTTTCATCAATGCTGGGGTGAATTGTCAAGGTCAGACAGCAAGCAAGTCAGTATCAAACCATGAAGAAATACTCAATGAACCCGGATGGCTTTATAGACAGCAAAAACAATACAGTAGTTTTAAAAAGATGGTACCCATATGTCTATGATTATTAGTAAGATGATAATTTTCAAATTCTGGACCTATTTTTTAATCTTGGAAATTCACTACATATTGATTCTATTTTTCTTAACATGCCAAAATGAACTCCAACAAATCATTGTTACTTTTTTTAAATATTGTTTTTAGTTGTAGGTAGACACAATATCTTTATTTTATTTATTTGTATGTGGTGCTGAGGATCAAACCCAGTACCTCACACATGCGAGGCAAGTGCTCTACCACTGAGCCACAATCCCAGCCCTTCATTGTTACTTTTTTGGAGAAGCCTTTATTCACTCTCCATCCAGACCATACATGGATTCTTCCTGTGTGTTTCACCAGTGCTTCCTTTTTTAAGTCGTTTGTTTTAACACTGGTAAGTTATTTTCAAGTCACTTATTTGTATCAATCTCCAATTTGCACAGTAAGGGTCTTCGCAAGCAAGGACCCCTGCTGGTAGCACCTAGGACCCTGGAAGGTACATTAAAAAGTATATTCAATAAATGTTTGATAAATAAATGAGTATATGCAGAAAATATTAACTATGAGTATAAACAAAATATGTTTGACATGTTAATGCATATCAAGCTTCATCAAATGCTTATCTATTTACTATCTTCTCTTTATCCAGGAAAACATGTCAGGCATTTTGACTCTTAAGGATTCTAAATAGCATGTAGCCATAGCCACCTCAGAAGGAACTGAACTGCGGATACCGCGTGAGGATTATTGTTGTTAATAGAATTATTTTTAGTCCTTCTATTTAGTTGAATGCATTCCTTTGAGGGAATTTGAAGTGCTTCATTCACATGTCTGCTTAATTGTCACAACCCCATGAGCTGTGTAGGGACAGGATTATCATCTATTTCATGAATGAGGAAGCTGGAAACGCTTGACCCACTCATGGCCACTCAGGTAGATTTCAGGAGAGAAAAGATTCCAAATGCTGTCCTTACTCTGGAAGTTTTTATTGTGTAGAACTGCAACTAACGGTAGTATTTTCAGAACAGCCAAAGCTTGACTGCTGCTGAGAGACCCCAACATTCACAGACCCAAGGGTCTTGTGGCTGCACAATTCAAAGCTGCCACAATCAAGAACTTATTGGGTCAGATTCATTTTACCTCCCCGCATATGCAGGCCTCCAACTCAGCCTTTTTGAATCCCTTCCTCAGAATGAGCTACTGAATTTGCAGGACCCACTACAAAGGAAAACCACTTACTCTTTGTTTGAAAGTTACGAATTTCAAGAAGCGTCTGCAGGATATTAAACAAGTGCAGGGCCTTTCTGAGATTGCTTGCTCATGAAAGTCACTTTGTCCTTGCTCTCCTGTTATCTTCCAGATCCTTATCAAGTTTTATTTAACTGCTCCTAACATCTATCTTCTCTACTTACTTTTGCTAACATCCTATTCATCTTTATCTTCTAGGCTGGCATCACAGTGAACTTTCTAAAATAAAAACATATTGAGGTCATTACCCTGTTTAAAATCTTTAAAGGAGCTAGGGATGTAGCTCGGTGGCAGAGTACTTGTCTAGCAAGCATGAGGCCCTGAGTTCAGTCCCCAGTACCACAAATGAAATTAAAAAGTCTTTCAGTGGTTCCTCTCATCTCCTGTGTAAAGTAAATTTCTTAAACTTCTCTTTATATTATCTATTGCTGCATGGCAAACCACCCCAAAATGGCTTAAAATAATAACCACTGATTTGCTCTCAATGCTGGATGTGGCACTTGGGAGGGGTCAGCTGAGACAAACTGTTCTTGCTTCCTGGGATATTTGCCAGCCTTGCTTATGTATTTTATGGTCAGACAGTGGTTTAGCTAGGGGCTGGCTGGCCCCAGATAGAGTTTACTTGGGCTCTTGGCTGGGGGGCCTCAGTTCCACTCCATATGAACCAGCAGGCTGGCAGGGATCTCCCAAGGAAGCTAAGTTCTAAAGGAGTAGAAGTGAAAGCTGGAAATGCTTCTTGAGGCCACAGCCCTTATGTTGAACACTGTCATGCCACACAAATTGTGAGGCCAGCCCAGATTCATCTGAGCTGATGGACAAGTCAATTTCACCTCTGGATGGAAGGACCAGCCACCTCACACTGCAGAGGGATGCGAAGGATCGCTGGCCATATTTTACCATGCCACATCTTGCTGTGCCCCTATCATGGCCTACAGGTGCTGACTTCTGCTTCCTTGTCTCCCTTTGCTCTTGAAATACCACATTCTAGCCTCGATGTGGACGACGATGATGATAATGAGAGCAGATGTGGCCACTGAGGACTATTTTGTGTCAGGCAATGTAACTGATGTTGTACATGCATCATTGCACTTTGTTCTCCAAACTCCCTATCCTGGAGGTAAATGGGTATTTTATCCCCATTTTAGAGATGAGGAAACTGAGACCTTCAGAAGCTTAAGTAGGTCTCACAACAAGGAAGAACTCGAATTGGGATTCACACTCAGGTATGCTTGCTGGCATAACACCACACAGCCCTCCAGGGTTTGCCTTACTCAAAGTGTACACACAAGCCTCTGGGACTGTCCTATGCTGTTTCTTTTGCCTGAAAAAGTCACTATGTGTCTCTTTGCCCTTCTTCCTTGTTCCTTTCAGCCACTTCCCCCAACACACTGGGAAAGCACCTATACAACTCTTCCTGAAAGCTTTACTGGTTCCTCCAGGCAGAGTTAGGTGACTCACTATAATATCTTATGCAATTCTTCACTTGTCTTTTTATTCTGCAACATTTACTCTTTGAGAATTCTTATTTTTCTTTTTGACTGTAGGCATAGCATAATGCTTGGCTTATAGTCATTGTGTATGAAATGATAGGATAGAATTGTTTAAAGCATGCTAATTTTGGTAGTTAAGATTATATTTGGGCATGTTGATAGTTTTCACTAAAATGAGCAATTGAAGTAGACAAAATAGCCAAAACAATTGTCTGCGTGAAGTTTCAGAAAATCTTTTGTATGTGCCAGTTTTATTAGGCCATTTATTCATTTATTCAATTACCCAGACTACTTTGGGTTCTTCAGCAAAGCATTCATGCATACATTCACTCACTGCAAAAATTATCAGATGTAAGAATCAACCAGTCTAGATGGCACTGGGTTCTGTTTTGCTTTTGTAATCAACTGATCAGCGATGTAGATTAGCTAACTTAGCACCCATTCCCCTGTTCTTTCTTAATTCTCTTTAGCATTCAGGCTGGAAGTATTAGATACTCACTTTCTTGGCCTCTCTTGAAGACCTGAGTAGTCATGTGGTGCAGTTCTTATTAACAACATATAATATGATGTATGCTAGTCCAGTCTTGGGGAGCATTTTGTTTTCCTCTTTAAGTAAACAGTGAACATAGCTAGCTTCAGATTCATCTCCCCTCCTCCCTGTGGGACCACAGACATAATGCCAAGAGCTGTGGCAAATATCTTCTAACTATGAGAAATCATCACTGTGCTAAGAATGACCAAGTGTTAGGTCAGAAAAGAACTAAGTCCCCATGACACAGCTGAGCTGCTGCAGAAACTCTAGTCTATCTACATACAAACTCTGTGCCAAGTTAAAAAAGAGAACCCTATTTGTCTAAATGATGCCTGGTCAAATTTCCTCTTTTGTATAGCCAAATGCATTCCTATCTAATATACATACACAGTTTGACAATAAAGGACATAAATTACCTATAAGTGTCCACATGTGTGTTGGGGAGAACTACTTTAGCTAAACAACAACAGTACTGTAAAATAAGTCTGGAAGGGCAGGGCTACTTGTTTTTGTTTTATTTGCTATATATAGTCTCTCCAGCATTTAAAGGCATGATTAACAGACAGTAGGCATACAGTAAATATTTATTGAGTAAATACTGTAACTGTATCAAGAGTTGACTCCTGAAGTGTGAGTATCTTAAGATTCCCTTCTGCAAGATCTGCAAGATGCATTTTTAACTGGACATTTTAATGTCTTTGAAATCTGACAGCCACCATACATCTTGCAGCCAAAGTTTCCTGCAACCTCAGAATAACCAGAAGAAATAAATCACAGAAGCCCTAAAAATTTGTTGAAATCCTGTGCTTGTTTTATTACAATATCAAAAAAGCCAGTTTAAGAGGATACCAGCAAAGGGACGTGAGCTCTCAGTTCTACAGTCATGCTACATATGCTTGGAGTTGCCTGCTGCATGATTCGGACGCCTGAATCTTTCATGCTCTTGCTCAGGCAGGATGTGATCTGATAAGAAGCTGCCCAAGAACCAAGATGTAGTCATAAGACTAGTAGTTCATTGCCGTCTCTCTACATCTATCTTTAGGGAGATGATGGGGGTTCACAAGGCATAGACATGTTGCTTATTAAACTTCTGACATTATGTATATACTCACGGGTCTTTTGCTCTTATTCTCATCCTGCATTTTTCAACAGACTCTAGCATTAAATCACATTTGTGTGAATTCCACATGTAAATAATTCAACATCACTCATCCCTCCAGCTACCTTCAAGAGATATTTTTTAAAGGAGAATTCTTCTTCCTAATGATCCACTATAACAAAAATACTCACTTTATTTCTAGCACTAAAAATACTTTTGAGAAAATATTTGCTCTATGACCAGTTACTTATAAGCTATGGATGTGTGGGAAAGAATGCTAGTGGAAATCTAAATAATGAGAAACGAGGTTCAATATTGCCAAAATATAATTTGTCACTCTCTGAAAAAAATTATCAGAATCACCACTAATATTACTCCTCCTTTTTAGAGATGTCTAGTGAAATCTAGAAAACCAGCCCTTTGTTAGTCTTCATGATTACCTTGAATCTATAGAAAACAATACCAACTACATGACTTAAAATGCATTTTGTGCTAGAATAATGCTACCCACAATGTCCAAGGAGCAGAAATTACTCTCTTGAGAACAATCTAAACTAGTCCAACAATTGCTTGAAAGAAGCCCAGCAGCCTATTCTCACTTTGTTTTTAAAACAAAACACATGTGATAATATGAGTTCGTTTTCCATGAACGTGCTACCTGCCCACCAGAGGACATGAACTCCTTAGTTTTTTCACAAGAATTCATTCAATATTAGGAACATGTCTTAGCTTTCCATTTTCTTTGGAGTTCATTATCTCTAATAAGTGGAATAAATAACTGACATTTCTCCGAATTGTGCCAGGATGTTAGTCATGAAAAATGCTTATAGGTCCTTTGTCTCATTTTGTCCTTTCTATTGTTTTCCACTCAGAATGTCCCCCACCTGTGGACAAGTCTATTTACCTATCTTTGGAGAAGTTGTGCTATGTTTGCTTCTGTAATATAGTAATTGTATTCCTCTGCTGATTTTCAACCCCTGCTCATAACCCCTTCTCCAGCCCGAGGGAGCTTTGAGATTTATTTATAATATGGGAGGGGAAGGAAAGAGTCAATCAACAGGCCAGGGACAGGCAATCATGAAATACTGGGATCAGGTGGCAGCAGCTTCAGCTCCTTTCACAGGACACTGAGCAAGAATGAAGACTCAAGGGCACCTTTCAGGGGAAAGCAGAGGGGAGGATCGTCAGAGCTGGGCTGTGCCAAAGCCACTGTTGTCTTGCAGAAACATTCTCAGCTCTGCAATTAGCCTAGTTTCTGGAAGGATGGACCCATTTATGATAGAGATGTGCTATGCTGCAAACTATTTTATAACCTTGAAGGATTTAGACATAATCTACACAGCAATGAAAAGTATGAATGTTTCACAGATTATCTGCCAACCTTGGCTTCCCAGGAGTTTGCCTGCTACGAGTCTGTGGCTTATGCTCCTTTGGGCACAGAGGTTGGATCACTATTTTGGGAACTGACAACAGACAGTCAATTTGGCTGTGTTCATGCTCTTGAGTGTTTTTAAGCAGCCACAAAATTTGGCTTCTTAATATGAAATGACACCTGATATGAAACTGTCCCCTAAGGAGGTGTCAAATACAAAAATTCAATGGAGAGTCGGAAGCACAGGTTCAGCTAAGCACGCACAAGAAGCAAAGACTTTTTTATATGTAGTAAAAAGCACTAGTTAAAGTGAACTTGGAAATGAATTTTAAATAGTATCCCACATGCTTTATTGGAAAAATCATCATCTGGGGCTTGATAGGAGGACAGAAAGCTTTCTAAAGGTCATGTCAAAAAAACTACGAAACATATTTAGGAGAATACCTAATATTTATTCAGTGTTTGTAAAGAGCCAGAAACTATGTGAAGTATTTTTTAAGCATCATCTCTTAGGTTCACAACTAAATTCTTTGAGGAGAGCAGCATTATAATTCCATGTTACAGTTAAAGAAGGCAAGGTTTAGAAAAACCAAATAGTCTGAGTCCAGAGCCCCAAAATCTTAACCAATGGATACTGTAAAAAAATTCATTCATAATTTCAAGCATTGCACTAAATAAAATGAAGACATAATAATCTGTGAAATGCGAATAGTCAGAACTACCCTATTAATTAGCTAGCCAGACTTGACACGCATGGATGTGTATGAGTTTGCTACACACACATTTAGCAAGTAATTTCGGAATAACCAGCTTTTCCAAATGATGGCACTTCCTTTGAAACGCTGATTTTTAAAAATACATTTCATGCATCTTAGCCTAAAGTTCACGGGACTTAAACACTGTAAGACAAACTCTCCTCTTTTGTGTATTTGGTGGATTCTGAGGACCTCACGTTTCTATATCAAGGCACATGTACTGTCAGGAATTTTCTTACTAAGAGTTACTCTAACTCACATTACTAAAAGGTATCCTTCCAGGAAAAGCCCCAGGATCGGTTTGGAAAGACACTTGCCAAGTGCTCACACTTGAACAGCAACGTTTGTTCTGAAAGCGCTAACAATTATTTTGCCACTAGAGGGCAGTGCTTGAAAGAATAACGGTCCTTACCCTGCGGGAAGGCAGCACCAAGAACTGGAACAATCGCGCTTTGTGACTTTCTCTAACCCACGTGCACAGCACATAAAGATTTTATTTCTTTGGAAGGAAAAGGAGAAATAAATATGTTTGCTCTAACTTGAGGCAGAAATCAATGATGATGTTATCCTCACTTGCTGAGCACGGAGAAAGAGAAATGCCAGCAACATTTAATATTCAGAACTACCAAAGAATAATGAAAGAAAACATCCTTATAAACTTAGTTGAAATCCTTTTACAATAAACTATTAAAGAGACCATATTTGTTGAGGCTGTGACTAAATTCTCAGGGAAAAAAATCTGTTGCTCTGATTTGATCATTAGAATTTACTTATGGTGAACAACTTATTTCAATAAATGCTTTGCTTTCCTTCCTTAGTATAAGTCACCCATGTTGTGTGGCATAAAATCAATACAAATATTTAATATTACGGAATGCATAAAGTTCGACCTTTGATGAGGAAGACGAGAGATGGAGGGGAAGTGGTTAAAGGTGTTTTTGAAGATGGATTTAAAGGCTATACGACCCCCTTTTGGTTACCTGCTTAAATCTTCCAGCAAGAACATCATTAATTAGGTAGACTGCCCAAGTAGAGGCATTGTCTCTTTAAAGCATAGTTAAAGCACACAGTCCCAGGTTTTGATCTTTGCTGTAGGACCCTGAGGGATTAGTTAACTATGGGAGTTGGAGGTAGGGGGAGATAGGGATACAAGCGTGAAACTAAAGAAGTAGTTGATCAAAGGATACCAAATCAAAATTCACTTTGCTGGAGTCAGCCCAGGTGAATCACCAATCAGCAAGGGGTTATTGAGTGTCTGCAGAGCCACAGAATTGGAAATATTGATGAGCCCAGCACAGTACTGGGTACTGTAGGTTATAAAAATGGCAAATCTTTCCCCTGCCTCGAAGAATAAGTGAAAACCGTCAATAATACATATGGAACATGACGGATACAGTGAAAGTGGAAAGAAATCAGACATAAGACTGGAAGAATAGAGGGTTCTTCCACCCCAATTCAATAAAACAGGTCCCTTTTCCTCTAAAACTAACCACCTCGTAAAGAAGACATTCTGACTCCCAATTAGCCATCCATTCCCTGAGTTGGCCCGTAGGCCTAAGGAATACTGGGTGTTCGTTCTCGTTCATTTTTTTCCTTTGACTTGAAGTTAAAAGTTTGGACAACACTGAAAGCAAGATTTCTAAGAATCATCATCATCACCTGGAAGATCAAGATATTTAACCAGCCTTCCCAGTATGACCCTGTATGACCCTGCTGAGGACTACTTAGCACTCTGTGCAACAGTTTTCCCCTCTGCAGAACAAAATGACAGATACACCCATATCACAGGATCAGTGTGTGCAGAAAATCAGGATAGAAGCCACCCTAATGCTCCTCACAGAGCTCTTTCTCTTATGCACCCCAGCCTGATCTCAGGGACTTGACTATTTTAAAAGGAACAGGCTCTCTTCAGCTTTCATTATGGATATACAAAAATTTGGCCACAGATAAACAGAGACCAAAGGATCTTGAACTTTAAAATCCTTAAAGCAAGATTAAAAAAACAAAAAAAAAAGCAAAAAAACAGCCCCCTTCCTTTATTGTTTTTCCCCAAATGAGTTAGCTGCAATTATAGAATAATGGATCTGGAAGAGATTTTAGAGATCTTGGAGGTATCTCATCCCCACTCCTCTAGTCCCATGTATAAATAAGAAATTAGCAATCAGAATGTTTTCCTTGAATCAAGAGCAAATGTTTGGCAGAGCTGGTTTTCCAATTCTCGGCCCTGTAGGTTGGTCAGCTGAGAACTACAAACACAAGATTAGGATCAGATGTAAAGATAAATTGACTTTAAAACCATCATGTTATCCAGTGAGATTTGCTTGTTCAAAAATTCCACATTGTTTAACTATTTGGAAATATATTTATAAGAAATATTGAATTCTCAATAATAAGAGGAATAAAAAAACTGTGTGCATGGATACTATTTATTATATGTAGTTTTTGGTCAACCAGGTTATTTCTAGTCTTATCAGAATCAACATGGCAATAATATATTTCCTTGTCCTTCTAACCTTCTTATTAAAATTGTTCTTTTCACCAAAGAAAGATAACATTATTAATTACAGGGACTGCTTACTGGCAAAATGTAAAATAACAGGGAGTCTTTTGATGGTTTAGCTAAGAAAAAAAAGAGAAGTGATAGAAAGGAAAACATTTAAAATAAATCTTTGGGATTTAATATAGATCCATATTCACAAAGGATTTAATTCTTAAAATTAAAATGTTTCAATGAAAGTATTCATATATTTTAAAAGAAAAACAATAATGATAGACATGTATAAAATGTGTACAAGTGTAAATTATCATTTAAAATTAAAGGGATAAATTGTTATATACCTCTGCTGGAACTTTTACAAATAAAAAATCAGTTCTCCTTGGAGATGGACTTAATGGGATTGGGGGCAGGGGGAGGGCTCAGTAGTGATAGGAGAAGAGTGACCTCAGGATCTGCTCCAGATGCCTGACTTTGATTCCTGTATATCCTCATCAATAACTAGAGTTTTGGGCATCTTAGATTATGAGAATTTCATTTCACAGTTACTGAAAATTAATATATGTCAATTACAATGTAAGGGATTATCTTCTCTCCAGAAAGCAGAAAAATGGAGCAATGGATTCTGTCAATTTTACCTGTGTTTAGAGCACTGCTGTTAAATGGGCAGCCAGCTCTCTGCTATTGTGTTTTCTTGCCTGTCAATCAGGGTGTTTGGAAAATGGATTCTCAACCTTGGGTGTCAGGCAATAATGCCACTCTTGAGAAAAGGCCATATTGATGCTGGATTCATTTGCATTTAATTTCTTCAACTTCACCTGTCATGGTCACAGGTTTTAATTTCCTCCACAAAATAAATTAATGAAAAATACTTGTATTGAACAAACAAAAGGCTTCAGCCTCATTCATCTGAAATGTACACATGTGTAAATTAAATCAACATTTGATGTGAAAATTAAATCATACTCCTTAATTTAGAGGAACAGATACTGGATATTAGGGAGCTATTATTCTTTTTTCTTCTTTTTTAAGTAGGAGGGAATATTTTTTAATATATCTGATTGTTGGTGAAAGACAAGGAACCTAAATTCACAAATCCTTATGGCTGAAAGCAGTAGTTTTTGTAGAATACAATGTTCTATGTATATTATATGTTATTTATTAATCAATCAGTCTAAGTACCTATTTCTCTATCTACCTATTTTTCTGTTTATTAACCGTAGTTTTCCAAAACATTTTTCAGTTGTAGAACATTTTAAAAATTTATCTGAAGATGTAACATACAATGTTCTGGCTATGCGTAGGAGAAGCCCACCTCCAGACCAGCTCGGACTTATACCCACTTGTGGGTAGGAAGGAGAAACGTGTGTTTGGGAAAAGGACTTTGGTGGCCAAGGGAATGGCCATGACCCTGCAGTGCCTGCTTTGAAAATCTCAAGAGGGAATGCTTGCTAACCAGCCTGTGTAACAATAATAACAACAGACTGCTTCAGCTTTTACTCACAGCAGTGATACAGAACTCAATTGTGATTAATTAATTATGCAATCCCCTTTTTAAGCTGTGCTGAATAGAAACACTATGGCAAAATTAACAAACATCCTAAATCATGAATCCTAAGTGGTAAGTATCCCCCCTGAATCCTAGCCCATGCATTAAAAAGGACATCCTCTAAACCACTGAGGGCAGAATAATTCATGAAGATTCCATTGTTAGCCATGTATAAAGGAGGTTATCTCCATTGATAGTCTATATTTTATTTGCTTGCATTTTTATTATAAAGAAACCTATTCTGGTTGTTCAATATTTGTGTAGCTAGCCAAGTGGTATTAAATCACAGTTTGAGACAGGGTTGGTTAGGGACTATAAACTTTCAGAGGTGGGACTCACAGCTGCTTAACTTCAGTCCTCTGCCAACTGCCGAACATCGTCAAGTGTGTCCTGATGGCCGTGGGGCCAGAGCTGTTTCTCTTGCTTCCTTTTTCTCCTTGTTTTCCCTCTGTTCCCCATTCAGGCTTTATAATAAAGATTCCATATGCAGAAATTTCCTGTAGAGCATCTGTCATGCAGAACCAATAACTACGTAAAGTGCAGAGGATATTTGGTTTTAGCCAAAACAATTCTAAGACACTTTGAAGCCATAGGGGCCCCATTAGCAGTACTATAGTGGAAAGTGTTGCTCTTTTTTTTTTTTAAGTAGAACATTGAACCCTAGATCATCAGATCACTCCCCAAAAGTCTAGCTAATCAGAATTTATAGTCCCAATGATAACATTTATAGTAAATGTTAGGAACAGAAGAGATATATGGGTAGATGTGTTACTCTCCTCTATGACAATGCAGTTCTCTTAAACACAGGCTCAGCTTCAGAGTCTTCATAGGTTGTATTTGAATTCTAGGTGCTTTCTAGATCCAGAAAGCCATCACCTTAAATTTTTTAGTAAATTTAGATCACTGCTTTGGTCCCAGGAATTATGGTAGTTTCGTTTTTGGTCAGCATGCTCAACCCTAAATGGATTTCTCTTTTCACATGTATGTATTGAGAGGGAAGGACTGAAAAATGGGTGGAGGCTCCTAAGATATAGTGTTAATTATTTTCAGATATTGGAGTCCTTAAAGCTTTAAATGAGCACTTACTTAGAACAATCGGTAGCTCATTCATTCATTCATTCAATAATTCTTCTGTAAATGTTTGTCTAGTGCCAGATATATACCAGGCATAGGGTAGGATTGGGTTATAATGAATAAAGCATATATCCTTTCTTCAGAGTTTATAAATTAGAGCTGAAGACAGAAATAAATGATAAGTATTGGTAATGTACAGGCAGACAATGCCTAGGAGAACAGAAAAGGGAAACCAAAAGCAGTCCTGAAGGCAAAGGTGATTCAAGCTGATATGTGTCATATATGATATCGTATCAGGGTGATAGGAGATTGATAGGAGGTGGTTAGGGGAAGTGCATCTGAGAAAGTGGTGAGAGGTGAGGAGAAAGATAATGGCACCAGAGTTGAAAGGGCTTGGGGAACCAAATTAATTTATCTGACCTTGATCTGCTTTTGCAATTCTCAGCTTTCGATATCCTGGTGTGGCAAACCCCCCAAACCAGGGATAAACAAGAGATGTCTTCCTGGAGCATTGTTTTTGCGAAGTGGTAATTTAAAATATTTGTTACTAAACGAATAGAGTGAAAAATTTGTAAGATAAATCATGTAATTTAAGATGCTTTGTGCTTGTGGTGGGCAAGGTCAGGCTGTATCTCCAGGTCTGCTCTCTTGTCTGCCATTAGAGCAAACCCTTATGGAAAAGTTTGCAAAGCACATTGAGATGAGGCGCTATTTAGGAATTTTACGCAGATCAATGACAGGAGCCAATTTGCAGTGTTGAAAGACCCCAGGCTGCTAGGGAGATAATGATTTAGAAGAGTGAGAGTGAAAGCAATTAGAGCTGCTGGGAGGCAATGGCGGTCTCTGATAAGAGGAATTACACTGGCTCTAACTTGGGTGGTAACAGCAGGGATGAAAAAAAGTGATTTGCAAGATATTGATGTGATGGAATCAATAGAATAGTTAATTCATCCATTTATTTAATGAACTTGCTCTGGGCATTGTTCTAGGTTCAAGGCAGGAAATAACTCAGGGAAGGGTCCTGTTCCTGGAGTTTATGTTCTAGTGGAAAGAGACAAAACTAAACAAAAAAGAAATAGAACAAAAAAAATCATGCATCAATCAGTGATAAATGCTCTAAGGATGTGAACTGGGTAAAGTGATATTTCTTTGGGCAGATGACATGGTCAGGAGTGGGACTTGGAGAGTGGACACGAAATGAGGCAAACATGGTAGGTTGGTGACAGTGTCCTATTTTGAAACTGGGCGCTCAAGGACAAAGGAATGTTTGAGAGGGAATGAGTTCAATTTGGAAGATCCAGGAGAATATGTGTAAAAGAGAATTGCTTGCATACATGCTCAAGAGCATACGTGCACACATACAGTCATAGATTCCACATGGAATCACCCCACACAGAAATGGGGATATACTGAAACTTACAGATCAAAATAGCTGCAATATGAAATGTGGGGCAATCCTAGTGACATCTGAGCAGGTGTGAGGGTTTGAATGGCAGCTTATTTTGTCTTTATTAGCTTAGGATCATCATCATGTAAGTAAAGATGTCACGTTCCCTTGCATTCTTAGGTATAGACAATCATTTGATGGTTTGATTTGATCCATGTGCTCCTCTGCTTTGGTTAGTGGACACAACTCTGTGTACAGAGGGAGTTTTAGCCAGTGCTGGGCTTTGGGGCCTACTCTAGATAGCACTTCTTCACTGTCCACCTGAACTACAAAAAGGCACCCGCAGAGTCCCCAGAGAGACTCCAAGTTGTAATGAGGCCCAGGCCCAGCAGCTCAGGGAAGCCATTAAGATAATGAGGGAGTCTGGTGTTCTTCCTTGCAAGTTCCCTAGAGCCCCAATTAAGGAATTTAAAACCCCCAATTCTAAGGATGTGTTGACATTGAAAAAAAAAAAAAAACATTTTTCCCTCCTGGACAATATGAGACAATAAAACCACTGGAATGTGAAAGGAAGAAGCCCAAGGAATCCTTTCTGGGAAGAAGACAAGGAATAGTGTATAAACAATGTTTTTATTCATTTTTCACCAGTCTTTCCACTACAGTTGAATATCTTTCTTCACTTGCTATTGCTTAATAATGTCAGCATTTACATTGACCTTTAAATTGGTTGTTTGGCTAAAGAGAGTTTTCTGTGAGGCAGATTTAGCTGGGATATGCCCATTGGTATATACCAAAATCATCCATAATTATAAAGGCCACAGACCTCACTTGTGGAATCTTCCAACATCAACACTGAAGAACACCACACCTTCAAGGGGGAAAAAAAAAACATGCCCATATGAAAAGGCACTTTGAGTAAATGAAAGCTTCTTTTCTGATGTGCAGTTTAAATAGGTTCTTTCATGGGCTATCCCATTACAGTAGATGGAAATGAATGATTCCTTCCCAGGAATGAACTTACATGTTATGGGAAGGCTTAAAAACCATAATAAGCCTGCCAAAGCCTGAGAAACAAACATCTTAGGATGTTGATCTGTTAATTGGTTATTCAGGAAATAGGACCAGGAAGACGGGATATTAAGAGAACAAAATATGAAATAGATGTCATATGTTATCCAAAATTCACCTTTCAGAATTGAATGTGACTTTTTTTCAGTGTTTGTTTTTCTGCATTCTCACCATATACTCAGAGTGGTAGGAGATTCCTGGTGCATGTCCAAACTCTGAGACTGCTTTTATACGTGTCTAGGCTGCAATACCATAGACACCCAAAACTCCCTAATTTCTAAGTCCAGACATGAGGAGATATCCAGTGACCAAGTATGGGTGCCCATTTGTGGTTTTTTTTCCAGGAAAGACAGCAGTTGGATTCTCTTACTATAATTCCATAATCATACCTTTCTAAATGAAAGATTAAATGAATCTGTCAATTTTCTTCTTAAGAATAAGATGAATTCCAGTCAGATATATTATTGAGGGCTATTATAAATCATTTCCACATTAGGCTGATAGTTTAAAAACAGATTTAATTTGATAGTCAAAACAAAGCACTAGATAGGTAGCATTTCCATTTAAAGATATGAAGATATGAAATTAAAAAAGAAATGTTATTTGCTTAATGTCATTTAACCCTAGTGGGAAGGATATGCCAACTTGGAATTCTTTAATTCCAAAGACCACTTGTTTGTGTGTGTGTGTGTGTGTGTGTTCCCTATTAGGTCTCTTCATCTACTTAGAGGAACCAAACCAGAGAGAGAGAAGATAGTTGAAAAAAATCAAAGAACACCTATAGTAAGAGAGATGGGCACTTGATTGGCAGAGTCGGCCAGCTACTGTTAGGAGCAGGGATGCCTATGGATTGGCTTTTTCACTGGTGAGTTTACTACTGCTTAGGTCCTGGGCTGGAATCTCTGAATCTTGCAGGCTCAAATACTTAACTTGGTCTACATTTCAAAGTCAGTCCAGCTTGAGTATACTCTTCTTTTTCAAGCATCACAAAGATATGTGTATAACCAGAGCAATCTTTAAATGTATAAAACAAGAAAAAACACCCCTCTGCAAAAAAAGGTGAGAAAAAAATATTAAAAATAGAATAAAAAAAGAAAAACATCAAAGTTGAGTGGACTATCATGTTAACCTGCTGAGCACATTCAATCCTCATCCACACAAAGATAAACTGTGTGAGATGCCAAATTATGATTGAAGCAATCAAGATTTTGTATGTTATTCTAAAATATACCACATCAGACTCCAATAGCGATCCATACAACTGGGAATCAATTACTAAGCCAATTAGACCAACATCTGAGTCAGTCTTAAATACTTAGATCTAAATTGTCAATGTTTGCCCCTGTTACTCCATTTTTCCTCTTTAGCTAAATAATCCCTCTTTGATTTATTTCATGAGCACTATTAGTTAGACTATTGACAATCTTTAAGGCCGAGGACCCATTTTAATTTTTTTTTCTTGAAATACGTTGGTGTTCACAGCACAGCCTTCAGAGGGTAGTTATTAATTTAATCCAAATCTAATGCCCCAACCCCATCTAGAGGAGAGAAGAACCATTTGAGGACTTTAGCTATACCTGGAACAACAAAAAATTTCAGTTTTCATTGGGTTGATGTGATAAATTAGACAATAAATGAAAACTAAGATAATAGTGATTCTACACACAAACAATAGCTTATTTGGCACAACTATCAATCTGATGGCTCATTGAGAAAAATTTCAAGCAGCTCATTTGTAGAATAAAACTATCATTCTGGAGAAAATTTTTCTCATGAGTAATTTTGCAAAATTTAAATTAAAATGCTAATTTTAAGAAAATTGGTTAAATGGTGTTCTTACTCTATTGGGGTTTCAATTTAATTGTCATCTGTCTGTAAATACTAGAGAAAAATTTGCCATTGCTTTAAGAAGAAAATGACTGGCAGCTTTCCAAATATAATTATTTAAAGACAGGACAGCATTGTGTAGACTGCAAACACTTGCACAAAGGAGATGGTTTATGTACAAGGTAAAATAAGGGCAGGATAGAGGAAATACTACTTTTAAACCCATTACAAATATCAGGAAAAGATTAAGAAAAAACAGTGCCATTGAGTTAAAGAAGGTTACATTCCAACACATAATTACAACCCCATTAACAGAGAAAAAACTCCTTCAGCTGCAGGCATCACAGAAACCAATCAAATTTCTATCAGGCTTACATTATAAATATTGGAGAGGAAAGATGGATGAGAGAGATAATTAGTTCCAGCAGATCACTACTTTTCTATGGTGAGATAAGGATGTTAATGGAACCAAACCTGCCTATTTTCAGTCTAGAAAAATGAGAGGCAGATCCCAAAGCAAATGGTGACTCAGAGAGCTGGGCTTGCTGGTGGAACAGGCCCTGGATGGTGCAAGTCAGGAGCAGGAAGAAGTGTCTCCCCCCAACAACCCTGCCTTTATTCTCCACCAGGGAAATTCCCCCACGGAATTTCTCTATGATGACACTATTTCTTCTCAAACTCAAAATACCATTTGGAACGAAAAAACATTAGGCACCTACCAATTATTTACTCCTTAGTAGAAAAGAATTTCAACAATATTTATATGACAAAAGATTATTTGTGTACCAGGTCCTATAGTAGCTATTGAGGATTCAATATGGAACTAATACAGGTATGATTCTTTGTTCATAGATCTGGGAGTCTAGTTGGGGAGATGGCCATTAATCAAATAATTCCTGACTATTTGCTCACCAAGATAAGGGCCATGTGGCAGCAACACTGGGCATAAGAAGCACAGGACTTCATCCAGTCTGGGTCTCTAGGAAGTTCTAGGAAGAAGTAGTCATTGACTTGAAGGACGAAAAATCATTCTGCACAAAATAACAGTATGTTCACTATCCATAAAAAGAATATTATTTAACCATAAAAAGAAACGGAGCATTGGTAAATGTTACAACATGGGTGAACCTTGTAAACATGTTGCTAAGTGAAAGAAGTCAGATGTAAAAGACCACATATTGCATGATTTCACTTACACGTCATGTCTATAATAAGCAAAGGCACAGAGACAGAAATCAGAGAAGGGGTTGACAGGGTCTGGTGGTAGGAAGGGTTGAGGAATGACTGTGTCATATGTATGGGCCCCCTTGGAGGAGGATGGACATGTTCTGGGCCTTGACAGTGGTGGTGGTTATGCAACACCGCATGTACTGAAATGTCCCTGAGTAGTCCACTTTAAAGTGGAATTGTAGGTTATGTGTATTTTACCACAATCAAAAAATAAATTTAAAAAGAGCAGTGTTTTCCAAGGTCTTTATCTTGACAGGAATGATCATGGCCCCTTCCAGGAAATGAAAGATGGTAGTGTGGATGAAAGGCAGAAACAAGAGGAGAAGAGAGAGACAGGAGGCTGAGACAAGAGCATGCAGAGGCATGGAGGACAGGTTAGGATTTGGCTTTTATCTTACGAAAACTGGGAAGCACTGAAAGTTATGTGTGTGTCCATGTGTGTTTGTGTAGGAAGGAGCATTGTCAAATATACACATCTATTAAAAAGGTAACTACCCAATTAAGAAGGAGGGTGTGTGTAGGAGCATCTCCATACCTTCCAACCCCTCCCTTCCATCTCTCCCCATTCTATGCTAATAGATTGTGCTCTTACTAAAGAGCACCCCTTTGTTTGTGACCTTTGGGCCTGATTAGTCCAAGAGTGCATATAAGCTTCTATAGTTTCTGGAATAAAAGGTGTTCTCTGCTCTTCGTCCCAGTGTCCCTACTTCTTGTCCCAGGTGTCTCTGCGTCTCGCTGGGGCAGAGCAGATTTTTACCTACACCCCGGGGCCTGAGGAGATTGGCTCCACGGATCACCACTGTCCAGAGAGACTCCACATCGTCTAACCCGGGGACCCCTACTTCTGTCTCTCTTCCAACTCGTTGAGAGGCCACATGCCCCCCCCCTTTTAATTAAAGTGATAGGGGTGTGTGTGTGTGTGTGTGTGTGTGTGTATGGTGTGTACGTATGGTGGTTTGCCCCCTAGGTGTTGAGGGATTGAACCCAGGGCCTTGTGCCTGCTGGGCAAACCTCCACTACTGAGCTATTCTACCACCCACAACTCTTCTCCACCTCATTTTCCACTGCATCTTTCTTTGGAGTTATGAAAACTCACTTTTGGGGCTGAGAGGGTAGCTCAGTGTAGAGCACTTGCCCAGCACGTTCAAGGCCATGGACTTGATCCCCAGCACAGCAAATAAATAAATAAACCACTGCCAATAACAAGAAAACAGAAAATGAGATACAGGAAGGGCAATGTGCCCAGTACAATGTCTGTTTCCTCCTTCACAAGTTTGGTAGAACAGTTTCTGTCTGGATTCTTCTACACAGAACTACACAGAAGTGTTGAGATAGGCATATGAGGATAATATGAGGATATTTTAGAGTGAGGTAAAACAGAAACTGATGTGTGAGTGTGTTATGGCAAATTCTTTTAATATGAGAAAGCAGCAGAAAATGGATTAGCAGATATTCATGGGCTCTTACGATGAGGGTCCTGGTTGACGCTCAGTGTAGGGGTCCACTGTTGTTCATGGAGAGAACTATGATTGAATGAAGGAGGAGCCAATGAAGAGCATTTCTCAGGTGCAGCTAAACTGTCAGGGATGGAAAGAATATGATTGTGGTTTCCCAAAATTAGAAAAGTCTCAAAGATGGACCAGAATGTCTAGACACCAGGCCATTTGTGGAATCAGGCTGGCCACAGGGACCTGGTTGTATTACATCTCACAGAACCAACAGCATGTGCTACATTGTGATATAAACAAGGCTATGTCTCAATTTGGAGAACATCCTTTTGGAATAGATATGCCAACTGGTGTTAGAAATTAGAGGACTGCTAAACAGACAAAGCACCATAGGATTTTTATTTTTCCTTTCTTTGTTCCATCCTTTCTCATACTGCAAGTGTTTATTGAGTATTGCCCACTGTTGGACACCATGTTATGCATAAGTCTGTAAGATTAATAAATAAAATTAAGTCATCTTCTATGAAAATTAAGAAATTACAAATCTAATTTTATAGATAAGATACCTGAATACAACTTTTTTCTTTAGATCATAATGACAGAACCTAAAAATTCTTGTTTGCTTTCTAACTAAATATCTGTGTTGTAAGAATTATTTTCTCCATGTACATAGGTTTTAAATAAATACAGTTTTATAAATTTAAATAGCCTTTTGTCCTAATGTCATATTTCTATCAATTGCTATTTGTTTTACCCATGTGGTAATGTTTTTATAACACTGAGAAGAATGTATCAGGCAAAAATTTAAAAGTGGTTAAAAGACTTTTATTTTTATTGATGTTCATGTAAACTTGTATCATCATATTCCATTGTAAGATGTAGGATTTTGGGGCTGGGGTTGTGGCTCAGTGGTAGAGTGCTTGCCTTGCTTGTGTGAAGAACTGGATTCGATCCTCAGCATCACATAAAAATAAATAAAGATATTGTGTCCATTTACACTTAAAAACAATTTAAACAAGAAAGATGTAGGATTTTGAGAACCACTTGATGAAAAAATAAATGTTCACTGGAATCCCATGAAGCAACTTCTTTGTGATAATATTTTATCAGAAAGGACAGTTGTCCAAGTTCTCACAGCAATAAATCATCACTGCATAAAAATTCCCAATATCTCAGCTGTCATTTTCTAACTCTGTGATAGAAAGGCTTTCCATGATGTCACTGAGCAGATGGGGGGGTGGTGTCCTTTCTGTGGAGTTGAAAGTTTGTCAGAATATCAAGGGACAATCTAATCAAAAGTTCCTCTTGACTCAAAATATTCAGAAGGGCAAAATTAAAAAACAAGCATAGGAATGAAGGGGCACCCATAACTCAGAAAGTTTAATGATCCAAAATAAATAACAATATCTTCAACACAATTCTATAGTTTAAGATTATCTAAAACATTTGATTTCAAAGAAAAAGTACTCATTTATTTTATGTAATTAATCATGACTAAAAGTCAATGACATACGTAATAAATCTCTAATAATATATACATTTGCTTGAAAAATTGGAAAACAAAATATACATTTAAAAAAATAAGCTAGACATGGTGGCACATGCCTATCATTCCAGCAAGTTGGGAGGCTGAGGCAGGAGAATTGCAAGTTTAAGACAAGCCTCATCAATTTAGCAAGACCTAAGCAATTTAGCAAGACCCTACCTCAGAAATAAAGGTGGTGGGGGAGGCAGGAGATGTGGCTCAGTGGTTAAGCACTCCCCTGAGTCCAATCCCCAGTACCAAGAAGAAAAAAGAAAGCATTGTCAAGCATGTGACCTTAGTAGCTAGAGAAGACTAGCAGGTTTCTTAAAACACTTACTCTGTAATAAAGAAAAATGAGTAAAGCAATAAAAATTAGATAAAATTTTTCAGCTGTTGGAACTCATTGACACTAAAAGGCCTAAAGTGAGACCGTAATGTTTTCTTAATTGAGTCATGGATACCATTCCTATTATTATGATCAACTATAAAAGAAATTTTGATAATCCAGGGTTCATAAACCCCTACACTATCCATGAATGGTCTTTTGGTGGGGGGGGGTGTCTTTGAATTCCACATATCTCACCAAATCTTGTAATAGATTGTGATAGATGTGTACTATAGTGTACTGTATCAATGGGCTAAGTTGGAACTATGTTTTCCAAAACTCCTTTGTCCACAGATTGGAACAGTAGCTATCTTTTTTTTTTTTTAATGCCAAAAAGGTGAAGGGTGCTGGGCTGTCGGAACTCATGCATGTTGCCATTTATCTGCAGGCTCACCTTGTTGGCATGGGGCAGTAACTGGGCTCCTGCCAGATCCTGCTGCTGGATCAGCTTCCCTGAATCCTGGACTGGATGCATATTTAGCTCCATGATGGAAGGCACCAGTTTCTCTTTTATTAGCTCTCTGTGGACTTCAGGTGCCAGTGCCAGAGACAGAAATAATAGCTTACATCGTTACTGAGACCTCTTCACCAGCTTTCACAATACTCTAAGATCAAATACCTATAATTTTTAAACATATACTTACATACATGTATTTACATAGAAATATATGTATATAAAACATATATACATTTTATATATAATTAATAAACACAAAAATATTGTAGAGATGGTTTTGCTTAAACCCTAATAGATACATTGTGTATTAAAGCATTATTTTTAAAAGTTACAAATGTAATTCCTATAAATACACAATGAGCATAGTTTGGGAAAGATTTACTTATTAATGAGGAAACCAGAAAAATGGTAAAAATAATACAGAGAAGGATATAAGAGATCTACAAAAAGAAAACAAAAGAAAGAATGCTAGAAATAGATTAAAAACTGGTTTGTGAGCTATATGAAGATCAAAACATGACCTTTGGGATTATCTACATTTGAGAGAGAAATCATTTGCATTTTAACTGGACAAAAATAATTTCTATCCTATCAATTTTCTATAAATTAAGGTATAAATTTAAGAAGTCTGGGTAGGTCCTAATCTACAGTAAATAGTAAGTCACACAAAGTTACATCCAAGAATCAGATGTTTCTTAGATTTTTAGACACTATAGCAAAACTTGGATATGCTCCTGTTGTCTTTTTCATTTATTTCTAAATTTTGGATGAATTTTAGGATATTTGTATGTATTTTTTCTGCACAGAATAGCCACATTTTACATTAAGAGGATTTTTTAATTGAAAAAATCTTAAGACTCCCTGAACAAAAGAATAAAATACAACAGATCACATTCAAATTCTGTAATTGCAAAAATAAGAAACACAGCTGCTTAATCCTAAAAGTTCTTATTTAGCTGATTTTTTCCTTCCATTTCTAATATCAAAATAAAAATGCTGAAGTTTTCCAAGTTTTAAATAACCATAAAATCAGGTCATTTACTATTATTTTAAGCAACTATATTATCTATTTATTTTACTTTAAATAACAATAGCCCACATTTACTGAGGACTTACTCTGTGGCAGGCACCTTTATGAACATTGTCCCATTGAAGCTTCAGAGCCCAGCAATGCCATTGCTATCCCTGGGGTGGTGCTCCAGAAAGGAGTCAGCCCAGAAAGCTCAGCTCTAACCAGCACTGTCTGCTGTCTCTCCTGGAACACTTCTCGAAAGAGACATGTGTTTATTATATATTACATATTTCACTGCCTACCTCCTTCTAAGGGGCTTCTAATGTTTTCTCCTGCAGTGTCACAGTCTTAGATATTATAAAAAAATGACTCTAAAATCTACTTTTTCAAACCCCAAACAATGTTCACATTAGATTGGCTTGTTGCGTTTCTCCCTGGATGTCTAGCTTTTCAAACAGAACAGACTGCCTCCCCTGACCAAAACTGAAAACAAAACCGCATTTCTGTGTCCTCTGGTATTGGTGATGTTACCATGAAACCCAAGTTTTTTTCCTAATGTGTTTCACTCCGACTGGAGTTGGGTATGTGTAAACTCAGGGTACAGAAACATCACTTTTAGTCAATGATTAGATAAAGCATAACATTATTCCTCCCCTAAGATAGTTGCATGGTTTATTCCCTTGCCTCTGAAACTTTTGATAAAATGGCATCTTCCTAATGGGACTGCTTGATCATTTCCCTAATACACACTTCCTAGTGGGTGGCCCAGTCCTCCTTCTCCATCTCCATTTTTTCTTTTCTCTAGCACTTATCAAACTTACTAACACCCTATGTAATTTACTTATTATTTTATTGTTATTGTCAGTTTCTTTTCATAAGAATGTCAATTCCATAGGGCAAAAAAAATTTGTTCATTGTGTTTAAACATATCACTACTACTTAGAGCAGGACATACAGTTGGTACTATGTAAGTATTTGGTGAAAAAAATGAATTCATGAATAGATTTTGTGGGAGAGCAAGCACAGCTATATTACAGTATGAAATACAAAACTGTTTTGAATTGAAAATGTCAAACATCAATGAAAATACTTAGATTTTTTTTTTCTTCAACTTGGTGCATGTTTTTCACTTAAATGAAAATTTGAAAGAACACTTCTACTACTAGAAAAAGGCCAACCAGTATCCCTTGCAGTAAAGACAAAGCAACCCTACAAAAATTTTGTTATTATTAACATAAATATACATACACCACCTAAAATCTGCATTCCAGTGGTAGCACACATCTCATTCAGTGAGAAATATCAGTTTAAGAAATTTAAGGTTCTAGATTAGAGGTTACTCACAAACCTTCAAGAGACTGTAGAAACTGGTTCATGATAGATATGAACTGGAATTTAAGAGGGGTTTAGGTGACTTTGTTTCCAGTCCCACTGTCATGTTAGGGACCTCCATCATCTTCTCATACAGCCCTTCCAGGACACTTGGGTGCTTTCTGCTTGTACCTTTTACAATTACGTAGATCCTCTCTGACATTTACTTGCCTCTAAGCTTTTGTTTCTCTTGAACCCTTCCTTTGCTTTCTGGCTCCTTAAGCCCCATAGAATAGCCTCATCTTAAATGTCACTTTTTCCATGAGCTTTGTGTTTCTCTTGTACTATTCATTTCTATTCTTTTTATTGTAGTTCTTTCTCTTTGTAATTATCTTATATGTCCTATTTTTATTGAGCTTCAGCATGGAAATAACCATATTTTAAAATTTCCTCCCTGTATCTAGCATTATATCTTGGAAATAGTTTATGCTCAATAACATTTTTGCAGTGAACTGAATTGCATCTTCTTACTTCTTGAGGACAAAGCCCTGGAAAAAGTGATGCTGGTGGTCTTTCTACATTATGGGGCCCATCTGTTTGCTTTCACCTGTTTCCCACCTGCTTTCATTACTAGCCCAAAACTCCATCTGCTACTTCTCCACCTCTTCCAAGTCTGACTTGGAACTAAATCTGTCAAACTCCATACCAGAGTTGCCTAGTCAGCATTACTTTTCCTTAATGATTTTTACTAATTGCTAACATTGTTTTATTTTATTTGCCTCTTGAGAGTATCTTTGAGATGTGAGTAAGGTAACTAATACTAAATCAGGACAATCTGTCAAAATTTTTTGAAAAAAAGCACTAAGCAAGCATTCAGGTTTAGAAATGAAGTGGGGAGCTACAGATGGCAGAGTGTGACCTTGGGAGATCATTTCGTCTTTCTGGTTCCTAGTGTTCTTACCTTTAAGATGAGAGAAACAGGAAACATGTCTCTAAGGTCTCTTCCAAATGTAATGTTTCTGATAGCAAATATCCTTCAGGACATCTTCAATGTCATGTCTTTCACAAGTCTTTCCTGACCTCTATCCTGATAAAAATGAGCCCGCTGATTCCTGCAGTGCTTAATTCTCTCCTATCTCACTGTGATTCCTTGTCCTGTACAGTCCTTAGCTGTGCCTGGCTCTATTATAGCAACCCCTTCCAGTGAGCTGTGGGTTCTTGAATATAGTAACAGAGTCTATAACTGTCCCAAATGCCCAGCAAAGTTCATTTTAGATGATATGTGAGGTACACAATAAATATTTATTGATTACAGATGAATAAATTAATGAAGTGAAAAAGTGTAACACCATGATGCTCCTGTGCTGAAAGAAATTAAGAAAATGCTGACTCCAGAAAACAAATGCAATGCATAATTTAAACATTATAATGTCCTTAATGTGTAAATATAGAAGTCTGTGCAGAAAATGAGTGATGGAGAATGCTGATTGTAGAGATAGATGCTTTGTTTTCATTCTGACCCTGATGCTTTGTATGACCTTGGGAAAGTTATGTAACTTTGTCTCAGTTTTATCATCAGTAACATGAGAGTAGCTCCTTCATTTAGTTATTGTGAGAATTCAATGAGTTCCTGGTACCTATTAAGTGCTCAGTAAGTATTTGTCTTTGCAACTGGTACTGCAGTATTTTTTTTTTTAATATCTTTATTTTATTGCTTTATATGTGGTGCTGAGGATCAAACCCAGGGCCTCACACATGCGATGCAAGCGCTCTACCGCTGAGCTACAATCCCAGCCCCGATACTGCAGTATTTTAATATGTCTTGTTCTTTAGCACACAAAATGGTATTAATGGAAGTTTTCTTCTAGAAGCACTGTTAGCTTTCCCCAGCATTTATATTGGATACGTCCTACTTACATCTTTATATTAGTACAAAAATATCTTAACTTAAAAATAGCTAAAAAGCACTGAGGCATTTTAAAGGTGACCTGGATTCTTGCTCATCCAAAGCCAGTTTATTTTTCCAGGTTGAGAATACTGCAATATTTTCGTGTTTAAAAACCTGGCAAAGTATGAGTTGAATAGTGTACTTAACTTCTTAATAATGTATGCACATTAGAGAGAAAATTAATGAGTACCATCTTAGCTCAGGATGTTATAACAAAAATACCATCTGTGATGGTTTAAAAATGTTTCTGGAGGCTGGAAAGTCCCAAGATCCAGGCACTGACAGATTCGATGTCTGCTAAGGTCCTGCTTCCTGGCTTATAGATGGCCATGTTTTTGCTGTGTCCTTATGTGGCAGAAGGGACAAAGGAGCTCTTTGGAGTCTTTTCTATAAGGCATTATTCCTGTTCAGTAAGACTCCTTCTTAGAACTTAACCTCCTTCCCAGAGCCCCACCTCTAATTACCACAACATTGAGGATGAGTTTTCAATATATAAATTTTGGGATGATGTAACATTTAACTCATAGCAAGCATGAATATTTTCTCTTAGAACTTCAGAAAGAAAATTCTGCAGTATTCTTATTTCAGAAACAACCAAGTCATTTTCCAAAATATGTCTTTTAAAATTAATTCCTTGAGACTGGAGTTGGTGATTAGATTGCTGGTTTTGTAGTTGGACAGAACAAGGAATGCTTTCCAGCCACGTGAAACTGAACCTTACCTCACCTTTCTGAACCTCAGCTTCTCCATCAATGACAGAAGAATAATAACATAACAGCTTCCTTACTCAAAAGGTCATTGTAAGGATTAAGTAAGATTATGTAAAAGTCACTGGGTATATTGTATAGCAGTGAATAAAGGATCAATATATAATACAGCTATAATGATTTCTAATAAATATCCTTGCAATTATGCTAACAAAAATGGTTAATTTTAAGTTCATTTGGAAATACTGCATTTCATAAAGAAGTTCCAAGTTTCTACAATACTAACTGATTGAACAATCAGAGGAATTTTTTATGAAAAGCAAAATTTTTGAGCAATGAATAGTCTTTTTAGCAAGGTTTTATGTATCCTGAGATAATGATACCAGCACAATCAAGTCTCAATGTTACCTCTCTTGTTATTGAAAGACTAGCAAGCAGCAGAATTGTTATACTTCCAGAGTAACAGGAAAAGAATTCTTGCCCTGGCAAAGATACAAGAGCATTCTCAAAGCAAGTGGCTCTCCACAACCTTGCCCAGCTGAGTGAATATGAACTCCAGCAGCGCCTCTGCCTTACAGGATCCAGACAAAAAGGGGCTGCCTCGAGATTAGCATATGCCTTCCCATCCTCCTTTTCTGTCCCCCTTTTCCTGGCTTCACTCCATTGACCTCTGCAAGATCAACTATAGAAAAGCACATGAAAAATGCAGGTATGCTGCACAACTCAATCACAATGCAAAGTGACTTCACAGGTGACTTAAACTCTAAGAAATGCCTTCAGAAAAACAGGAAATGATATCCTAAGGAGTTGGGAGTGGCGATCATTTTACGAGAGTTTTTGATGATTTAAGATCATAGAGTGCCATGATAAAAACAATCCCAGATTTACTAATGAGGAGAGAAAGATTCTCTGGTTCCTGTGACCCCCTTGAGCTCTGCTGTACTTCACAGCATCTCCCTGACAGCTCACGGAGCTGTGTACATGTATCTTTTCATTTCTGCACAGAAGTCATGCTCAGAAGCCCACAACAAGCTGTTTTAAAATGCCAGGCTTCCAGCTGCCATTCTAAGACACAGCAGCTCTGTAATTTCTTCACACACTTTCATCAATGGCTCCTATCCATAAGGAAGTCTTTATGAGTCTAAGGTTATCATAAACTTTTGTTCTGAAACAACCCATTACCCATTATCAGCCCATCACCTGATCTATTCTTACAGAAGGAGAACATAGAGAAATGTCATTAAATAAATGGTAAATTGCTGAAAAAATGGAGCAAGCAACACTTGCCTTAACCATGAAGTAAAGTACTGGAGTAGAACTGTGTCTCATTCTTATTAGGTCATTACGCCAGAGAAAGCCAAGGAGCATGAAGGACCATGGAACTTAAAGTATCATATCTGCTCAGCACTTAGTTCTCTCTCTTTTCTCCCTTCCGCTTTCTCTCCCTCCTTTTCTCCCTCCCTCTCCAAGCTCTATCTTCCTCTATCCTTCATGTGAAAATTCTATTATTCAAATGATAAATACAAACCTGTTTGAGGAAAAAATAAAATAAAAAAGGTATTCTTCATGTGAAAGCTACTGTATGATTCTGGCATCACATGGTACCACTGAGTAGGATAGCCTCTCTGATAGCTCATCAAGTAGTTAGTTGGATTGTAAACACCATCTAGTGTGAATCACGAGATCTTTATGGAGAAGATATTTTTCCTTCATTACTTATGAAGGTATACAAAAATGTGAATACTTGAAACTGTCAATTGAGTTTATTTCAGGATTCTGGAAAATTAGAGATCTGAGTGAGGTATAGCTTGGCAGAACTCTCTCATCAAGGACAGAGGGGTCTTGGAGGAACAGTTTATTCTAAGGACAAGCTGGGTCCAGAAGGTGACTTCTAGGAAAAAGGCCAGAGCACCAGGGTGCTCTGGGATAAGATGGTACTTGATGCTTGGTTATCATTCATTTACCAGCACTCATAGACTTGTTTCCTGAGAGCAGCCTTCCTGAGTCCATAACTTAAATTGTGCCCTCTTGATTATTTTCCCACACAGCATCTGTAATCTTCCCTCCCAGTAAAAGCATGTATTTGTAAATGTGTTTACCAGTTAATGGCTACTTTTTCTATTTGACTTCAGCTTCATGAGGCCAGGCACCTTGTTTGTTTTGTTCTGCACTGTCTCCCCATTACCTACCCCATGTATTTATTAATGAACGAGCCAATGAATGCATGAGTACTAGAGGAAAAGAGCTAGAGTAAAAGGGAAACCAAAGATCACAAATCAAGTACATTGAGCCCAAGAATAAACATTTCCATTAGCTTCAATTACATTAATAAGGGAAGGACGTGATGCACTTTATGCAGATATGTGTCTCTTAGGTACCAAGCATCAGGAACTTTCTCTTAGACATCAATACCATCAGCAGCAGCTAAGATGCTGTTGCTGGGACAGGGGAGGGGGACATAGCCACATTTGTGCTATTGATAGGAATGAGAGAAAGCAATATAGGAGAAAGAGCTTAGTGCTCTGGAGAGAGAAAATGGCTAAGAGGATTACATTTGAAGTTCACATCTTGTAATCCCCTAGGAAACTCTCAGAACTGTTTAGGACATTTTTGAGACAAACTCAAATCCCATTTTCATAAATTTTTTTGAGATTTACAACTATACTAAAGAGAAAAAAAGCAGTTTATCAGTGACTCTACACGATTGATTGCCTTGATGTGTATACACATTTTGGAAAGGACAGAAATTTATTTACAATATACTCATAGTGGATACTTTTGAGATTACCAGTGATTCTATTTATAGACTGTTTACTTATATTTTCTAATTTCCCCCATGGAACAAAGAATCCTATGCTTAAAAGCAATTTCAGAGTTAAAGATGAAAACTGCTTTTGCAAAAAAGAAAAACAAATTATGCTTATTTCAGCATTCTGTCTTGAAGAATGGAGAAGATAAAAGAAGTAAAAGAGTACAAAGTCACTTACTAAAGAAGGGCATGATGACCTCGTAAGGCGATGTGAGAGCACAGCTTCTACTTCCTGCATTCTTGACTTCAGGTGAGCAGTTGGTGCTCTCAGCTCAAGTGAAACAGGAGGCAAGTTCAGATCCGGGATCTGGGCTCTTGTCATCCCTGTCCACCACACAGAGAGAAGAAATGGGCACACTTTGCCTCCATCTCCGCCATTTCTTGTACCTGACTCCTCTGTTGACACCATTGAAGGGCAAATTTGAGAGTTATTGGGATTTGGGGCTGATAGAATCCTCAGCAATGTGCCCTAATAGACTTTCTCGGTCAGAATTTTATTGTTGGTTTCCTAGGAGAGTCTCATTTCTATATACTAAAAATGCTGAAAACATTAAAAACAACAGACAAAAATAAAACATTCCTATTCATTCTGTTTTTTGTGTGTTTATTTTTCAGATTTGTCTGCTTTGGCAGCTACCAAGGATTCTTAAGCATAAAATAAAGGTTTCCCATGGCAAAACAGTGACTATAATAAATGGAAAATGGAGTTGACTAATGAATAATAATGGGTAGCTTTCTATCTAGAGTAGGTAGAAATAGCCCACTGAAAGCACCTTCTTCCACCGGGCCACACAGACGTGACTGGCAGCACCGCTTTGACTTTGCCCCTCTGCCTGGAATATGCTCCCTGAGGCTTGCCTGGTTGCTCCTTCTCATCTATCCAAGGAGAAGTAGGCATCTGCCTGCTTTTGATTCTCTCCTGAAAATTCATTACAGTCAAAAGAGGTAACAATTTGGAAGTTTGAAAAGTAAAGAAAACTGGGCTTGGGTTATCGCGCGGTGGTGGCATGCTTACCTAGCACACGTGAGGTACTGGGTTTGATCCTCAGCACTACATAAAAATAAAATAAAGATATTCTGTTCATCTACAACTAAAAAATAAATATTAAAAAAAAAGTAAAGAAACTGCTGAACAGTTTTTCTCAGTGCCAGAAAAGTCAAAGAATGGCTGCACTACCCCACTTTTCCGATTTGCTACGTGGTAGAGCTCCATAAAAAATAATTAAGTTAAATTTAAAATGCAAAGTCGTGAGTCACTGAAAGAAAGAAAGTGAATTTTACCAGAAGTAGTTCCCAAATCAGACACTCTTGAGTTTCTCATCATACTCTGTGGCCTTCTTCAGAATATTTCCTCTGCTCACAAAGTGCCTCATCATCCCTGTCATAGAAGTGTCATCTATCCCATTCCTGGTCTTTTAGGGAATCTCCATACTGCTTTCCAAAGTGGTTGTACTAATTTACAGTCCCACCAACAATGCATGAGGGTAACTACCCCCCCATATTCTTGCCAACATTTTTATTATTATTATTATTAGGCACCAGGGATTGAATTCAGGGGCACTCAACCACCGAACCACATCTCCAGCCCTATTTTGTGTTTTACGTAGAGACAGGGTCTCACTGAGTTGCTTAGCACCTCGCCCTTGCTGAGGCTGGCTTTGAACTCGCGATTCTCCTGTCTCAGCCTCAAGTGCTAGGATTACAGGCTTGCACCACCGTGCCCACCCATTTATTATTATTTGTATTCTTGACAACTGCCATTATGACTGGAGGGAGATGAAGTCTTCATCTAGTTTTGATTTACATTTTTTCCCTGATTGGTAAGGATGTTGAACATTTTTTCATATATTTGTTGGCCATTTTTAGTTCTTTTGAGAAATCTCTTTTTCAATCATTTTTCCATTTATTGATTAGGTTGTTATTTTGGTGTTAAGTTTTTTGAGTTCTTGATATATTCTGGATATCAATTCCCTGTTGGAAGAGTAGCTAGCAAAGGTTATATCTCATCCTGTAGGCTCTCTCTTCATGCTTTAAATTATTTCCTTATTGTGCAGAAGCGTTTTATTTTGAGAGCTTGTTTTGAGGTTCTAGCAGGGGAACACATCTACTTGTATACCCTTAACTGAAGAATGTTGGGGAAGGTTGTCCTCTTCAACCTAGCATGCAGCTTTGGGAGGGACGCACATGGATCAGTGAAGGAGGCAGGGGACACCCACCTAGCCAGCCAGAACAGCTGAATCAATGCTGGTGATCAATGGGGTGACCGATATTGCAGCCAGATTGCCCTCACATCCAAGAAGTTTTCTATTTTGAAGCCATCCCTCTTATTGATTCTTGGTCTTACTTCTTGAGCTTTAGGAGTCTTATTAAGGAAGTCAGTGCCTATACTGCTATGTTAGGGTGTTGACCCCATGTTTTCTTAATATAGTTGCAGTGTTTCTGATATAGTTCCTAGGTCTTTGTTTCACTTTGATTTTTTGTGCAGGGTCAGAGATAGGGATTTGTTTTCATCTACATATGGATATCCAGTGTTCTTAGCACCATTTATTAAAAATACTATCTTCTCTCCAACTATGTTTTTGGCTACTTCGTCAAGGGTCAGATAACTGTACCTATGCAGATTTGGCTGTATTTTCAGTTCTAGTCCATTGCATATGCCTGGCTATCCCATTCTTTGGTATTTATCCAGGAAGACTAAAATCAGCACACTGTAGCAATACATGCACACCAATGCTTATAGCAGTGCAGTTCACGATAGCTGAGTTATGGAACCAGTCCAGGTACCTATCAGCAGACGAATGGAAAGAGAAAATGTGGTATATATACACAATGGAGTTGTACTCATTCATAAAGAAGAATAAATGATGCCATTTGCTGGTAAATGAATGGAACTTGAGAACATCAAGGTAAGTGAAATAAGCCAAGCTCAGAAAGTCAAGGGTGGAATGTTTTCTCTCGCTTGCAGAAGCTGAAGAGAAATAAGAAGTTTTAAAAAGGGGATCTCATGAGCATAGAAGGGAGAACAGTGGAGTATAAGAAGGGAATTGAGAGGAATGGAGGAGGAATGAGAAAGGGAAGAATGCAAAATGAAATGGACCAAATTATGCCACATGCCTATATGAATATATCACAGTTAATTCTACTTTTATGCATAACTATACTGTACCAATTTAAAATAAATAAATATGCTGGTGGCAGTAGCACATGCCTGTAATCCCAGCGGCTCGGGAGGATGAGGCAGGAGGATCATGAGTTCAAGGTGAGATTCAGCAATGGCAAGGTGCTAAGCAATTCAGTGAGAACATATCTCTAAATAAAATACAAAATACAGCTGGGAATGTGGTTCTGTGGTCAAGTGTCATCCATGTCCCGTGTGGATGGTGGGGATGAGATTCCCTGACCGGTAAAAGATTGAGTAAAAGAAATGGTGAAAAAACCACAGAATACAGAAAATAGTTTTAAAACACAGAGGTTGGACGGGCCTATAACCAGATGGTTCTTCTGGCTTCTGGAAACTGGCAAAATGACAAAATGGCAGAATGGACCCCACATGTGCTTTATTTATATTGAGGGACTTCAAAGAACTTCCATGGAACATTCTTTCCCAGGGTAGGAAGAAGGCAGAGTCTTGCAGTCAGCAGGCTGACTGGCATCTTGGCAGGTCTTACTCATCTCAGAGGGGCTGCACGACTACAGCAGGTCAGCCTTATCTCTGGTGCTGTGTGGAACTCTTGCGTGGTAGTCCACACACAGCCCACGGATAGCTCGCTACAGTCAAGTGCCCCTGAGTTCGAGCCCTGGCACATAAATAAATAAATAAACAAACAAACAAATAAATAAATAAAAGATCAAAGGAAGGTGATCTGGGAAAAGAGAAGGAAAGGGAAAGGGGAAATACCAGGGATTGAAATGGAACAAATTATATTCTATGCATTTATAAATATGTCAAAATGAACTCCACAATTATGTGTAACTATAATGCACTAATAAAAACATTTTCAAAAGTGTCATTCATAGACAATTTGCTTAATAGCTCCACCTAGTAATAGCTGGAGACCTATAAAACAAACAGTCGCTGTGGGGAAGATGGGAAAAATTAAAATGTACAGAGAAAAGAGTCAGAGGGAAGCATAAAGACCACATCTAATTAGCATGCACAGAGACTTCAGGGCAGCTTCACAGAATGACCAAATCTTTCCCTTTCTACCAATCTTGCAATACCTGGGAAATTCACCAACTTCCCCAGCTCACTTGCAGCAATTCTAGGCAAAAATAATCATCCCAAGTTTGGGACTTCCATAATACTTTGATCTTGCACCAGAAACTCAACTATAAATAATCTAACTCTGTATTACAATTAGCTGTGCTCTCGCTAATGACAAGGAGGTACAATGCAAGCTCCTCTGCTAGGGAATGTCTCATCCGTGTTGATATCAGCAGCTCCTAGCCTAGTTTCAGATAGTCCGGAAGCTTTAATAAACAACCTTGAATGATAACACACTAAAGAGAGCTTAAGTAATGTTTACTGCCACGGGGTTAAGTAAGGTTAGAAGCAAGACTAGAACCACACCCCTGCTTACCCTCAGATGCCTATTGTCTCCTGGGAGTTACAGTTCTAATCATGCCATTTTCCTGCTCAAAAGTCAAACAAACAAAACCTGAATGGTTCCCCATCACCAGAAGAAGTTTGGACCTCCCAACAAATCTGCTTATCCCCAGTCTACTCCATTTCCATCTTGTTTCATAAACCAAAAATCCTACCTAGCACCTAGAACTGTGGCTAGCATATCATAGTCACTTTAAAAAAATATTTGTTGAATAGTCTCTTTTCAATATATTATGAGAAAGGGAATTGATAGGTTGTCATTATAAAATTATTTCTGTATCAGAGAACTGCTTAGCAGTTCAAGACTAAAACTTTTACCTTGGAAATGCTGAGTGTAAAATACAACCTGAAAATATCCAGAGTACTTGCATGTTGAAAATTCCCTTGTTATATTCTGATTTGGGTTAATTCTGAAACATCTGATGGATCACAAATCTTGGCAAGACAAAAATTGCGAGCTCTTCTCACTGTGAAATCTCATTTAAATTTATTCAACCAGTGTCTCTACACTTACATGAGACAAAAATAAGTAAAATAAGTATTCTCATATGAATAAACCCTCAAGAAACTCGCATGCAGATTTGAGTGATTTTGTCTTAGAGATTTGTTTTCTTCTATAAAATGTTCACTCCCACTGAAGTAAGAGTATAGCCTGGTGATATATCATTTATTAGAAATTTAGATTCTTTTCCCTCAGCACAGATACTACCTCTCCAAAGCTGGCAAAATCAATTACATATACTGTTTCAATTCTAGACAACTGTTGAAGTAGAAAGGATTTGAATCCCAAGTAGCCTATCTCTTTATGAATGGAGCAGATTTAGTTTTAAGCCAGTAAGGAAATTTGATGATTTTTTTTTTTTAAACTTACCTGCTTGGAAAAAGGGGAAAAACATTTTAAGTTGACACATGTTCTATAACCCAAACTGTAAAATGTAAGGTAGATTGTCAAGATTCCAATGTTATGCATATCCCTTTCCACGCACTTGTGTTGCATGTCTACAGTCTTCCTTGAGAACATCTGGCAAGACTCATTTCCTTTCCCTTCTCTTTAGTACTAAACTGTGCTGCTTCTCATTTCCCAAGCCATGTGCCCCTTCAATGAACTAACTGTGGCTCTCAGGGCTTAACGTGGTGCTACTCTTACATCATACTTGTGTTTTCACAGTTGCCATTGGCGCTGTGACATCAGAGATGAATGAGGAGTGGGAATTACCAGCCCTAAAATGATATCACTTGAAGAGGGGTTTCCTGGAGACGCTCAGATCCACCCAGAGAGATGAAGGGAGTTAGAAGAGGATTTGTTTTTGAGAGAACAAACTGTATGTGTATGTAAAACCCATGAGAGAAAAGTGGAATTCTGTGGTATATCAACACCCTTCCAAACAGTCAGAACCCCGACGTTCTAGCTGGAATGTCCAGATCAAGGATGCAGTGTAAGAATAAACTTCTCTGAGTTACCAAAGATTTTTAAGAAGAAAAAAATTCCCCTAAGTAGATTTTTCAACACACATGCATACAACCTTAAGCATAGACTGCCTACGAGGATTGTCGAGGTTAAGGGCACCAGATGGTGATGAGATGTGGGTGTTTCAACATCGCCTTCAGGAAAGCAGTTAAGAGCTAAAGTGAGATGGGTCTTCTGGCTAACAGGTGCAGAGTTCAAATGGCTGCTCTACCATTGCAAGGAAGAAAAAAGAAGGAAGGAAATTAAGGAAGAAAGGAAGGAAGGAATATGGAATCTCTCAATGAGAGTAGTCCTGATAATGTGATGTTTCAAAAGCATTCATACTAGAACAACTTACACACACACACACACACACTTGAGGACTTAAACCCAATGGTAACCTCAGAAGATGGAGTTCTTGTGAATCCTTTGATGTCATGGAACCGTCACAAAACAACACAAACTGAATTGCAAAATTTAAGAAGAAAACAGCTGGATGGACTGAGCTTCAGAGCAGAGAAGGGGCAGGTTCTCACTTCCACCACATCCAAACACTGTTAGGAACGTACCGTTAATGAGTCTTCAACCATTGTACAAATATGTATATAGGTTTTCTTAACATTTCTTACAGAATCAATAATAACAAATATTCCAAATTCATACTAATACAAACCAACTGAATTGTCAGTTCAGAGAAAAGTTTAGCACACCAAAGACCATATGAAAAGGCCGATTGGAACTGTGCTCTCAAGTGGCTTAAACACTAGTGGAAAAGATATGGTTTGTTCAAAAGTACATATATATAAAAGAGCTGCCACTTAGGGTTGGGTAAGTTGTGCAGTACACAACCTGCCCAGCCATAGGGGACAGACGGTAAATAAAGTGGTGAACAATAGGAGAGAGAGGTTTATTCCCCTTGGAAGATTAGGAACGATTTCCTGAGAGAAGTGATATTTAGGCTATGCATTGGTTGAAAGGATTTAGACACACAAACATTGGAATGAAGCTAGAGGAAACGTGTCACCTGTGGCCCAGGACCACGCTGACCTCAGTCCTGCATGATGTGCTCAATGTGTACCTCTTCAGCCTGATCCCCTCAGGAGACTCCTCTTTGTATGTGCTGATTTCCTACATTCTCTCCTACCTTCCCGGCTTTTCTCAGCTAACCCACCTGAGGATCTCAGCTTAGGCCGCCCTGTCCATCACCCACCTTCCATCCCAGCCTGGAGCAAGTGCCACTCCCACACATTTCTGTGGCCCTAAATGCTCTGTCACACTGTTTACCATATGTGTTTTGGATTCCTTATCTAGATCCTCCACAGAATTACAGGTTCATGAAGGGTAAAGACTATATTTACCTTGTTCACAAGCAGTTCTCCCACAATAACAGTGTGCATGATACCTAGTAGATGCTCAGTCAACAATATTTATATTGCTTACATGAAGATATTTTGCCATATCAAATTAAGATATGTTTTTGAGAAAGACAGACCTGAGTCATATAATGGGATTTCTGTACAATTTAACATCTTTCAATGGTACCTTTATTTTAATTAGAAACTAAGTCATAGATGGTAAGATTGTTTACCTCTTTCATTTTTAACAATTTTAAAATTTTAGAACATTTGGGATTATTGTCCAACTAAATAAATAAATAACTCTCCTGTGCTCCCATTAATCGCCACATGGTAAGAGTGCATGAGTTCCAGTTAGTTTGAAAGTACCGAGAGCATATGAAAGGCTAAGGAGTTTGGATGTCATCCACTATCCATGCATTCAAAAAACACTTACTTCATGCCAGGGCCAGTCTGGGTTTTGGGGATACAGCTGGAAACAAGATGGGGTGCAGGGTGGAGGAGATAAACACATGAAGAGACAATAATAAAAAAAAGATCTGGAGATCTTAAGTGCTTTGAGGAAAACAAAATGGTGTTTGTGGCAAGAGATTGGGACAAGAGCCTACTGTGGGTATCAGAGAGGCCATCTTTGAGGAAATTCATTTAAGCTGAGGCAAGGATGACAGGAAAGAAGCAACGAGAATTTGGGGAAGAATGCACTGGGGGCCAGCAACATGAAGTTTTAAAATACAAAGTTCATATATTTTACTTTAAGGAAATGTGCATCTTTTGAATGCCAGGGAGAAGGATAATCTAGGCTTCTAGAGTTCTCCCCTTCCTGCCTCCTCCCATTTCGCAGCCACACAAGTCCTGCGTGGTTTGCTTGGAAACATCACCTCATGTTCAGGGGGGAAAGTTCCTGGAATGGGGCAGTTGAGGGAGTGCTGTGGCCTGAATGTGTCCCTGCAAAGTTCACATGCTGAAAACTCTGTCCCCAGTGCAAGTGTGGAGACTGAGGACTTTCTGAGGTGACAGGTCATGGAGGCCCCATCCTCATGAATGGATTCATTCCATTATCTCCAGAGGTTGCTTGCTATCTTCAGAGTGGAATCCTACCAAGAATGAGTCTGGCCTCCTCCTTTGCTCCCTCCCCCAAGGATGCCTTCTGCCATATCATTGCACAGCAAGAAGGCCCTCACCAGACTCAGCCCTTGGATCATAACTTCCCAACTTCCAGAACTTTGAGACAAAAAAAAAAGTCTGTTCATTATGAATTGCCCAGTCTATAGTATTTCATTACAGCAACATAAAATGAACTGTGGCAGATGGAGAGCTTTACTTTTTCTTTGAAATTCTATTTTCTATTTCCTAGGTATATACCACTAAAAAATTCCCCCATCTTTCTCTTCCAGCCCTGAACCAGTCAGGCTTCTTGTTTGCAAACTGCTGAAACTGACCCTGGTAAACTTCAGAGGAAAACAAATTATTGGAAGGAGATGAGGATTTTATTAACAGGATGAAATGCCAGAGAATCAAGATTAAACAATGACAAAAATTGGGGGCCTAGCAAGCAGTGAATATAGCCAGGACTTTCCAGGAGTACCTTGTCAGGGCACACAGTGGGGCACCACTGCTGCCTGACATGCCCTTCTAGCACCACAATGATGGCTGCTGGTCACGGGACCACAGGGTTCCAACTCACTCTATCACTGTTTCTTCCAGGAATAGTCTTTCAATATCCTTTTGTCTTCATATCCCTTCTTCTAGGTTTAGATTCCTTGGCAGAAACCAAGAAATCCAGTTGGCCAAGTCTGGTCATATGCTAACCCTTTCCCTTTCTCATTCAGAAAATGAGCACACCCAATCTGTCTCAAGGTGCTACTGTCAGATTTAAATTAGATAACAGAATATGAAAGTAACTCTTATCTATGCTGTTGTTTTTCTTCCAAAAGAGCCCACAGGGTTCTTTTGGATGAGCAAGGTAGCTAGTTATGCCTTTATTTCAATTCTAATTGTTACTATTTTCATCCTCTCATTTTATCCCCCCTTTATTATCTCTTCTGTTTCTTGTCACATTTTCTTTAGTGAATATTAATATTCAGACTTTTAGGTTGGCCTTTTATAAATATCACTGGCCAATCTGAGAATTTTCTTTCAGTTTATAAGGCAAAAGAATGTTTTAGGCATAATTATCGGGACTTTCTTCTTTCCTGCCAAAAGTTTCTAATTGATGCCTTTGTTTTGTTGTAGAAGGAAAAATAGGTATTCTATTCTTGGTTTTCTTTTTTATTTCTAAGTCCAGAATTTTAGCCTGGAAATCCAGAGGGTTGCTCTCTAGAACAGTTTTTTAACCCCAGCACTACTGACATCCTGGGCCAGGTAATTCTTTGTGATCAGGGTCTGTCTTGTGCATTGAAACACGTAGCAGTACTACTGGTTGCCAGTATCTCCCCTTTCCCCAGCACCAGTGAGACAGCCTCTCCTGTGAGTAAAACTATCCTGGTTGAGAGCAGTTTATCCACACTTACACTGTAAGTTATTTATATTTAGCCTAGATAGCCTCACTGTCATGTTTTCTTCTAAGTGGTATTTAAATACTTTGTCTCAGTTTAGGTGAATTGGCCATTTCTTGAACAAATGAGCTAAGCTTTTCCAGTTTCTAACCATAGGCTACATCTTGGATCCACCCTACTACTGACGAGGGTGACTTAGTTTAGAGAGGATGTAATGGGCTGTGCCCATGTAGAGCTGTTTGACAGCGTCCATAAAGTAACCTAATCACATTCTTTTTATATAGACTTGTAAGTTCACTGGTGCTGACATATAGTTATTTAATTATAAAATACCTTGGAATTTAGAATTCACTGTATCAACATTTTACTTAAAAAAAAAAACTCACATTAAATGTTCACAAGTGTTCTTTTCAGTTTAATAAACCATAAATGGTGCATGTAGTAACATTCCACCTCATTCCTCAGCATTACTCACAAACTGTGAGTCTAAAGAGAGTCCTGAATGTTAAAGGACATCATAACCATCTTGGGAACATAATAAAAAGAGTATTTCTGACTCTACCCTCCTGATATGACTTTGAGGATAAGCACTGGACCCTAGAGATATGGTCAATTATAACTAAGCATCTCAATTAATTCCAATGCAAAAGTCCGCTAACATACATTGAGAAAGATTGGTTTAAACCTTCTTCACATTTAGAATATAAAGATTTTCAAACTCACTGTTGGCTTGCAACAGTCACATACATCATCAGAAATGTCATACTGCTATTCACAGGCTTGATCATGATCCTGAGACACCCTGAAGAGCACCAGAGATGCATTGCAGCTTTCTGTTTAGCTAAATGTGTAGTTTTGCTTCTGTTAATTAAATGATGTACCACTGGGAGTTGAATAGCTTGTCTTATAAGCCAGCTGGGACCTTTCAACAGATAGACGCTTGATGCTGTGGTGCTAGACTTTAATAACACCTACATTGGCTATAATAACCTCTGCTGTCTTAAAAAAAAAAAAACAATTCTCTACCTTTTTCCCTAAACTTTCACTATATCACCTGGGACTACATATAAACTTATGGATATAAAATAACCTTCATTTCAAGTCCACATCATAATATTACCCTTAGAAGAAATGTTTGGAAATATGAGCTTAATTAATATTTGACCAGAGTGTAATGTTACTAATGAAAGCTCTTAATTGAGATAAGAATTGGATGGTCAATAACCAAATTTGTATTTTTAGTCATTCACATCTATGTATTAGCTTATCTTCTCTCTGGGAGCTGGCAAGTTATACTTGACACTGATTATAAAACACATCTTTTTTAGTAAGCTTTTCATCATTGTTACCAAAATATCAGACAAGAACAACTTAGGGAAGGAAAAACTTATTTTTGGCTCATGTTTTCAGAGGTTCAGTTCATGGTTGGCCAACTCCATAGCTCTGAACCCAAGATGAGGTAGGACATCATGGCAGAAGAGTGTGGCAGAGGAAAGCAGCTTAGGGCATGACAACTAGGAAGAGAGAGATCTCTGCTTACCAAGGACAAAATATAAACCCCAAAGGCATGCCTCCAGTGACCTACTTCCTCTACCTACACTCTATCTGCCTACCATCACCACCTAGTTAATCCATCAATGGATTAAACCGCTGCTTAGGTTATAGCTCTCATCACCTAATCATTTTACTTCTGAATGTCCTTGTATTGTCTCATACATGAGACCATAACAGCATCCAATATTTTAAAACAATTAAACATATAAGCAGGTATTTTTATGGTAGAAAATAAATGATTTCATAATTAAGATTTTAAGTCTAGGTTTCACTATTTCTTATCAGTATACTTCTCAGTAATACTGTTTAAAAAATAATACATTTTACTCTTACATAAAAGGAATAGTAAAACTTCTAAATAAATTTCTATTTATATGACATATACTAGGATATATCATTGACATGTTCTTAGTAAATATATTTTTTCCTAGTTAAAAAAGTGTAAGCTAATTCAATAAGGCTTAACTTCCTTTTCCCAGACAAATCACAGAATTATATAGAAGACACCAAAGCATGTTTACCAGAGAGAAAGCTAGAGAATTAAGCCTGTAGACAAAGTTAACATCAGAAACTGTTAACTTTGGTAACCACAGTGGTAACCTTAGAATGTATATCAAAACTGACCATTTCTACCCACTTTCTACTCCAAACTCATGACTGCTACTATAACATACGCCAATGACTATTTTATTTGGTAAGTCAAGAACCAATGGATGAGCTTTTCTTATCCTAGACACAAAGAAGAGATGCAAAAGGAAAGGCAGAATTTCTCTTATTCAGGGCAGCTTTTATTTTATTTTTTTAAACAAGTAATACTCTACCTACCACAGTGTTAGAAAACGTAAGTAGAGAGGAAAGCTACTTACGCATGATAAAGCATACTCGAAGACTACCAAGTAACTGGTATCCTCACTTCACCACATATCTACACCCCCATATGATGAAAAACCTTTATTATGATATATGGTCAGATTACAAAAAAGCAGTCACTCCTCTGCCTTGCAGAGGAACAGCAACATGCACAAGTTCTTTGGTTATCCTCCCATTGAATCTGGCCTCTGAAATGTTATGATAAAGAAAGCATAGAGTCTTTTCAAGGTAAGAGATTCCTGCAATTCATTTCCTGGACTTGGAACACCTTGGAGCGCTCTTCAATGGCTATCATGGGACAGAGCATGCAGCCTCAGGCTCAACGGCAGCAGTGGACAGGACTGTGGAATGGAAGAGCAGCCCTCAAATGACTTCTATGGTCCAAATGTAAGAGGCAAAAGGTGGCAGTGAATACTGGAATAAAAAGAAATACAAGGGGACAAAATTACAAAATTTGGTAAGTCAAATGAATACTGGAATAAAAAGAAATACATGGGGACCAAATTGCAAAGAAAGACAAGCTAAAATTTGTTCATTTTAAAGGAAAAAAAGGGAAAGATGATGCAAATTCTAAAACATTTCCCTTATGAGACTGTGAATATAGCAGTGCCATTAATAGCATTAGAAAAATCAGGAGTGCACGGGTTTTAGGTTTAAAGATGTTTGAAGTTTGTGATTTATTAAGTTTGAAGGGTTAATCCAGCCAGAAGTGTCTATTTGGCTCAGGGAATAATGGAAACTAAACTCAGGAAAGGGTGTGGGAATCTGCACACAGATGTCATTCCACAGGAAGGAGTATGTGTATTCTCTAGGGGAGGGAGGAGAGAGATCATGCTTCCTTAGATGGCTAAGGAAAAAGTTTCAAAAATTACTTATGTTTAGCAGATAGGAGAGGGCAAAGCTGGTGTCTGAGAAGCCAGGCAAAATTCTGCGACTGTGTGGAGGAAGTCCCGAGGCAGAGAAACCCATTTCAAGGAAAGGCTGGTCAGCTGCATCAGTGAAATGTCTAAAGATCAAGGGGAAACTGAAGACAGATGACATGTGGATGAACACAGTGGAGAGGAATTAAAGCAGCTTGTGATAAGTTGAAGGCATATTTGAAGGAAGATCATTTGGTGACAGTCCTCCAGGGACTGTGCCAGTGACACCTTATATTTCATCTCCAGCTCAGCCTGAGCAGATGGCATGAATGAGAATCCCTTCATGAGAGATTTCATCTGGATTCATAACCTCATCAGTCCCATTTCCTCATTTGCCTCCAGAAGGGCTAGAAGCAAACTCCATCTGCATTCCCAGTGGAGGCAGAATAAGGCTCATTAACGAGATGTTTGAGATAGCCCTGCTTGCAGTTTTATTAAAAAAAAAAAAAAAAAAAAACTTCAAGAATTAGCAATATAGTATGTTACATGGTACAATCTCTCACCACCACCAACTCAGGATTTAGTGCTTACTAGTATAGATTTATTTTCAATGAGACATAATTTGTCTCATAATTTGTCAGAACTTCTAGGTTTCAGCATCTTAAAATTAGCTTTAAAAATAAGATTCTGGAGCCAGGCACAGTGGCATAAACCTACAGGAGAATGCTGAGACAGGAGAATCTTGAGTTCAAAGCCAGCCTCAGCAATGGCGAGGCGCTAAGCAACTCAGTGAGACCCTGTCTCTACATAAAACACAAAATAGGGCTGGGGATGTGGCTCAGTGGTCGAGTGCCCCTGAGTTCAATCTCCAGTACCAAAAAAAAAAAAGAAAGAAAAAGAAAAGAAAAGAAAAATAAGATTGGGGGCTGAAGCTGTGGCTCACTGGCAGAGTGCTTACCTAGCATGTGTGAGGCACTGGGTTCAATTTCCAGCACCACATATAAATAAATTAAATAAAGATTCATTGACAAGTAAAAAATAAAAATTAAAAAAATAAGATTGATAAAATTATTTTCACATCAAATATTAAGATGGGTTTTCTGTAATAAGTGGAAAATTACACTTTCTTAATTTTCAAATTTAGCAAATCCCAAACCAAACCTTTTCACAATAGTAATCCCTATATTACACCAAAGTCCTGTCTAGTTTATTCCTGTAAAATATATCAAATTTCCTCTTGATGTATTGGCACTCCTCCTGATTTTATGTTTATGTCTTGAATTTTATTATTGCTGTTTCAAGCATTTTATCACATTTTGCTATACTGTGTGATGGATTAGAAATAAGTGAAGAAATAAGACTAAAATTTGATTAATTATAGTCCAGAGGTTACAATTATGTCTTTAGATTAATGAAAGTAATTCATTCTGTTATAACAGAAGTAATCCTTTTATAGACATAATTTTTTATGCATGGTAATAACCTTGCATTTTATAGTGTTATATCTGGTTATAAATAATGGAGCACTACTTTGAACTAACCCTCATATTTTTTACCATAATTAAAGGTCAGTAACCAAACCAAGCACAGGAACATGGCTGTGCTTCAAGAATGATCTAGAATCCAAGTTTTGTCTGTGTTTCTTTTCTTTTCTTTTCTTTTTTTTGTGGTGCTGGGGATTGAACACAGGGCTTTGTTCATGCAAAGTATTGTCTGTGTTTCTTTCTGCTTTTCTACTTTGTTGTTCTCTTTCTCTGAGTTCTCTGAGGATTGGTTTCTTGTGTTCCTCAGTCAACATATCAGATGTAGAAACAAATAGCTCTCTGATTCTGTGTCTTAGAATTCAGCCATTCTGGGAGACACTAAAATAGTTTCTCTCGGTTTTGATTTTAAAATTCCTAAGGAGAAGTCTGGCTTGGGTTTCATCATTTGTCCATCCTTAGATGAACCAACTCTGACCAAAGAGTAGGACTAGAGAGGAAACAGTGATTTTTGTCACAACCTATCACAGTAAAGTGAGACCATGGGCACATTGGACAAGATGGCTGCCCTGAACCAGTGGCCATTTTGATGAGGAAGTAGTGTGTATCTCAGGCCACTTAGAGTGATAAAATAACCTACTGATCCTATCACTTCAGTTAAAAAAATAATTTTCTTCAAAGAAGGCTATAAACATGACTATTATTTGAGTGTGCTTAAATTTTATTAAAACGTTTATCATTTTGGTGGTGTGTAAACACACTGTAGTTATTTTAGTTGCCTACTGGAAGTCTCCAATATAAAATTGGGTGAGTATAGGGGCACAGTTTTAAAAACCCAAGACATACAGTGTTATCTAATCATTAATTGATGAGGAAGAGAGTTTGGGGCTTAGTGTTGTTATAGTATTTCATGTTTGTTTTCCCCTAATGCAGAGAACAGGAAGTGAAAACTCACCTTCCCTGCTTCCCTGGAAGCCATGAATGGCCCTGTTACTCCATTGTGATTAACGTGACACAAGTCAGAGTCTAATAGTGCTGCCCCAAAGCTTCTCTTCTTCCTGCCTGGAAGGATACCTGAGGTGTGTCAACCACCCCTAAGGGTAGAGTAGGACAAGAGGAGAAAACAAGAAGCCATGACTGCTTATGTTTGGACTTCCTGCTGTGTGAGGCAGATACATAATGTAACTTGTGATCCACTCTGTAGTGTTTTTGTGGAATTCACAGCTGAATACAACTCATTCCTAACATCAGAAAAGTGGCAAATATAAGGCTAAACATTGGTACCTCAAGGTAGTCAATGTTTACTGCTAATCATTTTGTTCTTGTGATGGTTAATTTTATGTTTCAACTTGACTGACCCACAGTGTGCCCATATATTTGGTTAAAAATTATCTTGGTTGTCTGTGAGGAAGCTTCTGGATAAGATTAACATCCTTTGACTCCATATACTGTTAAACCAGCTTGCCTTCCTTAATGTGCATGGGCCTCATCCAACCAATTGACCTGAAGGGAGCGAAATACCTGAAGAAAAGTCCTCTAGATGACAATATGAGCAAAGACAGTCTTTTCCCACTTTGAGACTAGAAATGAAAAATTAATGCTTGGGTCTCAATCCTGCCAGCTTTCAGTCTAGAACTTAACACTACTGGCCTTTCAGGTTCTCAGAACTTCAAACTTAGATTGAAACTACATCATCAGTTCTTCTGACTGCAGGAAAGCTTATGGACTGCTGATCTTGGAATATCTTCACTCTTCACCTTCATAATCATGTTGGCCAAATAATTCTCCCTCAGGGATGTGTGTGTGTTCTCCATTTTCTCTGAAGGACACTCTTTAGGAGGTATGGATAAACCCAGTGCAATCACAAGGCACCTCCTAAGAGGAGGTAGGAGGCTCAGAGACATGGGAAGAAGATGTATGTGAACAGATGGAATTTGGAGAGGAAGAAGATGCTACAGTGCTGACTATGAACATGGAGGAAGGGGCTGTGAACCAAGGAATGCAGGCAGCCACTGAAAACGGGAAAAGCTAAGCAATGGACTCTTTCCTAGCACCTCCAGGAGTAATGCAGCCCTGTGGACCCAATTTTAGACTTGTGACCATCATAATTATAAAACAATAAACTTGTATTGCTATAGTACTAACATTGTGGTAATCTGTCACAGCAGATGTAGGAAACCAACAAAGGGGTTTTAAATGACAACAGTTTTAACACAATGGGACTCCCACACAACTCCCCAAAGTGTCATGCAGCCTCTAATCAACCCCTACATCCACTCAGGACATGCAGAGGCAGCATAAGGCCATGCCCTTTCAGTAGTTGAACTTTCTTTTCTGATCTAATAAGAATAGTAAGGTAGACTTAATGGCAAATCTGAATTCTTTTATCCAAAATTGACATTTGAACTTAGCTATTCTGAGTTTTTTGTGATTAGGTGTATCTAAAGAGTGGAATTTTCATTCATGTGACATTTAATATAGAACCCTGTGAATATATGATTAATTTATTTTTGCAGATCAGATATTACCTCATTATCAGATTTACAGAAAGTAGCAATGTAATTATAAAGTAGCTATTTTCAGCACACTCTGCCAGGTTATTGCTCTGCCAAAACATTATGCCCTAGGAAACAGCACACAGTATTATTGAAAACAAGTTGAGTCTCGTGAGCAATCAGTTCAGATAATTGCATCTTTATTATTGACAGTTCCCTTAGGAATTTTGGGTCTTGAGATCTGCTCTGCTCTGGGACTACAATTCATTAAGGTTTCCATCCTGAGCCAATTTTAATTAAAGTGTGCTCCTTTTCTCTTTAGCATCCCATAGCTCATTTTTCTTAGCAGGTCATGGTTATTGTAGGAATCCAGCTGCTGAATTAATCTGAGACACCCCCCTGCTTCTTTCTGTCATTTCAAGGAACCTCCCCTTGGCTTATAAGGTCAGCAGTTTATTGAGCTGAATGAGCAGAAAAAAATATGCTTGCTATTACACAAAAGGAAAACCAAAAATTGAAAAGGGAAAAGAAAAAAATTAGGAGAGAGAATAAGAGAAAAAGAAAGAGAGAAAGACCTGTAGACCAATAAATATTCCAATTTCTACATTTTAAAAAATAAAACTAGTATTTGGAGACATTCATAAGCTGACACCAAGCTTATGACAACAATACTATGACAGTTAAATGAATTTAATGTCCTAAATACAGATGGATGTTTAGATCTCTTCATTGAAATTACGCTGTCTTGTGATTATCATAATATGACATAAGAGGCACATTTCTGGAAAACTTATAATTTTCATCCCCTCTCCAATATGATATTCCAAACTGCCTATGATTATTATTTTATGCACAAGTGAAACAGATTATTGTTTGTAAGTAAAAACAAAAAAAGTAACAAACAAATCTACCATTAACTACTTCTCTCATTAGTTGTCATTATTGATTTTCAGAGAGACGACTTTGTTTTGGCAATCCAGGTTCCCCCTTACTGTGAGGTTTAAAGGAAAAAAAAGGTCTTTTTGTTCATCTAATGATCTAATAAATATTCATCAAGTGATTTCCTTGAGAAAGGCTTAGTACAAGACACTGCCTAGAACACATAATTGTCTGAGATGGGCTCCACTTTCTGGCTATGCACTGAGTTCATTTATAAATGTTGTCTCTCCTCTTTCTCAGGATCTCACAGAGCCCTCATGGCACTCCCTGCCCATCAGCATCTGAAGGAAAGGTCGTTGGTTAAGAAGTACTGTATAGTCGTGAGATAATTTTAGAGACAAATAAGACAACAGGAATAAAGAGAAAAATAATGTCACAAAATACATTTAAAAAGAAAGATGTGAAGCCAGGCACGGTGGTGCATGCCAGTAATCCCAGCAGCTCAGGAGGCTGAGGCAGGAGGATCTTGAGTTCAATGCCAGCCTCAGCAACATAGTGAGGTCCTATCTCAAAAATAAAAGAGGGCTGAGGATGTGGCTCAGCGGTTAAGTGCCCCTGGGTTTAATCCCTGGTACCAAAAAAAAAAGTAAAGAAAAAAAAAGAAAGATGTGAAAGAACTTGACAACTAATTGGCCATACAGATAATTATGAGGGTAAATTTGTAAAACTAGTTTTTCTTTTAATTTTTTAAAATACATATGACTATTTAAAAGCAGAAATTAAAACATTGTCTTAGAGAGTTTAGTATACATAGATATGGATGTATGTAAAAATATGAAAGCTATAGCACAAAGGAATGAATGGAGCTTGGAGAAATGGAAATAGATCTCATTGTTACAAGATTGTTACATTAATGTGAAGAGGTATAATGTTTACTTTAGGCTGTGAAAAGTTAAAGGTATATATTTTAGTTTCTAAAACAACCACTAAAAATTAATGCAAAAGGTCTAGTTAAAAATACAATCAGTAAATTAAAATAGAATTTTAAGAATTATTGATATAAGCTAAAAAACAAGAAAAGAAGGAGCAGAGGAGAGAAAACAGAGAAGATATGCAGAAAATAAAACAATCCTAATCTAATCCTATCAATAATCACATTAAAAATTAAAGGATAATATAGTCCAATTAAAAGGCAGAGATTGCACTGGGTGCTGTGATGCACGCCTATAATCCCGGCAGCTCAGGAGGCTGAGGCAGGAGGATCACAAGTTCAAAGCCAGCCTCAGCAAAAAGTGAGGCACTAAAGCAACTCAATGAGACTCTGTCTCTAAATAAAGTACAAAATAGGGCTGGGGATGTGGCTCAGTGGCCAAGTGCCCTTGACCTCAATCCCTGGTACCAAAAACAAACAAACAAAAAAAAAAAAAGGAAAGAAAGCAGAGATTGTTAGGATTAATTGAAAGCAAAGCAAGATACAATTATGTTCTGTCCATACGAGATACATTTTAAATATGAAGATGTAGATAAATTGAAATTAAATAGATAGGAAAAGAGGGCACACATACACAGGCTGCAGTGGATATTTACTATCAGATAGAATAGATTTTAAGACAAAAATGTTATCAGATTTAAATAAGGAAACTTCATACTGATAAAATTGTCAATCCCTCAAGAAGATGCAGCAATTATACATTATATGTATGTATATAACTATATATACACATATATGTACATATGTGTATATATATGTATACATATGTGTGTGTGTGTATACAACAATCATATATATATGTATATATTAGGGAGGCTGAGACAGGATTACAAGTTCAGGCCAACCTGAACTAATTACCTTAGCTCTAGACAACTTAGACCCTGTATCAAAATAAAAAATAAAAAAATAACAGGGCTGGGGATGTGGCTCAGTGGTAAGCCCCTCTAGGCTCAATCCCCAATACTAAATAAATAAGAAATTTTTAAAGAAAAAGGTGACAAAATACATGAAACAAAGATTGACAAAGTTACAAGGAGAAATAACTCCACAAACACGGATGGGGACTTTGGAGACCACTCTCAGCAAGTAACAGAACAACCAGGCAATCAGTAAGACATCAGAGAACCAGACAATCAGTAAGACATTAGAGAACCAGACAACATCATATTATATCACATAATAATCACCTTATTGTGATTGCTATTTACAGGTCAGGATATCCAAAATCTGCTCAATAGACACTCTTTTCAAGTATATCATGATATGTTGATAAAGGAATCCATATTCTGGACAAAACACATGTCTAGTAAATTTCAAAAGGATTGGAACTATTCAGAGGGTGTTCTCTGAGCACAATATAAAATAAATTAGAAAAAAATAAGATGTCTAGAAAACTCCCTAATATATGCAAATTAAACAATATAAGGCTAAATCAGCCAGAAGACAAAAAAGATCTCAAAAGAGGAATTGGAAAATACTTTGATTTGAATAAAAACAATAACAAACAAACAAAGAGGCTGGGAATGGAGCCTAGTGGTGAAGAGCGTGCTGAGCATGTGCAAGGCCTGGGGCTCAATCTCCAATACCTCCAAAAAAAAAAAAAAAAGTTGTTGAGCACAACCAAAACAGTACTTAGAGGAAAATGTATGGCTTTAAATGCTTTTATTACAATTCAAGAAAAGTCTAAAAGCTAGGGCTAAAGATCCACCCTGAGAAACTATAAACAACAAAGTATAAGAAAAGCATACAGAAGGCAGGAAATAATAAATAACAGAAATCAATGAAAGAGAAATACAAAAAATAATAGAAAAGTTGAAAGTTGGTTCTTTGAAAAGTTCAAAAAGATTTATAAACAGTAGACCAAATTAAGAACAAATAGAGAGCAAAGGATCAGTGTCAAGATAGGAGGAGTGTTGTACAGTAAGGTGGGCTGGAAGAGCAGAGGGGGAGTTCAGTCACGTGAAGAGCAGATGAATCTGACTCCAGGTAAAATGAACATCCATTTGGAAACAAAATAGAATCTTAACCTTCTGCCTCCCACTACACAAAAATCAGTTCCAAGCCGGGCATGGTGGCACACACCTGTAATCTCAGTGGCTTGGGAGGCTGAGGCAGAAGGATCACAAATTCAAAGCCGGCCTCAGCAATTTAGGGAGGTGCTAAGTAACTCAGTGAGACTTTGGCTCTAAATAAAATACAAAAAAAGGGCTGGGGATGTGGCTCTGTGGTTAAGTGCCCCTGCGTGCAATCCCTGGTATTAAAAAAAAAAAAAAATTAGTTCCAAGCAGACGTTAGTGTTAAATAGGACAGACAAAACAATGAAGTTTCTAGAGAGAGACATAGGGAAGTATCTTCATGATCTAGGCTACTTCTGAAACAGAAAACAGAAAAAACTAAACAGACAGGAAAAAATAATTTTTTTTATTACATTAACACTGAGCAAGACACTTTAAGAACATAGAAATTGAAGATGATATTTTCAAAACATAACTAATGAAAAGGTTGTATGTAGCATACATATTTTAAAATACTTGAATTTGATAGGAAAAAGAACAGTCAACATGATAGAAGAATAAGCAAGATATTTAAATTAAATTGGTATATTTTCAAAATAAGATACCAAATGGTCCCCAAATGACCTATGAACCTAGGAAGAGATGTTCAACTTCATCAGGAAAATACAATTAGTATTGTATTGTGATACCATTATAAAGCCACTCAAATGGTGACATTAAGAAGATTGATAATACCAGGTGATTGATTTCAAGGGCATGGAACAATAGGAACTCATGCTGCTGACAGGAGTGTAAATTCTCACAACCATTCTAGAGATTATTATCCACTAAACTTGAAAATATGCAAAACCAATGACTTACCGCTTCCACTCCTACACTCATATCGAATATAAATGTATGCACATGTGTAGCCAAGAAAAATCATAGCAATATTATTACTTGTAGTCAGCAAAAATTAGAAATATCTCAAATGCTCATATACAGTGGAATAAATAAACATGGAATAGCGTGCAACTGAACAGTATACAGCAGTGAAAAGGAATTAATCATATCTACTTGCAACAGTAATGAAGCTCACAAATACAATGTTGCACAAAAGAGGTTACATGCAAAATAACATATTGCAGACACATAGCTTCTAAAAACAGACAAAAATCAAACTATAATATTTAAAAATGTATTCCTGAAGACAAAACTGTACAGAAAATATAAGGACTAATTACTATAGAAACTAGCATAGTGACTATTTTTGAGCTGGTTGTGAGAAGAAATATTTAAGAGAGGGGTCTGTGGGATGTAAGAAATGACCATGCCCTAGGTGATGATTATACTAGTGTTCTTCATAATAAATTGCTGAGTGTATTCTTTGTTTTGTCCACTTTTCTTTCTGTGTATTCTCACACAATGAAAAAATAGACCAAACAAAAGAAAGAAAGAAAGAAAAAGAAGCTGAGGAAGTCTTTCAGCTCATTTTTAAGTGCTGCAATAAGATCAAATAAAACCAAAGGGGAAAAGCTTAACCATTTAATAGTTGCAGGTCAAGCACAGCCTTTAGAAAAACAGTGTAGAGGAAGTGATGGGGGACAAGAAGACAAATAGCCAGAAGTGAGGAGTTAAAGATGAGCAAGTAACAAAAAGTAAATTCCACTTATCCAACTTTGGAGGGAAAGAAAAAAAAAAGGCAAGATGATAGCAAGGAAAGATAATGTTAATTTTTAAAAATTTTATTTCTTGGCACATGTCTGGGGTGAGAGGAGTGGAGGGCACGTCAGTGGCAGAGGGAGATGAGACAGTTGAAAGGGGACTTGAGAGAAGCATGACCAGGTGAAGTGACAACCATTGAATCAACATTCCCTGTTCTGTGGTCCCCGACCTCCTGCCAGGTTACAGGGCCTCCTGCCCTTTGCTCCAACACCAAGCAGTACATGCAGGAAATAAAGTGGAAATAAGAGAAACGAGAAGGCAAAGCCAGCTCATGACTAACACTCTCCATTTTCCATCACAGGCCTGATGCTAAGGGTGAACTGGAGCAGAGAGGAAGGTGGGCGTTTAACACAAACATCCTGTAATAGACTATGCTAAAGCTTTGAAGGCCTGAGCATGGACTGTTCTGCGACACCTGAGAGGGTCCTAAGAAGCAATGAGCCAGGCACGGTGGCTCATGCCTGTAATCCTGGTGGTGCACACCTGTAATCCCAGCAGCTCTGGAGGCTGAGGCAGGAGGATCACGAGTTTAAAGCCAGCCTCAGCAAAAGTGAGGTACTAAGCAACTCAGTGAGACCCTGTCTCTAAATAAAATACAAAATAGGGCTGAGGATGTGGCTCAGGGGTTGAATGTCCCTGAGTTCAATCTCCAGTACCCCCTCCCCGCAAAAAAGCAGCAGCAATGAGACCTGCTGGTGGTGAGGCAGCAGGGCAAGGGTGAGGCAAAGATCCAGCCAAACTTAAGGACAAACGGGAGGAATCAGTGTCAGTCATATATTGCACAGAATGGTGGCTGTGATGAATAATAATGTTTTGAATATTTAAAAATTGCTTTAAAAAGTATATTGTAAACATTTTTACCACAAAAACATTAGCATATGGGCAACACATTTTTAATTAGCTTGATCTAATCATTCCTTTATGTTAAACATTTATTAAACATTACATTGTACCCCAAAATACATAGTTATTATTTGTCAATTAAAATTGAATTTTAAAAAACAGAGACAATGGTGGAAGAGAAATAAAGCAAGTTAGTGATTTCCCTTGGGGCAAACATGGGGTTTACCACCTAGAATGTCCCTTCATAACCTTCCAGGGCTGATGCCTCAATTTCCCCAGTACTGCAGGTACCAGCAGCCCCTTGCTGAGTCCCTCCTTCAGGACAGCCTGCAGCCTAGGGGAGCCACTCTGCTGAGGTCCTGCCTCCTTCCCAAGGACAGCCTGTGCCCCGTGACTGGCCTGATGGATATAGGCTGCCCTTGTAGGACACTGAAGCAACAGAGATCCCTGCAGAGTGAAATGAAGCCTGGGCTGTGATTGCTACCCAGCGTCTTCTTTTTTATCAGGGGTTCTCAGACTCAGACTAGTGACATTTTGAGATGGGTAATTCCTTTTTATGGTGGCCACCCGGTATTTAGCAGTGTCTTTGGTCTCTAGTAAACACCAGTGTCTCCAGAGGTTGCTAAATATATCACGGGGTGCAAAATCTTCCCCAGTTGAGAACCATGATGCAATCCAGCTCCCTTCACCCCTGACAGGTGTTGATCCTAAGAGTATTCCCCAATAAACGTCCTTTGTACAAATCACTGGATCTGTGGCACACCCTGATGATAGTTCACTCAGTAAACATTGTCTATTGGTAAATTATACCTGTGCCACTATAATTATATCATGTACTCTATAGGGTAAAAACAAAAACAATAGGGTGAGATAAATATAAACATAATTGGTAGTTCTAGCATTTCTCTTACTCCCCAAAGGAATGTTTACTAGTACCTTCCAGGGAGCTTAAATCCTGTTGTGGACACCAGTGCCCTGGAACTGGGAGGAAAGAGCAGAATGTAGGTGGGGGCACAGTCTTAGTAACCCTGTGAGTCAGAGGAAAAAGGGAAGAGAGTTTAAACAAAGACTTTGGAGTACTGTATTGATGGGAGGCAAAATAGAAAAAGCCAACAGTGTATACCCAGATAGCATGAGATAGAGAATAGGGCTAAATAGGTATCAGATAAAGAAGGTTCTGGCCCAACAAAGTAGTAGACCAGTCATGTGTGCAACAATCTTTATGAGCCACCCATTAAAATTCCTATTTAAAAAAATGCAACAAAAGCTTAAAAGCTGCCAAGCATTGTAAAAAGAAAAGATAAGGAGAGATCATCAATCAAAGGTCAGAGGGGATTTCTTCTGATTGTATCTTTATGGGACTAAAAGTAAATTCTTGAACTTCCAACACATTCTTACATCTAAACTGAACAGGGCCATCACACACTGTTAGGAGCTTATTAAAATAACATCATACTACTAGGGAAAAAAAGGGACATCCTTAGAAATTTATGCAGAAATCAGCAGGTAATTGTAGTAAGAGATTTCATTTTGTTATCATTAAGTCTGTTTTAGAGGGAGTAGTAAAACAAATGACATAGAGGTTTGAATAATGTAAGTAATGATATTGAAACTATGCTTTTTGCATTTGCATTTAAGGCCCAAGTTTCTAACCTTTCCTTGAACATCCCTCAGCTTTTCCTGAGAGAGTTTCAGGGTGATAATCCACAAGTTCTCAGGACCAGGTCCCTCAAGGATGAGGAGCTACCTGCCTCCATGTACTCTACCTTAAAGCATGGGACGTTCTTTCCTCAAACACTGCCACAGATATGAAATGTGTGACCTTACACAAAAAATAAAAGAAAACCAAAATTCAAGAAATGTGACTAGGAGCCGGGCGCAGTGGCTCAAGCCTGTAATCCCAGCACTTAGGGAGGCTGAGACAGGAGAATCTCGAATTCAAAGTCAGCCTCAGCAATGGCGAGGTGCTAAGCAACTCAGTGAGACCCTGTCTCTACATAAAACACAAAATAGGACTGGGGATGTGGCTCAGTGGTCGAGTGCCCCTGAGTTCAATCTCCAGTACCAAAAAAAAAAAAAAAAGAAATGTGACTAGAATAGGTTTTATTTCCCCTGAGATAGTCAAAAAACAAAGCGAACAATAACAAAACAAGATTCTTAATTACAAAAAAAAACCCTAACATTTATTGTGAAAAATTTAAAAATTTTAAGCAACCTAAAAGCCACATTGGAAAATTATTTAATCTCCAGAACAATATAATTCTCTAAAACTGACTCGTAAAAAATTTTATAAATATTATAACCATTAAATAAACCAAGTTAGAATTTTTAAATCTACACAGAGAATAAATGAGCTGAAATGGATTTACAAGTGAGTTCTACCCAACATTCAAAACCCAGATCATCCCAACCTAATTAAAATACTTCCAAAAAGTAAATATAGCAGGACTGAACATTTTCCAACTCAAAGTTTTAGGAAAACCCAAAAGATGTGGAGGACCGGGGCTGGGATTGTGGCTCAGTGGTAGAGCGCTTGCCTTGCATGCGTGAGGCACTGGGTTCGATCCTCAGCACCACATAAAAATAAATAAATAAAGATATTGTGTCCATCTACAACTAAAAAAAACAAAAATTAAAAAAAAAAAAGATGTGGAGGACCAAGCTACAAAGAAAATGCAAATGCAAATGAGCATATTTTAAAAGTGCCACCTGCACTAGTTGCTAACATTCAACTAAAAACCATAATTAGATGCCATTTTTTCTTCTCACATTTGCCATTATTTTGTGGGTGGTGCACTGAAGACTTGTAAAAGAACAAATTGTTACAAGTTTTATGGAAAACAACCAGAGAAATTTGGCAAGATGAATCAAAGGCCTTAAAACATGTATATTTTTAATATAATGATTCTATTTTTAGCAAATAATCAGAAGTGCGGACAAATAGGGATATATTTATTATAATATGATTTAAAGTAAGAATAGTGGATTTATATTCTAATATACACTTATGGAATATTGATTAAATCTATTCTAGCACATTAATTGAAATGAGCGGTTGACACCATATGAATAAAATGAAAGAATGAAGTAATTCAAAGAATATTTAGTGATATAGAAAAAAGATAATGATACCATATTACATATACACGGTGAAATACAAAACATAATCCCAAGTTTATACAAAATACACTGAAGAGAAAGACACAAAAGATATCAACATATTTACGAGGTTATTTTTACATTGCTAAGATTATATCTGATATTTATTTTTTATTCCTCTGTTTTTCCCCAAATTGTCTTGCAAGTATAAATCACTTTGTAACCAGAAGGAAAACAATAAATATTGTTTTTAAGTTGCCAGGTGAACATATCTGTGGTGTGGAAGGTTGTAATTAGAGCTGAGTGAAGTGGAACTAATGGGAAAAATTTGACATCATTTTAGGAAACATTGCAGAAGAATTAACAAGAACAATGTAGAAAGCACAAAATATTTGGAACTGGAAAGACACATTTTAACTGGTTCAGCCACATCTACAGCTATCCTTTGGGATCTGACATTGATGAGTTAAGCTACTCAGTGTTCCTGGTACAATATCTAAAATAGAGTAGGTTTTCATGAAAGTTAGGACCTGTCACTTTACTAAAACCCTAATCTTATGTTTTGGCTTCTCATTTTTGATATTTTGCCTAAGATCAAATTGATGTTGCCATTAGTTTAACTATCACTCATTAAAACTTTATTCTATAAGGGGCTAGCGTGTAAGGTGGATTTAAAATGACATTTGATGCAATTGAACACAAAAATACCTCTCTTTCAAGAATAATTAGTTAAGAGAGGAAATAATTCAAAGAGGGCTGGAAAATATGTTAGCTGAATTGATGATTATTTGACTGATCTCACTAACCATTTCATTTAGAAGTCAAGCCAGTTGTACATAGAAATGATTAAAGTGAGTCAATTTATTAATGAGATAGCACCCTAATTATCCATTTTATTCTCTATTGGTAACTTCAAAAATGACAACAAATTCCACAATATCATGAAGGGCAAAGTAAGAACATTTTCATTCAACTATTTCATAAATTACCATGTTACCATGTTCTTATAAAACAGTAGAGGTATTAATAGAATCAATAAATAGTGATATGTAATCAATATTTACTGTTGATAATTTTTTGTTGATTTTACTGAGTTGATTATAAAGAACTCATGAGACTATGAGGCACCATGTTTCCAAAATACAGGCTTATTTAAATAGACACAAAATATACTACACATTTGTACATAAATATTCTAGATTAAGATAACTGTTTTCACAATGATTTTGCATTGGCCTACATTTTTATCATCTCAAGTAAACATTGTTTGCCATGAGACCTTGAATTAACCAAGAAAATAATTTGGTGTGAGGAAAATAAATTTTACTTTTTCCGACATTGTGTTTTATTTCTATCATAAAGCTGAAAAATCGAGCAGGGATGTTTGCCTGCTTATTCTTTTCAGCTGAATGGAATGGAAAATTACATAAAATTGAACAAAGAAACTGCCTTGACCTTCTCAATTGCTTGGAAATGGAAGTATTTATTCAAGTATTTACTTGGTGGCCCTGGCTCATGGTGCCCTTGAATTAATATAACTGCTTTTATAGAGATGCAAGATAAGCAGCTCAAGGCATATGCTTTCTCTGCTTTGGGTCCACTAAACTTCTCCATCTTGGGCCTGAAGGAAAAATCCTTGTGTCTGTCCTATCTCACCTAAACTCCTGAAGCAGGTGCCCAATAGGTTGGCTGGTTTCCACCCTGGCCTTTTTATGATCCATCTTCCATGGAGCTCCAGAGTCATTTTTTAAAAGTGGGAATCATTTCCTCTCCCTTCCTTCACTAAAAGTGTTGTTAGTTGTGCTTAAAATAAAATCTGAACCCCATTGAGAGTCTGCAAGACCCTATAAGACTTGTCTCTATGTGACTTCACCACTACCCCTTTCCACACCTGGTCCAACTACAACAGTCCTTCTAGTGTTCAGGCATAAATCCATTCCTACCAGAGGACCCTTACCCTGCTACTTACTGTGCCTGGAACATCTTGCTCTCAGACTTTCCCATGGCGGTCTATTTTTTGTATTCAGGTCTCAAGTATTATTTTTTCAGAGAGACCTTCTAATCTTCTAATTCTGCTCACTAGTTACTTTCCCATAGTTATGTTCTTATTTCCATACCACTTAATTCTGGCTGACATTTTATTCATTTATTTTCTTATTTTATTGTCTTTCTACTTTTACTGAGACTTTATCTCCATAAAGGCGAATAATCACATTCACTATTGTGCTCTTCATCCCAGGACAATGACTAATTCATAGTTCTCAGTCCATAAGTATTTTATACATAAACAAATAAATTCATGTGCCACTGATCAGTCAGGATTTCTATTTGCAAGCAATAGAAACTGACCTCAGTCAATTGCAGCAGAAAGGTATCTCTTGGAAGGTGTGGTGGTTAATTTTATGTGTCTGGGTCACCAGGTGCAGAAATATTTGTTCAAACATTATTCTGAGTGTTTCTGTTATGGTGATTTTAGATGAGATTAATAGTTAAGTCAGTAGACTGAGGAAAGCAGACCATACCCTCATCTCCCCCACCCAAAGCAAGTGGGTCATCTAATCAGTTAAAGTTCTGAATAGAACATAAAGTCTGACCTCCTCTGAGAAAGAGAAGTTTTCTACCTGATTGACTTTGGGAAACTGGCTTTTTCCTTCTTCAGTTGAACATTGGGTCTTCCTGGGTCTGGAGTCTGCCTGGCTTCAGACTAGACCTACAGCACCAGATCCTGTGTGTCTCCAGCTTGCTAACTCACCCTCCAAAGCTTGGGACTTGTTAGTTTCCATACCTATGTGAGCCATTTCCCATTACACACATGTACACAGACAGAGAGACACACACATACTCATACATACCACACATCTGATTGGTTATTTCTCTCAAGAACTCTAAATAAAACAGAAGGATATCAAGAAACTCCGAAAATACTCAGGATAACTTGAGAAATAAGGTTAGATCCAAGGCTACAAGGCTATAATGACAACCAAAATAACATGAAGGAACAGTCTTACCAGAATAATGCTGTCTCTAGCAGTGCTAGTCATAGCCATGGGACACCTTACTAGTATTGCTACCAGCTCAGCTGTTACTTAGTGCTGAACTCTCACTGACTCTTTCTTTTTCTCTATGTTTAAATTTCTTTGCAGTAGCAATCTTGGCCACATGTTCACAACCCTAGTTGAGGATAAATAATGAAAAAATAGTTTCTAACCTTTGAGGCTTTGTAGTGGAAAGTGGGTCTTATCACCATAAAATCATAAGGTGTGAAAAGCAAACATTGCTTTTTATATTTTACGATTAGTCATGAGTTGAAAATTCATTGGATCTTGCTATGCCCATAGCAAATCTTTATTTAACAATCCTATATTGATTATCTTCTATTCTCTCTCTGATAAATATTTTCTGAGCCAATGACTGGCTATAGAAATCTGACCAATCTCTACATTGATTATGATTAGCCTCATAAAATATGAAGAGCTCTACAAAATCTTAATGCTCTCAAGTATCAGTAGGTAGCTATGAAAGAATGATGAAAAGATTTACCTCCAATGCAAAGCCAAGACTTCATAACCATGCAGTGTCCTTGGTGAGTATCCATTCATGGTGGAGATAGACTTGGTCTCTAGACCCAGAAGTTGCGTTTCCTGGCTGAGTGACCATAGATGGATCTCTAAGTCTTGATTCCTTTACCTATAAAATGAAAAGAATAATAAAATTATAGTAAGAACCTTTATCTCTGCCTCACCAAACTTTCCTTAGGATGATATAGGCCAATACATGAGTATGCCTAGGATAAAAGATTATGCAAATAGAGGAAAATACCGATGTTACTGTTGTTTAAGTAGCAAGACAATCACAATTTAAAGTCATTCTATGTTAATTATAAGAGTTTCTATCTCAGTCCATTTTGTGCTGCCATAACAAAAATATTTAAGCTGGGTAATTTATTTTATTTACTTTATTAAAATGTGTGTATGGGTGGAGGGGTGCTGGGAATCAAACCAGGACCTTCTACTCTATCTCTGAGCTGCATTCCCAGCCAGAGACTGAGTAATTCATAAAGAACACTTTTTAAAATAGTTTTTTATTTGATTTTTTAAAATATACATGACAGAAGAGTGAAGAACAGAATTTTATTTTCTCATAGTTCAAAAGTCTGGGAAGTCAAGATGCCGCAGGTTAGGTTGTCAGGTGAGGGCTGGTCTCTGCTACTAAGATGGTGATGTATTGCTGATCCTCAGGAGGAGATGAACACTGTGCCCTTACATGGTGGCAGGCAGCCACCAAGTGAGCCAAACACTATGAAACCTCCTTCATAAGGGTCTGAATTCTATTCAGAGGGGAGGACCTATAATCTAACCAATCACTTCTTAAAGGCCTCACCTCTTAATACCATCACATAGGCGATTAGGTTTCAGCACCTGAATAGGAAAGGGCTCATATTTAAACTATAGCAGCTACCATTTACTTATCTCTTGCTATGTGCTCTTAACATTCATGTGCCCTCATTCTTTCATTCTACCACCTCCTGACAACTTACTTAAGTATAAGCATCTCTCATCTCTGTCCTCTCAAGGTCCCATCCTTCCCTGTTGGCCTTGTGTTTTATATAGAGAGATTTCATTTAAACTAGCTGTGCTAGTTAGCTATCCATCACTGTGACAAAATGCCTGAGAAAATCAACCTAAAGGAGGAAGGAGTTAATTTTGGCTCATGGTTTCAGAGGTTTCAGTCCATGGTCACTTGGCTCCATTGTTTCTGGGCATGTGATAAGGCAGAACACCATGGCAGAGAGAGAGAGAGAGAGCATGGTAGAGCAAACACAGAGGCCAGAAAGCAAACAAAGAGAAAGGAAGTGATTGGAGGTTCCAGTGCACCCTTCAAGGACCAAATTTCTCCAACTAGAACCCATTTCCTAAAGGTTCACAACCTCCCAACAGCACCAGCTGGTGACCAAGCCTTTAGCATCTGGGCCTTTGATGGGCATTTCAGATCCAAACCATAACAGTAGCCATACTCTTGCATCTCTCCACAGACAAGGAGGGATTTAGTTGACTGAGGAGTTCAGGGTAGAAAAGTGATCCTGTTTTTACTAATAAATACAAATAAGTCACTTTTGCCTTATATATCATATTGGTCTTTCTGTCCTAATACTTGACAATACCTGTATAGGGAAATAAATGTATATCACCTATGTGCATTATTTCCCTCATTGCAAAATCTAAGGTCTTGGAGATTTGATTAGTTCATACTATGGCTGCTATTTAATACCTGGCATATTTGATGTATATTAATTCTAGGCAAACTCACCCTTATAGGATTTAGCAATTCTATCTTCATTCATAATGTAAGGATTATAGACTATTCCACCTATGATCAGTTAAAAATATATATTCATTTGAACCTGCTAGCATGGTAAGACATGGAAAATGTGATACATAAAGAATAAACAAAAGTCGTGGTGCTCACAACACAAGAGTAGCACAGTGGGCAGACTTTTTTAAAGGCTCAGTTCAACAGGGAACAGAAAAAAGAAAAACACAAATGTCTCCGCCCTGCTACAGAAGCTGGGCCTTTGTGTGCTATTTCCTGGCAGATGAAAAGCAGAGAAGCTCCAGCTTGCATTGCTCCCTGGGGATTGGAAAGAACAAAAGAAAAGTAAATACTCTGCTTCCAAGAATGACATTTAAGCAAGAATAGTCATTCTTTTCTTTTCCTTTCTTCTTCTTCTTCAACTGTTATTAAACAGAAATGATCAATAGTAAGATAGAATTTCTTTAAAAACAATTACTTTTTTTTAGTTTGAGGTGTTTTATAAAAAATTATATAGCAGAATTTATTTTGTGTCTCTCCTTCATTTGTACTAGTAAAGAATTCTCTATTGACGTTTAATTCTTTCCTTGTACAATTGAAATTCAAACCCTCCAATTATTTTCCAATGATATATTATTCCAGGTACTGCAGAGAATACACACAGTTAATGCTGATTACAAATGCCTTCGCTATGTAATCTAACTCCTCTCAAAGTTTTATACCTAGGACTTCAACTCATCTTACATCATATTACTGTGATCTGAATATTACCTCCTCCTCCTAAATTTATTTTGTTGAAATTCTAATCATTAAGGTGATAGAATTAGGAAGTAGGAACATGGGGGTGATTAGATCACAAAGTGCAACCCCTCGCCTCTTCCACTATGTGTAGGACTCAGTGAGAAGGCACCCTCTATAAACCAGAAAGTGGATCTTCACCAGACACCAACCTATTCAGGTCTTGATCTTTAGACTTCCCAGCTCCAAAACTGCGAAAAATGAAAATTTTTTTGTTTATAACCCACCTACTTTATGGTCTTTTGTTAGAATATCCCAAACAGACTAGGACATATATCCACTCCACAAAGATTTGCCATGATGGGTAGCCAATATTTGAAAAGATGCAAGGATTAATAAGAATATTATCATGTCCTACTTCTGACCTCAGAACTAGGCTCCTGAGCCTTCCATGAGAAGTGACTTAAGATAGTCTCCAATGGGCTGGGACTGTAGCTCAGTGGTAGAGCGCTTGCCTCGCATGTGTGAGGCCCTGGGTTCGATACTCAGCACCACATACAAAGCAATAAAATAAAGACATTGTGTCCATCTACAACTAAAAAAAAAATTAAAAAAAAATAGTCTCCAATGGATGTTTATGGTAATGCTAGACTACTCAGTCCCAAACCACATGGACCCAGGGTCTTCCATTGCCACCTCTACCAGGAACCCTATTCCAAACTGAGCACGTGTGCAAGATCCACCTTCGGATTCAATCTAAAACAATATCTTTGCCAAAATAATGTCTGGATGCTGCATTTTTATCCTCATGCTCTAAATTCCAGCCTGTTAAGACAGGTCCCATCTCTGAAAACCTTTATTTATGTTTCTTCTTAACAGTGGAGGAGTCAGACACTGAGATAAATCCTCTAAAAAGAACAGAATCTTCTTCGGCAGTTTTTGCCAAGGACCCATGAATGCTTCTGACCTTAAAAATATCACATGGTCTGATTAAATGCTCTTCACCCTGGTGTTCTTATATCCTGTTCTTATGGGTTTTCCCCTAACACTATGGTTATTCTTTTCTAGTATCTTTCTGGTGCATTTCCACCTTTTTCTTTCATTGTGGGAATTACTTGGGCCTCCATCCTTGGGTCTCTGCCTTTAACACTCCCCACTGCAGATCACAAAGCCAAGGCCTTACAGGATCTTCAGATAACATGAACAAGCAGGCAGGTGGTATGAGAGACAAGGCATGCACTCTCTCAGCCTTCCACTTTATCATCTTGCGTACGGTAAAGAAATACCTTTTCTTATAAGGAAACAAATAACAATAACAAAAATCCCCAAGCACAATCTTAAATGGCAGCTGATATTCAGCATCAGGAAACTAGGAAGGGGCAGCTGAGTCTGTGGAGAGGTAGGAAACCCCTGTGTCTCAGCTCTAGTCAATTTTGGCCAATAGATAATAGGACTGCTAGTGAATGTTGTCCATTTTTGAAAAGAATATGAAAACTCAGGCTTTGAGTTGACATCTTTGGTATTTAAAGTTTTGCTCAAGCATAACACATCTGCATACAGGAGCAGTCTGCCTCAGAGGACCTGTCTCCATGCCAGAAATGGTCAGTGGGTTGCTGTTTGGCAACTTCTTCATTTGCCATTTGAAGTGGTTTTCAAACTGCACAGACAAACCATTGTGGGATCATGTAATCATTCTAATGGGCTGTAACTAGCATTTTAAAATGAAGTAGAACTGCACAGAAGAAAATAAAATTGAAAACAATAGCATATGCCACTTTCAATAAGGGCAGATTATTACAGGAAATGTGTGTGTGTGCTTGTGTGTGTAGTGGGTCACTGTAAAGATATCAATCTATTCCTGACTATAGTCAAAAGGTTTGAGTCACTGTCCATGTGACATTATTCCACTCCCTTACTGTCAATTGCCATTTAAATGTCAATGGCTGTGAAATGTGCTATTGTAGGCAAGATTTTTGTCTTGAACTTCAGACCTGGGTTTTCAGTTATATTATCATGTGGATGCTCTGCAGGTCCTATAAATGCAGTATAATAGAACAATTATAATAATGAGCTTCGTAATCAGATCTGAGTTTGAATAGGGGGATCTCCGTTTGTTTTCTTACCCTTAAGTTAGGATCACTGAATTCTCTGAATGAGGTTGAAAGAATTTGCTCTTAAAACAGTAGCTGACACATACAAAAATAAACATTTGAGCACCAACTACATTCCAAGCACTGTTCTAGGCACTCCAGATTGATGAGGAAACAGCCCCTCCACCAGAGACAGTGCTACTTTAAGTACTTTGAGAAAGGATGTTAGAACTGAACAGAGCACTTCCTTCATGTTTTACTGGATACAGTAATTCTTTGAAAATGTGTCCTATCAGTACCCTTTTCACATGGCCTCTTTGAAGTTTACTAACTTATGACCACAGGGGGGACCTTCTATTTCCTGCTGTGTGTGTGAAGCTCTTCTCTCCCCTCCTGAGTGTCATGAGCTCTTCTGGCTCCAGCTGGCCATGAGGCAATTCTCAGAGAGGCCTCAGATGTACTGGGGCATGTGAGAGAACTTGTCATGTTGTTATGCTGAGAAACTCGGGTGTAGTGTTCACCAAGCTCTTGTGAATAACAAGGTGTCCTTTCCCCTTTTGAAGCTGACTGACAGTGACCACGTAAACACATACCTGCATCACAACATGGTTTCAGCTGGAACTGTGCAACTGTCAGTGCTGTTACTCTAGGTCTGATGATGATAATGATGACCTTAAAGTAGAACTATGGACACATCATTTCCGTGTTTTGCTTCCCTCCTTAACCGACCTCTTCTTTTCCTCTATTCTTAGCTCAGTGAGTTACATCACGATTTCACACTAGCGGCCACGCCAAAGCCATCAGATCCAGTCGACAGCCTTTATTCTGTTTCTAAGATCCATTCACTCTCCATTCTTACTGCTACAGTGTTATGCCAGCCTCTCCTCACTTGCCAAGGTCCATGGCAACGTTCCAACAGACCTTCTTGCTCCCAGATCCAGCCTTTTAATATGTCCTTCACCAAAACCACAGACTCCTTCTAAAATGGATACTGGGCATGTCCCTTCATATTTTTGCTCTTTAGTGACTCCCTGTTCTTAACTGAAGAAAGTCTAAGCTCCTGGAAAATTTACCAGGCTCTTTATGATTTTTTTCCTTGCTCAATTCTCAAGTGTCACCTAGTCTCAAGTTCTGTCCTATCAAGTAAAATGAGTGGTAGTTTCCAATTCTTTCAACGATATCCTCTCTGGACTTTCACATTGGCCACTCTTCCCCTTGGAAAACTGTTTGCCACACCTGACTGCCTAATGTTTTTCATTCCTCTGACACTTCCACCCATCAGTGGGGTACATTGTGACCTTGTTTATTTTCTTGATTTTCTCCCCATTTAGAAAAGGAACATATCTTTTTTCACTGTTATTATCCGGGTAACTAAAATGAATTGCTTAGCACATCAGAGGTCCCTATATTTGTTTCCTATTACTGTTGCAATAAATTATCACAAGCATTGTGGTTTAAAACAGTAAGAATGTTTTATCTTCTATCCTGTAAGCCAGAAGATGGACAGGTCTCATCTGGTTAAAATTAAGGTGTAAATGAAAATCAAGACTCCAGCTGGGCCCACTCCTGTGGGCTCTGGGTAGGATCTCTGTCCTTGTCCAGAGCCCATCTAGAGGCCACCTGCATTTCCTTAGCTTGAGGCTCTCTTCTTCCCATCTTTAATATTAAGGAGGCGAGGTGAATGCTTCTCACACTGCATCATTCTGACCTTCCCTTTCCTTTCATCTCTCGCTTTCATTTTTAAGGTCCCTTACCTGGATGATCTAGGACAATCTCTCATTTTAAGATCTTCTGATTAGCAACCTTCATTCCACCTGCAACCTTGATTCCTCTTTACCATCTAGAGTAATTATTAAGAGGCTTCAGGGATTGTAATGTGGACATCTTTGGGAGGCTATTATTCAGGATACGATGGCCCTCATATATGGATGTGTGTTTAAGGTTCAGGGGATCATTATGGTGGCCACTGCAGTGGATGGCTGTGGCCCTTGCCTGCCCACATTTCTTTCTTTTCTTGTGGCAAAGGCACATTTACACTTCCAGGGGAGCTCTTCCTTCCCTCACTTGACACAGTCCTAGTGTGTATGAGTTAAGGTAATGCTAGTTGCTATAACATACACTTTCCCAAATTTCCATTACCTCAAAAAATAAAAAGCTACTTCTTGTTCATATAAAGACCCTATGAGTATTTCTAGTTTGACTGCCCTCAGAGGACTTAGAGATCCAGGTTCCTTCCTTCCTTCTTGTGACTTGGCCATATGCAACACACTGATTGGCACGTTCACCTGGGAATACTCTTCAATTCATTCAGCTGAAACCAGAACAGCACGCATATGTAGGGGAGATTCTTTATAGGCCATATCAGGAAGTCACATACATAACTTCTACCTATATTCTAAGACTAGATGTCAATCCTAATTATACCTAACGAGAAAAGAGATTAGAAATGGATTCCAGTCACACCTAGGAAGACTGCAAATGGGCAAGAAGATCATCTAGCAGTTTCTGCCACTGAGAGACTGTTAAAGAACATTGCCTGGGACTCCCTTGGCCAAGGTCTATGCTTTTATAACCTAGGTTAAGTGAAGCAGAAAAATAAACCTTGAATAGCTCTCAGTTAAAATTGTGTTTACTTACAGGGACCAAAAAATGCAACTCAGCAGATTAATTGAATAAAGAATTTTAGGTTCTAAAATAAGTTTAGGGCCGGTAGGCTGAGACATTTGTGTCATCTCCCTGACTTCACCCCCTTGACTTTCACATCGCTATGTAGCTACAGCAGCTTCAGCCATCACTTTCACCTTCCAGACAAAAGAAGGTAGAAAGGAGAAGAGGGCTGGAAGTTCTGCCCAGGGCTTTAACTGTGCCCACAGATATCCTAACTGGGAGATTGATTGGGGAACCATGTTTTCATTTCCTTAATTCCAATAGTGGAAGAAGAGAGAAAGGATTCAAAGAAGTGCCTGTTTATTAGTACAATTGGGATCTTTGGAGCTGATTTAACCCTAGTGAATCTTGAACTCTTAAGATTCCTGCATAAACATGTTCTCAGCTCTTCTGTCAGGCTCTTCAGGCTTTTTCTTCTATTTCTCTGAGTTATTTTCTCTCTCCAATAAACTCCTTATATTATTTTCACTAAAGTTAATTTTTGTTCCTTGTTACCAACAACCCTATTGACAGCAACCAATAAATGACTCTCTGTGTATAAAATCTCATGCAGTATCAAGCCTATAAATATTTCTCATTTCTTATTTGAGAACCCACTGACACTTGCCCATGGAATGTCCCAGCAACAATTTGGACCTGGAATTCAAAAGAATATTTGGCAGTTGTTAAAGTAGACAAAACACGCTTTTTGGAAATGGAAATGTTCATCCAATGGGACATTTAGGTACAGTAGGTTTCTCTCTTCATTCCTGACATTCACTCTTATTTGCTTGGTTAGGCTAGTAGCATCAGCTAGTTTAAAATTAATTAAAAATAGTGCAAACTCAATGGTATTCTGAGCACTTTATTAAGTGCTTTCAAATGCCTTACATTCATTAAACAGCTGTCATTAATCCTAAGATCTTCCTCATAATTTCTTCCACATAGCTCTACAAGAAAATACCAAGTATTACACATACACACATGCATGTTCAGGCACACACTAAACATGTTTTCAGAGTATAAAATGAAACAGAATAAAAAAGAATAGACTAATAGAGACTCTAAGTAGAAACTATATTGCAAAAACAATGATGATAATATCATCCTAAGAATTATATCTTTAATAATACTAACAATACTACTTTAGGTAAACAATGGCCAGGTAGAGATGCAATCACACAATCTGCTGCCTCACTTTAGAGATGCAAAAATTGAAAGCCAAAATGGTAATCACCATGGTCACTACCACTTGGCTTTTTAGAAGCAGCATTGGTATGCAAATCTGAGTATAAACAGAAGAATGAGTTTCAGGGCATCAAGGAAGAAATCACTCAGCTGAACAAAGCACAATTGCAAATCAGTGTTGGCCTTATATTGAGGCCAGTGTACACAATTTTTCATCATTTATTAAATGATTTGAGTAAGAATGGAGTAACAAATTGAAATTGCTTCAGGTGCAAAATATTTAATAATGAAAGTATTTGTGTGTGTGTGTGTGTGTGTGTTTTCAAAGACAAGATGTATCATTAAAGGTAGGTTACTTTCCACAAATGAAATTTGGGCCTATGACACATGAAAAATACTATTATGGTAGATATAAAATAAAAACAGTAAAATCAAATCAGTTTAAAAGCATATGATGCCTGTGAGGTGGCATACGCCTGTAATCCCAGCAGCTCGGGAGGCTGAAGCAGGAGGATTGCAAGTTCAAAGCCAGCCTCAGCAATAGTGAGGCGCTAAGCAACTCAGTGAGACCCTAAATAAAATACAAAATAGGGCTGGGCATGTGGCTCAGTGGTCGAGTGCCCCTGAGTTCAATCCCCAGTACCAAAAAAAAAAAAAAAGAAAAAAGATAGAAAGAAAGAAAGAAAGAAAGAAAGAAAGAAAAATGAGTATGAAAGAAAATACAGCATTTTTTAAAATTTTATTTATTTATTTATTCTACTTAGGTGTACATGATAGCAGAATGCATATTGATTCATTGTACACTGATGAAGCACAACTTTTCATTTCTCTGGTTGTGTGTAATGTAGAATCACAACATATGCAGTCATACATGAAGCTAGGGCTATGATGTTCATCTTATTCCACCACCTTTACTGTCCCCATTCCCCCTCCCCCCCTCCCCTTTGGGACCAAAGTTCCTCCGTTCTTCTCATGTCCTCCCCCTCATTATGGATCAGCATCCACTTATCAAAGAGTACATTCAGCATTTGTTTTTTTGAGATTGGCTTACTTCGCTTAGCATGATATTCTCCAACTCCATCCATTTACCTGCAAATGCTATAATTTTATTCTCTTTTAGTGCTGAGTAATATTCCATTGTGTATATATAACACAGTTTCTTTATCCATTCATCTATTGAAGGGCATCTAGGTTGGTTCCACAGTTTAGCTATTGTGAATTGAGCTGCTATAAACATTGAAGTGGTTGCATCACTGTAGTATGCTGTTTTTAAGTCTTCTGGGTATAGACCAAGCAGTGGGATAGCTGGGTCAAATGGTGGTTCCATTCCAAATTTTCTAAGGAATCTCCATACTGCTTTCCAGATTGTTTGTACCAATTTGCAGTCCCACCAGCAATGTATGAGTGTGTTTTTTCCTCCACAACCTCGCCAACACTTGCTGTTTGTATTCTCAATAATTGCCATTCTGACTGGTATGAGATGAAATCTTAGCGTAGTTTTGAATTGCATTTCTCTAATTGCTAGAGATGTTGAACATTTTTTCATATGTCTGTTGGTTGATTGTATATCTTCTTCTGAGGAGAGTCTGTTCAGTTCCTTGGCCCAATTATTGATTGGGTTGTTTGTTTTTTTGGTGTTTTTTTAGTTTTTTTTTATATACCCTAGAGATTAGTGCTCTATTAGATGTGCATGTGGCAAAGATTTGTTCCCAGAATGTAGGCTCTCTGTTTACTTCATTGATTGTTTCTTTTAATACAGCATTTTTTTAACCTCATTAAAATTGGTTTACAAGATACCCTGAAAGGTATTCATACTTTTTTCTCCTGAAATTTAGAATGTAATTAATGGTATTCTATGAACTTAAAGAGAAAAATGGTGAGTACAGAAATGCAACTTGTCTAGACTTTTGAAAATTATAAAGCAATTTATACAAGAATTCAGCATGAACAGTTTGTTGTCAGTCAAAATAAGCAAAAAACAAAAAAAGCAAATACTTTAATGGGAAGAATATTTCAAGGAAAACTACAGTAAGTTATGATTTTTTAATATCTCAAGCTCAAAAGCAAGAACAGATATCACCAAAATTCAGTAATAATGATTTATTATTATCTCTATGGTATCAGTGCAATGGAGAGAAAGAATGTTTATGAAATGAAGGAAAATGTAGATAAAATTGAAGCCATGCATATAATTTAGGAATAGTCATTTTTGTGTTGGTTTTATAAAAACTTATAGGTGCATTATAACTAAACGTGTCCCAGAAAATGGAAACAAGGTAACAGAGAAATAACAGATGTAAAACCTTTTCTAGTAAATTATAGACATTTTTTTCTCACCAGGGAAAAAACACCTTAATTGAATTTTACCTTATTAGAAAGGCATTGTTTCCTTCACAGTCATAAAGTATATTTAGGGAATATTAGGAGCTGTAATAGTTGGGGCTATTCCATAATCTACTGCAGTTAATTTAGGTAGAAACTAAATTGATTTAAAAAATATTAGAGAGCTTTGAGAACTCTTGGTGGGCTGGAGAAATACTCAGGACTGGCCTCCCAGAACAATTCCAAGAACTACACTGAAGAGCTGGCACAAGCTGCAAGTTACCATGGCTGATACCACCCTACACAGCAGCACAGCCACCCCAACCTGTTTCTTCCTATACTTCATCTTCAAAGTTAAGTCCCATTTCTGTCTCTGAGTCAAAGCCAAGATTGATGCCTACAGCTTTGACACAAGGGAGTCTACACAGTTTTGTTCAAACTACCCTAGGATTATGGAGATAGAGGTGTTCAGAGTACATGGGGAATTTGGTAGGAAGAATCCTATGATGGCACCTCCATATGGCTACTCCCTGGGGTTACACCTACAATTAGTTACAAGGCTAAAGGGGATGTAATTCAAGACCTTAATTAACTCCTTCGAATTAATTAAAGGGGTTATTACTCTCGGTGGGCTTGACCTAACCAGGTGAACCTTTAAAAGGTAATATGCCCTTTCTGAGAGATTTGAAGTATGAGAGGGTTTTCCTGCCAGTCTTGAAGACACAGAGTCTACACATTTGACAGCTAAAGGAAAATGAGTTATTCCAATCACTACATAAACTTGAAAGAGGACCCTAAGTCTCAGATGAGACCCCCAACTTCAGCTGACACCTTAATTTTAACATTGCAAGACAACTCTGAACAGAGAACCCAGTTACATATTGCCCAGACTTCTGAATGAACTATAATATAATAAGTTTTCTTTAAAGCCACTAAGTTTAGAGTAAGTTTTTATGTAGCAGTGTAAAACAAATCCACGCAGCCCTCGACAATGGGTATCTCCCACAGGTAACATACATCAATGTTGGAATGGTAAATTTTTAATAATCTTGTCAGGCATTTTCAAAAAGAAAATTATGGCAGAGGTAATTTATATTTTCACTTAAAACCATTATTAATGTCTTTTTAGATGTTGCTACGTGTTTACTCTCTGGTATAAACTGAGATTTAGAAACAAAAAGAGAACATTTATTAAACAACATGTTTGTACTACAGTGTATTATCTAAATACTTTAAGAGATTATTATGGTAAAAATTAAACCTGTTTGATTTCATAGCACAATGAAAATATTTATCAGGAAAGAAGGATTTAAAAAAAGAGGGAGAATAAGCAAATTGATACAAAAGCTAATCAACTTTCTGATTGAGGAACAATTAATCACATGGTTTTGTACAACTTACATGGTGACTAACTGGTCATGATCTTATTAACCATGAGGTTTAAAAACAAAATGATAAGAATAGACATGCTCTTTCTCTTCTCCCTTAACAGTTTCTTTAATGACATCTAAGAAAACATGAGCATAAGTCTGAGAGCAAATATTGAAGAGGATTTTTTTTTTTCAATTGGTTGAAATCACTTTGATGAGGCTCTCATTTTAAAAAATAAGTTAGTGGTTCTGATATCAAACTGGTCCAAAGCCTGCTCCCGCCAAAAAAAGAAATAAAACTCAAAACAGTCTGAACAAAGTCTGGAAGTAATGGGAGCTTTTTGATAACAATTCACACACACACATACACACACACACACACACACACACACACACACGTACACAAGCACACACACCAACTTTGAAGGCTGAGCCTCCTATCTATATGACTGATGTTTTTGAGAACAGCATAGTAATTTGTGACCATTGTTCCTAAGCAAGACATGCTAAAAATTATTGCATCTTGAGATGAAAGCATACCTACACATTTGCTCTCAGGAGGCCAATACTGGCAACTGTAACTGTTGCCACTGGCAACATGTGGCTATTGAGCCCTGGAGCATTGCCCACCCCAAATTGGGAATGGCTATAAGTATAAAATACACACCAGATTTTAAAGATTTTGTTCAGGGTGAAAAGTAATTAATGTTTTATACTTATTACATGCCAATTTTTTATTATTTTCATATATTAGTTAAATATGTCAATCACATCAGTTCATTAGTTTCTTACTTTTTAAAAAATTGTGAGTCCTTAAAATTTTTCAATTTTATAGATTATTACAGATCTATAGGACAGTATAGTTTTATAACTTATGAAAATTTCATACCTTTGTTTAAAGATTCTAGTATCTCCTACAGAATTGTATCTTCCTAGATTATTTAAAGAAAAGCATTTCTCTTTGTAGAGAAATCTAAGACTATGCCCTTGTCTAGGCATGGGCTAATGAAATTAGCAGAGGTCCCGGTGATTTTCATTATTAGCCACAACACTTGCACTCCTGGCTCTGGGATCCAGTGTGAAAAGAGCAAAACCCCCTTTAAAGACTGTCAGATGCCTCATAAATTCCTTGCAGAGACTTAACTGCAGACTATGACAGACTTTTATTTTCATGTTCCTCAACATGAGCCAAAATACAAGCTCAGGGCCCAGTATGACTTCAACTGTTAGTTTCCTATTTTCAGACACAAAACTGTTAATAGTTACATTTATTTTTTAATAGAGAAGGAATAGAGAAATCAATTGTAACTGACTTGTTTTGCTGTTAATATCCAGGAATTTTCATCTCATAGTAATTAATAGCACCAACTTTGGGTCAGGCACAGAGAAGAAAGTCATTCATAATCAGGGGGAGATCACCAAACGCAAAATCAAGAAAAAATGGCAGATAGTAGTTTTAAAATACTAATATTTCACTCATAGGAAAAGTTATATTACAAATAATAGGAAAGGCCAAGCAGGCTGTCATGAGGTTGCAGTCTGCCTGCTATTGCAGCCTGGGTGGGGATCTATTTCTAGCCAGAGGGACGTAAAACACCACTTTATGCTTATGTAGATTATTTCACAGTCAGGATGCCCATTTTCTATTTCTCATCTCAATGCAAGATTCCTTAATTTCTTTATAACAAGGGTAACCTGAACAAGTCTTTGGTAGGATCAAGAGGGGCAGCAAAGAAAAGGAAGCTGAAATGGAAGAGAGAAGATCACAGCTGAGGAAAAATCCTGTGAATTGTCACACTGAAATTCCTCACTCTCTTTAGTAATGAACAGTAACTCTCTTTGAATGAAAAAGCAGGAGGACAGAAAAAAGACACTTGTGGCGATGTCAGTGGTTTATTCCCCTGTGTTCCTATCCCACTCCTCCATCCATCAAATACGTGCCTTTCAGGTTTTACAGGGAAGAAAAACAGAAGAGAAAAACAGAGAGAGAGAGAGTATCAAATTATGACTACAGTCTACTTCGATTTTTGATATTTTGAGTTTTCTGTTTTAATGCAGCATTTTACTTTTGCTTTGTTTTATAAGATCTTTGAGCAGGAAAAGATGCTACTACCTCAGACATTTAGCACTGATTCAAAGCAGGGCTATTTGAAACAAGAAGTCACAAACTACTGAAACAGGCATTTGTTGTACTTGCTATTCTGCACCCATTTCGCCTTTGTCAACAATATCCTAACTTCCTCTCGGGTGAGAAGCCCTAAACCCCTCTAAGTCTTGTGGTTTGGATGGGGCCGGCCACAACCCAAGCTCCTGAGACTCCACATCTAATTGCAAATTGGTCAGTCTTACAGTCTCAGGAATATGCATGTTTAAAGTCGATAAGAATTAGAATTGAGATTGTTTCCTAACTGTTGGAAAACTATATCTGACCAGAGATGTTCAGAAGGATTGATGTAAGTGTAAATTTCTAAAAGCCATCTTTCACCTATTTGAAATGAACTTGCCTAAAAATGGAGCCAATTGATCTGATAGATGGAGTACTAATGTACATTCCAGGTCCAGAACTCAAACCAAAGCCAGCTTTT
>CM053403.1:39027795-39041841 GCA_028644305.1 Xerus rutilus | reverse complement strand
TATATATATATATATATATTTTTATATATATTTTTATCGACCATCTTTACTAAAGCCAGCTTTACCTCTGGGATTTTTAGAAATGTGAATCAACAATTCTCCTAGACCAGTTGGGGTTTAATTTTTTTATACCATTTGCAATTGAAAACATCCCAACAGATACAGTTATTAAAACCTCTTTAGTGACTTTTGAGCAGTGTATTGAAATTAGCACCAAAAGGATCAAGGGGAAAAAAACTCTTCAAAGCACTGATACTATAAAACTATATGCACAAATTACATGAGCAATTTTTAAAAGAAAGCATAGACTCCAGGTACTTAGAATAAAATCTAATCCATAAAGCAAAACGTGTCCAATTTTGTTCTGTTAGCTGTTAGAATGCCAGAGCACGACAATAGATTATTAAACACCCTAAATAAACAGATTCAATACATTTTTATTCAAACAATTCCAGTCATTTTTATCAGAGATTTTTAAAACTGTATAAGGCATGAGTATATTTATTATTATTCAAAATAAATTTATATGAAAAAATAGGGGCTTAATGTGGGTGGGTGCAAGTGGCAAGCATAACACCCTGTCCAGTGTTCTTCCCTTGCTCTGCCCTCAACCCCTTTCCCAGGCTCTGCTTGGACAGCAGGCTTCACAAATCACAGCATAACACAAACAGATCCAAATAGTCCTAGTTTGTTGACCATTTATAAGTTCAGTCATGATGTATGTCATAAACACATTACAACATCTCAAATCTAATGACTTTCTTACGAGTTCCTATCCTAGTACCCCAAACTAGAAACTCAGCTTCAAACCCCAAAGAATTTAGGGTGAGTCTAAAATAAGGACTAGTGAAAAGGTCTTAATGAAAATCAAAGTATTGAGATATTCAGAACTGTGAATGTTAAAGATCCTGAACATCTCTCATCATAGATTTTCATTATGATATTGTTTGATAACTCAAGCTATCAAATACAACATGCCCATAGAGGTTGGGGGTGGGGAGCAGAAGTCTTTTGGAACTTTTTGCAAGACTCAGATTTAAGTATTAGAGAGATTATGAATTAAAGAATTCATAGCAAGAATCGTGTGTAAACTACACCACCTCAGCAACATTGAAACAATAACTACACAGAAGGGAAAGTGATGGACTTACTAAAACAGAAAAAAAATCCCTATCACTGCATTGGATTCTGGAATACTCTCTGACACAAACTCGCCGCAATCAATCTGGCTCCACACTAATCTCAGAAACCTGGGAACAGCAAGAGAGTGTAAAGGTGGAAGGCTCAAGGTTACTGCTAACGAACATTAGTGGAGAAACAGAGACTTGGCCATTTGTACTGAGTCTAGTGCAGAGAACAGAGCTGAAGGATTACATGGCTGTGTTAATTCTCTATATCTCTATACCCAGCGCCATTCAGTCAAGGCACTCCTCCTCTCTTCGCTGCAATTCCTTCTCTTTATGTCACTTCCACTGCCATTGTCATCACCCTCTCTTTCCCCAGGGAGCTATTTTAGTTATAAGAATCAGAGTAGCCGATATAATTAGAGCACTATATTTCACTGCATAATTGTTGCAGATTTTATGGCTTTTTTTTTCTGCCAAAAAATGGGGTCTGACCATTATGTGAAACTTAAAAAAATGTGCTAATATTACTTAAAAATTATTTACTACTAAACTATCTTTGGTGTAAGATTAGGATAAATGGTATATTCATAAATATATGTAAATGGAATGTTGATGATTATGCAGTGAAATACAGTAGTTAAGGAAGGATGAATGACTTTATTTGTACCAAATTAAAGGAAGCCTCCAGAAATGCTTCCAGAAATACACAGGCCAGTACATTGTCTGATACCCTAAGGATTCTCTCTTGACTGTAAGAATCCTCCACTGATGTGCCTGCAAAACTTTTTGTCCCCCCATCCCCAGCACTAAAATATTAGCTAATATATGTATGAAGAAAAATCATATAAGTAAATGTTAAATAATGTGTAGATAGTTCAAAAGAAAATAGTGTGAAATTAACCTCCAGGTATCCACAATATGGACTTCTGAAAATCAATCAATTTGTCTAATAACAAACAAGCTTTTTGCATTACTACTAACTCTTAGGGGCTATTAACACACGTCAATTTTAAATGCCTCTTAACAATATTGAGAGGAAAATTTTTCTTGTTAAACAAGTTCAGCATTATTGTACAAATTCTTGAACAGATGGTTAATAACAATTAATCATAACATAATATTTATTATGGAGCCAGAATATGCAGAAGATAAAGAAGGGATCATCCGAAAACACTCACCTTCAGGAATGGAGACATGCAAAGTAGAGAACGGCACAAAGTTGTTCAGTTTAACATTCAGTCAATGGTATTAATCCAACATCTATAAGCCAAGCATTTCATTAGGCACTGAAAACTTACATAACAGGAGCAGAGGTCTTTGTGGGGCGTAAAAGATCTAATTCCTCAGTGGTTTAATCTTGTGATTGTGTTACATTTAAATCAATAAAACTTTTTATGTTTTGTTTCCATTGCTCACAAAAAATTCTTGAGTGACCCAGGAAAAACTTCATTAAACTTTCTGGTCCTTTGCTCTATGTAGGCACCCTGAAGCTTCTGGGAATATCTTGTATTTTGCCACAATAGAAATCTCTTTTATTCAGTATTTAACAGTATTTAACAATTACTCTACACATAGTCCCCCCAAATTTTATTTCACAGGCATGCATTAAGGTAGCACTTTCTCCATTTGCTGTCTCCTCTGCCTCTTCTCTCACAAATATTGACTAAATCACGTGCTACTATGAGGTGGAGAAAGGAAACACACAAACACATATGCACAAACAAACCCCCAAAAGTCATCAAATCTAAAACATGTCAAAAATCATGAACTGATTAAATATGTAGGGAACTACAGAAAACATTAAGAATATGAACATAAAAGTTAAATTTACAAATCTTCAAGCAGCATTTAAGCTCATCTTTGTAGATATTTTACAATTCTTCTCCTGCTTAATATATTGGGAGAGAAACAAATATGTATAAATAAACAAAAATTTTAGAAGTCTGTTCCCATTTTTAAATCAGGTCCTAAAAGGTCTGAAATTAGACTCAAACATGGTTCTGAAGTAAAAAAAAATAAAAATGATTCATTGCATGTAGTGATTTTGCTTTAAAACACACCCAAACCAGATGTAGATTATAATGTAATTTTCAAGGCATTTTAAGAATACCTCCTCTCTTCCAATGGAGAAATGTGGTTATATAATTAATTCAGGTGAATAAATATTATCTTCTAATTGATATCTCATTAGCCTAACATAAGCTGGAGCACACTGTTCTTTATCATTCAAAGTACAGGGTTTTTTTTGCTATAAAATGATAAATTTTAGGAAATGGGGTGCATAATGGAAGACTAATTGCTTCAGAAGAGATGTGCATAACTTATACTCTTATAAATTACTTCTGCCCGGGCTGCATTCCAATCTTCCAGAAGAATAATTACTAACAAAAGAAAGTGTACCAAATGTGGGAAAAGAAGCGTGAACACTGCACTCATACTTCCCAGGCACACCCCAGCATTTGGTCAGGATCCCACCTGAAATAAGGTTTTTTTCCTAAATACCAATTTCATTAAAATACATACTACAACTGAAGGTATGAGTAGACAAAAGGGTAGTGTTACAATTCAGATATGTGGTATCCCCTAAGAGCTCATGAGAGCAAGAAAGTTCAGAGATGAAAAATGTTGGGGGGAGGTAGATCTCATGAATATCAAAGGAAGGTCATTAGAGTAGAGGAAAGGAAGAGGAAGGAGAGGAGGGAAAGGGGAAATACTGGGGAATGATGTTGCTCAAATTATATCGTGTGCATGTATTAATACGTAACAACAAATCCCACCATTATGTACAACTGCAATGCACCAATAAAAAATGTGGAGAACAAAAAGAAGATTCAGAGGTCAAATTTTTAGATTGAGAGTTGTAACCCAATCAGTAGATTAACCACTGATATGGATTAACTGGGTGGTAACTGTATGAAGGTAGGGTGTGGCTTTAGGGTTCATATTTTGTCTCTGGTGAGCACAGCTCTCTCTTGCTTCCTGTTCCCCTGTCCTGAGCTGCCTTCTCCTGCCAAGCTTTTCTACCCTAATGCTGTGCTTTGCCTAGGGCCCAGAGCTATGGAACAGGCAGACCATGGACATCATCTCTGAGCCCTAATAAACTCTTTCCCCTCTACATTGTTCTTGTCTGGTCACAGTAAAGAAAAAGCTGACTAAAACATATAGTGGGGGGGGAAAAGCAGAAAGAAAATAGAGTTATAGAAACCACTTATAAATTATAAGAAATTATAAGAGTAGCTTATAATTTTGCAAGTTTGTGTGCAGAAAAGATTATTCAGGATATTTTATTAATATCCTTTCATTAATGTTACAGGTGCCAAAACCTAATGTTCCTTGAGCTTTTATGTTCAGCTTTATTCTAACTGAAAATCAAGTAAATACTTACAACCATTTGTTAAGGGGATTTGGATAATGTTGGTTGGTTTCTAGTTACAAATTTGATAAACACCTTCATTTATAAGCACTGTTTATAAATTTAATATATTCTGTTTACTTCTAAGTTAAAATTTCTGATCAATAAACTTTTCTAAAATAGTTATGTAATTTAAACAAATCAAATTAACTTTATGAATATGATGAAATTTGAGTACCTTTAATATTCTAGTACTATAATCTTAATAATATTTACCAAAATCAATTATTCAGTTATACATTTGAAATCAAAGTTATATGATCATCACTAATACAGATTTCCTCAAACATATGATGTACTAATTATGCATAAATCCTAACATAAATATTAACACTAAATGGTTATGATACCTTTAGATATTTTTATACTAATTCTAAATATTCCCATAGTTAACTGCTTCATCTTTTTAGGGGAGAGAACTGCATTCTCTATTAATTAGGTCATAATCAATCAGTAGTTCTGACTAGGAATGAGATTTGCAACAAGTTCAGACATTCAGGCTAATTTCTATCACCTACTATTTAAGTGGTTATTATTTGAGAAACCACATGCTTCAGATTGCCCAGTGGCTAGAAACTTTGACCTAATTTAATTTTTAATTCTTATTACATATGCCTCCAGAGTCTAAGACACCAATGCTATCTTTATAATCTCCTGGAGAACTCTATGCAATCTGGACCTGTCACTCCTGGCCATTTCCTCCCTTATCTATAAGATTGCTTCTACTATGTCCCTTACTCTACTGTATCTTCACCAGTTTTCTTACTGCTTCAGGTACTTGCCCAGTGTATTCCTGCCTTAGGGCCTTTGCACTGACTCTTCTTTCATCTTGGAAAACCGGTTCTCCCACGTATGTATATTACTTGCTTCCTGATAACCTTCAGGTCTTTGCTCAAATGTAACTTTCTCAAAGAGGTCTAGCTCAACCATCCCATTTAAAACTGTAAGACTTCCTCTCTACCCCTCTACTATTCCTTATTCTTCTCTCATTCCATTTATTTTCTCCATACTACTCAACACCATCTGAATACATTTAAATTATTTACTTATTGCCTGTTTACCCCAAAGCTCCCATAAGGAATGGGATTTTTTTCTTGTTTGTTTAGTGCTGAATCTTCACCATTAAAAACAGTGCCCTACACGGAGAAAGTACTCAAAAAATATTTGCTGAATGAATGATTGGAATGAAAGAAGCTGCTAACTTTTGGATGCCACAGAGTTCTTGCTCATCTTATTGTTTTTGGAGAGAAAAGCTTCATACTTCTAAAGAACATAAAGTTGTCCCAGCACTTTGGGAGGCTAAGACAGGAGAATTGTGAGTTCTAAGCCCGACGAGGGGCTAAGCAACTCAGTGAGACCCTGTCTCTAAATACAAAATAGGGAGAAGAATGCGGCTCAATGGTCGAGTACCCCTGAGTTCAATTCCTGGTACCAAAAAAAAAAAAAGAACATAAAGTTGCCCAAGCAATTCAGCAACAAGTTCTGTAGGCAATGTGCATATTTGTAAACATCCTTTTTTATGCCTCTGAGCAGGCCTGGGATGACCTCTGCTTGTTTCCAATCATTACTGATGGTAATTATTCATGTTCAAAACTATCACTGCATTTCTTTAAAAATGTTTCTTAATCAGAATTTTTACTCTTTAAAAATCAGCCTTATCCTTTAATTAGTTCAAAGCGGTAACTGAAGTTTATACCCCAGTGCAATTTATTCAACTCTTTACCACAGTCTCCTGTTTTCTCATTTGTTCCATTAGCCATAAGTGAGGCTGAGAGGAAGAAATTGTTTTCTCATGATGAAAGGTCTAAATAGATAATTAGGTCAGTCAATTCCCAGAATGCAAAGGCTAAGTTTTCTTTCTTGGATACGCATCACTATCTGCACACCACAGCACAGTTAGTTATCAAATATTCTGCACGTGTTCCCACATGGAACTCCCTCTGAGGGTGATCAGAGAGGCTCGGTGCAGATCAGAAAGCATTTTGCCCACATGTTTATTGTGCAGGAAAAGGACTCTGTGAGGGCAAAGTGTCCCTTGTCTTCTTTTATTACTATTAATATAGGAATAGGGCCAACAAAAAGCAACCCTGTAGCTCTCCCTGTCTTGAGGATCTAGACATCTGCTTTATCTCTTTTATGGAAAGTACATGGCTGTGGGCTGTGGGGTGGAACCATTTATTGTTGATCTGCTTGTACCCATATTCATCATGTAGGAGTATGAACGTTCTGCCCTGACTTGTGTTACACTTAGGAAAGCAAATTAAGCTCCCTTAATAAACACATTTCTAAAATGTACTATATACTAAGCCAACAAGGTACTTTCCCCCATACCTTGGAGCTCAATAAGGAGCCCCGCAAAAGCACAGGCCTGGCCTAAAAGTAAGGGCCATTGGCACTGTTGAGGAAAAGGTCAGGCAGAATCTTGGGGTTTTCAAAGCTGCATTCCCCTTGAATGATGTTTGACTTAAACCCCAAAAGTAGATATGTAATATTTGAATATCTGAGATGCCACATTTGATGACAGGAACTCTTCTATCCTCATGCTAGGAAATAAGCCAAAGAATGGATTATGACCTTGTGGATTGCTTTTTCTTTTAACTTTAATTTATTTATTCCACTTATGTATACATGATAGCAGAATGCGTTTTGATTCATTGTACACAGATGGAGCACAACTTTTCATTTCTATCGTTGTACATGATGCAGAATCACATCATATATGCAGTCATACATGAAGCTAGGGCTATGATGTCCCTTTTATTCCACAATCTTTACTGTCCCCATGCCCCCTCTCCCCTCCTTATCCTTTGACCAAAGTTTCCCCACTCTTCCCATGTCCCCTCCCCCACTATGGATCAGCATCCACTTATCAGAGAGACATTTGGCCTTTTGTTTTTTGGGGTAGGCTTACTTCGCTTAGCATGATATCTCCAACTCTATCCATTTACTTGCAAATGCCATAATTCTATTCTCTTTTATTGCTAAGTAATATTCCATTGTGTACATATAGCACAGTTTCTTTATCCATTCATCTATTGAAGGGCATCTAGGTTGGTTCCACAGTTTAGCTATTGTGAATTGAGCTGCTATAAACATTGAAGTGGTTGTGTCACTGTAGTATGCTGTTTTTAAGTCTTTTGGGTATAGAATGAGGAGTGGGATAGCTGGGTCAAATGGTGGTTCCATTCCAAGTTTTCTAAGGAATCTCCATACTGCTTTCCAGATTGGTTCCACCAATTTGCAATCCCACCAGCAACGTATAACTTTGCCTTTTCCTCCACAACCTCTCCAACACTTATTGTTGTTTGTATTCTTGATTATTGCCATTCTGACTGGTGTGAGATGAAATCTTAGTTTTGATTTGCATTTCTCTAATAGCTGGAAATGTTGAACATTTTTTCATATGTCTGTTGATCAATTGTATGTCTTCTGAGAAGTGTCTGTTAGCTCCTTAGCTCATTTATTGATTGGGTTGTTTGTTATTTTGGTGTTAAGGTTTTTGAGTTCTTTATATATCCTGGAGGTTAGTGCTCTATCTGATCTGTGTGTGGCAATAATTTGTTCCCAGAGTGTCGGCTCTCTGTTCACTTCATTGTTTCTTTTGCTGAGAAGAAGCTTTTTAGTTTGAATCCATCCCATTTGTTGATTCTTGATTTTACTTCCTGTGCTATAGGAGTCTTGTTAAGGAAGTATGGTCCTAATCTGACATGATGAAGATTTGGGCCTATTTTTTCTTCTATTGGGCGTTGGGTTTCTGGTCTGATTCCCAGGTCCTTGATCCACTTTGAGTTGAATTTTGTGCATGGTGAGAGATAGGGGTTTAGTTCCATTTTGCTGCATATGGATTTCCATTTTTCCCAGCACCATTTGTTGAAGAGGCTATCTTTTCTCCAGTATACATGTTTGACTCCTTTGTCTAGTATAAGATAACTGTATTTAAGTGGGTTTGTCTGTGTGTCTTCTATTCTGTACCATTGGTCTACATGTGCCAGTACCATGCCATTTTTGTTTCCATAGCTTTGTAGTATAGTTTAAGGTCTGGTATTGTGATGCCTCCTGTTTCACTCTTCTTGCTAAAGATTGCTTTGGCTATTCTGGGTCTTTTATTTTTTCCAAATGAATTTAATGATAGCTTTTTCTATTTCTATAAGGCATGATGTTGGGATTTTAATTGGAATCACATTGAATCTATATAGCACTTTGGGTAGTATGAACATTTTGACAATATTGATTCTGCCTGTCCAAGAGCATGGGAGATTTTTCCATATTCTAAGGTCTTGTATAATTTCTTTCTTTAGTGTCCTATAGTTTTCATTGTAGAGGTCTTTCACCTCTTTTGTTGAATTGATTCCCAAGTATTTTTTTTTTTTTGAGGTTTTTGTGAATGGGGTAGTTTTCCTAATTTCTCTTTCAGAGGATTTATCACTGATGTATAGAAATGCAATTGATTTATGGGTGTTGATTTTATATCCTGCTACTTTGCTGAATTCATTTATTAATTCTAGAAGTTTTCTGGTGGAATTTTTTGGATCCTCTAAGTATAGAATCATGTTGTTGGCAAATAATGATAGGTTGAGTTCTTCTTTTCCTATTCCTATCCCTTTAATTTCTTTCATCTGTCTAATTGCTCTGGCTAGTGTTTCAAGGACTATGTTGAATAGCAGTGGTGAAACAGGGCATCCCTGTCTTGTTCCCATTTTTAAAGGGAGTGCTTCCAATTTTTGTCAATGATGTTGGCTTTGGGTTTAGCATAGATAGCTTTTACAAAGTTGAGGTATGTTCCTACTATCCTTAGTTTTTCTAGTTTTTTGAACACAAAAGGGTGCTATATTTTGTGAAATGCTTTCTCTGCATCAATTGATAAAATCATATGATTCTTGTCTTTAATTCTATTGATGTGATGGATTACATTAATTGATTTCCCTATGTTGAACTAAACTTGCATCCCTGGAATTAACCCCACTTGATCATGGTACACTATCTTCTTAATATATTTTTGTATATGATTTGCCAAAATTTTATTGAGAATTTTTGCATCTATGTTTATCAGGGATATTGGTCTGAAATTTACTTTCCTTGATGTGTCTTTGACTAGTTTTGGTATCAGGGTGATGCTTGCCTCATAGAATGAGTTTGGAAGGGTTCCCTCCTTTTCTATTTCATGAAATAGTTTCAGGAGTATTGGTATTAATTCTTCTTTGTAGATCTTGTAGAATTCAGCTAAGAATCCATCTAGTCCTAGGCTTTTCTTGGTTGGCAGGCTCTTAATGGCATCTTCTATTTCCTTGCTTGAAATTGATCTGTCTAAGTTGTGTATGACCTCCTGGTTCAGTTTGGGTAGGTCATATGCCTCTAGAAATTTGTCAGTGTCTTCAGGGTTTTCTATTTTACTGGAGTATAAATTTTCAAAATAGTTTCTAATTAACCTCTATATTTCAGTAGTGTCTGTCATGATATTTCCTTTTGCATCACAAATTTTAGTAATTGGGGTTTTCTCTCTCCTTCTTTTCATTAGGGTGGGCTAAGAGTTGATCAATTTTATTTTTTCAAGGAACCAGGTTTTTGTTTTGTAAATTTTTTCATTTTTTTTGTTTCAATTTGTTGATTTCAGCCCTGATTTTAATTATTTCTTGTCTTCTACTTCTTTTGGTGTTGGTTTGTTCTTCTTTTTCTAGATGTAGAGTCAAGCCATTTATTTATTGACTTTTTCTTCTTTTAATAAATGAGCTTAATGCAGTGAACTTTCCTCTTATCACTCCCTTCATGGTGTCCCAGAGGTTTTAATATGTTGTACTGGAGTTTTCATTTACCTCTAAGAACTTTTTTATCCCTTCCCTGATGTCTTCTGATATCCATGCATCATTCAATAGCATATTATTTAGTGTTCAGGTGTTGGAGTAGTGTCTATTTTTTAATCTGTCATTGATTTCTAATTTTATTCCATTATGGTCATATAGGATGCAGGGTAGTAACTCTATTAATTTATATTTGCTAAGTCTTGCTTTGTGACATAACATATGATCTATTTTGGAAAAGGATCCATGTGCTGCTGAGAAAAAAGTGTATTCACTCATCGATGGATGGATTCTCTATATATGTTTGTTAAGTCTAAATTATTGATTGTTTTTATTGAGTTCTATGGTTTCTTTGTTTAGTTTTTGTTTGATGATCTATCCAGTGGTGAGAGAGCTGTGTTAAAGTCACCAAGTATTATTGTGTTGTAGTCTATTTGATTCTTGTAGTTGAGAAGGATTTGTTTGATATACATAGATGGCCCATTGTTCGGGGCATAGATATTTATGATTGTTATGTCTTGTTGATGTATGATTTCTTTAAGCAGTATGAAATGTATGTATTTATTCCTTTTCACTAACTTTGGTTTGAAGTCCACTATATCTGATATGAGGATGGAAGCTCCTGCTTGTCTACATGGTCCATGTGTGTGATATGTTTTTTTCCACTCCTTTTTTTTTTTTTTGATCCTTTCTATGTCTTTTAATTGATGAGTTTAGGCTATTTACATTCAGGGTTATTATTGAAAAATGATTTGTAATCCCAATAATTTTGGTTTATTTTGGTTTATACCTTGACTTGGTTTTGGTTTTTCCTTCGATTGGACTTTTGTTTATTTGTTTGTTTTTTGTTTTTAGTGTAGTTCCTAAACTTCTTTGTATATTTTCATTGTTGGTTATCATTTTCTTCTCATGGAATATTTTGCCAATAATGCTGTGTAGTGCAGGCTTTCTTTCTGTAAATTCTTTTAACTTTTGTTTATCATGGAAGGTTTTTATTTCATCATCAAATCTGAAGCTCAATTTTGCTGGATATAAGATTCTTGGTTGGCATCCATTTTCTTTCAGAGCTTGGTATATGTTGTTCCATGATCTCCTGGCTTTTAGGGTCTGGGTTGAAAAATCTGCTGAGATCCAAATTTATCTCCCCCTATATGTAATCTGATTCCTCTCTCTTGTGGCCTTTAAAATTCTATCCTTATTGTGTATGCTGGGCATTTTCATTATAATGTTCCTTGGTGTTGATCTGTTTTAATTTTGTATATTTGGTGTCCTACATTTGATTTTCCAATTTATTTTTCATGTTTGGGAAATTTTTGAATATTATTTCATTGAAGAGATTGTCCATTCCTTTGGTTTGAAATTCTATGCCTTCTTCTATCTTGATAAATCTTAGATTTAGTCTTTTGATGCTATCCCATAGTTCTTGTATGTTGTGTTCATAATTTCTTACCATCTTTACTGTATGGTCAACTTTATTTTTAAGACTGTATATTTTGTCTTCATTATGCGAGGTTCTGTCTTCCAAGTGATCTAGTCTGCTGGTGATGCTTTGTATCAAATTTTTAATTTGGTTTATTGTTTTCTTCATTTCAAGAATTTCTGACTTTTTTTCCCCACAATCTCTAGCTCTTTCTTAAAGTAATATTTTGCTACCTGTATTTGCTCTCTTATCTCTTTGTTGGAGTGATCAATGGTTGCTTTTATTTGCTCTTATTTCTTTGTTGGAGTGATCAATTTTTGCCTGCATTTGCTCGCTTAAGTCATTCTTTAATTTGCAGATCATTTTAATTATGTACATTCTGGATTCTTTCTCTGACATTTTATCAACTGTGCTGTCAATTAATTCTATTATTGTAGTATCTAGGTTTATTTGGGACACTTTCTTCCCTTATTTTTTCATGTTGATTATGTATCTTCTTTTTTGCCATGCCAATCTGAGGTATTGCGGTTTCTATCCTATAATCTTGTATTGACACTACAGATTACCTGTATCTCACCTTGGAATTCACTTCCAGTCCCCAGCAGGTGTCCCCAGATGGACAATGCTGCCACTAAAGATGGTGGCAATGGTAGTGGAGGTAACTCAAGATGGTAGTGGAGGTGGCCTTGGCTGGGCTCCTTTGGCGGACCCTGAAGGTGGTCCTGGGCCCTTGCCTATGTTACCCCCATCAGCAGGAACTCTGGTGCAAAACTGCGGGCAGTCCCAGGCCTCACTTAGGCCAGGTCTCCTATAGTGATCCCAGAGGCAGTCCTTCCCCTGGGTGTGGGTTCCTCTGTGACTGGCGGCTAGTGAATTACTCTTTCTACAATGGGCATTACCCAAGCTATTTCTTAAAGCTAGACCCTAGGATTTTAATTTTAGTAGCACTTAAAGGTTGGTTCTCATAAAATGTTATTATTTTTAAAAAAAAACAAGAAATTTTCTAGCTCTTAAGAGATAAAAATTTGGTTTTATATCTAGACAGACATACCTTTATTGTGGAAAAATGATTTGACTTGACCCTTCAGTTTCCATGATATGCATGAATATAGATCTATAACTTGGGGGAACATTGAGGTCATCATTAACCAGAATGCAAATATTAAAAGAGAATCAATCACTTTTCTATACCTCCACTCTTCCATCTGCTTTATGCTTTTGTATACGATGGCTCAGGGTTAAAGCTCCGTAAGTTTTATTAAAGATGGAACTGCTGTTTCTCTTTATCATTTTTCTTATTGTTTTAGACAAGTAGTAAAATGATTTTGAAAACTGAAAATGATTTGTCACACAATTTAGACATTTTGTCTTATTGTCATAGCAACTCTGTAAGGTGGGTAAACTGAGAAAGGTAAAATTAATTAAAATAGATGGAACTGAAGAGGAAATTTCTGGCTTTGGGAGAGGCATAGCTCATTCCTGTTGAGATAAAAAATGATAGACCTTTCTGAGCCTTTTGGGGGAGGAAGGTTGGGCTTGCTGGGCATCATTGGGATGATAGGAGCTACCTGCAGAAGCTACCACATTATTTCAGTATACTGACCATTGGGAGGGAGTATGTAGTTTGTGTAAAGCCTGGAAGAAAAGGAAATGGTGATATGAGAGCTAGAAATAGGAAAAGTTGGAAAGGGAAAGATGTGAAGAAAGAACAGAACAAAAGGGGAAGGAGGAGAGAGATAGAGAAAGGGAAAAACAGAGGAAGGAGGGAGGAAGAAAGAGAAGAAGGGGCTGTGGTGTCAATCGGTAAACTGAAAAGAGAGCTACCCTGTGAGAAGTTGCCTATGGCTGCAGGGGCTGGTAAATCCAGGTCAGAGCCATCTCCTCCTGGAACGTAAGACATATGAGAACCTTCCATGACCTGCTCCTTCATTCTAGGATGGAGAAGCTGTCCACTTGCTCTCTAAGGACAATCTCCCCAGGATTGGAAGAAACTTCTACTGGACTGACTGTTCTTCTTTTATCTGTATTAAATGTATCTCTCTCACCTGGATCTTTCTTAGCTTTTAAATATGAGCTAATCCAGCACAGTTCACAATTGCAAAACTATGGAAGCAACCCAGATGCCCTTCAATAGATGAATGGATAAAGAAATTGTGGTACATATACACAATGGAATATTATTCAGCAATAAAAGAAAATAAAATCATGGCATTTACAGGCAAATGGATAGAATTGGTGAACATTATGCTTAGTGAAGTAAGCCAATCCCAAAAAACCAAATGCCGAATGTTT
>CM053403.1:38977669-39027695 GCA_028644305.1 Xerus rutilus | reverse complement strand
AGCAGCGGGGAGGGGGGAGGAAGGAAAGGGAAACGGGAATAGTAATGATGATTGATCGAATGGGTCATTACTACCCCTGGTGCATGTATGAAGACACAAATAGTGTGACTCTTTATGATTTGCAACCAGAGAAATGGAAAAACTGAGCTCTGTTTATGTACTATGACTTGAAATGCATTTAAATAAAAAAATAAAAAAAAATAAAGGAAGGAAGAAAAAAAAATAAATATGAGCTAATCATTGTCACCTTTAAAAAATGCAATCAACTTTACTTTTTCCCTGCCACATTTTAACTTTCTCTCCTCCTTCACCGCTCAGGATTTCAAAAGCACTTTGACTTCTTTCTGTTTTCATATCCTCCCTACTATGCTTTGTGGAACTCACTTCAGTCAGACTCTCTTCCCCACCACATCATCAAAACAGCCCTGGCTGTGTGAGTTACAATGATCTCAAAAACCTAAATCCAGTAGGCACTTTTAAGACCTTGGCTTATTTGGTTCTCAGAAGCACCTGTATGTTGGCCAGCTCCCCCTTGAATTCTCTGTTTCTGGGCTCCTGTGCAGCTACCTGTCTTGGGAGTCCTCCAGCCTCTCCTGGCTTCTCTGTATCCTCTGCTGGCTCATCCTCTTGCCAGCCTCAGCCTCATCAAGTACCGTATTCTTACTTTTTCTCTGAAGTCCAACATGCAGGTATCCTTTCAGCACCCTCCCCCCCATCACAAGGTTATTGCGTGTGCTAGTCCTTTAATTTTTAGCTTAATTATTTCTTTTCTGAGGAGGCCATCTCTTATGTGTCAAATAAGTCAGTTCCTTTTATTATTCTCACTGCATCATGTACCTCCCCTTTATAACACTTCTGGATGCTCGATCTGCCTCAGATATAATTTTATACATATTTTCTGCAGTTATTAGATTAACAGTATGCACATCAGCCAATTGACTGTATGCTTTTTGAGAGTAGGAATCACATTTACTTTTTTTTTTTTTGATTGTGAGAAGCTTACGTTTTATTGTAAGCATATTTGCCTGCCACAGATGATTTTTAATTCATACTCACTGAATAAAATGCCACAAACTTTGGTAAACAGGTATCCCAGTGGTTTTTTGTTAGCATTGAACTTGCAGATAGTACTGCAAGCTTGAGAGACAGTTATATCCCAGAGAGTTTCCAGATAAATTATGGAAAGACTCAGTCAAACACAAGACCCCACCTCCCACTCCCCAGGCTCAGAAATGTGAAGAGGGAGCACAAGTCATTTTACTTGGCCCCAGAGAGCAAAGATACTTGAGGATGCAGAAGTCTTAGAACATACCAAGTGTCTGCAAAGATGTTACTATTACAATCTTATGAAGGAGTCGTCAGACACTAGATAAAATCAGATGTTGTGGGTCACAAACCTGGTACTTCATCAGAAGGATTCACAAAACACACACATGCTAATTTGGTTTGTCTGAAGTGGAGGTCAGGAGTCTGCATTCTAAAGACATCCCACCCCAATGCACCCTCATTCTATTCTGATATGTAACCAGATTTAGGAAGTACTAGACCAAATACCTCTTAAGGTATTTTTCACCTCTGAATTTAAATGAATGTCTAAAAATGTAATCAGGATTTTCCTCAGTAGAGGCTCTATAATCTTCAAATCAAGTCATAGATTAATTATTAATTCTTCCATTCAACAAAGATCTGTTGCAAACTGTTTTAACCATGAGGTATTGAGCTTCCTGTAATACATGTATTCATTAGGAGTGAAATGAGGTTGGGCTAATACAATTACCTCTTCCCCTCATGAAATTACAACATAAGATGATTAGAAAAAAGTCAGCATTAACAAGCCTTCAGAAAGCATTCAGAAATTCCCCCAAATGATGCACAAGGGGGATACTTTAGACCAATTATGTCTTCCCTGTCTTCCCCATATTAGCAGTGATTTCCTTTCTCTTTCCTTTATAATTCTTATATCTCTGTATTTATAACTCCTTTCCACAACTTTGGACAAATCAATTTTCAGTCAGAATATGTATCATGTACATGCACTCTGAATATAGCAGGAGTCTAATAAATAGTTTCAATCAATGAATCAAACTCACAGAAGAATGACTGTTAGCTCCTCAGAATGATCTCTATTTTGTGCTGAAACCAGGCAGTGTCTCTAAGGCACCAAGAAAGCAAGAGAAAAGTGAAGCTTAGCAAAGAAAGCTGCGGGGATATTGGGGGGTGATGTGGCACAGGCCCACCGTGGTGGGGGTATAAAAGCAGCAATCACACCGGAAACAGAGAGGTGGCAACTGACTCTCAAAGTCAGTTGGGTACCTCAGTGGTCTTCGAAGTCCAATGCATAGTTCACCTCCAGCAAGTGATAGAAGTAAAAGGTGGAAGAGAAAAATAAGAGGGGAAGGTTGATGCAGATATAGGCTCGTCACAAGTCCAAGAGGGAGCTATTGTGGTAGCTGGACCTTTCCAAAGTCGTGGGCTGGAGGTAGAGGTACATTTGTCACATACTGTAGTAGAGTAATAATGTCATCTTATCCTATGACCCACAGGCCTTTATCTCTACCAACCTTACTGTGTATTATTACTTTATACTTTAAGGAGTCCAGGAATCATCAGTTAGATATTACATAGCACTTAATATCCTCATATTAACAAGGCAGAGGAGATAGTCCCCAGATTCTTTAAATGAATTATATCATTACAATCTCACACCAAGCTAATCATGTACATACTGTTATCATTTCTTTTTTACATTTGGAAAACCAGCTGGTAAGTGTTTAATAAGCTACAAGCCCAAATTTAATTTATAGTATCCGCCAATTTCTGTGGTACATATGCTCCCATATTAGGCAATTTCCAGCCACCTACATGATGTCACAGAATGCGGAACAGCAGTGGTTGCACAATAGCACACTACTGCATACATATCTCCACACACACGTACAAGAGATGAAAAGAGCCAAGAGCTTACAGGAAAATGTGATTAGGAAATGATGGGTTTGGAGTACTTTTACTTTAAACAAAATTGGTTTAATTGTGAATTAATATACTTCAGTTTTTAATAGCGATTGTGTTCAACAACCAGCCCTCAAACTCCTTGAAAAGTCAATAATCAGCTTTCCTGAGCCAGTATCAGCCAGGTCTGTCCCACTCTGTCGGTCTACTATGATTTGGAAGACATTCTCATCTGCAGCAATTCAGTTTCCAACCATTCTTGAAAATAGTGTTTGTTTGTTTTGTTTTGTTTTTAAATCTCGTCTGAGGACTGAATATTGTATTTTAAATTCTGTTCCTAGGACCTCCAGGATATCCAGGTAGTGAAATATGAAGTTATTAGACCATGAAATGGAAATAGACAGATGAAGGATAATTGTAACCAGAAAGCAATACCTGTGTGAGAATCAGGATGTGGCAACAGAAATCAAACCATTTTCAAGTGGATCCAAACGTAATCTAAAGACCTATTCAATATACCCAGAAAGGGCTAGAATTCATCCTAGAGATGGAGGGTTTTGAACTTGCAGGACAAGGTAGATCAGTGATTGCATTTGATCCAGGAAGTGGACCTTGAAATCGCCACACCTACATCCACGGCCCCTTTCTTACTTACATTGTTCTCATGGGGCGAAAAGCCAAGAGCATTGTGGATGCTGATTTTCACCCTGGCTTCAAAAATAGAGTATATTCTTAAGGCCTAACAAAATCTGAGTACCCCTACCATCTGGCTCCACATGCTTAAGCAACCAAACAGGAGAAAGGATGTGCTGGGGCTTTGGGGTAAATAGTAACTGATTCTTCAGGAAGCAGAAGTATGTAGACCTGGGAGTTTACAGCAGCTTTAGCCCGAAGCTGTACCACTGAGCATCACAAAAAAGGAAAGAAACAAGATTCTTGGTGAGGCAACTATGCCACTCAGTCAAAGCAGTCCTGATGTCTAATACTTCTGGACTTCCAGTTAAGGGAGCCAACAAATCTTCATGGCTTTGAATTGTATTTTCTGATAGAGCATTATAACTGATAAAAGCTCCAAAGCGATCAGGTAGGTGCTCATTGAAAATGGAACTGGGAAACCTGCCTGGGAGAAGAGTGAAAGGTTAGAAAAGGTTGGAGGAGCTAACAAAAACTGCATATGTATTACTGAAGTGACTCTAGAGAAAATACAGACGTGGCAGGGGCGGTAGAGAATGGGCCTTGCCACCTGCAAGGAAGGTGTGGTCTGTTGCACAAGGATGGGCTAGGACCAGCTGAGTGTGGCCCTGTCCTTTCCCCTGTCTGACTGCTATAGAAAGGAATTCTTCAGTTTCCTGGTGAACGGAGGCTCTTACCATTGCATCAGCTTGCTATGCAGGCCTAGTGTCTGCTTCTCAATCAGATATGGTTGTGAAGTGAATGCCAACTTATAATAATAGAAGCCAGGTAAAGAGAAGTGATAAATCACTCCTGGAGAAATACAGGGGAGATAGACATGAGTAAAGTCGAATTGCTAGGTAATTTGGACATCAGATATCAATCATGGCAGCACAGTATTCATGGCTGTGAACAACATTCTTTGAGAAATTTGCCTTGACTGTCAATTGTGATTTTGGGGGAGCTTGGTATTCTACTATTAATTAGTAAAAATGTCTAGAATCCAAGGTAATGTATAGAATGAACCAATCAAAATCAGAGATGTATGCTGTACTCAGATTAGAGATGCTGTTCCTCAACAATTCCATAGCAGGCATTGAGAGAGAGAGAGGAGGAGGAGGAGCTAGGGTCCCAATAGCTCCATCAAAGGGATGACCCCAGTGACCCAATTTACTGGAACTAAGTCCCACCTCCTCAAGGGCTCCAAATGGCCTTTCATGTGAACAAGAAACAGCAAATGGAGAAGAATAAAATTATGGCATTTGGAGGTAAATGGATGAAGCTGGAGAATATCATGCTAAACAAAATAAGCCAAACCCAAAAACCAAAGGCTGAATTTTGTTGATAAATGGATGCTGATCCATAAAGGGGCATGGGTAGGGAAGAATGAAGAAACTTTGGATTGTGTAGAGGGGAGTGAGAGGAGGGAAAGGGGTGTGGGGATGGGAAGGTCAGTAGAATGAAACGGACACTATGTACATGTCTGATTACACTACCGAGGTGACTCTGTAACCTGTACAGCCAGAAGAATGAGAAGCTGTGCTCCATTTATGTACAAGAAATAATAGCACAAGGACTGATACAAAATAGAATTTAACCAATTATTATTTTCAAAGTTAACTACTATAGTTCAAATGCTTGGAAACTTAAAATACTTTTCCCCATAGAAATTTCCTGTAATTGTATATACTGGCTGTGAATCAACTTATGAATCAAGAACAATATATTTAAAGTCATCTTATTCTAGCTAAAAACTAAATTCTAATAAATTGCCTCAAAAAGGGGAATAATCAAGCTTTCCATTAAGACAATTTCAGTAACCACAAAAGCATACAGAGCTAGACAAACGAAGATAGGACCATTCTTTCCACGAGTGTATGACTCATTTTCAACTCAAAGACAGTGCACAGGAAACAAACGCTCATTTACCATGAGGCTGCTTGGGCCTGCAGGGAGGCAGACGACACCCCACTCATTTTTTGCACATTCAGGCAAAATGTGATATCCTTCCTCACTGGACTCAGTCCCATTTTTGCAGGTGTAACTTTTATAAGCAAGCCTGAAAAGGGGGAAAAATGTGTCATTTGGGAGTGCATTCAAAGCCTATTAAGAGGACACATTCACTTGGATTCTCTTTAATCTTCAGGCCACAGGACAGCCTCCCAACTGTGCAAAAGAAGCAAGGGCACAAAGCCAAAAACATCAGAAAATGAATATGATACTTCAAAAATGTCTGAAAAGGACAGGTGTGCTTTTCAAGAAGCCTCTCCCTTGGTGGCTTTAGCTTTTGTGTGCAACCCGGATGTAGCTGATAAACCAAGGCTCCCTGACCTTGGTTTATTGCAGACTGATAGACATAATTTTCATCCCATATATGGAAAGATAATGCACCCAATGTACGGGACAGTTGTCTCTGTGTTATCAAGCGGCCATGTTCTCTTATTTCACTAGCAAATGTGCACACAAACACACATTGTTGCAAATGCAAGGAAATAACTAGCTTTATTTGAAACATAAGGCTTCCCATTCTTTACAGCAGTATTCAGGCAATGGGGATACCAGGCACCAGCATTACCTTTTCTCTCTAGCCTCCAGAATACTATGACAGCTAATATGTTTCAGCGTGTGAGAAATTATGATCCCAGCCAGGCAATTACTGGGAAGGAATTGTCATTATAATAGTTGTACCATAAAAATTAGATCACATCATAAGATAGAAATACTCAAAACAGAACACCTGATTTTGGCTCCCAAATCTTCCTCTTTCCTATGTCTTAAGGAAAATAAAAGGCCAACAGATATTTAGCAAATGAAGAACTACAAAGATGAAGGACTGCCTTCTATGGATTTCAATGCCTTTCTACCTTGACACTACCTGGTTTTCATTTAATCACACCTCATTTCTTTGAGATGAGAAAGTTTAGACAGAAAGTCATGATAAGTCACCAATGTCCTAGAGAAAAGAACAGATTCAGGAAACAATCAGCACCCTGTGCTTGCCCCTTCATGCAATTTCTTTCTACTTTCAGCTGAAAAAAAAAATCCTCTCTTCCAGATATTTCCTCCCATGGAATATTTGTAGGCTGATGTCCTCTTTAGTCATCACTGAGCTAAGCTGCAATCTTTTAATCATTTCTCAGAAGTCATTTTCTCCCACCTGCTTAATCATTTCACTTGCTTCTGACTCCACTAACTGTGCCTACACCTCTATACATAAGGTTCCAAAACTAGAACACAGAGTTTCGATGAACCAGAGGGAAGCCCCACAGCACTGAGCCCTCAGTAATAGAACATGTCCTCACAGGTAAGTCTGTATGCACTTGGGTTCTTTCATTGCATCTCACCTTATGGGCAAGCTGCAATCTTTCCATCTTTCAGAGTTCCAGAGATGGCACCATATCACAGAAGAAAGTGTACAACTTTGATGCCAGGCACACCTATGTTCAAACCCTGCTTTCCTGCCTACTACTTCCATAACCAAGGCAGCTATTTAGCTTATCTAAATCTTAGTTTCTTTGGCAAAATAGTTTGGGGAAAATATTAGCTACATTATAGGATTCTTGTGAGAATTAAATTAGTTAATATATGTAAATAGCCTATACACCCATATGTACCCTGTATATATTACACCTAGCAGTAGGTATAAACAGCATTCCCTCCAATTCAAAAATAAAAGAGTTAAACCAATTTCTTTTTTTCTCTTACCCCACTCCATTCAATTTACCCAAATTTGTTCAACTTTTTAAAATTTTTTTTCTAAATTTATCCATTCCTTTCCACCAATCTGAGTCACAATTGGATCAGCTACCACCTACCCTGAACCACATCATTTCCTACCAGGACCATTGCAATAATCTCCTGACTCATCTTGCCCCTTATAATTCATTCCCCATACTGCAGTGATGTCATCATTTAAAACATGAATTGGCCCCATCCACTGCCTTGCATCAAACCCAGCATAAATTTATTACACTTGAAAAAATTCCAAAATTTTTTACCATGAACTACGGGGCTTTTTCTGTGATCTGTCTCTGCCTATATTACTCAGGTTGTCCCCCTTCACTCTTCTGCTTTTAGCCATATATAACTCGTTGTCTCTACAGCTCACTAAGCTTACCTAGTCCCAGGAAGTTTGCCCTTGCTATTCCCTGCAGTTTACAGGTTCTCCCCTCAACAATTCATGTTGCTGGCTTCTTCTCATCATTTCAGTTCAAGACCAGGTATCCAAGAAGATACCTGATCACCAGATCTCATCTTGTCTCGCCTTGTACCCACCCCAATACAGTTTCTAGTATATCCCTTTCTTACTTTATTAATGACACTTATAGCTATTTTAAATTATCAAATTTATTTGTTTGCTTCTAGAATGTCTATCTCCACCAATATAATGTCAGCCCCATGAAAGACAGACCCTTGTCTATCTTCTGTATCTCAGTACTGTTACCTCCCTACAGTGCCTGGCATGAAGCAGGCACTCAATAAATATTTGACAAATGGGTAAATTGGTATGCTAAAGCCTGTCCTAAAGAGTTGAACTCTGTTGGACTTCCCATAAATATGAAATCACCAAACAAGATATAGAAATCTTAAAATATTCTTGCTAAAATTTAATATCTTAGCCCTAACTTTTACATAGCCAGAAAACACTGGAGCATTCTAAAGTGGTTCAGAATAGAGTGCAATTAAATCATAGTTTTGCTATTTCCTATCCAACTGTGTGACCTTGGGAAAGTCAGTGAACATATTAAAACTGGTTTCCTCATCTAAAAAGATAAGGATAATAACACATACAGTAGAGGGTTTTGTGGGGATTAAGTGAACTAAGCCTTTAGCCCAGTTCCTGGAACATTGTTGACCATCAGTAAGTGGTGGTTATTATTATTATGGTTATTGTTATTACAGCAATTAATTCTGGCACCACACTTTACAAAGAACATAGACAAACTGGGAGGCATCCAGAAGAGGACAAACAATCTAGTGAAGGGTCTGGAAACCACAACTTGTGAGGAACAATTGAAAGAGCTGAGGATGTTTACCTTGGAGAAGACAAATTTTAAGAGGAATATGATAGCTTTTTAAAAAAATGAAAAGAACTGCCTATGGGAGAGGAATTAGTTTTATTTGAATTAGATTTATTCAGTGTTGTTCTAGAACATACAATTAGAGCCAAAGGGTTAGAATTAAATCTTAAACTCTTCATAATCCAAGAAACAAACTGTCCATAATCAAAATAACATTGAATTTATAATTGTAAAAGTGAAAATATGAATAAAATAAAAGTGAAAATAATTGAAAAATGAAGTTGTGGTTATATAAACTTTGCTTAAGGAAAATATATAGTGTATGAAATCATTTACAATTACCTTAATGAAGACTTTGTATCAATATGGTAAATGTATGTATGTCAGTTGTAAAAAAAGGAAGACTATGAAATGCAGTCATATTTTCTGTGATGAGAAATAAACAATATAAGCACAAACACACAAATGAAATGTGCTACTTGATGAGTTGGTAAGTTTCTTGTCACTCCAAATGTTAAGGCAGAGCCCAGACAACCTCATAGAAGAAATGGCACCAGAGAAGTGATGTGTCAGGGAAAGCAAGGAGCAGAGTAAACCCTGAAAAGATTTGAATACTTTATGATCCTAGGAAATGCATTGCTGAATTGTAGTAATGCAAAATAGTACTTCTTTTGGTAGTAAAGTGGACATTAATGCCCTCCAATATCTTCATTTTCTCTCAGTTAAAATATTTACTCCTTAAAGATCCAAAGGGCTGGGCTCTATGGCTAATGAAGGCATTGTGGCATCAGGTAATGGAGTGTCTGCCTGCTATTTTTCTTCTGACCCAGCAAGGCTTGTCAACCTCTCTGAACCTCATTTTCTGGATTCTTCCCTGCAAAGGAAAAACATGCATGCCTTCTAGCTCTAAAAGTCTGTTATTCATCTAGATTATTATTTTCTTTTATATAAATATGAGTTTGGTCAGGAATTAGAAGTCACTTGAACTTTGTAAATAAGGAATTTCCAAGAACACTAACAAGGAAATAACATTAAGAGAATGTTGGTCCAAATGAGGGAGCGTCCTTTTTCCATGCCAAGTTCAAAGACTAATAAATGATTCCTTTTGTATTTTGATGACTGAAAAACTTAGAACTGGAAGAGATAGGCATCCACAGTAGTGTTTTCCAGTAAATACTCTGTTTATACACAAGATGTCATTCAGTAATTGCCCATATTTCTTAGCCTTTGATGGGAAAGGTGCTCTCCTTTGTGGTGGTTAAAGTATAAGGCAGAGCTTTCAGACTATCTTCATCTTTGAAGGACCAGTAAAAGGGAGATTGCCATTTTCAAGCATTGGGGACATTATCTGATCCTTTCTTCAGGTCAACCTACTCATCATTTTATACCTCAGGTGATTTATAGATGTGGCCAAAACATGCATTTCTTTCCCACTGACTGACAGAGTGTGATAACTCTATTAGGCATCAGGGATACACTGAGTAGCAAGCCCACAGCACTCAAGACATCATGAAAGACACATGGATATAGAAGACTGGAGAACTGCCTCATTCTCTTCAAATCCTTGGTTATAATCTACACAGACCATTCTGTGGGAACAGAACAAAGTAAGCCTTGCTGTGCCATGCTTTTCCCATGAGCGAGCTCTGTGGCCTACACTTCAGATGAAGGAACCATTGTAATTTGACAATGGTCAAGAGGCCCCTGCTCTCACATCCAGAATTATCCTAGAGTCCTCAACACAATGACCTCAAGCCCAATTGTTTACCATTTGAATGGAAGATAACTTTTGCTTTCAGGGTTTAGAATATTCTATTGTTAATATTTTCATAATGAGGAAAAATTCATGATGTGGAGTTTCACTGGTGATGTATTCACATATGAACATAGGACATAACCACAAGAATGAGATCCTAATTAGAATGTTATACTCTATATATTACTCTATGTATGTATAATATGTCAAAATACAATCCACTGTTTTATATATATATATATATAACTTCTTTATATAGATAAATATAGAACAAGTAAAAAAATTTTACAAAGGGTGAAATTCCCATATACAAAATTAACTATTATAAAAGGAACAATTCATATCATTTAGTACACTCATAATACTAGGCAATCATCACCTCTGCCTAGTTTCAAAACATTTTCATCATTCCAAAATAAAATCTTGTACCCATTCAGCAGTTACTCCCAACTCTCCATGCTCCCCAGTTTCTGGCAACTAATAATGTATCCATGGATAAATTTATTCTGGATATTTCATGTAAATGGAATCATATAATACATGACTTGTTGATTCTGGGAAGATAGTTTGTATTTTTATTTAATGTATAGTGTGCTTTATTTATTGATTTTTCTGATGAAGTATATTTTTATTTGTTCTTTAGATACACATAATACTAGAATGTGTTTTGATGTATTATTCATACATGGAATATAATTTCTTCTAATTAGAATTTCATTATTGTGGTTGGACATGATGTGGAGTTATACTGGTCGAATATTCATATGGGAACATGGGAAAGCTATGTCCGATTCATTCCACTATCTCTCCTATTCACATTCTTCTCCCTTCCCTTCACTCCCCTCTGTCTAATCCAATGAATTTCTATTTTCTCCCACCCACTTTATTATGTGTTATCATCTGCATATCAGAGAAAACATTTGGCCTTTTTTTTTTCAAGTGGGCTTATTTCACTTAGCATGATAGTCTCCAGATCCATCCATTTACCAGCAAATGCCATAATTCCATTATTATTTACAGTGAAGTAACATTACATCATATATATATATATATATGCCAAATTTTCTTTATCCACTCATCTGTTGATGAGAACTTATGTTGGTTTCATAGTTTGGCTATTGTGAATTGAGCTGCTATAAACATTGATGTGGCTGCATCACTGCAATATGCTCATTTTAAGTCCTTTGGATATAAACTGAGGAGTGAGATAACTATATCAAATGGTGGTTCCCTTCCAAGTTTTCTAAGGAATCTCCATACTGCTTTCCAGAGTGGTTGCACCAATTTGCAATCCCACCAGCAATGTATGAGTGTACCTTTTCCCTCATGTCCTCACCAACATTTATTGTTACTTGTGTTCTTGGTAAGTGCCATTCTGACGGGAGTTAGATGGAATCTCAGTGTGATTTTAATTTGCATTTCTCTAATTGCTAGAGATGTTGAACATTTTTTCACATATTTGTTGACCAATCGTATTTCTTCTATTGCCTATTTATTGATTGGGTCATTTGTTTTTTGGTGGTTTTTTTTTTTGAGTTTTTTATATATCCTGAAGATTAATGCTCTCTCAGGTGCAGGTGGCAAAGATTTCCTTTCTGTAGACTCTCTTTTCACATTCTTGATTGTTTCCTTTGCTATGGAGAAGGTTTTTAATTTGATACCATCCCATTCATTGATTCTTGATTTTACCTCATGCACTTTAGGAGCCTTGTTGAGGAAGTCAGTTCCTAAGCTGATATGATGGACAATTGGGTCTACTTTTTCTTCCTATAGGTGCAAGGTCTCTGGTCTAATTCCTAGGTCCTTGATCCACTTTGAGTTGAGTTTTGTGTAGGGTAAGAGATAGAGGTTTAATTTTATTTTGTTACATATGGATTTCCAGTTTTCCCAGCACCACTTGTTGAAGAGGCTATCTTTTCTCCAATGTATGTTTATGGAACCTTTGTGTAGTATGAGATAACTGTAGTTATGTAGGTTTCTCTGTGTTTTCTATTCTGTTCCACTGGTCTTCAAGTCTGTTTTTGTCACTGTAGCTCTGTAGTATAATGTAGGTTCTGGTATTGTGATGCCTCCTGCTTTACCTTTCTCACTAAGGATTGTCTTGGCTATTCTGGGTCTCTTATTTTTCCAAATGAATTTCATGACTGCTTTTTCTATTTCTATAAAGGATGTCATATTGGGATTTTAATAGGAACTGCATTAAATTTATATAGCCTTTTTTGTAGTATAGCCATTTTGACAATATTAATTCTGCTTATACAAGAACATGAGAGATTTTCCATCTTCTAAGGTCTTCTTCAATTTCTTTTTTTAGTGTTCTGTTATTTTATTTGTAGAAGTCTTTCACCTCTTTTGATAGATTGATCACAAAGGTATTTTTTTCTTTTTGAGGCTATTGTGTATGGGATAGTTTTCCTAATTTCTCTTGCAGTTAATTCATCATTGGTGTATAGGAATGCAATTGATTTATGGGTGTTAATTTTATACTGCTATTTTGCTGAATTTGTTTAAGAGTTCTAGAAGTTTTCTGGTAGAGTATTTTGGGTCTTCTTAATGTAGAATTATGTTGTCAGCAAATAGAGATAGTTAGTCTCTTAACTGTTCCCAAGTACATACATTTGTATAAAGAAATACAAACATCATTATATTGATTTGTCTAAACAAACATTTAAGATATGGCATTTGCAAAACATCTAAAGTGCTTTAGAAACACACGAAAAGGTATTATAAGCTTTGAACTTAAAGGACCCATATTTAGGGAAAAGGATGATAGAGAAATGGAATTGAGAATCAAACATGAGAGCCTGTGAACCCCCTTCCCTTCCCTTCCTTTCTCTTTCCTTCTTGCAGTCAGCAGTGTGGCATTCAAGGGAAGCTCGGAGCTTGAAGGTCTTTCTTTGCTCATACCAAGAGGTGGTACTAGTATTAGTTAGAATCTGTGATTGCAGGATTCAAAAATTCAACTGAATTATCTTAACCCCAAAATGTGGAAATATATTATGGGGATGCAAGGTGTGGCTCATGACATGTAGTGATAGGACAGAGCCCATGCAAAAGAAGAGTTCAGGAACATTCATTTTCCATCTGATTTATATTTTAGAAAATTAAGCCTCCTATAATGAAATGACTCAACTAGTTTGCTCATGAACAATTTCCCACAGTTCTGGAGGCTGAGAAGTCCAAGATCAAGGTGCTGGCAGAATGTCTAGTGAGGATTTCTCTCTGTAACTTCACATGGTGGAAGGGAGTAGGAATTTTTCTGATGTCTCTTTTATAAGTGCCTAATCCCATTCATGAAGGCTCCTGAGGACCTAATCATCATCCCAAAGCCTCACCTCCAAATACTAATGCCGTGGGGTTTAAGATTGCAATGTAAAAATTTGGAAGGTGACGTAAACATTCAATCATCGAAGCTCCTATGCATTATTGATTGATTCTCTGATCTCTGTTCACTTGGGGACAAAAGATGGCCACCTCACTGTTTTCAAGTTTATATATGTGTCCCAAAGAAGCAGTATCACATGAGGCTGAGAATATGAGCTCCAGAGTCAGAGGTGAATCTCAATACTAACTCTGCCATCTACTGGCTATGTGACATTGGGCAAATTATTTCACCTCTGGAGCCTCAGTTTCCTCATTAATAATAGCATTTATAAGGTCCTTAAATTAAGAAAACACATAAAGATCAATGTTCATTACATAAATCTTTAATAAATATTAATTCTTTCATGTTACTGTTAATTTTATTAGGCTAGTCCAAACTGATGAGTCTCAATCACAACTATGGATTTCTAGGAAAGTGATTCTGATTGAGCCAACTTAGGTCAGGTGCTCACCTTTGTTCTGAGTTATAGTCAGAAGTTAGAGTCATGTCTGAGAAAGATAGGTAGCAGGGACACAAGAGTGGGGAGATGATCTGCAATAGAGCCCAAGAGAAAAAATGCCCCAAATCAGAGAGAAGAGGTCCCTGCTTAGCCTGAGGACAACAGCCTGTGTACTGGGGCCACAGAAAGAGAAACATGTTACAGACTTTTGACTTTAGCTCAAAGACTCTCTCAACAGATCTTTGGAACTTGTGCTACTGCTTATTTGTTTCATCTGTTACTGATTAGCTAATCTTTATTTTAAAATCATTGTTTACTTTTTAAAAATTACTTTAACTTGTTTAGATTATTCTTTTATTCTAATTTTAGTTTTAAAGTTTACTTTATCTTAATTGTTCTTGCTCATGGTTCACTTGCTGCCTTTATTTTCTGGGGTATTTGGGAGGATTTATGTTGGGGGATTTATTTATTTATTGGGAGTCATTTATTTAACTACTCTCTCATATCATTTTATCTTTATTTAACTGTTCTATCTTATTTCATTATTTTATCACTATTTTTTAAAACTTTCAGCATCTACAATTTTTGGTTTTCTGAAATACCGTCAATGAAAATGTGATGTAGGGGTTCATCTGGGAGATTTTTTTCCTTGGAACATGTTAATGGATACCCATTTCCACTTTAGGCATCTTATAGGGGATCCCAGCCCCAGATGCTTATCTATACAAATCTCACAGGAACTTGGCATAATTCTGCTTTAAAGATCCCTCTGCCAAGAGTTTTATATTCAGCTAGTTTTGTTTTACCAGGGAAAACCAGAAACTATACCTTGTTCCCTCTCTTCCTGGATAAAGTACCTCCTCTAAACAGACTGAGTAGGCAGTTAACTCTATTCCCCTGGAGAATTGAGTAGGCAGTTAACTCTATTCCCAATTCTCACAGCTCTGCCTGAGAATTGGTGGAAGAGCACATGCCATTCCAGAGGAACAAGGCCTCACCATCACTGGTGAGCTATAAGACTCAGTCCCAGAACCTCTTCTCTGTCCACATTCAGTCCTTAGATACCATCCAGATGCTGAAAACTCTCAAATCTGTATTTTCAGAACTCAGTCTCTCTCTGATTTCCATAAAGCTAACTTCCCACTTGACATCTCAACTTTAATATCCAGTTGGCATCTCAAGTTTAGCATGTCTGAAACAAAATTACTGATTCCCTCCTTCATCCCAACCCCCCACAGAATCAGCTCATCCTGTCTTCCATCTCAGAGTGTTAACACTATTCTTCTAATTATATAGGCAAAAACATAAAAGTTAACTTTTATTACTCCTTCCCTTTTTTATTACTGCCTTCCTCTTCTTCAGCCTGTCTCCGAGCAATTAGCAAATCTTCCTGGTTCTACTTCAAGATTTCACTACCTTTTACCTGTCAGTACTGAAGTAGCATACTCAGTGGTTATAAGAAAAGCTCAAGTGTCCTTATTCTCTCACTCAACAGTCAACTCTTCTGTGTTTCTAGATATGTATGTGTAGATTTCGCTACACACCAATAAGCAGTCAATTCTTTGGCAGATTCTCCAGCAGACAATTCAATCTCCCTATTAAATCTGAAACTATCTATCTGGAAATACCATCAAGTTGAGGGCTTGGTCCCACAAGACTTGCCCCAATTCAGATTCAAATTATAAGTAATAAGTTCACAAATATATCAGACTGATCAGCAATAAATCAGTTCCCATCATCTTCTCCTTGGGTTCAATTAATTTGCTAAGGATAACTTATAGAACCCAGGGAAACACGTGTGTTTATAGGTTTGTTACACAGGAAATCACAATTGGTACAGGTGGACATCAAAGGAAGAGATGAACAGGGAGTAGTATAGACAGTGGGGTGGAGCATCCATGCCCTGGTTGCACAACCCTCAAGGAACTTCCACATGTTCAGTTTTCTGAAACCAGACCTTTTTGGTCTTCATGGAATCTTTATTATGTAGACATAACTGACTATCAATGATTGACTTAATCTTTAGTCTCTCTTCTTGCCCCACAAATTTGGGGTTAGAGGTGAAAGGTTCCAATCTTCCAATCATACCTTGGTCTTTCTTATGACCAGCACCCATCCTGAAGCTACCTCAGGACTGCCACTCACCAGCCAATTCATTAGACTCAAAAAGACAGTTATCACTCTGGAAATGGGGACAAAGACCAAAAATATATGTTCACGATAACACACATGCTTACTGGTCTTCCTTATTCCACCCCCTCTTTCTAAAATTCACTAAAATTATAACTGGAGTAATCCTTTAGAAGTACTTATTAGACCATATTATGTTCCTAATAACCCTCTAATGATTCCCCATCTTATTGGAACTAAAAGCCAAATTGTAGACTGTAGGCTATGAATGAGCTCTGCCAGCTGTTTACTCCCAAGCTATCTACCTACCACAGTCCTCCCACTTCCCCTGGTTTATTCCATTTCACTCTGCTGCTTTCTTGCTACTCCTCCAAACACCAATCATACTCCCTCTAGAAAGCCCTTGTATTTGCTCTTCTCTCCTCCTGAAACACTCTTCCACCAGGTATTCATGCGATTTAATCCTTCGTGTTCTTAACTTTTGTGCTAAATTTCACTCCATCATTTGGTATGAAATTATACCTACCCCTTCATCCTACTTTAACTTCTCTTCATAGTACTTATTATCATCTGCCACAACTGCTTTTTATGTGTCTCTCCTAACGAAAATACAAGCTCCATTAGAAGAAAACATATTTCAAAAATTTGTTCCCTGCTGTATTCCTATTGTTTAGAATAGTGCCTGGCACTAGAAGATGCTCAATAATTGTTTGAAGACTTCCTGAATGCTGAAAGAAATGACTTTAAATATCCTGATATAAGCTAGGTGCGGTGACGCACATCTGTAATACCAGCACTTTGGGAAGCTGAGACTGGAGAATCACGAGTTCAAAGCCAGCCTCAGCAAGGGCAAGGCACTAAGCAACTCAGTGAGACCCTGTCTCTACATAAAACACAACATAGGGCTGGGGATGTGGCTCAGTGGTTGAGTGCCCCTGAGTTCAATCCCTGTACCAAAAAAAAACATCCTGATATAATTCAAGCAGCATTTCAAAGTGTCCATAGAGCAGGTGGGAATAAAGTAAAAGTGACAAGGAAGCATCAGCTGCCCTCCTGTTCACATCTACTGTATGCCATGCACTGTGCTAGATATCTCTTGTAGATTGTTTCTTTCTATCCTAAATTTTGTAAGCTATACAACAATATTGACTGAGCTCTACTAGATTTTCTGAAATCTCTCTCTCATTATTATCTTTTTACTTGCCATAGTACTTGCAAGAGATGTAGGCTTCAGAAAATAAGTCCGCTAAACTTGACATTGTATATTTTCCCTCCCTGAGATAAGGAAAACAATTGTGACAGGTAAAGACAAGCTCATCATCTTTATCATAGTTAATTCAAAATATGATACGTGCTATGAAAAAGGGTATAAAATATTATAGACATATATAAAAAGAAGGAACTATCCTCAACATATAGAACCAAAGATTACCTTAGTAAGAAGTTAGCATTTGATCTGGGCCTCAAAGAATTGGCAAGCTTTATAAACTCAAAAGTGTGATATAAAGCAAGCTATAGTATAAGTAAGAGCAAAAAACTCTTTTTCAAAACACATGGTGTGCAAAAATATATGGCAGACATCTTTGAATACACTCCCCATCCCACCTACTGGTATTTACACCCTTGTGCAATACTCTCCAATTGAATGTGGGTGGGACCTATGCCTTATTTCTAACCAATCAAATAGGGTAAAGGTGAGTAGGATGTCATTTCCATAATCAGGATACATAAGACTGTGGCTTGTGTCTTGCTAGCAGACTCTCTCTGTCGCCTTTTCAGTTTGTATAGTTTGATGAACCAAAAGTCTGTCATGTCAGAGAAATCCATGTGGCAAGAAGCTAAGGGATTCTCTAGCCAGCAGACAAGAAGGAACTGAGGCCCTCAATCTAACAGCCTTCCCCCGTACAACCTTCAGACAAGGTCTGGGTCTTCTATAACCCTTTGGTTCCAGTTTTGTAAGGGAGTCTAACTCAGAGGATCCAGCTAAGATGTGCCAGGATTCCTGACTCAAAGAAACAGGAAGGTAATAGATGTGTATTATTTTAAACTGCTAAGTATTTGCAATTTGCTACAAAGCAAGAAATAACTCATTCAGTGAAGGACTAATGGAAAACTTGCATTTTCCCTAAATCTTTGTTGTAAGAAATCTTTTAATTTGCAATTTAAACATCTATTTAAAAAATATTTTTTGATAGTCTTCTTTATGTAACTGTTGTCATTTATAAAGGCTATTATAAAGGCTAGAAATATATCCAGCCTCGGGAAGTCTGGTGCAGGTGGGGAAGATGTGCTCATAAATAACTATAAAATAAGGTAGAAAGTACAAAGCCACCAAAGTAACTGGAGATGATGCACTAAGTATTCATGGTGGAAGGACATTTGCACTTACTTGGTCTTAAATAGCAGGTTGGGCATATAATCAATAGACTGTATATAAGCAAACACATGGAAGTGAGGATCATGGGGTATGAGGGCTGTAGTCAAATAATTACTTTGACTACAAAGTAGGCTACATTCAGAATGTAGAATACATGCATGTAGAAAGAACTGGAGAAGGCGGTTAAGACCATGCTGTGAAGCTCTTAACTCTGAACAAAGGGCTAGGAGTTGGTACATTTTTAAAACCATTGTTCAAACTCCCTTGCCAAAAATAATACAGTCTAATTTCCTCTATGAAATCTTCCTCATTCTACAGTTAATATTTTTAAACACTGAGCCAAAAGTAAAAACTTCCTATACTTTGACCATGTCCCAGTTCATTCAAAAATTCACTGTGCACTGAGTCTCTCTGAAATGGTGCATTGCATTTTATAATGCAATTTGAAGACCTACATATCAACAAAATTGAGAGATTGGCAATATCTATAAAGTATTACATGCATTTTTGTAATGAGTGAATTATTTTGTTCAATGTCTTTGTCTTCCGTATTAAAAAATTAAAATATTTCCACCTTTGGTTTTTTGTTTGTTTGTTTTAATGTCACTTGTCTGGAGTATTCTCATTTCTTCATCAGTTTTAAAGTAGGCCACATGGCTGTAAAATATGCCTATATGTTTAATTTAGACACCACTTTGACTTGTCATTTCACTGATGGTAGCTGAAATGGTACTTGAATAGACAATTTTTACTTGTACATTTCCTGGTATGTAATCACTTGAAAAATTCATTCAAGAACATTTTGAAATTAACCTTCACTAAAGGCTCTCTACACAATCTCTGCTAGTTAAAAAATTATTTGTAGAGGTTCTCAAGGTGTTCCAAAAGCTTTCTGCTCACCCAGCAAGATATGGCTCACTTTTATTCTTTCATATATTACTTTATTGAATAGCATAAACTTATCATCTTCCTTATCTAGGGGTAAAATTGCACTGAGATCCTTGTGCTTCAGTAGCTATTTAAATGCCCCAAACAACACATAACCAAGTAACCTCATCTTTTCAAAGTGTCAAGAAAGAGTGATTTTGGTCTTAAGTCTCTCAATTTTGCACTGTGTGTATCTCATTATACTTCAGCACACATAATCCTATGGTACTGACCTGTTCAACAATCACATCACCATGGCCACACCTTCCCAGCTAAAAACTGTTTACAATTCAGAGTCACAAGCTGATTTTTGTTTTTTGATTGATGATACCAAGTAGCTGGGAGACTAAAGAGAGTCTTAACTAGGGTTTGTTATTGATATCTGTGAAGATGCAGCTCTTCCCATATTGAGAGGTAGTCCAATTAGCAAGGTCTGCATGACCACCTGAGGGAGAAGGTACAGGAAACTTCAAGTCCCCTGAGGATCTGAAACTGCTTGGCTCTTTCTCCATTAGAAGAGTCTCTAGAAGAAAGACAGAGAGAGTGCTTCTTGGAAATTAAAAAAAAAAAAACTTCAAATATAGTGTTTGCAATTTACATTCCTCATTTTCCAATGAGTGTTCAAAATAGTTTAGTGGTTTATTCCTATAAATCTTGGACACATATAAAATGTAAATTTATTTACTTAAAATTATCTTGTGAATAGAAATCACTTTGGAGTGCTTTTAAATGGCAAATTAATTGATTAACTTAAAGTGACTTTACAATTTGTTGTCCCACCAGCAATGTATGGAGTGAGATGAAATATGACTGGAGTGAGATGAAATATGACTGCAGTGAGATGAAATATTAGAGTAGTTTTGATTTGCATTTCTATAATTACTAGAGATGTTGAACATTTTTTCATGTATTTGTTGATCGATGATATTTCTTCTGAGAAGTGTCTGTTCAGCTCCTTAGTCCATTTATTGATTGGGTTGCTGGTTGTTTTGGTGTTGTTTTTTGAGTTCTTTATATATCCTGGAGATTAGTGCTCTATCTGATGTGCGTGTGGCGAAAATTTGTTCCCAGAATGTAGGCTCTCTGTTCACCTCATTGATCATTTCTTTTGCTGAAAAGAAGATTTTTAGTTTGAATCCATCCCATTTATTAATTCTTGATTTTATTTCTTGTGCTTTAGGAGTCTTGTTAAGAGAGTCTGGGCCTAATCCAACATGGCAAAGATTTGGGCCTACTTTTTCTTCTATTAGGCATTATTTTTATAATAAATCTCCATAAAAACTATAATTTGATTTCTTTAAATTATGATTCATGCTACTTTAAATTCTGCATATATTTAATAAAATGATATAATGACTAACAGGCTTTGAGACCAGTTTTATATCTTTGGGAAAAAAGCAAAGAGGAGAGAAATTTCTAAATTTAAAATATAGTACAACGCATAATGTTGTATGATTTTTAAAAATTATTAGTTATTTTTTAAATTTGTGAAGCAATTGAGTTTAAGGGTTTTTTTAAAATCTTTTTATTGTTCAAACACATATTTCTATTTCATTATTTTCAAATACACTGTTTAAACTAAGATTTATTTTTAGACTCCATGGTCTTGACTACCCTAATTCTCTTTTAATTTTAGCCTCTCAAGACCAAAAGAATATTGGCTTTTAATTTTTGTCATGATAACATAAAGGGCAAAACTCTTGAATACTTTCCTCAGAATTTCTCTGTATATGAAGCTGAAAATTAACCTCACTCATAACATCCCATAGAAGTCCCTCTTAAATTTAATCTACTTTCTTACCTACAACACTCACCTATAATCTCATTTTCTCTCCTTTTTTAGTTCAAAAGTTTGTACATTATTTTACCCAACCCACTGTGTAATAAAGTAGTAAATTCATATCAATTATTCTAAGCACTTTAATCTGTTATTGATTACCAGAGACCAAATAATTCAACAAATCTAAATTCACTACTAAATTTTAAATAAAGCTAAGTAAACTGGTAATCAAAAGACAATATCCCTATACAAGATTGTAAATTCCAGAATGGCAGTTGACCATACAGTATTATTAACTTTGTGTTCTGGCAAATTTTCTAGCACATACAAGATACTCAACAAATATTAGTAGAACAAATGGACTCCAGTCAGTAAGCACTATCATTTTTCCAATTTTTTCTGATGTAGTCACATCATTATTATTGAGTATGTTATAGTTTGGATATGAAGTGTCCTCCACAGACTCCTGTGTTGAAGGCTTAGTCTTCAATGCAGCAATGTTCAGAGATAGAGGTTTTGGGAAGTGAGGGATCATAATAGAGCTTTTGGGAAGAGGTTAGATCATAAGGCTTCTGACCTCATCAGTGGATTAATCCATTTATAGCTGAATGGACTACTGGGTGGTTGTAGGAACTGTAGAAGCATAGAGGTGGGACTGGTTAGAGGAAATAGGTCACTGAGGGTATGCCTTGGAAGGTATTTCTTGTCCACAGCCTGTCTATCTCTGTCTCTGCCTCTCTTTCTTCTTCCTGGAAGCCATGAGCTAATCAGTTTTTCTCTGCCCACCTTTCCACCATGATGTTCAACCTCATCTCAGGCCCAAAGCAGTAGAGCTAGCTGACCATGGACTAAAACCTCTGAAACCAGGAGCCAAAAATAAATCTTTCTTTCTCTGAGTTGTTTTTCTCAGGTATTTGTCACAGTAACAAAAAGCTGACTAACACAAAATAGTAAAGCAAAGATCCAAATGCAAGTGTAAAGCTCACATTCTTAATTACTATGCAATATTGCCTCTCTTTGCAATAAAGGATAGGTATCATAAAGTTCCACCACTCTTAGAATTATGCTTTTAAATATATGAGAAATTAACTGATTTATCCCAGAAGAAAAAGAAAGGAATTTTATACCATTACATGAAGATTTTAAAGCAATATCATATTATATAATCTCATTTGAGCATGGAAAACATAGTATATTCAATATTTAGATCTTGGAAAACTATCAACGTATAATTTCTGCTGCACCATTTACCTTTATTCAAATGTCAAAGCATTGTAATTGCAGGCTTAAAAAAACAGCAAATGAGCAGAAGGGCTCTCTCCTAAGGGTATGAGGAGACTGAGATCAATATTATGCTATTACTGCTTGGTTTGCACATCAGTGGATACATGTGAAGCAAATGCCAATGAGCCACAATGGAAATCAGCATACTTGGCAAATAGTTGGCTTTGGCTCCAAGATGATAGTCAGTAGGTGCTAAATATTTTACTCTCTGGAAAACTGGCTAATTTTCACTTTGAAAGGTCTGATTTACCTTTTGCACTCTGAGTTCTATTGTAGATTGCATAATGATCTATTCCAGACTGGAAGTCAACAGTCTAGTACCAGTTAGTTGCTTATGAATGTCCATGGCTTCAAACCCTGACGCTGTTCTGCACAAATGATGTTAGGTTAGCAAAGCCCCAAAAGTTAATGCACACAGAGCCAGTACTGTTGTGAGCTTCTGGAGCAGAGTGTGAGCTGGAAGGAAAGATGGTTGAACACAATCCAGAAACTGAAGACTCTCAGGTCTACAAATGATTTTCTTGGTTAGTTCTTCTGCATAAGGCCTAAAGATGAAGACATAACCTCCATTCTACTTCACAGCAACCTAGCACTTAACCTAGTAGCTTATCAAATAACCTATCAAGATATATTTGTTTAGTTGCTAGAGCAGGATTATGGCTTCTCCCAACAGTAACCTGTCCATCGTCTTTGTTCAATCTTTAGTCAATGTCTAAACATTTATTGAGCATCTAATTTGGCATCAAAGGTGTCAGATGTATCATTGTACTAAGAAGTGGAATTGTAACAAAGGTCTTACTTGAATATTTCTACCCTACTATTGAAATTACACTTTCACAGTGTTTTATAAACTACCAAGTATATATATTAATTCTACTTATCATTATACTCTCACTGAGCATTAGTTCCATTTTGTAGGTAGAAAAATAAAACCATAGAAATCTTCCTGAATTTGCACATGTTCAAGCACCTGGGCCAACACTTGAACCTGTGCAGATCTTATCAGGGTCAAACCATGGCCATCTCTGAGAGCCACTTTCTAAGAAGACCTTCCAAAATTTAAAGTTTAGTTTGCTCAAAAGCAAAATGGATCTCTGTAATTAAAATGTACCTAAACCAGTCTTGAAACTATAAATATTACCTGCAAATCCTTAAAGAGAAATTATGTTCTTCTGTTAATTAAATAATATATGCAACTCATATGATATGTTCCCAATGAATGTTCTTTCCTTTAGGTAGTTATTAAACTATTTGTTTTAGAGTCAAATTATTAATTCTATAATTAATTTCATAATATTGGCTTTAGATGTGTGACTTTGGGTAAATTACATTACTGCTATAGTTCTGTCTCCTTATCTGTAAAAGAGGGTGAATAAAAAACATTTGCACAAAGTGTTTAGCATAGTGTCTAGCACATATTAAGCCCTCAATAAATATTTTTTATATTTTTTCTTTATATTTTCTCTTCTCTTTTTTCCAGGTTATCTTATGCACTGAAAATACACACACACACACACACACACACACACACACACACATACACACACACATGATCCAAGTACTGAAGATGATCACAAAGAAAAAATGCTGCTATTTATCAAGAACAATTCACACACACATAAACATTCAGTGATTTTCCTCATGTAGATTCTTGTCTTTTATGTGGCTGGTTAGTGAGCAAAACTTCTCCCAAGTTTATGAATAAGCATAACCCCAGAAGAATATAAAGTGAATAAAATGTCTTTCCTGTTCTTAATCTTCAAGTTCCATATAACACCAGCATATCTGTAGACTCTTTCTCCTCTCCATAACACAGCCTCATTTTAAGAAAGGATCTAAACTGTTTGTATTAAGAAGTAAATGAATTCACTCACTAACAATTTTAAATTGATAATTTTAACTGATTACAGTTTGAAATATTCTTAGGAATGCTTAAAGGAATCATGCACTTCAAAATAAAAATCCCCTTTAAAAATCACCTAACTCAGGGAACATCTCTGGTAAATGAGAAAATGGTTAGTCAGGAGCAGTGAAGCACAGTGTCGCTTCCTTGTTCAGGGTAATGACGGAGTAGTGCCTTAAAGTAGCTCTAACAGAACTGCTAAATTTGGAAGCTATGATATGGTCATTCTTTGTTACTGAATCAACATTTCTTTTAATATCCAGTACAATCAGTGAAATAAAGATGAATGTCCAGACCAATACTGAAAATGAAAAGCTAGAGATCAGGGGCAGCTCCTTTAAAAACAGGTTACAACAGAAAAAGCTAAAAACATGAACAAAGTCTTCATTTCACCTACGAAACTTCTAGTTTCCCATTCATCACAATTCAGTGTCTCTGACCTTGAAACATGCCTTCTGCTCCTGTCGTTTGTCTCAGGAACCTGAGAGGACACCTGGAGTTCCAAGTGATGCCTCCTGAAGCCCTGAAAACTGGCTATTTCCCACTTTGTCCACTTGAGTACCAACCTCAGGAGCCCCATGAAAACAATTATAATAGAACATTTAAGTGGATTTTTGTGTTGTCTCAGAATTTCAGCAGAAGCAACATGCTCAGTATAATGGGCCCAAACCAGGAGTGGAAATCATTAATTCAGAGCTGGGATATTGTAACTCTTGACCCATGAGACCCTGACACACACAAAGGTGGAGTGTGGCTCCTTACGTCTATGTTAAGAATATTAATGATGAAGATTCAACTGTAGGAACTTGATATGGTATGCACTCCCCTGATGCATAATACTATAAGGGAAGCAAGAGCTCTCACCCGCCTACCAATCAAAAAAAATGAAGGAGGGCTCCAGAGACCCACCTGAAGACTCACCTGGGTCTTCTGAAAGTTAGGCAGCACAGGCTGTTGTATCAGACTCAATATGAAAACAATAAATGTAGACATGACAGACTGATTCAATGCCACTGAGAGCAGAGTCAGAAAAGAGGACTACCATGGAAGTTAACTGTGCTCCCACCAATAGTGGAACTGAAGTGCTGGTTTTCTGAGAACTGAATGTGCATGTTATGGAAGAGAGCTGAACTTTAACCATCTTCATAGGGACTCTGAATAAGAAGTCTGCCTGGAAGTGTGAAATGAGATTTATGTAGAGAATCTAAGGAGCATGGACCAGTGGAAGTTAGAGGCTGTGAAGAAAACTATAAAGGGCCCATTGTAGGAGGTGTTGCTTATATCAGGGACTATAGATGGGCAAGCCATCTGTAGGGCATTCTTGATTACTCATAAAACCTCACCACGAGCCAGTGTCAGAACGATCACCTTGGCAGAGGTGGAGAACCAGCAGAGCTAGAGAAGACCTTTTCATTGTGTGTATTTCTGCCACCATGTGTGAGAATCCAGAGGCAGCTAGGAAGCAAGGAGGCAAGAACTAAGAAGAGCAAAAGAGAACACAAAGTTCACCTTTCATTGCAGGTTTAGCCAAATTGAGTTGAGATGAATGAGATGAGAGATCACAACTTGTGTATAAAAGTAGATTTCACTATTTTACTACTTGGAAATGATTGTGACTGTGACATAACAACTATGGTGTCTGCCTGACGTTTTACCCAAGGGAAGGGAAGACAAATGAGAAAGAAGAAAGTTGCTATCTGCTTGCTTCTTATCAAGTCAAATTCATCTACTGAAATGTCATTCTGTGTTCATGTACACATTCTGCAATTGCTATTGCATCTATAAATGATAATAGCAATGGTGCCTTCTGTTTATGTTGACAGCTTGAATGTGTCAGACGTTGTGGTAAATGCTTTTACAAGCATTCTCGTTTGAGCTTAATAATCACCTTAATATCTTCATTAAACCCACTTTACAGTTAAGGAAAGTAAAACCTAGCTTAACGAACTTGACTAAGCCACACAGCTTGAAAACTATGAAGGAAAAACTTGAATTCAGTGAGTCTATCTTTAATGTCCAAATTCTTTTTTTCTTTAGGTTTTTTATTGGTACATTATATCTAACAGCGGCGATCATTATGCCATATGCACACATGCACATAACAATTTGATCAATCTCATTCCCTACTTTCCTTTTTCCTTCCCTCCTCCCTCCTCTGATCTTCTTGCTCTACTCTACTGATCTCCCTTATTTATTATTATTATTATTAATTAGTGCATTATAATTTTATATATACAAGGGAGACTCATTGTGGTGTATTCATACACAGACATAGGTTAATGTGGTGGATTCCATTCCCCAGTACTTCTCTGTGCCTCCTATCCTCTCTTCTTCTTCTCTACTGTTCTACTGTTGGTCTCTTTTCCATTTTAGTGAAATCCCTTTTCTTAATTCCTTTTCTTTCTCTTCCCTCATCTCCCCCTTCCCTCTCTCTCTCTCTCTCTCTTTTCTAGCTTCCACAAAAGTATGAGGAAACATTTGACCCTTGACTTTCTTGAGTCTGGCTTATTCCATTTAGCATGATATTCTCCCGTTCCATCCATTTACCACAATGTCACAATTTCTTTCTTCTTTATGGCTGGGTAAAACTCAATTGTGCATTTTTTTTTTTATCCATTACTCTGTTTATGGGCACCTAGGATGGTCGCATAACTTAACTATTGTGAAATGTGCTGCTATAAACATTGGCATGCATAAATCACTATAGTGTGTTGATTTTATTTCTTCTGGGTAAATACCAAGGAGTGGGATATCTGGCTCATAATTTTATTTCTAGTCTTTTGAGCAATCTCCATACTGCTTTTCAAAGTGGTGTACTAATTTGCAGTTCCACCACCTGTGTATAAGTGTACTTCCCGCCCGCCCCCACATACTTGCCAGCAATTATTTGTATTATTTTTTCTTAATTCCTTTTCTTTCACTTCTCTCATCTCCCCCTTCCCTCTTTCCTTTTTTTCTGGTACCAGGCATTGAATCCAGAGGTGTTTAGCCACTGAGCCATATACTCAGTCCCTCTACCCTTTTTTTTTTTAAGCGAGGGTCTCATTAAGTCGCTTAGGGCCTTGCTAAATTGCTGAGGCTGGCTTTGAACTTGCAATCCTACCTCAGCCTGCCAAGCCACTTGGGATTACAGGTATGCACCAACATGCCTGGCAAATTATTATCGTTCTAATTGGAGGGAGATGAAATGTTAGCATGGTTTTGATTTGCATTTACCTGATTGTTAAGGAAATTGAACATTTTTTCATATATTTGTTGACTATTTCTATTTCTTCTTTTGAGAAATGTCTGTTTAGTTCATTTGCCTATTTATCGATTGGGCTATTTTGTCATTTTGATGTTAAGTTTGTTCTTTAGTTCTTTATATATTCTGGATATTAATTCTCTTTCATAAAAGTAGCTGGCAAAGATTTTATCCCATTCTGTAGGTTCTTTCTTCATGCTCTTGTTTCTTTTATTGTGCAAAACCTTTTTAATTTTATGCCATCTCACTTATTAAGGAAGTTGGTGCCAGTTGCAGATTGTTTGGTCTAATGTCTAGGTCTTTGAACCACTTTGAATTGATTTTTTTTGTGCAGAGTGAGAGATAAGGATCTAGTTTCATTCTTCTACCTATGGATATCCAGTTTCCCCAGCACCATTTTTTTTTAAAGTTGTTTTTTCTCCAACATGTTTCTGGTACCTTTGTCAAGGATCAGATGACTGTAACTATGTGAACTTGTCTCTGTGTCTTCTATTCTAGTCCATTGGTGTTCAGGTCTGTTCTTATTCCAATACTGTGATATTTTTGTTATTAGAGCTCTGTAGTATAATTTGAGATTGGGTACTATGCCTCCAAGCATCACTCTTATTACTCAGGATTTCTTCAGCTATTCTGAGTCTTTTGTTCTTCCATATAAATTTTAGGGCTTCCTCCACCCCCCTAGTTCTGGGAAGAATATCTGTGGTATTTTGATGGAAATTACATTGATTCTGTAGATCACTCTTGGTAATAAAGCCATTTTGATAATATTAATTCTACCTATCCAAGAACATAGGAGGTCTTTCTATCTTCTTGTGTCTTTAGTGTACTGTAATTTTTTATTGCAGAGGTCTTTCACTTCTTGGTTAGATTTATTTCTAAGGTTTCTGGTTTTTTTTTTTCTCCTTTTTTTTTGAGGCTATTGTGAAAGGAATTGTTTTTCTGATTTCTTTCTCAGAAATTTCATTATTGGAGTATAGGAAAGCTATTGATTTTTGTGTATTGATCTTGTATCCTGCTACTTTGCTGAGTTTGTGTATCTCGTCTAGAAGTCTTCTGGTGGAGGTTTTTGGGTCCTCTAAGTACAAGATATTGTCATCAGTAAACAGAGATAATTTGGCTTTTTTTCCAATGTATGTTCTTTTAATTTTCTTCTCTTGAATGATTGTTCTGACTAGAGTTTAGAGAATACACTGAATAAGAGTATTGAGAGTGAATATCCTCATATTTTTCCTGATTTTAGAGGAATTGCTTTTGCTTCCAGTTTTTCTCAATTCAGTATGATATTGTAAAGTCAGAATTATTAATCAGTATGTTTCTCTTGCAAAAACAAAAGGGGAAATAATTTTAAAAGTTAATTTTACTGTCTACATTTATGCCCCTATTCATTTTATCACATTATTTTCTATTTAAAATATTTTTTAAAATCTTTCACATTCTACATTTTTATCTAGGTACTAAGAATAAAAATGTTCTATATTTCTGTTGTCCAATAAAATAGTCATTAGCCACATGTGACTGCGGAACACTTAAACATGGCTACTGAGGAACTAAACGTTTAACTTCAAATTTAAATAGCCACTTGTTGCTAGTGGCTACAGTACTGAAATAGTCACATGAAATACAATAATCATATCTTGATCTGTCTGTCAAACAAAGTCTGATATGTCATAGGTCATGAACACACAATGGAGACTCTTATTTACCTAAAGGAGAAAGTTCTAGATCAGGGAGGAATCAACTGGCTCATTTTAACCACAAAAGCCTCTCAATAAATCTGCCTAATATCTGGGATGATGCCAACATTTCAAAGATCCCTTGAGATATGGGGATGAAAGATTTCCAATATATTTTGGAATGTTCTTATGGAATCCAAACTGATGGATGTTTTATACACCAACAATTGTCAAAAACCACTTTTCATCATTAAAAAAAATTCACCAACCAGTGGACCCAGTGGTCACACTATAATCAAGTAAGATAAATATGATTCTAAACAGACTAATTTTAAAATGCAATGCTCAAGTTTTATTTTCTAAAATCTTATATTTTTTTTTTCATTTTTGACCAGAATTTCTCTTTTTCTCCTTTTCTAATATCCAAGTCCTAACCGTCATTTGAGGTCCTGTGCCAGCCCTTTATTATGAATCCTTCCCAGGTAAACTTGGCCTCTTTTGAATCTACACCATGGCCATGCCTGAACTATTCTATGCTATACAGCCTTTATCCTATGATTCTGATAACACTCTTTATTCTTGTGTTTATTTTCTGTATGACTATGTTGGTTTCACCTGTTCTAACATGGTGTTTTGCACTAAAAGATGCATTGAAATGCTGATCAATTTATAAAGTTGGAAAATTCACAAATGGAGAACTGGCCAGCCAAGGAAAAATTCCTATTCCAGTTATTTTTGCTGCATAACAAATTATCCCCCAAATCAGTGGCATCAAACAATCATTATATTCAAAGATTGGTCAGCAATTTGGAAAGGGCATGTTGGAGCTGGGTTTGTTTCATGAGAACGGGGGTCTCAGATAAGAATATTAAGCCTTGGAATAACTCAGTGGCTGAGGCTGGAAATATGTAAAGATTTGTTCACTCACAGGTCTGGTTTTGGAATGACTCAAATGTTAAGACTGATGACTAGAGCACCTATGTGTGGCTTCTCTGTGTGACTTGGCTTCTTCACAACATGGCAACATCAGAGCAGACAGACAGGAAGGACTCCCAGTATGAGAATTCCAGCTAACCAGGTAAAAGCCTTTTCTGACCTAGCCTCTGAAGTCACATAGTGTCACTCCTGCCAGTCTTTGTGACTAAATGAAGTAATCACAGATGACGCAGATTCATAAGGGAAGAAGAATGAACCCCACAACTCTCTGTGGGAGGAGTGAAAAGATCACATTGTCACAAAGGATGCAAGACAAGTAGCATTGCAGACATTTTTGGAAAGTACAACTACGACTACGATGCTTAAATTCTTTGGGAAATGGAAAAAAAAACCCAAAAGACAAAAAAAAAAACCCCAAAACAAAAACAAAATAGAGAGACAGTTTGAGGGTATGAGAGAGTACAGTGTTTGGGTATGTTCTATCTATGACCAAATGTCCTGGAATTAGATGGAGTTCATGCTCAGAGCAGATTGTTAATAACAATAACAAAAGTAGACATCGTTTGTTGACATATACTAAGGAATACTTACTAAGTGCATTACAAGCATTTCTTAATTCCCCAAAACAACTGTATAATTAAGGGTTTATTATTATTCCATTTTACAGACAAGAAGATTATGTTATAAAATCATGAGGGAATTTAGTCAGGTGAGTGGAAGCAAGAGTTCATGTGAGCCATATCTGTCTGACTGGAGTCCAGATTCTTAACCCTGAAGCTATACTGATTCCATAGGCGACATTGTCATCTCAAAGGTTTCAGAGCCTTTCAATCCAATGGCTCTCTGTGAATACCAAGTCTAACTGGGCAGTATCACCTTTAACACTGAACCCTCCTGAAATATGTTATGTTGCTCCTGGTGTGCTACAAACACAAAGTCATTCTGAAAGCTTTGGAAGATTATTTTTCAGTCTATTCCTCTAACCACAGCTTGGTCATAATTGCTTCTAGAATCTGTTTTCATCAGCTCAGCACCATCATCTCTTGCTTATAACATCAATATCAAAGCAGCAAGCAAAAATGCATCCATAAAATATTTTTATCTTTTAATAACAATTTTTGTCTCTATATTTGATTCATATTTTAGGACTCCTTCCTGTTCTGAAGTGAATGCATTATTGCATGTATTTGGAAGAGGTTTACTGAGTGCCTAGATGATGCTTTTCTCCAATTTATGGGGCAGCACAAAGCTATTTCTTCTGCCAGAATTTTTTTCCCATCTAATTAAACAAAAATTAGCAAAACCTGAGATACCCCAAGGAATAATTAAAGAAAAACTGCCAAGCCTTTGGAAAATAGAATTTCTACATAGATTTCCCTATGGCTATGCTTATCAATTTGCAAAAAGTTGAGAATAAATATCTCAAGTAGTGATTAATGAGGCCTGTACATACATACAAAAGAGCTTATTTAATACACTAATAATGGAGGTATATTGTGGATAAACTCTTGTACATTTCTCTCCTTGGAGGCTCAAAAGGAGCAATGAAGCTAAGCAGGTACTCAAATGAAGTGATTTTGTCCCCCCTGAAAAGGAATCATGTTTCATTCCTACATTGCCAATTCTATTTTGTTTTGCCAGACATCTATTCCTTATATTGCACAAGAACAGAAAGCCACAAATTGCCTTAAGGTCTATCTTTGAAAGATGTTAATATTCATCATTCTTGGGAGGTCTAATAATCTCCCAAGCTGTTTAATTGAACCTGGTTTCTTTTTTTTTTTAAATTAGGAAGGGAATAAAAAACTGCCTTCCCTGAAGCCTCAGCATGGGGAACTAGGAGTTCTGAACATCAATTTAAAAGCTAAGAGACAAGAAAAAACATTCCAGGTAGCATAACAGCTGCTGAGCTCTACAGAACACAATTACTAAAACCACTGTGGATAGCTGTGGAGTGAAACACAGGAGCTTTTAGCTAGTACTGGCTCCTGGGTAGATTTTAAACATTCCATTCTAAGACACTGTGCAGCTCTATCAAAGTAGAAGGTTCACATCTAGAACAATCGCAAAATAACTGGAGTGGAAAAAAAAGGAAAAACAACACTGCTTGCAATAGCCACTGAACCACAGCAACCCATGAAATAGAAGGATGAACTAAGCAGTATTGGTATTCTTATAGAAATTTAATAGGATTATGTATAGAATACTTATTTCAGATTTCCTAGACTGATAGAGTAGAAAGGCTAAAAGGAATCTCAAAACTTCCTGCGTAACTCCTCATTTTACATTTTATATTGTTTAATAAGAAGAAAGATAAAAAGTAGGTAAATGATAATGTGAACAATACAGCTACAAGTCTCCTAATTCCTGGGCTATTGCCCTTCCCATCATGCTTCTTAACCTATATATGTTTATGGTATTGCATTTGCTTAAATGCAATTAAATATAGAAAGTTTAGTGTACTAATGTTAGCTACAAAGCAATGATAAAAGGAAGACCAAACTTCATGCCTCCAACTTTCTAGTCCTATATTTTTCCTACTGATGAAGATGCCTCAGGTAAACATAAAGAGGGAGAGAGAGGAGGGGAGAGAGGGAAAGAGGGAGAGAGAGGAGGGGGGGGAGGGGAGGGAGGGAGAGGTGGAGAGAGAGAGGGGGAGAGAGAGAGAAAGAGAGAGAGAGAGATGCTACCTATACTGGAAATTCAATGATTATGTTTACTGAATAGTACCAAGTACAAATACCTATTATGTCTGGTTCCATATGTGATACTTTGGAAAGCTATTCTTTTTTTAAATCAAACTCCTTTGTAAAAATAGCTCACAATAGAAAACAAAACAAAACAGAGGAAATGGAGGGCTCAGAGCAGCAAGCTTCCATAAGTGGTAAAATTGTAAATCAACCAAACAGCAAACAACTTTCTCAATTTTTTGTACTATTTTAGGAAAATTATAACTGACCAAAGGAAGGAAGAGTTTCTTTCCTTTCTCACCCTTCACCCCTTTCTCTTACCAGAGAAGGAAAAGCTTATTTTAGTTATCCATCTGTGTGATCATCCATTCACAGCTATTTATTGAGCACCTAATCCATGCCCAAACTATGCTAGGTGTAGAAGATACACTGAGGAACAAGACATGCCAAGGGACCCTCAACCTAGTGGAAGATGGAGACAATTAAAATGGCTTTTACAATAGAGAAGAATAGGACTATGATGGGAACAGATGCTTTGGCCACCTTGAACCCCATTGGGGCGGTCAGCAGAAAAGCTCCTGGAGAAAAGTACTCTAAGCTCAAACCTAAAGTAGTCCAGGGTGAAGAGTGGGGGAAAGAATGTTTGAGGAGGCAACAGATGTAGAGGGTGAAACAAGCATTTCCTCTTCCGAGAACTGAAAGAAGCCGATGGAAGACAGTGCAGGAGAAACGGCAGCATAGGTGAGATTGAAGTCGGGAGACCAGGGCCACAGCTCTGAACCCCATCAGCCCTAACAGGGGCTTGATCTCAATCTGAAGAGCAACTGCAGGCCAGTGGAAGGTTTCATTAGGAAGGATACGAACAGAGGTGAGTTTCAGAAAAATTGCTCACACTAGAGAGCCAATTAGGAGGTTGTCACTAGAACCTAGGTGGCCTCCATTCCAGAGATATGGGTTCCTGTGAACCATCTTAAGACATAAACAAGCAAATGTAATCTTGTTTTGAGGGACAGGTGTTCCTAGAATTGCACTCTCTCCTGAATCCCATCAGCTTTCTCTTCCTTTGAAGACAGCTGGCAATGGGGCTGGTCTGACTGACCCATTACCTTCATCTGTAACTGTCTCGCTCCAGTCCTTACCCCAGTCAATGCCATTCTTTTAGTTCTTTTTCCTAGATCCAATGTATTTGTCTTCTCCTTCAGCCCTAAGCTCTCTGCATATTCTATTAACCCAAGTCCCCTTTCCATCACCTCTTATTATTTTGACCTCTGCTTTCTGAAATGGAAGCTTGACATAGATACATTCTTTTCCTTGACAATGGAGGTATTGATCACAAGTTAGTGTAACATATTTAAAAGTGCTCTTTGCAGTTATGTCTATGAGTTGATCTTTTTCCCTTGAGCTCACACATTCCCCCTGAGACCCCTGTGGGGTCTTTGCATCTGCATTCATTGGCCTTGAGCAACATAATCAAAGAGCTCATCTTGGCAGGGACATTATAGAAGAAATTTAAGTGTGAGCAGCAGAATGAAATAGATGAGCTCTATTCTACTGGAGTTTTTTCCTGAAAATGTGCATCACACTTTGAAGATTGTGAAAGTAAGTCTCACATGTTTTTAACCAAACTCACATTCTACCACAAAAGGACATGAAAATATTTTTTAAAAATACGAAAAAAATTTTTAAAAATTTGTCTTGGCAACATAACAATGGAAAAAAACCAAAGTGTTTGGGGTGATTAACTCATGTCCTGGGTACCTATTGTTATTAAAGCTAACATGAGTTCAACTAAATCCCTAAACAGTTTGACTCTTTGATGAAAATACACTATACTGGATTTGAACAAGCCCCATCTGGACTGAGTTTTCAGCATCTCAAAAGTGTTATTATTTAAATCCACATTACTCTGGGAAATTTATACACAGAATATAGCTGCCGTATTGCAATGGGTGGGGATGAAGTTTCCTTAGAAGAAAAGTGGCATTCCTGCTGTCAATCACCCCACTAAGAGGTCAATCATGAGGCCAGAATTGAGGGGTTGGGAGATATATCTCATTCCCTGAGAACAAAGAATATCTTTGTTTTTTAGATTAGGGACTTATCTCAAAACACTGAAGCCTGAATACTAAAATATCAATGCTAGTGACCAGGTAGGAGGCACACTGTCCCTGGCTAGCAAGAGTGAAGGAAGGGCCAGCACAATAAAGAACTCTAAAAGGATCTGGAATAGAGGCAGCAACTTCATGATGTTCCATACAGGCTCTACTTCCTGTACCACAAACAATCCTAAAAATACTCAAAATCCTAAAAATCTTAAAATGGTAAAATATAGTTTCTCACCTCTGTTTTAGGAAGGGAAATTAAAGGAAAAGAGTAAGCCCACGACTGGTATGCACACCTCCAGGGGAACTGTCTGTCCTTTCACAAGGCCAAAGTGGCTTTGATAGCAGCAATTATGCTAGCGAAAACTGCACCCAGTGATGCCTTTACAGAGGCAGTGCAGTCACAAAAGACAGCTGCAGATAGATTCTGGAGCAGCCAGCAACCAGGCAGTGTGGATGTGCCTGCCATGAGGGCCTGCGGTGGGAGCAATGAGAATAAGCTGTGTGTCCTGGAGAATGCCACCTGAGCCAGCCAGCACCTCATGAGTCAGACCACACCATCCACAGGTGGCTTTGACTGTTGCAAAGAGTTTCTGTTCTATTCCTAGTCTAATTTTTATCTTTGTAGTTGGGTACAGTGGTGCATGCCCATAATCCCAGCAGCTAGGGAGGCTGAGGCAGGAGGATTTCAAGTTCAGCAACTCAGCAGCTTAGCAAGACCCTGTTTCAAGGGAAAAAAATAATTTTTTAAAGGGCTGGGGATATAGCTCAGTGTAAAGCACCCCGGGTTCAATTCCTGGAACTGAAAATAAAAACAAAAAATGTAATCATTTACATCTGTGGTAGATCATTTGTTAAAGACAGGAAGGGGAAGAACACAGATGTTGAAATATACATTTACAAGAAACATTAAAAAAAATCCACAAACTGTATGTAGCTAATCAAAATATTTATATAACACATCAAGGAATTTCTAGTTTTATGAAAAACACTGGAAGAAGGGAAAACATAATATAAAATGTTTTTTATTTTCTAATAGGAATTAAAGACCATCATAAAATGTTTTATTTGAGAGGAAAAGATAAGAAATACAACTTAAATCTTTTCTCTTAACTCATATTTTAGGAATAAAAACATGAAAATTGTGGAAATCAGACACATGTTTTTAAGAGAAAAGTGCAAAAACGTTCAAAATGATAAAATAAGCAATTTTGTTGATATTGCCACATATAGTTACATTTATATCTGTATTTTAAGGTTTACTTATTTACCCACTAAATGTGATAGATATCATTTTAAGTTTCTGGTCCCTTAATAATGCTTTTAGTTACATGATTAATTTTTAAAAATTGAAAAGAAAATATCATTTGCTAAATGATGAAAAGTTAAAATGTATTTTATGTGTTATTAAAATTGAATTTAAACTACAAAATAATTACAACAACCACATAATTTATCATCAAAACTAAAACAGTTTTGAGAATAGAAAGGGACTACTAATAACCACTATCAGAATAGTATAGAAAATTCAGGACTATCCTGAGGAAGCTAGGACTTTTGATTATACTACTTAAAATATAAACTATAATCATATATTGACCTATTTAAAATTTTTTTCAAATTAGTTAATTACTGTGCAACATAGACAATGAGTTGTTTTTTAAAAACTTGTTAGTGAAGCTATATATTACTATAGAAGGGAGTTAAGCCACAAAGGGATAACTAAAATGGATTGTGCTATTTTAATCTAATCCCTTCACCTCACAAATGAAGGTCCTGTGTCTAAATAGGCTAAAAGTCATGACCAAGGAATGACATGTGCTGTATTTTGAATCTGGAATGTCCCTCAAAGGTCCATCCATGTCTTAAAGGCTTGATTATATTTCTGTGGCCCCATTAGTGGGGTGGTAGTTCCTTTAGGAGGTAGGGCCTCATGGAAGGAAGTCAGGTCACTGAGGGTGTGCCCTGAAGGGGATATTGGTATGCTAGGCTCTTTGCTTCCCACAGATTTGAAGTAAGAAATTTCCATTGCTACATGCTCCCAATATGATGTACTGGGCTATAGCAAATCCAACCAACAGGGCCAAGTGACCATGAACTGAAACCTCTGAAACTGTGAGCCAAAATAAACTTTTTTCTTGACTAATTTGATTTTCTTAAGTAGTTTGTCATAGTAATGGAAAGCTGACTAATCCAACATCTAAGCTAAAGGAAACTTCTATGCCTCTTAATTATATCTATTTTCTGTATGACAAATGGCAAATCTATGACCTTGATTAAAAGAGTGAACCAAGGAGTTAAAAATATAATTTTAAAAATTACTTCCCCAAACTCTAACAGCTAACATTAAACAATGAGTACTTGAATGAAATCATAAGAATGATTTCTAATTTTCATTATTCTTTTATATAATATAAATTAACAGAAATTCTTTCAATCTCATTATTAGGAAAACTTACCAAGGGTATCAGAGTGGGGAGAGAAAGGTCTGGGCTGGTGAACTGAGAACTTTCTCATCTGGAAGTTAATGGGGAGGAACAGGTTCTAAAATAACAAACTGTCAGCTTACAAGTTCATCCTCATCTAGACATTCTGATGTGGTGCTCCACTTAAGCAGCAATGGCTGAGCAGGAGAGAGTACACTGAAAGAACAATAATATTGTATCCAAATCTAGAAGTTCCAAAATCTGTATAAGAAGGGCCAATCTAAAGCAACAAAGGAAACTGTAGAAACATTTTATTACAATAATGTTGAGACTGATGCAATAGCCTCTTGTGAGTAGACTTTCATTCTCATTCCATCTCTTTGCAAACAGTAACAAACCCTAAGAATTCAGTTAACTTCAGAATACTTATATAATCTTGGAGAGGAGTGCACTGGTGGTCTTAATGAAAAATATAAAATATCCTGCTGAAGGTTAAAAGAAATATATTGATAATTAATTGAAAAAATAGAATAGGATTACTTTTGTATTCCAGGTAGGAGACATCATTTGTACTAGTTTTCTGAAATGTCATTTCCAATATACTTAAATTCAATTATATGAAATACAATGAAGATAAAATGGTGACTAGTAAATGTAGACATTAGATCATTTATATACATAACTGAATGATTACTACATAATTCCCATATAGTAGATGACAAATTAGAAAAATAAAACAGATAAGCATTATTATGTCTGGTTAAAGAAATAAAGGCAAAATGAGAGAAGAATATGGAGAAAATTAAAATATAACAGTAATAACGAGGGCAGCCAATGATGGCATACTAAGAGGAAAAGTCCTTCTATCATTATTTAATGGTAGTTTTGCCTGTATCAATTTATTTTTTCTTCACAGTAAACATTTACATGGCTAATATACTTCTATATAGGAAAGAACACAGGATCTAAAGCAAAAAACTTGGATCCACTACTGGCCTTGAACAAATCACTTTTCATCCTTGTTTTCAGGGAGAAACACTTTATTCACAGGGCTTGTTGACAGAAAGAACTATGATGATCATGTGAGTATGTTCAACATATAGAAGGCCATGATGCATGCTAATTTCCATCTAAGAATCTTTAAAACAATCTTCAGGAATAGTAAAGATTCTTCTTGCAAAGAAAGTGTAGAAAAATAAAGAAATATTAAATGTAGTATGGGAACCTAGAAAGTCTTATAATGAGTTAGCAGTCATTTAAAAGAGCTCATTAGCATTTTATAACCTTTGCAGTTGGCAAAGTGCTGTTCTGAAGGTTCTATTATTATATGGTAGACAAGTTGCAATTAACGAAATAGGGAAGAATGAAAACTCAATCTATCAGAAAATTGCCAGTTAGCAGGACAGGGTTTAAGAATATAATTGTAGTTTGAAAAAATGCATTAATAATTAAAAAGTCAAGATGGCCCATCCCTTAGGAACACACATAACAGAGAGCCTATAATAAAAATTATAGCATTTATTAGCCATGAGAAGGAAAAACTTCACTCCTGAGCATGAAAACTTCTAAAAGAGGTAGAGAAAACTAGGTAGAGAAAACTCTACCTAGTTTTCGCACCTGAAAAGACTCCTGTCCTTCTAGTATTTAGTCTGGTCATTACTCTTAGCACTCCTAGCCTTCTGTTGAATGTTCCAGGGGACCAAAATAAAACCATCCAAGTAATTGTCCCCATACTAAAAATAAAAATAAAAATTTAAAAAGGAATCCAAGTTGGAAATCAGGACTAGATACAAAAGGACAACAAAAGCCAGATTTCCAAGGCACAATTAGGGTCAACATTACCATCATGTTTATTTTGTCAGCAATTACAAAATCTCAAATTTCTCCTAATAAATTGGAGAAGTCTCTGGAGACTGATTTAAATATTTTCAAATAAGTCTCTTAGATACCACTTAGTAGCTATTGCTTTTATTTACCTCTTTTCAACAACCATGGCATCAACTCCTGGAAAAAAGGCAGAACCAATTAGAAGATAGCCAAATCATTTTCATAAATAAATCCAGCAAATCACACCCTCCCCAGTCCTCCAAGTCAGACCTAGGCTGGTTCAGCTCACAATCCAGTTTTCTAACAGATAGAAAAATACTCCTTACTGCCTATTGATCTGCACTGAGGTAAAATATTTATGTTCAATACATCTTAAGACATTCTAGAATTACTAGCAAATTTAATCTGCACATAGCACATTAAAAAGATTATTACACTATCATACATCCCAGGGATGCAAGGATAATTCAACATACAGAAATCAATAAACATGATAACACCACATCAACAGAATGAAGGACAAAATATCATTACCATCTCAACAGAGGCAGAAAAGGCACTTGATAAAATTCAACACCATTTCATAATAAAAAGACTGAACAAATTAGTAATAGAAAGTATGTACCTAAACATAACAAAAGACCAGATGTAAAATAGTCAACAACCAATATAATATTGAATGGGGCAAAGAGAAACTCTTTCTATCATTTGCATGCCTACTTTCACCCCTTTTATTCAACAGAGTATTGGAAGTGCTAGCCAGAAAAACCAGGCAAGTGAAAGAAACAGCATCCAATTGGAAAATAAGTCATCAAATTGTCACTGTTTACAGATGACACAGTCTTATATAGAGTTTGTTTGTTCATTGGACTGACTCCAGCCTAATGTGAGAAGGAGGTGGAGGAGGAGACTGAGCATCCATGTGTGGAGGAGGAGACCATGTTGTAGCCCCCCATCTACCGATTGGCAGCTGTCCCAGCCTACTTCCATCTAGAGACAACAGCCAGGACCAGGAAGATCATCCCCGAGGTTCCTGCAGGCCCAGTTACACCAGAGGTGAGGTATTGGTAACCTGCACAAACACTACAAGATTATAGGGTAGAAACTGTAATACCTCAGATCAACACTGCTAGAGAGGAAGGCACATGAACAACATGAAAAAACAAGTAAAGAAAATGCCCCAATCAAACAAAGATGCTACAATAATAGAATCCATTGACAGCACAGTAGATGAAATGTCAGAGAAGGAGTTCAGAACATACATAATTAAAATGATCTGTGAAGCACAGAATAATGTAAGAGAGCAATTACAGGCAATAATTGATTAATCCAACAAAGAGATAAGAGAGCAAATACAGGGAGCAAAAGACTACTTCAAGAAAGAGATAGAGACTCTAAAAAAAAAAACCAAGTAGAAATCCTTGAAATGAGGGAAACAATAAACCAAATTTAAAAATTCAGTAGATAGCATCACCAACAGACTAGATAACTTGGAAGATAGAACCTCAGACAATGAAGACAGACTATATAATCTTGAAAATAAAGTTGAGCACACAATGAAGATGGTAAGAAGCCATGAACAGAACATCCAAGAGTTATGCGATAACATGAAAAGACTAAATCTAAGAATTATCAGGATAGAAGGCAAAGAGATACAAACCAAAGGATGTACAATCTCTTCAATGAAATCATATCAGAAAATTTCCCAAACATGAAGAATGAATTGGAAAATCAAATGCAAGGGGCTTACAGGACATCAAATGTACAAAACTACAACAGATCCACACCAAGGCATATTATAATGTGCCCAATGTTAATGCCTACCATACACAATAAAGATAGAATTTTAAAAGCTGCAAGAGAGGAGGTACAGATTGCATACAGGGGAAAACCAATTTGGATTTCAGCAGATTTCTCAACCCAGACCCTCAAAGCCAAGAGATCCTGGAACAACATATACCAAGCTCTGAAAGAAAATGTTTGCCAACCAAGAATCTTTTATCCAGAAAAATTAAGCTTCAGATTTGATGATGATATAAAAACCTTGCAGGATAAAAAAAAGTTAAAAGAATTTAAATGAGAAAGCCTAAACTAGAGAACATTCTCAGCAAAATACTTCATGAGGAGGAAATGAAAAACAACAATGAAAATTAGCAAAGGGAGGAACTACATTTAAAAAAGTCCTTGAAACACTAGCCAGAGCAGTTAGAGAGACAAAAGAAATTAAAGGGATAAGAATAGGAAAAGAAGTTAAACTATCATTATTTGCTGACAATATGATTGTTTACTTAGAGGACTGAAAAAATTCCACCAGAAAACTTCTAGAATTAATAAATGAATTCAGCAAAGTAGCAGGATATAAAATACCCACAAATCAAATGCACTTCTATATATCAATGATGACTCCTCTGAAAGAGAAATTAGAAAACTACTCCATTCACAGTAGCCTCAAAAAAAAAAACCACACACACACACAAAATACTTGAGAATGAATCTAACAAGAGAGGTGAAAGACCTCTACAATAAAACTACAGGACACTAAAGAAAGAAATTGATGAAGACCTTAGAAGATGGAAAAATTTCCCATGCTCTTTGATAGACAGAATCAATATCGTCAAAATGGCCATACTACCCAAAGCACTATAGAGATTCAATGCAATTCCAATTAAAATCTCAACATCATTCCTTATAGAAATAGAAAAAGCTATCATGAAATTCATTTGGAAAAATAAGAGACTCAGAATGGCCAAAGTAATCCTTAGCAAGAAGAGTGAAGGAGAAGGCATCACAATACCAGACTTTAAACTATAATACAAAGCTATCATAACAAAAACAGCATGGTATTGGCATCAAAATAGATATGTAGACCAATGGTATAGAATAGAAGACACAAAGACAAACCCACATCAATACAGTTACCTTATACTAGACAAAGGTGCCAAAAACATACACTGGAGAAAATCTTCGACAAATGGTGCTGGGAAACCTGGAAATCCATATCAGCAAAATGAAATAAAACCACTGTCTCTCACCATGCACAAACCTCAACTCAAAGTGATTCAAGGATCTAGGAATTACTCCATAGACCATGTGCCTAATTGAGGAAAAAGTAGGCCCAAATCTCATCATGTCAGATTAGGCCTGGCTTCCTTAACAAGATTCCTAATGTGCAAGAATCAATAAATGGGATAGATTCAAACTAAAAAGCTGCTTCTCAGCAAAAGAAACAATTAGTGAGGTGAAGAGAGAGCCACATGCACATTAGATAGAGCAAAAATTTGGGAGCAAATTTTTGCCACACGCACGTCAGATAGAGAACTGATCTCTAGAATATATAAAGAACTCAAAAACCTTAACATCACAAAAACAACCCAATCAATAAATGGGCTAAGAAGCTGAACAGACACTTCTCAGAAGAAGTAGTATAATCGATCAATAAATACATAAAAAAGTATTCAACATCTCTAGCCATTAGAGAAATGCAAATCAAAACTAAGATTTCATCTTACTCAAGTTAGAATGGCAGTTATCAAGAATACAAGCAACAGTAAGTGTTGGCAAGGATGTGGGGGGAAAGGCACACTTATACATTGCTGATGGGACTGCATATTGGTGAAGCCAATCTGGAAAGCAGTATGGAGATTCCTTAGAAAACCTGGAATGGAACCACCACTTGATCCAGCTATCCTACTCCTTGGTCTATATACAAAAGATTTAAAAACAGCATACTACAGTGACACAGCCACTTCAATTATTAAAGCAGCTCAATTCACAATAGCTAAACCTAGATGCCCTTCAATAGATGAATGGATAAAGAAACTGTGCTATATATACGCAATGGAATATTGTTCAGCACTAAAAGAGAATAAAATTATGGTATTTGGAGGTAAATGGATAGAGTTGGAGAATATCATACTAAGCGAAGTAAGCCAATCCCAAAACACCAAAGGCCAAATGTTCTCTCTAAGTGGATGCTGATCCATAATGGGGGAACGGGCATAGGAAGAATGGAGAAATTTTGGTCAAAGTGGCAGGGAAGGGAAGGGATGGGACATGGGAGCAGGAAAGATGGTGGAATAAGATGGACAATGATGCCCTAGGTACATGTATGATTGCACAGATGCTGTGACTCTATATTGTGTACAACCAGAGAAATGAAAAGTTGTGCTCCATTTGTGTACAATGAATCAAAATGCATTCTGCTGTCATGTATACCTAATTAGAACAAATAAATTTTAAAAAGAGAGAGTTAATCACAAACTATTCAAATAAATAAATTCAATAAAGTTGCAGGATACAAATCAACATACAAAAATTAGAGTTAATAGAGTTGCTATATGCTGTGAATTATCTGAAATAGAAATCAAAAAAGCAATCCTATCTACAATAGCTACAAACACAGAAACAAAACTTTAGGAATAAATTAACAAAAGGATCTCCATAATGAAAACTATAAAACGTCGATGGAAGAAATTTAAGAAGACACAAAAAGCATCCCATGTTCATGGTTTAGAAGATTAAATGTTGTTAAAATCCCCAGCTACAGGAAATCTATAGATTCAATGCATTGTAACAAAATACTAATGATATTCTTTGCAGAACTAGATAAAATAATCCCAAAGTTTGTATGGAACCAAAAAAGACCTCAAATAGCCAAAGTAATCTTGAGCAAATAGAACAAAGCAGGAGGAATTTACATTACTTGTCTTAAAAATTTACTATAAAGCTCTAGTAATCAAAACAGCATGGTATGGACATAAAACAGACACATAGACAAGTGTAACAGAATAGAAAGCCTAGAAGTAAACCTACACATCCACAGCTAAGAACATGTATTGGATAAAAGATAGTATTTTTAATAAATAGTGCTGGAAAAAATGTGTCTAAACATGCAGAAGAAGGAAACTTGACTCCTAGAATGAAACTGGAAATTTAATCTTACCAGTTAAGAAACTAATTCAAAATTGATTAAAAATTTAAATCTAAGACATGAAACTATTCCAAAAAAACACTGAGAACTGCTGCAGGACTTTGGAATGGGCCAAGTTTTTTGAACAAGACCCCAAAAGCACAGGAAACAAAAGCAATAATAGGCAAGTGGTATTACATCAAACTAAAAAATTTCTGCACAGCAAAGGAAACAATCCCATCAGAGTAGAAGACCCTTATAGAATGCGAGAAATGTTGGCAAGAGGTTAATATCTAGAATATATATAGAATCTGAAAATCTCGATAGAGAATGAAAAAAAACAACATAATTTAAAACCACCTAGGCAATATACTTTATGAAATATTTCTCAGAAGAAAATATACAAATGACCAACAGGTATATAAAAAATGTTCAACATCACTAATCATCAAGGAAATGAAAATCAAAACCATAATATGATATCATCCTACTCCATTAAGAATGGCAATTATCAAAAAGATAAGGAAAAGGAACTCTCACACAGTGTTAGTAGGAATGTAAATTACTACGTCCACTATGGGAAACAGTATGGAGTTTCCTCAAAAAATTAAAAATACAACTACACAGTATCCAGCAATCCCAAAACTATATATATATATATACACACACACACACATACATGTATGTAGATATATATACACATATAGAGAGATATATACCTATACATATATATATATGTGTATGTATATATTGAAAATAAAATCAGTATGGCAAAGAGACATTTGTACTCTCATATTTATTGCAGCCCTATTCACAACAGCCAATAAATGGAAACAAGTGAATGTATCCATCAACTGATGAAAAAGTAAAATGTGGCACATATGCAATGGAATACTATTCAGCCGTGAGAAATGAAATCCTGTCTTTCACATCAATATGAATGGAATTGGAGATGATTATGCTAAATGAAATAAGCCAGGCACAGAAAGCCAAGTATCACTTAATTTCATTCATGTGTGGAATGTAGAAAAAAAATTAATCTCATAGAAATTGAAAGTAAAAGGGTGATTACCAAAGGCTGAGGGAGTTGGAGTAGGGAGAGATGGGGAGAGGTTGATAACACATGCTAAGTTATAGTTACCTAAGAGTAAGAAGTTCTGGTGTGCTATTGCACAGTAGGAGCAGGGTCACCGTAGATACAAAGTATGTGCTATAATTTCAAAAAGCTGGAGGAAAGGATTGTGAATGTTTTCATCATAAAGAAATGATAAACATTTGATAAGGCAGATGATTTAAACACCATACAATTTATACATGTACCAAACATCACATGGTACCCCATTAATATGTACAATTTTATGCTTTTATGCAAAAATAATTTTACGTTAAAAAAACTTAAAAAGTAAAACAATAATCAGTAAAATAGACATTCCAGTAAAGCAACTCCTTTTTTTTTCCAAATGTGTAATTTTCATATTGAACACCTGTGGTTTATAAGAAATCGGAAGGTCATTTTGCTTTGTTCTTCTGCTGCCTTTAAACTTTTTAGGGGGAAGAATAGATCTTCCTAAACCCTAGATTAAAAACCTGTATAGGCCACATTTCAGAAACTGGCTTAACAAAATAAAGGGCTGGGTAAATAAATTTAGGTAAAAGAAGATGATATGCTGATTTTGAATACATCATAAATTATCATTCCTTTGTTCCTCCACATAAATAATTCCTCATCATTGTCAGGAAGTTCCATGTCTTACCTAGAGACAGCTGTTAGAGTCCATCTCCCTCTCCTCCTAGACAATATCCTTAGCACTACATTTCTAAACTGAGCTATGCTGACTAGCACAAGGACAAAGATCAAACTTTAGTCAAAAGTAGGGTGGGCCATAGCTGAATTTGTCATACTTTGAGGACTTTTGACATGGAAGATTAGAAATAGTCCTATGAGAATATATACCTTTGTGTTTCCTTCATGATTAAATAACTAGTCATGATTTGACACTAGTGATGTCACAAGAAACAGAAAATATTTGAATGTTAATTCTAGGAGACAAGATTTGTCCAAAGCAAATTTTTTCAACCATTGGAGTGATTATTCTAAAATTTTAGGGTGGCATTGCTGAGGTCCAAAAAGTTCAACCAGACCCTGTTTGGTCCTTCTTATAGGATGTTCTTCCTTATGAGGCTGAAGACAATAGCCAAGGGTCAAATATGTCCTCTTAAAGGAACCAGAGGAAGAGAAGCTCTCTTAATGGAGCTAATTGATGCCATCTTGTCTTTATTGAAACTCTTACCCTTTAAACTGAATGCAATGAAGTACAATTCACTTTTAACCACAAGCTTCAGTTTTTACTTTCTCCTATCTTCAAGTCCAGTCTTTTGTAGACCCAATTCACACGCCAAGTCCCTACTTGTTCTTCTGCATCATTCAATGGATCGTCATTGAACTCCAAAGGGTTGTACATGTACACACTCCAAGAACAAGAATTAATGTGCAGTCGGCATTTGTATGTCATGACCTACTAAAAACACCTGCATGCATAAATATAACTGAAAAATGTTGGATGCACAATAATTACCCTAATATATGAGATATAGGTTGATATTTGCTACTCTATTTTAATAAAATATTCACAAACTGGTTAGTTTGATCTAATAATGGGTTTTATACAGCAGTTTAAATTTGTTTTTCTCTATATCCAATTTGCATTTGTACTCTAGAATCTATCAGTGCAGAAGCAAAGAAATTCATTATAGAATTATCTGCTCCTTTGGCCTATCATTTCTTTCTTTCTTTCTTTCCTTTTTGGTCCAAGTGAGCAATTGTGCCAAGTACATTACAGTACTCTCAATTGATTGAAGTAAAAAAAGGGAACATAATCTTCACTTTTAAGTAAACTAAGAGTGGAAGACTTGTCCTATCAGAAAGACACCATATATCTCCAACTGTATTCGTACATACATAAGCAAACACTAGTAAAGTCCTGAAAGGCTGTACCCCAATTTTATAACAGTGATCATCTCAGGAATGTAAGAGAGAAAAGAGAAAGAAAAAAGTAAGAGAATGAAGAACTACCACTTTTTTTATTATTCATATGCGCATTTTTTTACAGTAGGCTTATTTTATTATTAAAATGTTAATTAATCTTAACATTTTGAAATATGTAGTTTTTAGCATTTGAAAAATATAAATATTTTAATCTCTATTTTTCCACCTTGCACATAAAATCAATATTAATAATTTGATAAACTTCGTTTGGTCTTTTCTACTATGAACACACACATATAGAGTACTATAATTATAATGAATATAGATTTTTGTCCCTTTTTACTTACAATTATAATAAAGGATGGTTATTCATGTTTTTAAAATTTTTTCAGCAACTTAACTTTTCATAATTTATACAGTTTATCAAATGGTATTTTAGAAAATAGAAAAGTAATCATTGATTATTCCAGAAATAAAAAATAACAAAATTAAGAACTTGATGATGGGTTTAACACTAGCTTAGATGCAAGTTGAGAATAAGTAAAGTGATATGCAAATCAACCTACCAAGAAACACAAGGAGAAAAATATAGAAACAAGAGTAAGAGGCAGAGAGAACAGAATGAGAAGGTCTAAGCTGTAGGCGAATTGTATTTCCAGGAAAAAAGTGGACAGATATGGGGCGAAGAAATATTTGAGCAATTACTAAACATGCTAATTAAAAGATAGGCTATTAGACTATATTTAAAAAGTTCAACTGTGTGCTATATATAAAAGACATATCTGCATAAGAGAATTCAGAGAAATAAAAATAAAAGGGTGAAGAAGACTTCAAATATTAACCAAAGAAAACTGTTAGCTAAATATAGGTAAATAGATTTTAAGATATAGGTAAATAGATTTTAAGAGTAGCATGTAATAAAATAATAATAATGATAATAATAATAGCAATAAAAGTTTTAGAGGTTCAATTGCAGGAAAATAGAACAATTCTAATTAGAACAATTGATACACACAATAAAATAGTTCAAAACATATAAGCATAATTGACCAAAGTACAAAGGGGAAAAAGTCTAATTCAAAATTTTAATAGTAAAAGACCAGCAAAAGAACAATCCAACTGAACCTAGACAACTCTGAGAATATAAGAAAAGTTAAAATTGTTGTTGACTTATGTCACTGAGTTTTGGGGTGGTATGCTATGTGGCAATAGATAACTAATACAGAAGTCATGTAGTTTAAAAGTTCCACAGCCCAAGAGTTGGAGTATGCATCTCAGAGCTTGTGTCTGGCCCTTCCAGTTCCTGAGTATTCCCCTAGGATGTGATGGACACATGGAGAACGGAAAATGTACATACCACTTCCTGGAATATTTGCTTTCCAGCACTCACTGTTGTTGATCAACAATTATACATCCATAATATGGCTAAAATGTATAACTTTCCTATGTACACATATGAATACACCACAGTAATTCTTAACATTGTGTACATCCAAAAGACTGGAGTGGTAATTAGCATAAGATATATTCCATACTTATATAATTATATCAAAATAGGTTCTACTGTCATATAAAACTAAAAAGAACCAATAAAATAAAATTTTTTAAAAAGGTGGCTAAAATTAAGGAGTGAAGTAAAGAATATCAAACAAGAATTGTTATTTTGAGTGAGTATATAATTAAACAAATTTAGAAAACATTCTGGTATTACCTACTAAAGGTAAAAATATCTATGCCCTATATCCCAACATGTCCACTCATGGATGTAGACAAGTACATAAGGCATAGAATTTATGTACAAGAATGTTCACAGTAGAGTTATTCATAATTTCCCCAAACTGAGAACTCCCAAATTTTGACTGTTAGAACAAAAAAATAGAGAATATTCATACAATGGAGTAGTATAAACCAGTTAAAATTAACAAATTATGTAACATGCAAAAAAAAACATGAAAAAACTCATAAATATCTCACAAATACAATTTTCAGCACAGAATGTCAGACAAATAATAATGTATAATTCCATTGGGAAAGTAGTTATTTCTAAAGCATACTATTTGTTTATTTTTTAATAACTTTATTTTTATTTATTAATTTGTATGTGGTGCTGAGGATTGAACCCAGTGCCTCACCCATGCTAGGGTGAGCACTCTACTGCTGAGCTACAACCCCAGCCCCTAAAGCATACTATTTAAAAGCATACCTGTGGGCTATAATACTCTAAAGGAAAGCCAAGAGAAGACACTACAAAGTCAGAATTGTGGTAGTCTTTGTCAAGAAAAGTGAAAAGATAATAACTGGACAGGAGATAAAGGAGACCTTTTTGAGAATCTCTCAATATTCTATTTCTTTTTTTTTTATTTTTAAAATTACTTTTTAATTGGTTCATTGTAATTGTACAGAGTAGCAGGATACATTGTAACATATTTATATATACATATAACATAATTTGCTCTATTTTTCCCCCCAACACCTTTCCTTTCCTTCATGTCCCCTCTCATCCCCTTCCTTTATTCCACTGGTATCCTTTCTAATTTCACATGTTCTGATATATGCATACACTGTGAAATTATTATCATAAGCAAGCAATTAGATATCCACCACCTTACA
>CM053403.1:38917786-38977169 GCA_028644305.1 Xerus rutilus | reverse complement strand
TTTGAACATGAAAGGGTGCTGTATTTTGTCGAATGCTTTTTCTGCATCAATTGATAGAATCATGTGGTTCTTGTCTTTAAGTCTATTGATGTGATGGATTACATGTATTGATTTCCGTATGTTGAACCAACCTTGCATCCCTGTCAATATTCTATTTCTTGACCTGGGTGGTGGTTATACAGATAATCACTTAATAATAATTTATTGAGTTGTAACATTTTGTTTATTTTGTATTTTATTTTGGTTTTGTATGTATGCTTATAATTATGCTTATAATTTTCAAAATGTTTAATATAAATAAATAAATAAATAAATGAAAACCTTTTGTGGAAATGTATAACCTTTCCTACTGTGATCTGAAGAGCATGGTGCAACAGCAAACTTAAAGTTCATTAATACTCTGGAGATGGCTCACATTCTTCTTTGAATGTGTATCTGTTTTCCTAAATAAATCTGCCAGTGTAGGAGGGGGAAAAAGTTAATCAATATAAAACTCATTTAAAAACACATGCTGATATAATAGAACATTTAGCTTTCATATAAAATACATAATTCACTTGTAGATATTTATCCAAAGCAAATAAAAACATATGTTCACAGAAGGACTGACACAAGAACACTCAAAACCACTTTATTTATCATAGCCCCAAACTGGAAACAATGCAAATGTGCAATAACATAATTCATAGAGTAGCTATACAACACATTAAAGAACAATTTGTAGTGTATGCAAAGAAACTCCTCCCAGCAATATGAAGGATTGCACTACCAATTCACCCAACCACACGCACAAATCCAGTGATCTGCTGATGACTGGATCTTCAGGGTAGAGAAAGCTGTGATGTGCATTATTGGCCAATTTGCACAAGGTAAATATTCCCCACAGAGCCCTCATCAAGCTACCAACTGGAAGTCAGTGAACGCAGAGTTGGGAAAGATGAAGACCCCTGGCTCTCACACCTGGACTGAGCTGGCTTCTGAACACTGCTGGATGAATCTCACAGTTTACTGAGTAAAAGAAGGCTAGGTAGAAAAGAGGATGCTTTTTAGCAATTTTATTCATATGAAGTTCTACAAAACTAATTTAAAATGAAAAAGTAAAAAAGTGATCACATCTGGGGCATTAGGGTAGTGGATTTCCTGGGAAGAAACAGGAGGGAACATTCTGGAGAGAGGAAATATTCTATACTATGGTAAGAGTGGGTGATGTACAGGAATTTCCATTTGTCAGTACTGCAAAGCTAAGATTTATGCATTTCAAAACATATAAATTTGCCTTAAAAATGAGCCATAGAAAAATAATAAGACCAATCAATTTGAAGAGAGTAGGTGAAAGTATATCTATAAAATACAAGAAAGATAGGAAGTTGATGATCATTGAAACAGGGTGTTGGGTATATGAGGACTTACTATATTAATCTGCTTACTTTGTATAGGTTTAAGACTTTCTGCAAAAAGAATAAATGAATGTTGATTCACAAATTTTTCTAGGTAGTATGATGGCCTTTTCTTTGGTCAAGGGTCCTCTGGTTTTTCTTTGTCTTTAGGTATGAATCACCCCCCATATTTCTGGTTGTTTTGCATTTATGGTAGAAAGACAACTTAAAAAACACATGTAAAGCCATCATTATACATAATTTCAAATTGTTACAATTTTTCCCATACGATTTTTCCCTTTTACATTTGTTTTATCCGTATATAATTGGAGAGTTTTTTTTTAGCCAACTAAATTTATTGTGTCTTTCCCTAACATTAAATTTAGTTGCCATAAAAAATCAATAAACCTCTTTCATTTTAAATTTATGTAATCTTAAAGCCTGTAATTAAAATAGTAGTATACTTGGTTTATAAAGGTTTTGGAACAAACTCAAACTAAACTAAAACTCAGTTAACCCTTGGTAAGCAAATACTCAACAACTCAACTGATATGCAGGGAAACTAGGGTGTACCAGAACACTCCTTAATGGGTTCTCAAGCTTGCTGTATCAGGTGACACTTCCCATTCTATCAAACACATTTACCAATGTCCACAACTGTTAGAGTTCTAGATTGTCTCATAGAAGCCTGTTAATCCCTAATTTGCCTGAATGATACACTACTGATAAATTCACTCTTAACTAAAATGCATATCATGCTGCCTATGGGAAAATATATTTTGAGTACTCACTTACACCTTTCCACTTCCCACTAGCAGCAGTTTTACCAGCATTGAGGACAAGAGAAGAGATATACCAGTAACTTGCAAACTTGGTGCTACTGCTTCAGTTACAACACCAAACTCCTCCAATAACCTGAAGAAGGCCAGACACAAAGATGACATACTATCTGAATTATAATTAATCACAATTAATTCAGATAGTATGAAGTTCAAGAAAAGTAATATCAAATGAAAAAAATATTAAGAGTAGTCATCTTGCGGGGCATGATGTTGCAGGTTTGTAATCCCAGCAGCTCAGGAAGCTGACACAGGAGGATTCAGAGTTCAAAGCCAGCCTCAGCAATTCAGGGAGTCCCTAAGTAACTTGGAGAGGCCCTGTCTCTAAATAAAATATAAAAAAGGACTGGGGATGTGGCTCAGTTTTTAAGCACCCCTATGTTCAACCCCCAGTACCGAAAAAGAGTAGTCACCTTGAGGGATGGTGGGTAGTTTCCCAAAAAGGGACGTAAGTGAATTTTACACATATGCAGAGAATATCCACCCTGAGAAATGGGGACTTTGGACCAACAATCTGATATATTCCTAGGAATGGTTGAAAGGAATAAAGAAAACCAAGCCCAACTCTATTTATCTGTTTATCTAGCCTGAACTCACCTTGGACAAAAGGTGGCTTGTCTGTTGTATTGTTTTACTTCCTGGAGAGGAAGTTAGACTATGAATAAAGAATGATTTTTTTTGTTCTGTAAGAAATTATGGTCAGATATATTCTGGCCAATGGATTGCCTTCAATGGATAACAATGAACCTTCCTCTTAGTCCTTTAAAAGTCAAGAGAACAGGACAGAATAACAACTCTGTGACAGACAGATACACAGAAAACCTCTGAACACCTGTGCAGACTGGCCGGGAGGCCCACAGTTCCATTCATGTGCACCTTTCAGAAAATCTAGGTGATTTGACCCTCTCCATCTCTCTTAAGGTTAAGAAAACTTAATTTCATATACAATAATAGAAATAGAGCACTTAACTTGTACCAGGGATTATCTCATTTGAACTTCCCAGTAGACCTGGGGGTAAGGGAAGAATAATCATTATCCACATTATTAAAAATGGTAAAGAGTTGCTGGGGTAGTTAGAATAAGTCTCCCCAGATGGCCTAGCTAACTAGAGCTGGAACCTGGATTCCAACCCATGTAATCTGACTCCAGGGTGCACAATATTAACCACTGGGAAGTCAATTCATTAATGTCATGTAGAGAACTGGGGGCTAACATTGGAAAAGTACAACTACGACTAAGCACCAAGTCAAAAGATTTGGCCAATAAATTCTGGCCTCAACCTGGCCAGCAGTCTAATATCTCTAAAAGATGATGAGAACAAAAAGGGTCTGATGAGAAAACTAGCAGAGGAATTTTTATGTCACAGGATTCAACATCAAAAGGATCGGAAAGAACTCTGCATTTTTTCCAGCCAAGGGGTAAGAGGTGAGGCCTGAATTTTTTAGCAGCATTATCTTTTATTTTAGAACATTATCATTTTTACCCCAGCTTTCATGAAGAAAACACAAGAAATAAATGTGCAGCATTACAAATTCATGCTGCTTGCATCAGATGTGAATTATCAGAATTTAAATGCCTTATAGTATATATTGGAATCACCTACGTTGTTTTCATTTTTTACAAATTCAGACATGTTTGCCTCCTATCTTTGAGACAAAGGAACTATGATAGGAGCAAACACATGTTTTTACATATGTATTTATAGAGATAAAATAAAAATTCATTTTTTCTAGCTTATCAAAAGGTCAGAAAGAGCATATTAAAATTATTGCCAAATACAATGTTCTAAGACCCTTAGGATAAATAATTACAGAAATAGATATTTCATTGTTTAGAAACACCTCCTTGTTTACCATATTCAGATATTTTTCTCCCATGATCAAATATATCAAAAGTATTTATAAGAAGATAATGGCATAAATAGTCACATGACCATGGGCAAGTCACTAAAATTCTTATCTAAGACAAGGGAGCTGGCGTCAAGTCTGTGACTCTGAATTCTCCTCCAGTCTTATGTAGGTCTCTACTATGGCATAGTTGAGATGAGAAGGACAATGAAGAGATTATCCATGTGTTCATTCAAATTTCTCGTTCCACTTCCCCATTCTGCATAGAGATACTTAGATAATGGTAGAGTTTGAGCTAAGTGAGGCATTTGACATCTCTGACAATTTGCCTGGAGCAGTGCGTCTGAGTTTTGAAAAGTCATTAGACTTTAATGCTGTGTATTCCAAAGCCCCATGAAGCTGGAACTGTTGTGATAAATCTTGTTAAAAAAAAAAAAAAATCTCATTTGAGTAGCAATAGAAAAAAAAAAAAAAAAAAAAAGCCTGAATAACACTTACAGGAAGCTCCAGCTGATTGGCAATAAATGGGCTCTGTCCTCAGCAACAGCTGCAACAACAGCAGGCTGAGCCTTGATAGGTGGACAGGCACAGAACAAGCTGAGTTGGGGCCTGGAATTTCCCGAAATGAAATCTGAGAACTGTTTAGGTTGACCTTTTCTCTCTTAGCACAGTTGACCCTTAAGAAACAAGAGATGACACATCCCAAAGCACACTAAACTTTTACAAGGGCATCTCAAAAAAAAAAAAAAAAAAGAAGGAAAGAAGAGAGAAAGAAAAGTAAATGTTGGAAAATGCATGGGAGTCCTCTTGCAATGCTGGAAGAATAAATTGGTTGGCTTGACTGCTTCTGTTTGGGGAACAAAGAGATTATTTAACAATTATATATGCTGGGGCTGCTATGGAATGCTTAGTTTCCAGAAAACAGATTTATCTGACGATTTATAACCAGGCTTCCTACACTGCAAGACCCACTTTCACAGAGCAGTCAGGGTTACAATGACATAAAACAGAACACCATGAACTGTATTTAGAAAGGCTGATCTGGGGGCGGAGGGGAAGGTAGTAGGAAAAGAGATTAAAATGTTTGGAGAAATAGACATAAGCAAGTGCAGCATAAAGGGGGAAATACATTCTTTTTCAACAGCATGACAGCCTCCTCAATAGTGATTTCTAGAGAATTGAAGAAAGAATTTTCTTAGCAGGGAAATCAGATAAGTGGAGTCACTTCCTGAGTAAATGCATAAAGATAGACCTTAAAACTAGGTTTATCATATAAAAAGTAGGGCCATTTTGAGGCCTAGCCCCTAGGTTGCCCACTTCCATCTAGCCTAACATAATGGACCTAGTAAGCTGGAATATAACTAGAAACATTTCTGCTGGCTGTGACTATATCAAGTCATTTGGCCCTTGCTTTGCTCTGTTGGATCCTTATAATATGTTCCTAAGTAATTGTGTAAAACATACGCCCCACTTTCACAAGCATGAAAGAAATAAGAGCTGCCATGAGGACAATCCAGCGGGAAGTACATGGAAACAGAATTCACCAGAATTATTCAGCTGTCGGAGATCTTGGAAGTGATTTGACCATAAATTTTGGAAACTGGCAAATGCTTACATTTGTAAGTGCTAAATAATGCCTGTAGTTGATAGACTAAGAGAAGACCATCCAGCTTACTATTAGAGGATGGTGTACCAGCCCCCACCACTGCACTAGGGTGACAGGGTGGGATATCATGCAGAGACTGATAGAGATGCTGCAGTGCATGCCATGTACATTGAAATTTTGGACTACACCTTGGGAATGAGGGCAACATATAATAAGATAATCTCCATGAGCTACTTACATGTATTTTCCTGTTTTCAGGTTTTACAGATACCCTGCAAATTCCTCTTCCATTGAACAAAGCAAGTAAGTGTGTTTGACCTATTCTGGAAGTCCAGTTCAAAAATCTTATTGACAATATGAGTAGAAGACCTTAGCTCTTGAAAAACAAAGAGGTGTTTGACCTCTATAAAACTGTCCAGAGAATGGACAAGAAAATTAATATTCTTGTCATCTTTGCTGTCAAACAGACCTCATAATGGAAACTTTCACACATCAACCCCATTTAACCCTTATGAACTTGGAAGGCAGACAGTGCCTAATCCTCATTACCACCCTGTAAAGTGCTTTTTAGGATACAAGAGGTCAAGGAACTGGGATTTAACTCATTTCTTCTACTTTTAAAGTTAATCATTTCTTTTCCATGCCACACTATTTATATCAATTTTGTAAATGCATAAACCAGGACTGTGAAAGGTTAAAAAATTGCCTAAAATTATAGAGGCCCTTTATGACAAAGTTGACATTAAAACCTGGGTCTTTCTGATTTTGAAGTCCCATGTTCATTGTACTGTACAGCAGAATTTTTATATATCCTTTTAAAAGCAAGGATAAAGAGGGAAGACACAAGAAAGTCAGGAGGGGAATTGAGATCTGAGTCTTTATGCTAGACAAGCATGGGCTTGACATGTTAAAGAAAGTGGCAGATTTCAGAACATTCAATGTTCTATATTTCTACAGCCTTGAGTAGTTGAATTGGAGCCATCCCAGGATTAGGCCTAAAGTAAAGATGAAATCACTGCACAATATTTTAATGGATAGGAGCACAACTCTAATGAGATTAGGTTCAGGACTTCAGGCTGCCCAACTTTTCTCTGTTCTAGAGCCAAAATGCAGAATTTCTACTACCCAGCCATCTCAGGAACACGCCCTATTGGTCACAAGTAGGAACCGGAGAGAGAGCATGGGTCAGCACACTTGTTATCATTGCCAGAAAAACAAAGTCTAAACACATGCCCTGTGGCTGGTGGGTCAGAGCTACTAGCTTCAAATTGTATCCAAAGAAGAGCCCTTTATACTGGGCAGAGAAACAAACAATATGTGCTTCATCTGTGGATTCTATCAGATGCAAAGCTGCTAGCCCAGGAAAAGATGTCCTCCACCATGCTTCCCTGGTAAGGATTACATTCCCAGTCTGTGCCCCTCTAGTCCCCTCAGAAGCAAATGTGATCCACCTTGCAATAACAGAAGAATGAGACCACCCAAACACAGTAGCACTAAGTGTGATCAGCTCTTAGTTTTAAAAATATCGAGTTTAGACCAAATTTTGTGAACTTTTGAATTTTTTTTAATGATGAGTTATCTTAGGGAAGTACTCTAAAAAAGAAAAAAGAGCCCAGGTTTTAGATCTAGAAAGACTTCCATTAAATTGGTAAAGTCTATTCTTTCTTTAGCTCTGAGCATCCTCAGACAATGGAGGGCATAGCAAGTCCTTGAAATTTTATATGGGCATAAAAATCACAAGGGACATTATTCAGAAAATAACAATTATACAGTGCACCAAATATTCACACAACTATCTTCCTTTTGGGGAGTGGAGCTAGGAAAGTAACGCATTCCTTTTGCAAATTTCAATTAAAGAACAAAAGCAGCACTGTCTGCAGTTTATTTCCAGGTGATTGTGATTACACTGATATATTCTTTTGCTTTGAAAAAGGACTGTTCTCTGAAAGAGACAAATATCCTTTTTGGTTAGACTTCCTGACAGCAGAGACTAGAAGAGTCCTAGGTTCTTTTTCACATATATTATGAAGCCAGTGTTTTTAACTTGTTTTTGCTTTTTTTTTCTTTTCTTAGTTACTTTGTCTGGTAGTAAGGATTGACACCCTTAAGTCCCAATGGTCTAAACACACGTTCCTTGCTTCCTGCCTTTTCTTCTAAATATATATATTTGCACATACATATTTATAGTCAAGAATTCATCTTTATTTTCTCCAAAGGGCTAGATTGTCTAGTTAAACATTCTAAACACTGATCCAAACTCGAGTTCCTAATCTTCTGACCTGCTTGCCATTGTGGCATGGTTGTTATTTAAAACTTTACCTATCTTTTGTTATTTCCTTTGCTATCCAAGCAATGATATCTAGTAATCCTGGAAATAGTTATCGATTGCATCTATATCCACAAAAATGAGCTTGCATGTGAACAAAGGAAAGAGGACATCAAGAATCCCTGACCCACCAACAGTTTAGCCTAGCAGTGCCTTGAAATGTCCCAAAGAATAGGGAAATGTGTGTGCATACCTTAACCATTGAGCCCAAAGAATTAGTTACCTATTTATTAAAGAAACACACCCTGGTTCACCCAGGTTCACCGCTTGGCACATCTATATATACTAGCTAAATATTTCTCGCTCAGATGCTCTCTGCTGGCGAGAGGTCAGTTTGACAAATTTTTGCATCACAGACACTGTCTGGGCGTTCACTTTAATTACATAGAAGTGCTGGAACTAGTCAGGACCATGGTCTGTTGCCTCAGCGTAAAAAGGGCGACTCCTCCTCCTGGGACATGGAAATTGAAGTTAGCCCCATCACTAATTGAATCAGACCTACCGCTACCACTGAATTATCTGCTTACAATAAAGTCTTGCTCTTCAAGCCATGTAGAGAAAAGGAATCCACTTGTGGCATCTCTGAAAGAGCCTTATTTCACTAGGAAAATATGGTCTTCATGTGCTGTGATAATGTGCTAACTTCTCAAAATGCTCATTGTTAGAGGTAGATAAATATCCTAAGCTAGTCAGATAATATGCAATAGATTTTTATTTTTAAAATCAATTAATCTTTTGCCAAAATTTATACATTATCAACATCTTACAGTTCTTTTAAGTGTATACAAATGAACTTACTTGCTCATGTTTACAGCAAATGCATTTTATTTCTTGGCCTATTCATTTTCTGTAGAGAACCAATAGAAAAGATGAGAGAATTTCAAGTCACAATTTAATTCTGACTTTTGCTTAATTCATCTTTGGAGTTCATAGTTATTCTATAGTTTCAGCTTTTGTAAATAAAGATTTAACTGAAATCCTGTTAATTTCTCTGTACTATAATTTGTCCTTCTTATCTCAATAGCCTCACCTTGAAACTGGACAACTTCCCAAGGATACAATAAGTCAAAGTCAAGTTAAACAACTTTTCAAAGGCTTTTTGGTGCCCTTTTCTAACCAAGGGACTTATATTTACCTTGACTCATGGTTCCAGGACCTTAGAAAAATCCTTGCTGATGCTACTGCTAATACTCAATAACTTCTTTTCAAATCACCTAAATGTTAAACAAATGTCATCCATAATTAACTGAAAATTATCAAATGCCATATTTGTAGCTTTTGAGGTTTATCTATCTTTTCGACTTTAAAAAAATTGGTTGATCACTGTTAGCAAACAGAAAAATAAAAGAGTGTTTTTTCCCTTCTTTTTCTTTATGTCTTTCTCTTTTCTTTTTCCTCTTTTTTTTTTAAATTTTAAATCAACAGTGGACCTGAGTTATCCAGCACATGAATTGTTCTGGATTTCCCAATAAAGAGAATGGACCATTTGAATTGACCTTTATAGCTTCAAGAGCTAGAAAGGGAGGAAATGTATAGGAGCCTCTGGAGTCTATTTTTTCTACTAATTTGTTGAGTAAACTTAACTCATTCAGTTTCTACATCTATAAGATAATAATAATCCATTTTGTGGATATGAAAACTGTACCTGGCCTTTAATAGTACTGATTACAAAGTCATGTTATTTATCCAGAAGTATGTTCACCTCTCCCATCAGGTACTTTCCAACCCATGAAGTAGAACATGCCCAGTGCCTATCTCACAAGGATGTCCTAGCAGCAGCCAAGCAGAAGCACTATCTGTCTCTGTCTGCAAATATCCTCCTGTTCACCCCATCTTATACTTCCTGCCTGACACCCAGCTGCATCTGCCTTACTATTGTACCCACAGCTTCTATTCCTCTACTGGTTCTCTTTCCCCTTTCCTTCTTTCTTTTGCCTCTTTCTGTTTTCCTGGATTTCTGTGCTGATAGGTATTACCAATCAGCATAATAGTTACATTTCTTTTCCTTCCTTCCCCAATACAGAGAACTTATCACTTATCAATCTTAGCACTTTGGTCTCTGGTTCTTAAAAGTTTTCTTCTCTATATCACAAATTACTCTTTCTCTCTGTGTCTCTCTCTATTCGGGCAGCTTGAGGATGAAAATAGAACTGATGACTACTTGTCTGAGGTTCTGCTGCATCTCATGCCAAAAGTCATAATTAAGCTGGCTACTCACTTCTGTCATTTCTTCTTATTATGCAAATTCATCTCTCATGCAATTGCTAAAAATAACAATGACTTTTTGTTTATAAATGATGATTTTGAACACTCATTGGATGTTCAATGTATGCCAAGTATTGTTCTGAGTATTTACTTGTAATATTTCATGTTTACTTTTTGTCACAATCCCAGGAAATAATGATGATGATGGTGATGGTAATGATAATGGTGATGATAATAAAAGAATTTGAGGCTTGGCAAAGTTATCTGACTATTAAGTGGTTAGGACACAATAACTGATCCTTCTTGCTTTAGAGTTTTAGCCCTTAACTCTATATGCTATACTATTTCTTCTAAATTTGCTAGTAGGAAATCCTCTGGGCTGATGAAGCTTCAAATCAGAGACTTTTCAACTGGGATCTCCTGTTCAGCAGAAATAGGAGCCATTTAAGAAAATGTACATAAAATAAGACAAAATCTTGCCTTTCTTCTCCTATTGGTCTATGTCATCCATCCCCAATTAAAGGACAACCACAAAAATCCAGCTGAAAGTTTGTTTGTTTTTAAAAGATCCTACCTATGTATCACTAAGCCCTGGGCACTATTAATTTACTTCAAAGAGTTCCCAAATTCATTATACACAAAACAGACTATGTGTCTGTTCTCTGCATAGGTAAAGGAATGATAGTTCAATGAGATTATTTTTTTTAATTTACTAAATTTAGGGTTGAGAATATAGCTCAGTGACGGAATGCTTGTCTAACATGCACAAAGCCCTGGGTTTGATCCCCAGCAACACACACAAACACAGCATTTACTAAAGTCAGAGTCACTTTGTTACTTTTAATTGTTTTTTATTTTCTCTATCAGTAAATGACTAAAATAAAGCAATTATCATATGAAAACCTGATATCTTACCTTAAAAGTGTTTACGTTTGGAAAATAAGGATCTGGAGAGGATTAGATATGAGGTACCTTTGTTATTTTGAAAGGCAGAGCTGCCCAGCAGCCTGAATGTGTACGGGGCTCTCTGGTCTCACCACAGCAGCTCACCGCTCTGTGGGGACCGCCCAGCTCAGTGGTAAGGAGTGCTGGTGCAGGACCCACAGCTCTGAGGCTCCTTGATTGTGTCACTTTTGACAATTTGCTTAACTTCTCTGTTCTTCAGATCTCTCTTCTAGAAAATGAGGGAAATGATAATGTCTACCTATTGTAAGGATTTTTAAAAGTATTGAATGTGATGCTCTTAGAATAGGCCCTGGACACACACAACCTCTCAGTCAATATTTTTTGTCTGATGTTCTTGCTAGGAACAAATCCAAGCACACCAGGTGGAGTTGCCACAGAAGGCTACATTTATTCTAGCCCCTCTCCCGATCCCGATCCCTGGGTGCTCCTAAGCAGATTTTACCTTTTTTTTTTTTGGTAACACTTGTCACACTCTAACTTGTCATAGAATTTACTTATTGTTCTTATTGCGTATTAACTATAGTTCCCACAGTAGAACCTAAATGCTCAAGAAGGGAGGGAAATATTCATCCGCTTTAGATTCCAAATGAACAGAAGAACAGTGCATGGGACAGTCATCGTCAATCAATATTGACTACAAAATGAATAAATACACAGTCCAATGTCCTTTTCAAAATTTCCTTCACCTTCCACATTTTTCTAGCCTCACTCCCCTTTCAAATACTATTCCCCAGTGAACAAGAACACTTCTTGAATTTCATATACTGTGCCAAAAGGCACACACGTGTTCACATACACATACACACAAATACATTGTCTCATTTGATTCTAGGAAATAAGTACTATTATTATCCCCATTTTACAGAGGCTCAGAGAGGGTAAGACACTTATCCAAGGTAACACTGATAGTTTAAACAGAGAATCAGTCTAGAACCATGAGCTCAAATTCCTGTGATATCCAAGGTCTCTGAATTTGATTCTGAACCTGGCACATTGTCCTTGCCCATGAAAGATGGAACCTAAGTCCAAAGGATAGATCCTGGTCCCAGAGGAGACGCTTTATCTGCATGCACTGAGAACAGAATCCCCACCTAGTCAGTGAAGGAGACTGAGTCCACAATGTTTATCAGCATGCTAAAATAATATTCCATGATAATAATGTACCTATCTTCCAGTTCTTTACATTCATTTTGTCATTGTGAATAACATGTCCCAGTGCATGTTAATCTACCAGCCTAACCCCAGAGTAATGATGAAATGGAATCCTGCTGTGCATAAGGCCCTGAATTTTTAGCAGCATTTACCACTCACTATTAATTAACTTGAATGATCCATGGAAATTTGGCTTTGCAAAGAGTGTGAATATTATCTGTGGCTGCAAGGTTCTATAACATTATGTCTCTGAGCTATTGGGATAATTAATTCCACTAGTAGTGGAGGAGAAGCCCATGGGATTTGCAAATGAGATATGGGATTTAACCATGTCCCAGTTTCTGTGGCAACCGTGCCTTCAATGACAACCAGTCATTGTAGAGTTATGGAAATCCTGTCCCCCTTGTCTAGCCATGGGCACTTCCAGTTCACTCAAAGCAGAAAAATTTAGTACATCCTGAGAATATACTCATTTTACAGGCTTGTGTAGGATTCAAAGACACACGAGGTATCCTAGAGCTCCCAGGCAATGAGACCTCATAAAGCACCAACAGAGAGAAAGTGATGAGATTGAAATTATGTGGCCAGCCCTGAGATAGTTAATGATTAAACTGTCTTATGGAGACACCTATTCAGCTGAGCAAAAGTTTACCAAAAACTATTTTTAGGAAACTACACAGTAATAAACACTCACTTTCATGATCTACATCAGAACAACTTGTTTTCCTGGGAAGCAAGATGATTAAAGAAGGGGAAAATGCAGCACTATGATATACTTTAGTATGTACTTGAACTTGTGCTATATGAATTAGCAGGGCATGGGAGCAGCTTTCCAGTCATCTTGGAGGAGGCAGGTTTTTCTTTCTATGCACATAAGCGTTGCATGTCCCATAGCTGAGATGGGGTTGTAAAGAGATGGATGGATGTGTTCCAGGGACACAGAAATGGTCAAAGATAAAATTAACTGTACTCATGGAACATATATTCTAGTAAAATAAGAGATAGATGGCTGAATAAATTCCAAAAGAGTATGAAAGCTCCTAAGTCCTTGTTAAATGGTTTCACAGAGTGCATTTGCTTTAACCTGGATAGATTCTTAAGAATTAGCATCCTCTTGCTATGAAACTACTGCTGCTATTGACATCAAACTGCCTTTATACAGATGCCAGATGCATGGATGAGGCCCAAGGTTAAATCTAAGGGAAGGTGTTAAAATGAAAGGGGCATGTGTTCCTTCTCTGTGAGTGATAACAGGCATTTCCAAAAAGTACCATGTGTGCTTTGTGCTGAAATGTGATCACAAGCAAAAGAAGACTGGCACTGGTCAGGCCATTCATGACAATACACTTAGATTTTGCTTACTATAAATAAACAGAGGAAATGGAATTATTCAAGAACATAGATTATGACCCCTGCAACTATCATTTCTGAGAGAAATTATGACTACCTAGGAAAACATTCTTGAGGTACTTTTTTTCCATTAAAATGTAAGGTAAAACCAATAAAGCTCTGGGACCAGACCTTTAAATACTAATGCCCACCATTATAGTATGTGTATTTTAATAACAAAACTAAACAAAGAGCACATTTTTTCCCCTAATCCTATATTCCTTATTTGGAATCTTTATGTAAATAAGAATGACTGAATATATAGCACCTTAACATCAGAAACTTTGGTGAGGCCAGAGGGAATGAATCAGAGGGGGAGCTGATGAGGGGATAAAGCTGGGTTTGCTGGTAACACCATGGTGAAATTATCCTGGATCAGCTACTGTCCTCACATTTTCAAGTTCTGAAACTTAATTTTTATCATGGTACACAGAGGTGGTCAGGCTTCCTGAACACATTTAGAACTGATGAAATGCACAAGATTCTGATGTATAAACCAGAATGCCAATTTATGAATCTATCTTGGAAATTATTTCCTGATAGGAGTTTATGCCTTCTGACAGACATGAATAATTAGATCTTCAAGCTATACATCAAAAGGCTTAAATTAAAATCAAGGAATTGAATGATCTCAAGACAAAATTTTCACCATGCCAAGAAAGAAATGACTTGTATTTCTCTAAGGAAATAGTGGAGCACAGAAGCTAAAAGATTAGGATCTGGGTGAGAGTAGACTTGAGTTCATCATCTCATCTGCCACTCTCCAGATTTTTTTGCATAAGACTCCACCGAACACTCTACCATGGGAACAGGCACATTGTAATCCACCTGCATGGGGCAGCAGTCTCCTTTTCCATGGGTCACATTCCAGGCATATCTTCCTCTGTATAGCAGCCCCTCTGGGCTTGGGAGTTCTCTAAACTCCCCAAGTAAATTACCCTGACAAGAGTGTTCTATTTATCCATTATAAGTTACCGGTTTCAACCTCAAAACTTGCAAGTGAAATTTTCCTGATCACGATACTAAACTCATTGATTTTTCAGAAGATGTAGGAAAGCATCTGCATCCAGATAACTTGAGCAGCTGGTTAAAGATGGAAACACCTTATGATGATTGGAATGATTGTCATCTGGGAGAAGGATGGGATGGGGTGGCCTGGGAAGGGGCATAAGCAAACATTCTAGGGTCCTGGGAATGTTCCATCACTCTATCTGGGTGGTAGCTACACAGACGGATACATGGGTAAAAATTCACTGAGCCATGCTCTTAGGGTGAGAGCATTTAATGTATGTGACAACTTCACAATGTGATGTTTAATAAACTTTCATTAAAGGGACAGACCTCACTTCCGACCTTTTTAATCAGAATCTCTAAGAGAAGGGCATTTGAATGTTCATTTTGAATAAGTACTAGAGATGATTCCAATATACACTGACGTTTGAGAACCACTGATTCAAAAAAAAGCACATTTTCAATATCAAAGATCAAGAAAAATAATCGGAAACCAAGCCCATCCCAGGACATGTGAGATAAACAGCACAAATACCAGTATTCATAAGTTCTGAAACCGTGGAGACTTGAGTTAATATAGCAACATCTGCTTCTTCTGTTCCTGATAGGTCTCTATACGCAGTTCCAACATAAAACTTGGAAGGAGCCAGTGGGAGGTGAGGACTGCTGAGAGGTGTGCAGCAGGACCCGCTCCCAACATTCACCTTTGCAGCCAGAGCCTCAGGCAGGACAGCTCCCCTTTCCAAAATCTGATAAGGTGGAAAGGCTGGTCAGGTTACCTCCTGGGGGTTGAATTACAATGCAGTGCATTTGGAAAGAGTACTTGTCAAGAGCATACCTCCTTCAAAATAAGCAGGGGTCTGTTCTGAAAAGAAGAAAAAGAGTCTGCCTAATGGAGCTTTTGGAAAGCTGAGATAAAAGATTTTCTCCTGTGTAACCGCCTACGGTGTGATTCTGAATGAAAAGCTCTGCTGGCTCGCATACAGATGCTCTATGTTTCAGAGAATGACTCGGTAGAGTATTTAGAGACAGCGCAAGATTGCTGCAAGGATCTGTCGGCTAAAGTCGCCTTTTGCTGTGGTGTCACATTAGGCTGCACCATTGTCTTGCACTATTTACTGTGCTGTTAACAAGGGTTGTGTGCAGAGAAAGGCAGGCCTGCCTCAGAGGGCATCTTCTACCTGCATTCTTGCAGAATGGACCTGCAACATCCACATCTCCACACTGTGTAACAAACTACAGATGCATGTTACCACCTCTTTTGCTTTTCTTTTTACAATTCTGGATGTACACAGCACTCTTTATATAGGGCCTCAACTGAACGAATGTTTTCTGGGCTACGAGAAGAAGGAGAAAATTCAGTCTAGGAGCTCCCTATGGAAGCGTGGCTAAGTAACCTTCAGCACAACCTTCCTTACTAATCCTCTCCACCTTATGGAAACACTACTACCTCAGCATCTCCTTTAGCCCCTGCTCCACTCCCATCAACACACCTGTTATTGCAAATCAAAACAACAGAGTGTAGATTTCCCTGGGGATTTGGCAAAATGACTCAGGGTATTTATCTGTTGGCAAAACTGTGCCTTCCTCTGGGACTGTTGTGTGTACACAGATCTTTCTCCTTGGATGAATCATAGCATTTTCCAGCTAGAAAAGACCTTGAGAATAATCCAGAGACCCTTATTACTACACAGAGAAACGGAGGTCCATGCAGGCAAACTTACTCCCTGCCCTTCTGACCACAGAGCCAGTTAGGGGTAAAACTGGAGCCTCAGTCACTGTCCTTGGGTCCAACCAAGATTGCCTTGATACTTTGTCAACGGCCTCTAGTCTTATTTTTTTTAAAGAATTTAATTTTTATAGCAGTTTTTGGTTCAAGGCAATATTGAATAGAAGTACAGAAATTTCTATCATATTCCTGCTCCCCCATGTCACTCACTCAGTGCTTTTAAGTTCTTAGTAACTCTAGGTCAGTTCAGAGATGCTAAAGCCAATTAATAAAATTTTCCCTATTCGTCACGTATCTTTATAGGAAGAGATACCAGACCAGAATCACATTAAGAAGGACTTTAGAAAAGTCTCCATTCTCCTGCAACCCACTTTATGCTTCTCCTTCTGCAACTAATCCTATTTCTTCCCTCTTGACAATAGATCATGTCTCCCATTAGCAATAGTACATTTCCTTCCTAACTTTTGAAATTTCTCCACCTCCAGTTTCCTGGGATCTATCCAACACGGTCTTTTTTCATTACCCAGCAAATTTGTTGATTATTTTGAAGCAGTCCCTGTCTTTCTTTCCCTTAATTTTTATCAGCACTCTTATCATATGAAGCCTGGGTTACTTTGAGTTCTTATTAGTCTGTTGCTGCACTTCACCAGTCTCCTATAAACTGAATGACAAAGATGTCCTCACGGTTCAGCAAGTTGAACGTTTTCATTGTGCCCCATTGTCCCAGCGAGGAATGCACATGTTGGGGATGAGTCATCCATTTCCTGCCAGGAACAATTGGCAGGCCTACTGTGGCTTCCTCTAGCTTGTTACTTCTTGGTTTCAACCATTTCATTTTTAAATCTTGAAACACAGTGTATGATTTTAATCAAATCTGAAATCATAGGCAAATGCCTTGTTTAATCTGATGACAGAGATTACACATAAAATACAGATAAGCAATTCAGGAATTGAGCACTGCCAACTAATAGGTGTCTTAGTCCCACTTATTTTTCAATAAACAACATTACGGACCACGGTGTTTCCAGATCACCTAATTTAAGATGGAGAATTTCAAACATTTTATGATGTTATTCCTTTTAACATTTCAGCTGTGTTAGCTAGTTTCATTTGGATGGATGGAAATGTCAAAACAGCAAGCCCAAGGTCATGAGGCATCAATAGGAACACAAGTGGTACAATCTATGCCAAAACCTCCAAGCCAGAGAGCCAAAATCTAACAACAAACAAACCTTGAGACCCTTTGTGACAGACTCCTATAAGGTCACCACTGTTCTCTGTATTGAAGCAAGTTTCCCCTTCATTGATGTCTATATCCTTTTTCCTAAGGTTTCCCAGATACTGAGCAGAGGAGTCCATCTCACCCAGCCCCTCAGGATGTTCACTACCAATGTCATCTAAAACATACCTTGTCATTTCTACTTTCTATCCCAAACAACATAACAAGAAAATAAAGATGAGCCACAAAAAGAAGAGATTCTTTACCTAGATCTTCCAATATTTAATTATTGGAAAGACAGGCAATACAATACAGTGGAAAGAAAAATGGATCTGGAGAAAGAAACCAAGAAGTCTGGTTCTGCCACTTGTCAGCACTGTGACTTTAAACAAGCCACAGAAATGGATTAATCTCATAGAACTTCAGTTTCCTCATCGCTAATGTATAGAAGAATCATGGGTTAAGTGTGAGGTACAACATTATCTAATACATTTTGTAGATTATATTATGCCATTTGAAAGTAAAATAGTATGAGGCTGATTCCTCCAGTTCTGGGGAACAAAGTGGCACTGAAAGGACTTATTGGGACTTCAGTGATTCCTGAACGTAAGACTGATAATTATTTCCTAATTTTCCCCTAGAATTCTTCATTAGGGCAAAGGTGAATGAATCTGGTGTACCTGGGCTAAATGAAAGAAGTGTATTTAAAAAATTTATTTCTATTCCTCAATGTGTGTTTTGAGATAAACAGTTTAAATTTTCTATCCAATAAAATCAGTGTTTTGGGAAGATGTGATGCATTTGAACACATGGCTCTTTGTGCCATTGGAACTGCAGCCCTTCACATCTATGTCCTGGGTTGTAGATCTCTTCCTTCCCAACATAGAGTGTCTCCATGGGAAGCTCTGAGAAGCTATATTATAATTATCTGATTAGGGGTCTGCCTCCACCTGATAGGCACTTGGGTTTATGTCTTATTTGATTCCTATAGCCTAGCATAGTACTTGGTATACTGTAAGCACCCTATAAATATTGGTTGAACAAATAAATCAACTTCCTCTTTTCAAGGATGGATTTTGCGGGTAACTGATGATCAATGTCCTAATTACTATTGACTTCCACAGATAAAACTGAAAAAGACAAAAATAAGAGCTTTAAAAGTCAAATGGTTAAGTCCAAATTCTGAGTCCAATCTGGCTTTGAACTCTCCTACTAAGGACCCTGTCACCCTCCCCCAAGGCTCATAGCCTCCTCTCAGAATAAATGTTCATTTCATTACAGATAGGACTGTCTTTGCATATGAGCATTACCAATGGTTTATTCTGCCCATTGAATTCTATAGTCTGCAATTATAAATATAAGAAATCTTACTCAGGTCTTTATTCCACATTCCACAATGGCTGTGTCACACATAAATTTCCCTTTGAAACCAGTGAGCATTCTCTGCCAGAAGATATCCTGGAGATGGGAGAGGAAGGGAGGGAGAGGACAGACAGAGAGAAAACCAGAGTCACCATCTGTTGACAATATTCTTGTGCAGAGCCAGTTTTGAAGGTTAATGACATGTCATGCATCCTCCAGCGTCTGGTAACAAAAATAGGCTGCTCTCCCAGAATTTGTTACAGCAGTTGTTGCCCGTGGAAGATGTGACATGTCAGCCAGCTCTCCAGCGGGGTCCAGGAAGCCTGTTTCTGCCAAAAGCTGGATGCAATGTAACAGCAATCCAGGAAAAACAACTTTCACCAAAATTCAAATGTGGAAGTGGTCATTTTTCCCTGAGGCCAGTAAAGGGGCTATAAAGCATTGATCTTCCAAAATGACCTTTCATAATTTTTTTACTTTTTATAAAGAGCCTTTGCATTTCAACAGCAATGCTTCAATGTAAATCTGCTGTCTCAGAAAAATAAAGGTTATAAGCCTGTAATGAAAATAGGCCCAAGAGATCATCACCCATGGTTTCTGTAGATGGTTCAATTATTGGCATTGCAGCTGATCCAAGGCAAAGCTGGGGCTCAGCTTTATTGACAGCCTACTGTTTAATAACTCACTTTGCTGTCATATCCAGAACATATCCAGTTGAAAGGTTGCACCTTCTCAAATGTAATTGCCTGCCTTCTTCACATCTCATCTGGGCTCTTTTTAATTTTCAAGGCCCTGCTGAGGAACCTTTGAAAATCTGAGCCTTTATCCCCTGGTACTCCAGGGGCATTTGAAGAGGGGCAGCTCTGCCTGTTTTTCTGTGAACTTAGGAACAACCTGTCTGGTCCCAGCATGGAGGAGAGTAGTTTGAACAGGGACTTGTGTAAAGAGATAGAGCAGAGAACTTGGAAAGTTTCCAAGCTCCCTTGGATCGTGTCTTTATGGTGTGACATTATTACTTTGTTTGAAGTGAAGTTTCTGGACATTAGCTATGCCTGACTTCAAGTATATGTGTAAAATACAAATAAAAAACTAAATGTTTGTTTGATTACCTGCCAGCTTGGAATATCCAACTCTTTGATTTTCAAGAGCAGACACACAAGTTAAACCATGGAGGTGTGAGGTGAGGAAATGACCACTCTGTGGAGTAAGCAGTTTAGGGTGCATTTTCAGGCTATTCTTATGTGACTTCATATAAATCATTTAACTTCTCTGGACTCTCAAATCCCTAATCCTAAAATTATATTTAATTTAGTAAACATGCTTTCAGCCACTGAAAATGAAAGGAGATTTGTTTAGACCTGCATTCTCAAATAGAACTTTCTGCAATACAAGAGCTATTGAACATTTGTGCTACCCCTAGACATATGGAGAACTTCTGAGCATTTGAAATGTGGGTACTGTAACTGAGGAACTGGATTATACATTTTATTTAATTTTAAACCATTTAAAATATATGCCTAGTAGTGACTGTATTAGACAGCACAGTTTAATTATTCCTAAAGTTTCCTAATAAAAGTTGTTTTGATGATTTTTAAACCTAGCTAATGATTCACAGTAAACCTTTGTTGTTGTTCTGCTACCATGAAATTTGCTTCATAAATTTCTCAGTAGAAATAAATTTAATTGTTATCAGTATAATAATCACTCTGATTTTAAAAAAAAGTGTGTGGGGAATCTCAGCTGGGTACAGTGCCATATGCCTATAATCCCAGTGACTCGGGAGGCTGAGACAAGAGGACTGCAATTTCAAGGTCAGCCTCAGCAACTTTGCAAGGCCCTAAGCAACCTAGCAAGGCAAGATTCTGTCTCAAAGTAAAAAATTAAAAATGAATAGGGTTGTCATTCAGTAATAAAGTGCCCCTGGGTTCAATCCCCAATACCAAAAAAAAAAAACAAAAAACCAGAAACCCAAAGTGGAGGGAGTTCTCCACAAAAGCATGATAAATTATATGTGAAAGAATTTTATAAATCCAAAAGTGCTGTGCAAATACAAAGCATTATGAATGAAATCTCTGTTCGCACTAAATACACACCTATGCCAAGGGCTAGGTGGCTAATTAGACTAAAAACTCTTTTATTTCATAGCCTACACCAATAGAAATAACTTGAGGGGATGCTGTGGTAGGCCATAAAACTCTGAGTATCTTCTTTTATTGATATTTAAATAACCATTTTATCTTTTTTATTTTCTACCACACTTATTCTATTGGGATATTGCTATAACCTACACAATGAAACAATGTTTTTCAGTTATGGCATGGCTTGTAACTATTGCTGCTAGGCCTTGCCTCATACCAGCAGAGCATGTTAAACACTGATTAGAAGAAGTGACTTGTCTTCTACTGACTTGTCATTTACCAGAGGCTCCCACTTTAGCCTAGCCTGCATCTGCCTCTCTCTATCTTCATTCAATGGGTTCCAGCCCCCTGACCTTGCCTTGTTGATCTTCAAACTTATAGCCCTTCCTATTCTGACCACTGTTCCCTTGGAATTTACCACCTTTTCTTTTCATTGGTTCCTGCTAGTCTCTTTTCTCCTAGTACAACATTTACTCAGTTCTATAACCTCAGTGATTATCACCTTTCAATGTGGTTCTTAGATTTTCTCCTGGGCACTGTTCCAATGGGCAGCCTAAATTGGCTCAGCCTGGAAACTGCCTCCACTCTTTCCCTAGCTCCTCAAAGCCTAGGTTCCAAATAGAAATAGTTTTATTGTTGTTTCGTTTTGTTTGGGTATTGGGAATTGAACCAAGGGCTTCTGGCTGACAGCATGCTAGGCAAGCATTCTACCATTGAGCCACATCCGGTGTCACCTATGTTATTTATTTATTTATTTATTTATTTATTTAAATGTAAACACATGGCCTAGACCTCAGAGACCTCAGACCGTAGTTATTTAACAAAGAAAACTCCATCCTTACCAAGTCCTTTTAAAAAAAATTATGAGTATCTCACCAAATTGCCAAGACTGGCCTTGAACTTTCTATCCTCCTGCTGAATAGATGGGATTATACGCAGCTATGGGTATGGCTTTAAATCCATATCCAGCTAGCAATGAGTTTCAATGTATAGGAAAAGTCTCCATTAGTAGTTATTGTGGAAAAAAATAGTCCCTGCTTTCTTTTCTTTTAATGACCCTAGAATATACTATATAAGATATATTGCTTAGAGTTTAGAGAAGGCTATTTCTCTTTTTCCTCTGCAGCTTTAATATTTGCATAACCGGAATAAATGACACATATTTAACAGGTATAATTTAAGTTTTGACACATATATGTACTCACAAACATCAACACAATGAAGAAGTGAATAGAGCTACTACCTCAAAGGTTTCCTTTGACCCTTTTTGATCTCTCATTTCTTCACATAGGTATACCCATCCTTGCCTTGGACCCAGTCAAATAACTGATATGCTTCCTGTCACTATAGATTACTCTGCATTGTTTATTATTTTAAATAAGTGGGCTCATACAGCACTCTTTTATATCTAGTCTCTTTCATTTAGCATAATTATTTTGAGAGTCATCTATATTGCAGAACACTAATAGTTCATTTCTTTTTATTGCTGAGAAGTATACAAATGGATGATACATCATCCACTTATCTGTTGATAGACCTTGGGCTGTTTCCAATTGGGCTATTAAAGATAAAACTTCTATGAGTATTTATGAACAAATCTTTGAGTGGAAATATTGCTTTATTTCTCTTAGAAAAATACCTGAGAGAGAAATGGGCTAGTTTATGTGGTTTCTTTAAAGAACTGAAAATATTTGTTTTTTTTTTTTCATTTTAGCCATTCTAATAGGTGAATGATGCATATTTTCAGCTGTTCAAAGTTATCTCACAGCTCACTGGTATGCTATTTACTTATTTTAAAAATTCATTTATGCCTCTGTTTCATTTTAGCTATGTTCAATTGTAATGTCTTCCAGTTCACTAATCTTTCCCTTAACAAGGTCTAAACTGCTGTTAATCCCATAAAGTTTCTTTCTCATCTGAGATACTGTTGTTTCCACTTCTTTACATTCAATATGGATCTTTTTTTATCTTCTAATTCTCTACATAGCATCTTTCCCCTAGCTTTTTGGACTATGAAATGTAGGTATAATAACTATGTAAATGCTCTTGTCTGCTGTTTCCAAGACTTATATCCATTCTGGTTTGGTGTCAGTTGACAGATTTTATTCCTTATCATGTTTCATATCTTCCTGCTTTTCTGAATGCCTGCTAAATTTTTAATCAATGCCATTTTAATTTTTTTTGATTGAGATATTTGTGCATTCCTACAAATATTTTCAAGTTTTGTTCTGAGACATAGTTCTATTAATTGGAAGTAGTTTGACATTTTTGAATCATGCTTTGGAGATTCTCTAAGCAATACCAGAGCAGCATTCAGTCTTCTCTAAGACTGAGGCAAAACCTTTCTGAGTATCTACCTAATGCCCCATGAGTTAAAAATTTTTCACTCTGGGTGATGGGGAGAAGCCCCATGTGAGTTCCTTGCACTTTTCCTTCTAATATTTCTGGTTAATCTTTTCCATAGTTAAGGGTAGTTTTCTCACATACATGCACTCATTGATATTTATCTTAAAATACAAAGTTCCTGTACTTCTCTCCTCTGGTGCTCTGTCCTCTCTGGGATTCTGCCCTGAAATTCTGCCTTGTCACTCTGAACTCTCAGGTCCATCATCTCAACTCACTGGGTTCACTGACTCCACCTCGGCCCATATCCTACCAAACTCCTTCAGGCATAAGTGAAGCAGTTTGATTTGTTTGTTGCTCATCCTTTGGGTATCACTGTTCTTCACCGCCTGCTCTCAAATGCCTTAATAAACTTTATTTCATATCTTTTTCCTGATCCACCCCCGCCCCCAGTGATTCATTTAGAAGAATAAAATTGGTCTCAGTTTCTCCATCTTGGCCAGAGGAAGTCAATTATTTTTTTGAGTTTATTTCTATGACTCACTCCAATCTAAAGAGGAGGGATACATAAAAATAATTGTGTCCTGGGAGGAGAGGTTTGAGTTAGGTGAGATCCACCCAGACTGCCCAGAAAGGACAAAGCTTCAGTTGGAAAATGGGGGAAACAGTGGTTGTTGGTTTTTAGCTCAGAAATGCTGACTTTCTGGCACAGAGTCACATGGAGAAAGGCAGTGAGAGAAAAGCCTCTTCCTAGGAGACCAACTACCACGTGGGAGACTAGAATGCGGATGTGGGAAGGACTCACACTCAGGATCATTCGAGCTCTTCTTACCTTCTCACAGTGCCTGCTTCCATTGTTCACTGAGCCTTCAAGCCTGTCCTGCCTGTGAACAAGCCCTTCCTCTGGTGGCCAGCTGATCTTATCCCCTCCCCTCCTTTTTATTCCTCTAAGAGAATGCTCCTGTCTCTCGCTGCATTGCCCTTGGTCATTTAGGGAAAGGGACAGGAGTGTTGTACTCTATTAAATCACAGAAAATTTTCTTTAGAGGAGACAGTGGGCAGCCTTGAACCTTTGTTAATTTAGAAGGCTACATTGTAACCGGAGAGGACTTTCTGATAAATAAGTTTTTAAATTGTTTCTCTATCAAGTGGATGTGAATTCTAGTTTTATCCTAAAAACAGGTGCCTCTCGATGGCCCAAATTTAAATAAATGCAAGATTGAAAAACAGATATCCCTTTTATTTCAGACAGAAAATCAAGATTCCAAATAGTTCCTTTTCACTGATCATTTTAGCACTGACTTCAATAGGCGCTGTACTTTGACAACACTTCATACTATCACAATTGCGTAAGAATTATGGCAGAGAGTTAAAAGAAGTACAGTAAAACTCACAAGAAACATTACAAATTTTGGCATGAATGGGAATGTGTTGTAGGTTGGATCACATTCTCAAAACATAGCAACATATATTTAAAGGTCACTGTAACACAGCAACTAACAAACATATAGTTTTGATAAAAGACTACAGTGGAATGATAAAAGAATGTCACCTCACGAAGAATTGTCACCTCTTAAAATGACCACAAATTTATTTCTGAATGACTGTATGAGGTATAAAAACAAATAGCTAATGATTTTAGTCCAAAGAGATACTTGACATCATATAGAATTTCAAAAACATTTTTTATAACTAGTTTTATTCAAACTTATTTATATGTGAAAATATAATGTTTAAAATACACACATACATACATGATAAAGCATCCTCAGAATGTCTGCCTTTTCACATTATTTTTATTTGTATTCAACAATATACTAGTATAGCAGAAAATGGGCAAGCAGACTTTCAGCAATAACGAGACAGACCAACAGTGCTGTAGTCATTACTCTGGAGTCAATGTTTCACAAAGAAACAGAGGTTTCTACTTCACATTAAGGATTATGAACTCCAGGTTTCAAGCATAGATTCTGGAACCAAATTACCTGGATTCAAAACAACTCCACTAAACAGCTATTTCACTGTGGGCATGTTACTCTGCATCAATTTTTTCATCGGTAAGCTAATGATGATGATAAACAGCTCTTACTTTAAAGAACTGTGAAGTATTCAATGACATAATCCATAAATGCTTGGAACTGTGTCAGGCACAATACAAGTGCCATGTGTGCAAGTACGACAAATTACTGTGTAAGTACAGGAACTCAAAAGAAACAGAACAGCAAGAAATTACAAGGAGTGAGAACATACACTTGAGCTGCAGAATTCCCTTAGTTAATAGTTTAGGAGGATTCTGCTTTTCATTTTGTCTTGTCTTGTTTTTACTGGCAAAAGGAAACCTTCTATGCCACCTATAAGATACGGGTAATTCCTCTTCATTTATGGCCAAATACTATTGCTATCCTTAATGTAAAGTTCTAGTGAGTTGTCTGGGAGTTGTCTTCCCCTGAAAAAAGTCATATGCCCTGAAGGAAAATTATTCTTCGTCCAGCTCTTGTCAAGACACCCTGACTAACACAGGACTGCTCTGGCTGCCTGCCTGCCCTCTGGACTGAAATGACTCAGGTGTTCAGCCCTTGCTCAACTAGCAGGCATCTGCTTCAGTTCAGCTCTATAGTTTCTAGCAAAGACTAACCTTGAGAAAAATGAGTAGCGAATACTCGGAATAAATAGTGTTCAGAACTATTCTTATGTCATAAGTGCTTGGCTAAGACTAGATGGAGAAATAAATATAATAAACCTTCCCATAATGTTCCATTAGTAATTTTACAGGTTTGTTTCCACCACATACCAGGATGTGACACGTGGAGCAATGAATGGTAAGTCCCCAGGTTTGATAGGCCATTGTTTCAAATTATCAGCCTCCTCTAGCCTTTGTCTGCCTCTCCATCTAGCCTGGCTTCCCTGATCAAGGCCTGCCACCTCTGTCTCCCTCCCTTGCTCTTCCCTTGTTCCCTATACTAAATCCCATCCTGTAGCAATATAAATATCCATCATGATAAAGTCCACCTTCTTTAATTTTGCCCCAAAGCCTCATGCAATCTACTCTCTCCTTCCATTTCTATTCTCCAAATATATTAAACTGCTTAAAGTTCCCTAAATGCACCTGACCTCTCACCCTACACATCTTCCTACATGCAGTGCCTTCTTCTGGGACATTCTTCCCCTCACCCTCACTCCACTCTTTGCCCTGTCTAATGCTTGCTCATTCCTCAGAACTTAGCTAAGGTATCATCTCCTCCAAGGTCTTACCTAATCCAGTCCCTTCCCATGTACACATCAATCAGACCCTTTTCACACTCTAAGTTCTATTTGTGTATTTATCTCCTTCTTCCAAACAATTAAACCCTTAAAGGACTGTGTTTTATTCTACCTCTACCTCCTAGCAAATAGGTTACACCGTACACCACTCAATGCCTGTTAGTGAGATGCAAGAATTAGATTGTGACCATGTGGTTAACTGTGCCAAGTATGTGTTTCCATGGAAAGAACATATTCTTTGGCACGCAGATCTGGGCTTAAATTACAGCTCTGTCACTTCCTGTCTATGATATGGATGACAAATTACATAAGCTAATTTGAGTTTAGGTTGTACATCTGCTAGTGATGACAGTAATCTTTACCTGCAGAGATGTTGTGAGAATTGAATTAGTATATACCAACACTTCAATAATTGTTGGATTAATAATAAGAATAATCACATTAATATATAATTCATATCTAATTAATAAATAATGAGACTCCTATACAAATAAGATCAAAAATTTATAGTAATTTATAGTCAATGTGTTGGCAAATACCTGAAAGAGACCCTGAGTTCTCGCTCAAGTGTCTGAGAATGGATGGCTGCAACACCTGAAAAAGACTCTCAAGGTACAAGTTCCCTATAATGCTCTAGCAAACAAAATGCACTTGGGGGCCTTTCCAATATCAGGATTAATTCCTCACCATTTGGCCTAGCTTCATGGTCAGTACCTCCTTGGGAGACATTCCTGAAAGTGCTAAAAGTAGTATGGCCAATATAACATGGTACTCCACTTAACAATTAAAATCCATTTGAACATGGTGATAGACACTCTATATACAATTTTTACTTAATCCTTAAAGCCTGCTGAGCAAGCATTCACTATTATCCCTGCAAGACAGTTGTGACTTAGGTTAAGCAACTTTCTGGGATCACACAGTGGTATGGTCTTCAAGATTTCAGAGACTTTTGATGACAGAATCCCTGTGTTATTTATCTTTTATAGCAAGATAACTCGTGTCGACAACTTGTGAATAACTTGAATTTCTCAGACATTTCTCATGTGAAAGTTGCTCTTCATATAACTTGGTTAGTTTTGTGATTCAGTAGCCTGAAAAGGTGGGCCAGAGAGGACTTTTGACTGAAACTTTCCACTGGGGCTGCTATTGCCAGGACCTGGGATCTGCTGTGGATGACAGCTCAAGGAAATAAGGTCATTAGCTGCTGCTGTTCCAAGCCTGTAGTCACAGACCCAGTGGCTCTACATAGCTGGTGTTGTAATTAAGAGCGTAGGCTCTCATTCTCTACTCTCATCATGGCAATGACACTATTTGTTAATTTGGACTTTTTCCCCCATTTTGGAGCTAACTTTGTTCTTTGAGCAAGAGCAGCTGGTGCTTCTGTGCCAACGAACTTCATTTTGACTTTATTCTCTAGTTAGAAAGAATGGCTTCTTCTTGATCCACTAGTTCTGTAATTCATGAGATTTTCCATCAATTTATCTCAACTTTAATTTACTTAATTAAAAATTCAATTATTAAAGCACTCCTTACATAGTGGCATATCGTGAGGCCTCACAATATCATGGCAAGATAGTGAATTTTCCATCAGCCATAGTTTTGCATGCTATTTTTATAATTTACTAGTTAATAATCCACACTAGCATATATAATTACTAAGGGCATGAACTTTGGGTTCAGACAGACTTGGCTTCAAAAATCTCAGTTCCATTAGCTTATTAGATCTGTGATCTAGGACAAGTTGTTCTGAGATTTAGCTTCTCAATTAATAAAATGGAAGGAATCATATCTACCTTATAGAAGTCTTATGGAGAATAAATGTGAGATGTGAATATAATGTACTTAGCATAGTCCCTGATAGATAATAGGTGCTCAATAGATTTACTCTCTGCCATTAGTTCCCAGCATCATAAAAGTAGATTGTAATAATTAAGTAGTTGTAATATTTAAGAAAGTAAATAAAAGTAGTTGTAATTAAAAGTATTAAAAGTTGTTGTAATATTTAAGAATTACAACTACCATAAAAGAGGAAATAAATAGAAAAGACCTAACATATGAAGCACTTATATCAGTCCATGCTTTAGGCATTGCATGTAATGATAGCATTAAATTTAAGTAAATACATACCTTCATTTATTCACTCATTCATTTATTCAATAAATATTTATTTAGCACCTGTTGTGATTAATCACTTGCCTAAACACTGAAGATAAAGCAATGAATAAAATTTCTGCCTTGAGTTCACATTTTAGAGAGTCATATGCTTTCTGCTATACCTTGCTGCACAGATAGAGTCATAGAAATTTTTTAAAAAGAAAAAAAAATAGTATTTCCAACTTAGAAACAAGAGAAGGCTTTCTGGAGAAGGTGAGGTTTGATGTGGTTTTAAAGGTCCAGAGGGTTCACAGTTGTGGGGTGGGAGTGGGGCTGGGGTGGAATGGCATGAGCAATGGCCCCGGGGCAAGAAAGGGTATGAGCTGGGAGGCAGAGGAGAGTTTGATTTGGTCATGGGTGGGGTGAGTGAAAGTGAGTAAAGGAAATCTTCAGGAAATGGTATGTGGGAATCAGAAGGTGGTGCACACTGAAAAACAGGCTGAGGAGTCTTGGCCTTATTTGTAGACCTTTTGAGAGCTATTTAAGTTTATTGAACAAGTGGGTAAGAGGATCAAGAATCTGTTTCAGAAATATTGACTGGACAAGTGTATTAAATGGATTAAAAGAGGGAGAGGCAAGGGGCAGAGAAAGACCTAGGAAGTTGTTGATTTAACATCACTGGTATGTTTGGGTTTCTTCATGGCCCATGACAGACAGACCTCCTCCACAAATTCAGATAAGTCCCTTTTATCAGTTTGCAAAGGTAAAAGTGGGCTTAAAACAAAAGGAAAGAAAACCTGTTTTGTCAGAGAAAGCATTACATGTTATTGTGTAAAAAAAACAAATTCCTTTGGTATGTAAGAGATATTTAGGGTCTTCAGTAAAACAAACTAAACAACACATCAGGGCAGAAAGAACCTGAGAAGACCAGCTTTATAGTATAATTTTCAGATTTAATTGATTCTTAGGCTAGGACTCTAAAATCTTTGCAAGCAAATTCTGACTCCTTAATGGCTTTTTGTAATAAAAGTCCTATTGTAAAACAAGAATAAAGTTAAACATTTACATAAGGACATTTATAAAGTGGCAAATGCTCCAAGCTCACTTTTTGGCCAGTGAAATTTCTAGCAGTTTATGTTCTTCCTGGTTGATGGTGCTGGTGATTTGAGTCTAACTCTCAGTTGATGGAAAACAATCCATTCCAAGACTAACAGGTGTCACGGCATGGCATTCTGTCTTCACAACATTACCTGCCTTTGCTACTATCTTTTGGTTTCTACAATACCAACCTCAAAATGCCCAAGATTAAGTTCTTTCTTGTCCCATCTTCCATCCCCTTACAACCCAACCTGCTGTTCTCCTGTCAGTAAATACTTATTAAGCACCTATTTGCACCCATTTCTGCACAGAACACTGAGACCTGCTAAAGGTACCACTAACCAACCAAACCTTGGCATCACTGTCAAGTTATCCCTCCCTCTCAGCTCTCACATCCTCACAGTAACCTAGACCTGCTGAGTCTGCCCCATCAAAAATCTTTCCTATCCTCCACTCTACTCCAGCCTCACTGAGCCTGCCTTGGTATGCACTCTCATGGGTCCGCTCCTGGACCAGCACAAAGCCTTATAACTCCTCTTTACTACACTTTCCACCCAACCCAGTCTTTCCCCAGACCAGGCTCTCTGCCATGGATAAATCCAGCTGTGCAGAACTTTGAGAATCTTGTTACTCAAGGGGTGGTCTACAGACCCACAACAGCATTATCACCTGGCTGCTAGTTCGAAATGCAGACTCTCACAATGAACCTGCATTTTAACAGAACCCCAGGTGATTCTCATGCACATTTAAGTTCAAGGTACATTATCTGAAAGCACAAATCCAATATTATCACTTCCCAGATGATATCCTATGGCAGAGCCAACAAATTACAGCCTACAGGCTTAACCTGGCTTGCTACCCTGTTTTTTAACTAGCTGTGAAGAATAATGATTGGAGAAAAATATAAAAAGGAGAATAATATTTCACAACATAAAATTATATGAAGTTTAAATATCAATGTCCATAAATATAATTTTGTTGAAACATGGTCAAGCACATTAATCTGTATATTGCCTATGGCTGCTTTTACATACAATGGCAGACTTGAGTAGCTACAACAGAGACCTGTGACTGTCAAGCCCTGAAATATTTACTACCTGGCCCTTTACAGAAAGAAAGTCTGTTGACTCTTGTTCTGGGGTGAAAAACATAATAAAAATGAAGAGTTGCAAGTTATGACACATGAAGGTAAAAAATAAAGACCTGAACAAAATGATTTTTCTCCTTTGCACCCACTGCAGGTACTAATGCTTTTCTATGATCCCACATGTCATATCACTGGTACAGTTTTTGCAGAGTGGGGACAAGTGATGGTTATATTAATTTATTTCATGGTGACTAACTTTTTCCCCTCGGAAGGACAGAAGTATGGGTTTTAAATATGATGGGAGGAGCAGAATTTATCTTGTGGGTTCAGAGATGAAGAGGGAATCATAGAGGATTCAAGAGTCAATAATTTCATGCACACTATTCCCACTTAGGTCCTTATTCCTAAAGCAAAAGTTGAGGGGGGTGGTCATCTTGTAGTTCTGGAGAGCTAACTGGATCACTGCTAGGACTCAATGGTCCCACTGTAGGAAATAACTCTTCCATTATGGTACAAGTAATATTTCAAAATTTTTAAATATAAACAGCCATACCACCTGCAGACCTCTTTCTACCTTCCCTGGTTTTATGGCTCCATAAGACTTTAAAGAGATCAGTTCAGACTTGATTCATTTTCCAAATGCAAATTCTTTTGGAACAACCTGTCAGAGCAGTTTTCAGCGGCTCACTCTGTGCTTAATTGAGAAATTCCTTTTAGAGACACTTTGTACTGTGGAAGCAGGTGTGAGAAAATAGCCCAAATTCCAATTCCATGCCAGAGTGAGAAAGAAGCGGAAGTCCATGGATGGAGGCCCTTAAAGAGAAGTTGTAACAGAGGCAGTGAAAATGCTAAATCCAGAAAGTGGCTGACTTTCATCTTTGATCCCACTTCCCTACCTTCACATTTTCTGGAACAGTTAACAGAATGATTTGGCATCTACCCAATAAAAAATTGTGTCACTTGCTGGCAGTTGAGGCTGTTCAACATATCAAGTACTAGGGTAGATCATGGGCTATCATAGCAAGAAAGAATTCTTTGACAAGCTTCTCCTGAGCTTGGGAATGGAACTGCTTTGTGGGAAAGCAGAGGTGGAGGTAGACAACGGCAAACTATAATCTTAGGGCTACAGGGCCAAGTGGGTCAAGGCCACAGACGAGCACAGGGGAACATAGCTGAGGCCCACAGGATCAGAAAGTCATCCTAGAGGACAGATCTGAGCTGAATTCTGAAGGACACATAGAAATCAGCCAGGTCAAGGGCCAGAGATTTGGAGTAGAAAGGGATTTCAAGGCAAATGAGCAGGCATGGACCATATTAACTGCAGGAGAATAGAAGCTAAAAGGTGGATAATAAGAGAAGAGAGGGGAAAGGTCATGTAAAGAGAGACATATTTCTAGAGTTTGATCTCTGCTAGAGTTTGGATCTGGAATGTCATCCAAAGGCCTATGTGTTAAAGCTTGGTCCTCAGCTTGATCCTATTAGAAAGTGGTGAAAACTCTTAAGAGATGGGACCTTATGGGAGGTTTTCTGGTCATGAGGGATATGCCCTCGAAGGGATAGTGGAACTCAGCTCCTTCCTCTTTATCTCTGTCACTTTCAGGGTCTAAGGTGATATCTTTGCTCTGCCACATGCTGCTCACCATCATGTGCTGCCTTGCCATGGACACAAAAGCAGTCATGGACTAAATCTCCAAAACTGTGAGCCAAAGTAAACCTTTCTAAGTTGGTTATCTCAGGTATTTGTTATCAAGATGGAAAGCTAACACGGGCGCCATACTAAGGACAAAGGGGACATACTGTATTATTGTTGGTGGAGTGGCAGGATCAGAGTTGCTTTTCAGAAAGCAAAGCCTAGCTGCTGTGTGGAGAAAGCACTGAAGGAGGGCAAGACGGGAGGTCAGGAGGATAATTAAGAGAAGGCCACAAGTGCTGTGAACCCTAGGGAAGGTAATGGTGGTGAAGAAGAAAAAGGCCACCATGTACAGCTATGCACAGAGCACTTTCCCAGGGTGAGTGGTTGCTAAAAATCAGGCTGTCATCTCCTGGCCAAGTATTGTGGCCCAGCAGCAGGAGAAGGGGACCCTTTATATTTATCTGCCACATAAGGTACCATTTTGTTATTCTCACAAAATTGCCACATATCTGGACAGCATTGAAGGCCCTGACAAAGAAGCATATTCTAGAGAATTTTAAGGAGGTAAATGGCTGATCAGATATAGTAGTTGGATGGGACACCAGAATTTTTTCCCCCCATCATCCACAAAGGCAGGAAGTACTTTCTCCTTGCAGCCCAGTTCCACTTCGCTTGTTCAACCCCATCCCTTTTTACTCCCATGTATGTCTCAAATGAATTCAAAAACATCCATTAAAAATAAAAAGGAAACACACTTTATTCCTATTTAATAGTTTTCACTTCTTTTATTTTTTTCCTTTCCCTTTTCAATTTATTCCACATATGAAACACCATGGTCTAGTGTGAAGAAAAAAAGCATTATTGTAGAACAAACTATGAATCCCAGCCTGCCAACAGCTGTGGGGCTCATTGCTCTTCTGAACCTCAGTTGATTTGTTGGTAAGTGGAGAGGGTGATGCTATCTTCTAGGGTTGCTATAGAAGGCAGTGTACATATAAACCACCTAACCTAGTGTCTCACACATACAATAGTGGACTCTCAATACCTTTAGCCACTATAGTTATTTACTGATCAAACATTTTGTACATACTTCTTTTTTTCATTCCCATTCTCTCAAGCTTATGATCCTGACTTCCTCTTCTTTTACAATAGCAGTCAATAGATTTTTGCCTAGTTGCAAAACCCTTCTATCTAAAGAACTTCTCAAATATACATGCACAGCTAACAAAACTCCCTGGATGATTCTAAAAACATATCCAACACTGTGGTTTCTCTTACATAAATCTTTGGCCTTTCACTAAAAACATATCCAAAATACAACTGAAAGATGAAAATAGATTTCTAATTATAAGTATTGACAATACATGCGGTAACTAGGGAATATTTACTGAAATTCATCAAAAAATGAGAACAGGTAAAGGAAAAAGAATGTAGATCTTGTTTGACCATGTAGCTTACGTGGATTTTCATAAGTTGTAATTTTACCTTAAATAATTTTGTTCTGAAATCATTAAATGTGTGCTACAAGGCCAGTACCATGTTGAAGAGTTTATGGACACTTTATAGAAAAAACAAAGCCTGACTTCTTCCCTCGGGAAGTAGGACTTCATTTTCTCTTTCCAGTTGGAGAATTTGAAAAGTGGAATTTTATTTCAAGAAGTCTGTATTTACTGAGACATTTAGGTAGGAAGCACGATCTTAGTCAAGAATTTTTAGTTAACCTTCAGCAGCCTATACATAAAAAGATATTACTGGAAACACTTTCAGATTTGTTTATCATCAAATAATGTAGTCTACTTTCATTCTGAGAAAAAAAAAATTCCACAAAAAGAAAAGCTTGCATGACTGGCTGAGTCACACTGTAGATTTTTTCCAGTAAGCTACATTATGCTGGATGCTGTTCAAAAGGGAAAATGTCAAATGCACCAGGGTTCAGTCTGACATGTGGGTGGGTTTACTCAAGCACAGAAATCAAATATAGGCATTGGAGCCAATACTTTGGGAAACAACAGAATGGCTTACAAATTAGAGCTGGAATTTCAGAAGTTCTTTTTCAGCTGAATCCTACAAATATAAGTAAATAATACATAAGCAAGCATTTCAATGGCATCTGTTGTATTTCTTTCTTAGAACTCTATAGTTGAAAAAATGTGGACATTATAAAATTTAACCTTTCTCCTGTGCAATATCTATGACACATATCTCTGGCAAATTTTCACAATTCTGCTTAAAAACTTCTGGTAATAGAAAGCTCTCTACTTTGTAGCACATCCCCCAACCTCCTAATGCCAAGGAAAGAAGCTGCAGTGATAAGTCAAGACAATAACAATGGTACTTATGGTTGGGTGAGATTATGGGGGAGGTTGTTTTTGTTTTGCTTTATTTTGCTCTTCTGTATTTTCTAATTTTTCTATAATAGGTTGCATTTTTGTGAGAGAAATTACTTAAAATCATGAAGAATTCAAATATCAACAGTGAGGTTGTCTCAACTTTTCACTCTAAAATCAAAGAAGAACAAAAATCAATTGTATAAAAATTAGAACAGGTAAAGGAATATTACCCATGTTCAAAAATCCATATTACCAATGTTCAAAATATTATATTTTGATATTACCCATGTTCAAAAACCCATGAACCAGAGAATATGGATTTTATCCACATGAACATGTCAAACAGAGTACTGCTGATGAAATTGTTTCCAACTAAATTGTTCCTAGTTAACAGCATGTTACTTAATAATTCTTATGCTTAGAACCATAAAGATGCCAAATGTTTTAGAAACTGTATAACTCTGTGGATGAATTAAGTGAATATTGCTTCAAACTACAAGATTTATTGAGTCCTAGAGTTATCTAAGTGAGTTTTTTCTTATAATGTATCTCCCTTTCTTTTTTCTTATAAGATGCTAAGAAGGGCATTCAAGGATTTTTGGGTGGGGAGGTGGGGATCATTCTGGGATGAGAAACACAATCTTCTGTAGAATTACTCATACTTCCTCTCATCACTGTTCCTGCTTCCAAAAATCCAGGTCCTTGGCCTTCCCTCCTTGTTCCCAGTAAATTATTAGTCAACTCCCAGAAAATAATATGCTTTAAAACAATTTCTATGTACTGAACATCCACTATGTGTCTAATGCTTCCACAGAGGTTACCCCACTCAACAGCCCACTTGGTAAGTATAATTATCTCCATTTTGGTAATGGAAAAACAGAGGTTCAGAGATTAATTTTCCTTAAGTCACACAGTTATTCATCAACAAGAGTAAGACATGAACTTTTACCTGTGTGGTTTTAATGCAACTGCTGCCTCCAGGTATTTACCAGCTTTGGCTTCCTGACCTTCACCTTGTCTCTCTGGTCTCAGACTCTATCACCCACTCTGATTTCAAACACGTACCCTGACGTCCCCAGTATTTTTCCTATGCATTGTCCATGATCATGCTGGATTCCATGCTTTCTATCTAGAATTTGAGTAACTGCTATATGACTATTATCTTCAAGATCTTCAAGAGTTTATATTTTCTCATGTATATTTTCTTCTAAGACATTGATAAAACTTGTGAAATATCAATAGAGAAATTCTCCAGACTGATATACCTCCATAGAGATGATTTCAGTATGTATTTTAAAAACCCACAATTCACCCTCTTGTCCATGAGCCTATTGTACCAAGTTTTGTCAAATATGTTGCTGAAATCAAAGCCTAGAACATTCACCCTGCTCTATCATTATTGTGATTTTCAATTACTGAACATAAAACCCAACTTATAGTACACTGAAGAGTATCTGAAGAGCCCATGTGTTTGAAGAGCTCAAAAATAGAACTGGATTGTTAAGATGCTCAAGTAATATCAACAAGACCTGGGCTCCCCATTTCTTGGTCCAGTGCTTCTCCATCTCAACTTCAATCTCAGGCCCCTTCAATCAAGGCAGTTTGGTCTAATAGAAAAGCATGTGCATTTGTGGTAAATGGATCTGGATTTAATCTAGTGCTTGCCCTTTAGCAAGGTATCCAATCTTGGCTTCCTTAATTACAAAATAAAGATTCTACATTAGAGTTGATATGAAGTCCTAAAATTTAAATGAAATAATGTAAATTAAGGGTCTAACATAGTGCCACAAACAATACAGGTGCACACTATGTTAGCAAAGTCATAAATACTGATGTAAACCAGAGTACCATGGTTTCAAAAGGCTTGTACCTGATTGGGGTGATGGGGTTGGAAAGACTTCATGTAGGAAGAGGTACATGAAGTAGATCTTTAAAGGATGGAATGATGGCAAATAGCTAGAAGAGAGAAGACCTTGGGGCATCTTCAGGGTATGACTGGGGTGGAGCTGGTCAGCAGTATAAGTGAATGGAGATACACTTGGCAAGGCAGATTGAAGTTCATTTTGGGGTTTTGTAGTCAGTTTATTGAATGAGATCCACAGAAGATTGTTGAGCAGGAGAGTGACATGACAAGGATTTTGTGTTACAAAGACTGACTTTGGTATACAAGACAAATAGAAGAGCCAAGGGGCAGGAGGCAGGGGCAAATTTGGTAATTTATTCACAAAAGACAAGCAAGTAAAAATGAAGGTTTAATCTCAAGTAGTGCCATGGTAACAGAGTGAAAAATATGTATTAAATAAGATTCCAGAGGTAATATCTATGAGATTTTCCAGTTAATTAGATGTTAGGAAGGAATCAAAATGTACTCATTTTCAACTCCAGATGGCTTGAAGAATAAAGATGCTATTTATAGAAAGGAAAAACAGAAAAAAATATCTTGAGGATGCCTGGGGAGAAGAGGAGAATAATGGATTTTTTGTGATGTAGTGAATTTGAGGTGCCTATCAAATATTCAGATGGTCATGTGTCATGGGCAGTTGAAACTATTAGATTGGGGCAAAAAAGAAATGTCTGGATGGGAGACAGTTTTACTCTCTATCTTTTTGTCATTCATTTTCTTTTTCCCTGCCCTTTAAATTTTCACTTTATACACAACCAAATTTTTTTAGGACTCCACCATGTTCAGGTCCCATTAAGAGAAAGACAATTTTTACTGGCTTGTGCCAGTATTCTGATCTTATAAAGTCTCCCTGACTCTCACCTGTACTCCCATCAATAGAGTTGGCCCAGAAATTCCAGTCTGCACTGAGTGTAGCTGCTACTCTGTAGGTCCTGCAGCCACCTGCTGGCCCTACCAGTAGCACTTAGTAGCCCTCATGTACCACAGTTTTGATCTCCAAAGAAGTGGGGAAAATAAGTTGTTCTCCTTTGCATTTCTCTATTTGAATGGACCTCCAAAGAAGACTACCTGTGCCCAAGTGTTTTAGAGAAAATGCTCATTCAGTTTTATTACAGCTCCTGTATGAGATCCACACTCGGGTTGAGCAAGGAATGGCCAACAAATTCTGAGGATTGAGCAGTGTCCTGAGAAGAATTTTCAACTTAGAGCCATCTCTGGTTGGTTCTGACTATTTGAAAGATACATTTTAATTATAATCAAATCATTTTGAAGGAATATAATTTGTTGATATTAAATTATAATGCAATAATCCAATTGATGTTTGAGTCATAATAGTTACATGAGATTTATTAAAATTTCACCATTTCATCTATTTCATTTTCATTTTTATATCTTCAATCTGAAAAATAATTAAGAAAATAATCTTTCTTTAGCCTTGAGAGCTTTCATTTGCCTTTCCACGTATGTCGCCATTCACCTGCATTACTGATCATTTCTACCTGAGCCGCACCCTGAAGATGCCCTGAGATCTTCTCTCTTTCAGCTACTTGCCATGATTTCACCCTTTAGTGATCCACTTAAAACACTTATTCCTTCACGAACTCTTTTCCAATCCCATCACTCTAATTAGGTAGGAGCCTTCTGAAAGCCTAGAGCACACAGACTTATTAAATGTTTTCTCAGTGAATACAAGAACAAGTGAGCTATGATAAAATGATTCAAGAAAAGCCACAAGAAATAGAGGATAGGTTATTTCTTTTCTTTCTTAAACACCATCATCCATAGCTCAGATAGGGTGGGAAATTTACACTTCACAGTTCTAAAGTAGACTTTAGAGATGCAACAAAGGCAGAAATCCTATAAAATCAGAGGAGATAGTCCAATTTGATGCAATGAGAATACAAAGGAATCAAGTATCAAAAAAAAAAAAGAAAGAAAAGGAAGGAAGGAAGGAAGGGATAGAGAGTGGTGAAAGAAACACGTGCTCTCAGTTAACTTGATTGTCAAGGTAAAGCTTAAAAGGAGAAAAAAGTTTTAATCCTAAAAACTTTTGCCAATTGCCTTCTGCTTTGAGGACTAAGTTATAGATTAATTTAGATAACCCAATAAATCAGTAAATTATTATTCTGATGTGTGCATAGCACTTTGTTTTGAAATAAAATTTCCTTTCTTATACATTATTTCATTTCATCTAGTTAAAAAGAGCACAAGATAGAAGACAGAGGAGGGAATAAAGGTTAGACATGATCAAAGCCTCCTCATGATAATGGGTATGGAACTAGAGAAATGCTATGGGTTCCAATCAATTTGTACCTAAATTAAATATGTGTGCTTTAAACATTGTGACTACTTTGGGCTGGGGCTATGCCTCAGTGGTAGAGTGATTGCCTAGCACATGTGAGGTACTGGGTTCGATTCTCAGCACCACATATAAATTAAAAATATAAAGGTCCATTGACAACTAAAAATATTTTTTAAAAAACCATTGTGACTACTTTGTGGTTTGCAGAAGCTGAATTTAGCAAATGGGTAATCAAGGAAATCAGCTCCACATAAGGTTTATTTGAATCAACCTGCCAAAATGATTTACACAAATTCTTCCATGAGGGTGGATGAGGTAAGGACATGAACTCATTGACTTGGGAGAGAGGGAGCCCCTGCCTTTTGTTTTCAGAAAGGAGGTCATCTTCATGCACAGTCTGTTGGCACCATTTAATTTCTCGTTTGTTTCCCCTGGCTCAGAATCATGAGTGGAAATCTAAATGCTATAATGCTGCACCTGAGAGGGTTTATATCTCTCCGTGGGGGAGAGCCAATGTCAAAACTATAAACCACCTGATACCTGAAATAGGCTGATAGCTTCCAAGAGTCATAACCCAAACAGAGCCCTCTGTTTACATTTCCTTATGTGGGTGAAATACCAAAGCAAGCCAGAAGATTTTGATGGGCTTAGGGTTTTTCCATTCTCTCCCCCAGCCACATACACACTACATCCTGCTTCACCTGATTCCCAGTCTCTCACTCTTTCCTTGCCAACATAGCCATTCTGTGGCAGCCCATTGCATTTGCTTTGTGGGAATTGTAATCTAAGGAAAAGTAAATAGAAGTTATAGAGATGCATACACATATTTTCCATTCTTTCATTCAATAAGCAATTGGTAAGTATTGACTATGTCCAGACATACTATGATCAGTACATTGCATTTGGCCATTTGTTTTGTGGCTTAGCCATAGTCTAATAATTCAAACACTGTGGAATCAAGACAAATTATCAGAACAAAACTGAGTAGAAGATACCACTTTTTTTTTCACTTATAGATAAGGATATTAAAACTCAGAAATATCTTACAGATTATCCAAGTCAAGTGGCTTATAAGTTATAGAAGTAGGCTTTGAACCAGGTGCGTTTGATTCCAAAGTCCATACTCTCACCACTACACCAGTGTGATGCTTCATTATATTTTTCATGCATCTATTGATATGAACCATCATGGTTCCACTGCTTTAAAAAAATGCTGTCCAAGGAACATCTAAAACAAATCAATCATTCATTCCAGAAAAAGCATAAGAAAAAGGCAAGCAAATCACAAAATCTCCAGTTATGTAAGCAACAACCTATATCAATAGAACTTGCAACTCATCTCTCGTCCTCTAAGAAGCAACAACTAGGTCACCACCCTGAGCTACTATTTGTTTGCACTTTAGTATTTGTATCCCAAACCCACTGCTGAATTGCAAGTCCTACTAAAATGAAAACATAATTATCTGTTGCTCCAAACAATAAGACATTTATTTACACATACTTTTGAAAACTCGCTTTGAGTTATACACCAGACCTACTAAACAGAACTATATGTTTTCTCTGGTACATTTTTCACAGCTGTGTCTCTGTCCACCCCTCCAATATTATTATCAGTATAATCTGGCTCTGTGTACACAACAGGAGTCAAGGGCTGGGTGATTTTCCAGGCCAGTTTGTAATTTAGTGACATTGAATTCACCCAAGTTAGAAATGTTCAAATGAACCATGGGAAGATATAAACTTGAATTTTTTTTTCTTTGTGTGTCTGTGTGTATTACAAGAGATTGAACCTTGAACCCAGGGGCACTTTATCCCTGAGCTACATCCCAAGTGCTTTTTAACTTTTGAGACAGGGCCTCATCAAGTTGCTGATGTTGGCCTTGAACGTGCCATCCTCCTGCCTCAGTCTCTGAGGGATTACAGGTGTGCAAAATTTACCTTAACAACTATAATTTTTACTTGAACAAAAACTAAAAGATGCCAGCACTTTGGACTTAAGAAATAAAATTAGTCTACATTGAGAAAAGTACCAGCAATCTACCATTTTACAACAGAACAATCCCACTCCGAAGAAAAACCAAGGGAGGAACACTGAAATATTTTAGGAAGCTAAAAGAAAGCACTGGAAATCAGGAAAAAAGTGATCTGGGTGAAAAGTCTAAAAAAGAGCTGTGTGGAGTTTAACACTAAAAGTAAAGGAAAAATCTAATAATTCTTGCCTATTATTGGAAAGAAATTTTTAAACAGAAAGAGGGAATTCTGCATTTCTTGTCCAGTGATTAAGAGCAAATAGGTACGAATTGAAATTTGTTAAAATTAAGTTCAGCATCAAGTGACAGAAATTTGCAATATAGAGGCACATTCCTCACAGAGTCTGGAGAAAGACAAGCCATAGCTAGTAAGAAAAGGTACATTCGTAGCATGTGGCCACTATCTTATTGTCTGAAATGGCTGCTTAAGCTCCAGACATCATGTCTGCAATCTATCCCCCAGGGGGGGAAAAAAAGGAAAGAGTAAAGAAGAAGGCATATCCCTTCCTTTTAAGCATAGATCTTAGAAATTACACAATTCTTCTGCAAACATTCCACTGGCCAGTTACATACTCACAGCTAGCACAAAGGAAGGCTGTGAAATGTAGTTCTAATTCCAAATAACCAAATGCCCAGCTAGAAACTGTGGGCTCCATTACCAAGAAGAGGATAAAACAGACATAAAGGGGCAACTAGTAAGGCTCGCCCCAGGAACCCATAAAAAGTTGCCTTAGAAATAAGGAAGGTCCTCCATACAACCTTACCTAATAAGGTCTATTTAAGTCTGGATTAATTTATATGCAGACATAATATCTCTGAGTTATTTCTAAGAAAAAATAATGTTAAAATCTCTTTTACCTAGTGCTTTGGAGAAGGCAGAAGTCACATGCCATGACCTGCATGGCCGAATCTTAGAAACCTACCAGTGGTCATGGGGGAATAAGAAAGACAAACAGTTACAGAGAGATAGCTGGGACCAGGTGGAGCATCATAATCTGATGGAAGAACAATGACCCAGAGCTAGCTCAGCACATTTATTATATAGGTTTTATCATCAAAAGGGTTTCTGTGAAAAACTTTCTTCAAAGCAGGCAATCTTGAAGGTTGAAGCACTGGAAAGAAATTATAATTATCTAGTTGTACCCATAATTCTCTATCCCTGGTAGAAAACTCAGGGTCTGGTGTCTGAACTCAGTAAAGACTAATAGTCCTGTGCCTTGCATAGAACCTCCTCAGGAAGGGCATCACCATAACAACTGGGCAATCTTGGCCTGTACCTTTGCACAGGGAGTTCCCAGCGCAAGTGCAGCTGCAGCCACAAGGCAATCAAAGACCATGATCCAAGTCACTGCTCTCCACAGTCATGGGTTTGAGGATCTTGAAAGTCTTCAACTAGCCACTAACACTCTAATATAATTGCTTTCTCTTGATTATGCCCCCAACATTTCTCTGCTTAAAGTCATCTGTTGTCTCCTTGTAGCTTACAGGAAAAAGATCAAGCTCCTTGGAATAGAATTCCAGGCCCTTCCTTCATGATTCAGTCTCACGGAAATTTTATTCCAGTAACATCAAACTACAACTCTGTTCCCAAAGATATAATATTGTAAGCTTCTGTTCACCATTTGTTCAGTTAATACGTGTGGATTCTCTGGCACATCGCCCACAGCTAGTGGGGGGCAATTGGTTTAGAGCAAAACAGAGTGTCTAGAATTTATATAATATTAGCAGTAAATATTTATCAAGTGCTTGGTATAAGTTAAGTCCTTTAATATATTATTATTGCTTATGATAATCCTATGAAATAGAATCTATCTACAACTCCCATTTTATAGACAAGCAATCTTATCTATTAATAGAAAATACAGCAAAGAAAAGGTAAATAAGTTGATGAACATCATAGAGACAGTAAATTAAATAACTGAATTTGTCCAGAGCCCAAAAGTATAACCCCAAACTATAGTTTCACTGTTAGTTTCCTCTGCCTAAAGTGTTCATCCATGTCTTCTCCCCCACCCCCACACTGCTGTCCTGGCAGACTTCTATTCATCTTATAAAACAAAGTTCAGCTATTCTTTCCTCCAAGAAGCCCTTCTCACCTCTCTTGGACATTAAATCAATCCTCCTCTGTCCAATAATACCAGGCCTTGCTTCTCACCTTTCATCTGCACAGCTCTGACTTATCCTGCTATACAAAGAAAGCAGCACAAATAAGTATGGGAAAGATTACACAATATATAGTTAAATTATTAGGAAAGAAAATCAGTCTATATGTCAAATTAGACCACAAATCAAAATAAATATAGGTGGATTAAAGTAATAAAGCTTTTTAAAAAACCATCAAAGCATTAAAGAGTTTAAATAAAAGCAAATATTTATGAACACCCTGGAGGGGAAGGACCATCTAAGTTTCAAAGGCAAGAACAAAATTATAAAAGGAAAAGATCAATGAGAATTACTGAGAATTACTATGTAATCTTGTTTATAATATCTGTCTGTTAAAATATAACAAAATTATAAGAAATTTTTAAAAGCTAGGTAAACACATTTGCCTCAAATATGATAGGAAAAACTGTCATGTTTGAAATTGCTGAAATAAGTAGATATGATAGTATTGTGATCCACTGCAGCGTCACATGTCAATATAGATTCCTATAAACAAAATGTGAGCAAAATAAGACACTCACCAGAGTTCAGAGTATGATCCCACTTATAAAAATTTTAGAAACAGGTACAACTGTTTATGAAAGACTACATATGCAATAAAAATATTAAGAAAGTAAAAAAATTATTATCAAAATTAGGATTGTGTTTGGTGGAGAGGAAGAAGGTGAAAACGGTGGAGAAGAAGGTGACTGTCAAGGAGGGGGCACCTGGGCCTTGGGACAGAAGACAGGAAGTAAGTGGGGAGAAGGGACAATTTCTACAAGCTGTTTCTTAACCTGAGCTCCCTTTTTTTATTAGTTCATTTTGTTATACATAACATTAGGGTTTGTTTTGACAGACTTAAACAAACATGGAATATATTTTGCTCTAACTCTAATATACATTTGCTCTAATACAATTCTAATTCTGTACTTTCCCTTTCTTTCCCCTTCTCCCTCCCTCTGTTCTTTTCCCTCTACTCTACTGATCTTTTTCCTCTCTATAGTTTTTTTTTTAACTTGAGTCTTCAAGCCATGATTGCACCGAAATTTACCACATACATATTCATCAAACTGTACATATGTTTGATACGCTCTTCAGTATATCCAATAAGTCATCCTTTATTCTGCATTTTGCTTTCCAGTTTCAGTCAGCTATGGTCTGAAAATACTAAATTAAAAATTCCAGAAAGAAACAATTCATAAGTTTTCAATTGTGTGCTATTTTGAGAAGTGTGATGAAATCTCATGCCATCCCACTCCATCCCACCTGGGATGTGAATCATCCCTTTATCCAATGTATCCATACTGTATATGCTACCAACCCTTTAGTTACTTAGTAGCCACCTTGGTTTTTAGATCAACTGTCATAGTATTACAGTGTTTGTGTTCAAGTTACCCTTATTGATTTATTATTTACTATTACACTTAATGGACCTAAAGCATAAGAATACTGATGCTGACAATTTGAATACGACAAACGGAAACTGTAAGATATTTCTTTTAAGTAAAAATATGAATATTCTCAACAAGTAAACAAGAAGTCATATGCCGAGATTGCTAAGATACAGCATTCTATAAGGATGAAACTTCTATCTGTGAAATTGTGAAGAAGGAAAAAAAATCAGCTAATTTTGGTGTCACACCTCAAACTGAAAAAAAACTTATGGCCCTGGTGTAAGATAAGTACTTAGTTAAGATGAAAAGGCATGACATTTGTGTAAGTAAGTGTAGGGGAAAAAGTAATACATATAGGATTTGATGTTATCCACAGTTTCAGGTGTTCATGGGGGGGATGTCTTACAATGCTTTCTACTCTCCAAAAGGGGAGACTACAGTAGCAGTTTGAGACATCTGTGTGAAAGTATGCAAATCTTAGAGGAGAAGGGACTAAAAGGAAATATGCCAAAAGGTTAACTATGGTTTTCTTTAGATAGGGGGAGCTATGATAAGCTTTCTTTTTATTTCTTTTTTCCTTTTTTAATATCCACGGATCTCTAAATTCTTTATAATGAGAATATACCACATGTATCTCTTTCTTTTTATCGATCTCTGTCTGACCTTCCTTCCATCAAGTTTCTTCAAGGTACTCATATTGACCTACACATTAGCCAGAATTCTAATTTTCAACATTCAGTCTGAATCAACCTTTTAACATGCATATTATATTATACTTGTCTTGAATTACACATTCTTTCCAGCTCTGATCTGTGGTTTTACTTCCCATCTCTCTGTTTACTTTCACTTTCTTGGCTTGCAGTTGAAATGCTCTGACCATCAATTTTCTTGTGCCCCTATTATGGTCTTGCATCGGCCCTCCTGCAGTGCCCCAGGGACAGTCCCATGTGTGTTACAAAGCCATTCTAGAACATAGTGATGCAAAGATGCTCCAAGTTTTGATTTTATGATGAGTACTAATTATGTGTCCTTTGTTTCCATTAAAGGGATTGCTACGCAGGGCTACACCCAGACCAGACTTACTTTCAAAACGATATGCTGGTTTAAAACACTGAACTTGGACTCACACAGGTTGAAGTTTGACTCCTTTTACTATCACTTATTTGTTATGTGACCTTAAGCAAGTTGTTTTTATCTCCTTCCTCTTCTGAAAAATATGGATAATAGTAACTCCCACCTTAAAGCTTGTAAAGAATAAATGAAATGACCCATGTAAAAATCTCAGTGCCTAGTGTATAAAAAGTGTCGCATCAATGTTCCCATTGTTATCTACCTATGCAACCTTATTTACCACCACTTCTCACTTCCAATTTTATATTTTAATAGAAGGTAAAACATCCAGAACATTTTCCATTTAATTTCATTACAGTTCTTTGTTTTTTCTTTTCACCTACCAACCAACAACTCTGTCCAATAATGCTCTTCAAGAAATGCTACTTTCAATTCTTCTATGCAATAAATCCCTTTAAGCAAGTATAGGATCCAATCAAGTCCTAAAAGGAAGTTAGGAATATGCACTGAGTGATTCATGTCCCCAGAGAGCTGGAAAGAGGAGGACTCAGTGCTAAAAAGGGTGTGTGAAATGCCACTGTGAGAAATCAGAGGCAGAGTAGTTGAGAACTTTTGGAGCTTGGGAACCAAAGAATCTGTGCATGGAAACCTTCAAAGCTTCTTGTGAGACAATCATACCAAACCTAGGGGGATGGATCATGAGGAATAAAATAGTACCTAAGGCTTGATGACTTGTAGTCCTTAGATTAATGGCTTTGCTCTAGTTCAGTGGCTGACTCAATGAAAGCCATCAGTCAATTCTGTTGTTCTGCATTTTGAGAATATGATAATTGATTGACTGATTTACTTTGCTGTTGAGTCATCTTATGGATATGCAGTATATCCTCCCTGATTATTATAGAACAATTGCCTTAATTTAAAAAAAATGAACACTCATCTTTAATTTTTTAACTGGAAATGCCACTCCTCTGTGCCCTAGAAAAAGCCAGTCCTTTCCAGTTTTCTTCTGCAGGAAATCTGGACCAGCTACTGGGAAGGAAACTGTTTCTCTCTGGAATAAAATGCTCCCTACATATTGAAAAGCTTTTAGATCCCAGGATGTATTATTCAGAACACCATCAAACTCAGCTTCATATAGTGGTGCTCAGAAAAATACAAAACAATGACTATGTTTTGTAAGTAAAAACAATGATTTTCTCACAAACCTGAGTGCATGGAGTACAACATCAACATTGAAATTGCAGTTAAAATTTGGATCAGGCTGAGTAGTAACAGTACCAGGCTAACAATGTTATCAGCATTTACCTTGTTAAATTCATATCCAAGGACAAAGCCTTGCCGGTTTCTTATTATATCTTACCTGATTATCTGTAAGAAAATGGATATGGTTTTTGTTCTAACTTCTGATTCAGAAAGGGACCAAAACATACCTCAGCTTAGAGAAAAGCAAGTGTTTCTCATTACAATCTAACTTGAACATATTGCACAGAGAAACCACAGACACTCTGGCTGACATATTCCATGCTTAACTGTGTGTTTAACATTTATAGGTCATTTAGTCCTCATCTGCATTATAATTTTGCTGTGTGCCATAAATGTAAAATAAGTTCTAGTGCTTTTTGATATATGACTTCAGTTTATTACATTTCCATAAAGCTGTCCAATATTTACTAAAATTTTATAACTTTGTTAAATGATTTTCTTCAAACTGCCAAGGAGATGCCATCACCATAGAAACAGTGTAATTTTCTGTATCCCATTTTCAGGTTTCTTTGCTTTCATTGAAGTGGCACATTTTCCATTAAATTTTGTAGTACATAAAGTTGTTAAGGTGACAGTTGAGTACTGTTAGGGCGGTAGTAAGAACATTGACAGAAACTTTACCCTAGGGCCATTTGAAACAATTACTGGGAAAAGCTTCAAGAGATAGTGAATGGCTTAGAAAGTTCAGATTTGTCTCTTTAAGCAAATGACAAAGGAAGAACATTTCGAAAGTTGAGCATGCCTTCAGGGCACCTCTTGAAGTTGTAGCAAACCAGGTAAGCCAGGTGATGCCCACTTTCCAGTCTTAGAAGGTTTCCCAGTATTGTGTACTCCAGATCCTGATCTTATCCTGAGTCGCTCAGTGTCCAACCAATTCACACCAATGTCAACACAGACCTCTGGTTCCTCTATTGTTTTTTATTTCCTTCACAGAAATAATCACTACCTGTGATTACAGAATTTTTTTTCTATGTCTATTTTTTTATCATTGACCTTCACATTGAAATCAGAGTAGAGTAGTGAGTTTCATGGACCAGGTAGCTTCCTCTGCTTTTAATCTTACATTCTAAGTATTAAGCACAATGTCTGGCACATAACAGGTATTAAGCAAATAATCATTCATATAGATGATGCAACTCTCCTCTCATATAGAGAACCCTCAATACTGTAGATCCCAATTATGAAATAAAAAAAAAGAAATGAAAACGGAAATTTTTTTCTCTCCAGAAGAACAAAATTGCAATAAACTTAAGATAGTTACATTAAAGACTTCAATAGACAGAATCTTTTTTGTAAGGAGCTGCAACTCCAAGTGCACCTTGTGTACCAACAGCTCCTGGGCATGAGGTCCTTGTCCTAGTCATATCAGCCCCTCCCTGATAGTATGGCCAGACAGACCTGTTTACACTGCCATGTCTGTGTTTTAGTCAGCTTTTTTACTGCTGTGACTAAAAGACCTTACCAGAACAATTTTAGTGGAGGAAAAGTTTATTTGGGGGCTTACAGTTTCAGAGGTCTTAGTCCATAGCAGGCTGGCTCCATTCCGTAGGGCCCAAGGTGAGGCTGAGCATCATGGTGGAAGAGCTCTGAAGAGTGTGGCAGTTCACATGATAATCAGAAAGCAGAGGGAGACTCCACTCTTAAGATACAAAATATATACCACAAAGGCATGCCCCCAGGGACCCACCTCCTCCAGCCACACTCTACCTGCCTTCAGTTACTACTCAGTTAATCTCGTCAGGGGATAAATTCACTGATTGAGTTAGGGCTGTGATAACTTAATCATTTCTCTTCTAAGGCTTCTTGCATTGTCTAACACGTGAGCTTTTGGGGGACACCTCACATCCAAACCATAACACTCCATCTCCACAAATACTGCAAGCCTTCCTTTTCCCAACACAGCTTGGTCACAGGCACACACCCACACCATGGCAGCTTGATTTACCAAAACATCCATCTCAAAAACTTATCATAGAAAGGATGTCCCCATCTGTTCCACATGTTCTGTGTGACAACACTGGCTTCCTACAGGGGAAGATATGATCCATAAAAGTCTTAAAACTAAAAGACCAGCAAATCTGGTCTCACATTTTCAGAATTTTTTTCCCAATCTAAAGAAAGATAATTGTAAATTAAATCCAGTGTTGAGGCAACTACTTCCTAATTTCAAATAATAAGAGGAGTATTTAGATGCCAAGAAGTCCACTAGCATTAGGTGTCTTCGTGTGAGCAAACCCTAACTAACAATTTTTTTTCTATTTGCCTCAACCAATGTTTTCAGTGAATAGTGTGTACAGCTTCTGATAATTTGTTTTTTTCTGTTATGTTTGCCAACATGTATTAAAATGCAACTTTTGGGAAAAAAAATAAAATATTAAAAAAAAATAAAAAATAAAAAAAAAAAATAAAGCAGCAAGTTGAACTTTAACTGAGGCATGAGCTAGCAGGGTGCTGAGAGGCCTAGCTCAGGTCCATGCCCTTGAGTCCCTGGTGGCTTGACCTTTCAGCTCCCACATGTCATTCACAGTGAGCCAGAAGGGTCATTTTCACATTTAAATGACAGCATGTTAGCTAACAGATCGATGATATTATCAGCATGATTAATAAATGAGCAAACTTTATTCTTATTGAACCACAGGAAGAGAAATACTTGGGATATGGGAGTTTCAGTACTGAGTATGCTATCCTATTTCTAAAAAGAATCTAAAATTCAAATTTATAAATAGAACATCAGTATAGCAGCATTGTCATTAATTATAATGAACATGCATTACTGGCACTTCGTTACTGATGTTTAATGAAAAGACAAAAGATAACTACATAATCTCAAATACAGGAGGGAATTATCTTTCCAAGAACCAACCAAACATGCTAATTATTCCTTTAACATCTTATTTTCAATAGAAAAGAATACTTCTATTTCCTTATAATTCTTACTTCTTCAGTTAGTTCTACAAAAGGAAAATCCTATGGTATGCTTTTAATTTTTTTCTTGGATTGAGTGATAGCAACATAATAATATTTTCTTTGGTCATATTAATAAAACAACAGAGCTTTGCTATATAAGCTACTGTTTAATGAAAATACAATGTAATAAAAATAGTTAATGTATTTTTATTATCCTGTAATTCTCTGAGTCTCAAAATCAATATTAATTAAATATACTACAATAAATGGACTCATAATGGAGAAGTAATCAAAAAATGCAACTATCTGTGGCCAGTTCTAGAGGGCTTAATTACTGACATATATTATCACCTTATTGACAATTCAGCATAAATGTGCAGCCAGAATCTTAGGGAGGCAGAATAGTTTATTCCTTGCAATGTGTTGTTTTCCCTTTAACATATGTGTACATGAGACTCATCCACTGTGTTCACTCACCCAACAAATATGTATTGCCTTGTCACTGCGTATCAAGTACTGTTTTATGTAAGAGATATATAATGAGGACAACCCAGTTCACAGTCCAGGAGTGAAGACAGATGAACAATTGCTATGATACTACAACAGAATGATGGAAGTGCTAACAGTGGTGCCCACAGCACAAAAGAGTAGACTTACCTGTGTTAGGAAGGGCAAAGAAGTGTCAGCTTCAGCAATCTCATGCTCCTAGCCTTTTCTAACACCTGATATGATGGTTTCCAAATTACAGGCAGCAGAGCTGCAGGGGTTTTTTCCATTTCCTAACAAAATAATTAATAAAATAAGTTTCCATAAAGCTAATTTTATTCCATGTGAAGACTTTATCCTTAGACTATTATCCTAATCTATTATGTCTTGTCTTTTCTGAAATCACGGAAAATACATGATAGGGCTACTTCTCCTTACCCTTAACTTAGTTAATAAGTAGTAGGCACCCATATGTGAGTTCCCAAAATACTTGTGAAATTTTGTCAAGTTAAACAAAAGTTCACAAAATCATTTTTGTGGAGTGAGACCAGTTGGGACTATGAAGAGAGAAGGCAACAAACAGGTTGATCTATCAGTTAAATGTTAACTATAGAAGGTTTCATATCCACTGTGACCTAGAGCAGTAGATGTTAAATTAATTGAAATTGACCATCATAAAAAGGTGCATATTTTGAATCCATTATGTTTTGAAAACAATTGTTCACCTGGGTTAAGCTATACAGAGGGCTTTTTCTCTGAGTATATATTTATCAATTAAAGTTTCAAGTTTTCTTTCTTACATGAACCATACTCAAAACTCAGGGTCCAGAATATACTTTTTTTTCTTTTTTTAAAAAAGTGGTATAGTTTAAGGATACTTGTGAAGTAAAATGACTATACAGTCAACCTAGAATTTTATGATCTTCTTAATGATCTTTCCCTCAATTTTTATGGTTTATCTTACACCATTTGACAGGTAATTTTGAACTACTCATGTTTATTGTCATTCCAATTTGTTTTCATGGAACATCTCTTTGTTCATCAGTTATGTAATGTTTACATAATTACAGTCACAACTAAGTGGACAAATTGGAGAACAAATAAAACTGACCCTGGGTATGCTTGCTTTGTCACAGGTGGTGACAAAAGTACATGGACTCACCAAGACAGGGTTTCTCAACTTTCATGTGCATATGAATCACCTGCAGATCCTGGTAAAATGCAGATTCTGATTCAGAGATGAGGCAGAGTTGAGTGTTTCTGTTATTCTTTATTTAAGAGATGGGGGCCTCCTTTCCCTGTGTTGCTCAAGTGAGTGCCAAACTCCTGGGTTCAAGTGATCCTTCTGTATCAGCCTCGCAAGGTGCTGTGTCTACATATGTGGGCCACCATACCCAGCTCAGAATTTACAGTTCTAACAAGGTCACAGTGGATGCTCTTGCTGTTGATGCATGGACCACACTTTGAGTTGCAAGGCACCCAAACAGTGGTTGTTGGTCTTGACTGCACTCTACTCACCTGATTCCCACTGTAAGAAATTCTACTGTAAGTGGTCTGCTGTGAGGCCTTGGAAGTGTGATTTTTAAGAGCTTGTCAGATGATAGTCATGTATTTTTTTATTATTTTTTTAGTTGTTGATGGATTTTTATTTTATTCATTTATTATTTATATGTGGTGCTGAGGATCAAACCCAGTGCCTCATGCATGCTAGGCAAGTGCTCTACCACTGAGCTATAGCCCCAGCCCAACAGTCATGTATTTAAATGAAACCTACACACCCAGACATCTCATGTGGTGCAAGAATCAGGGAGTCTGTTTTACATAGTGAATAGACTGTCAGTAACTCCACTGAGCAGATTCTTTCACTGAAGTGGCTAAGAGAACTACAACTTATATAATCAATGGACGTCTCTTATTTCTAGTTGATATCCTTCAGGCTCAACGTGTTTTAGGGCATTGCTTTGTTTTCTAAATGACTTCTCTTCTAAGACTTTAATTTCCCCAGTACAAAAGTCCATAAAATTGATGATATAATATATAATATGAAATTAAAACTCATTATCCATAAGATAAAGAGTTATTTTTTATAAATATTTTGTGTGAAACTTGGCAGTGATTTTGTTCCTCTAATATTTAGTAGGGGTCAGCTGCCATTTTGGTAAATATAGTTTTATTGGGACACAATGACATTTATTCATTTACATATTATACCTTGTCTTTGGCTGCTTTTGTGTTCTCGGTGCAGAATTGAATTGTTGTGACAGAGAGTATATAGCTCATGGAGACTAAAATTTTCCTCTCTGGACTGTGACAGAAAAGGTTTTCCAACCCTTGAGGTAAAGGAACTGTCCATCAGAGTTCACTCATTCCCATTACCAGCAAAAGTCTTCCCAACAATTGTATACAATAGTATAAAAGCTATTTCCAAAAATCAGTAACAGTAAGGCTTCTTGTTAATGATCCCTCTTTAGGTCACTTAAAATTTCTGTTAGCAGGCATACCTTACAGGTTGGCTGGATCAAGGCTCTGAATTCGGCAGGAAGTTGAAATGCAGCCCATAATCAAAGTGAGGCAGTGAAAAGAAAGTAGGTTGATGAAAAATCCAGCTCTGGGGAGCCATGTGGGTCCAGAAATGGATTCTGCTCCTTAATTCCCTTTTGTCCCGTGTTTATGCCAAGCCATAGATCTTTTTAATGCAGAGGCCATAATTTCAGCCTGAGGTTCAATCTTTCAGCAGGAGAGTTTCCAAGCACTCTTTCTTTCACATTATTCAAACTGGTCCTACTAATTGATTGCCTTTTGTTTAGAGTCCAAAACGGAACATTATCCTTTTCATCAATTTTCTCAGCAGCCTGCAAATGTACTATTTATCGTGTGTAAAGTTCTACTTAAATAACATTCAATCATCTCTCCAACAAATTTCAATAAGCAATGTTCCTGGAGATGCTTAACAACCTGTAATGCCTATTCATTGTGTGGAATGCTTCTCATGACAAATGGCTACTCTAGGAACTCTTTAGGCTTATAATTTCTTTAGATGAATTTTCTTGACAGTGTTGAAAAATGAACACTGCTATTTGTAAATGAACGTATCATACATTTACAGCAGCTATTCTTTTTTTTTTTTTTTTTTTTTATTATTTTATTTTTTTCCCAAAAGTTGCATTTTAATACATGTTGGCAAACATAACAGAAAAAAACAAATTATCAGAAGTACAGCAGCTATTCTTAAAGCTGCCTTTGTTCAAGCCGTATGAGCTGTATGGAATGAGATGATAAATCAACTGCATTATGGGTTATTTTGGAGTATAAAAACTCCATAAAGTGTATATGAATATGTACATGTGTATGTGAGTGTGTGTGTGTGTGTTATATTTGATTTTTTAATTTAAAATGCCTTTTATCTAAATCAGTAGCTTTATTAAAAGCTAGTATTTAGTACTTTTCATTCACTTTCCCCAAATGAGTAGCATCTATAAATGAAAGTATCTGTTATTCAAAACCTGATTATTGATGAAACTAGAAGGAAAGCATTATGTGAAGTGAAATAAGCCAGGCTCAGAAGTATAAATGTTGCTGTTCTCACTCGTATATGTAAGATGATTTCATAGAAGTAGGGAGTAAAACAGTGATCAATAGAGGCTAGGAAGTGGAAGGGGAAGGGAAACGGAGGGAAGTTGGATAATAAGAGCTAACACATACTTAAATAGGAAGAATAAGCATGGCACAGTGATCCATGTCTGTAAGCCCAGCAACGAGGGAGGCTGAGGCGGGAGGATCTCAAATTTAAAGCTGATCTCAGCAATTTAGCAAGGCCCTAAGCAACACAGTGAGTCCCTGTCTCAAAATAAAAAATAAAAAGGTCTGAGGATGTATGTGGCTCAGTGGTTAAGCACCCTGGGTTCAATCCCCAGTACAAAAAAAAAGAAGAAGAAGAAGAAGAGTAAGTTTTAGTGTTCTATAGCTCAGGAGGGTGTCTACAGTTCACAATTATATCATTTTTACAATTATTATTATAATTATTATATTTTTATAGAGAACTAGGAAAAAGAAGTTAGATGGCTTCAAACACAAAGAAATGATAAGTGTTGGAGGGGTGGAAGTAATTAACCTGATTTTTTTATTACACATTGTGTACATGTATCAAATTATCACACTATACCCCATAAATATGTACAATCATCATTGTAGATTAAAAAATCAAAACTGGGTTAGCATTCTGCTTAAATAAAAAAACCTCATGCAGGATATATAATTCTATAAAATAGTCAAAGATCATTAGATTGGTTTGATTTCTTTTTTAATGCTTTGTTTTATAGTTATGATAACCTAAAGACGAAAAAAAGACATTTTTTTTTTAGTACGTACTCTAAAGTACTGTCACCAGATATACAAAGATGAACAGGATGGCTGTCCTCAAACCACTTTGACCATTATAGGTATCAAGTTCTCCTCCTAGCCCCTACAAACCCTTTAGACCACAGGTAAATGAGACCTACTGGTGCTGTATGGAACACCCTCATCTCTGTTTGTGTGCTGTCCTAAGAGCACGTGTCAGATCAAATCCTGCCTACCACGCATTTACTAGTATGTATGAGAATCAATCAGACACATGTTGTCATACAGCTTGTCCTTAAAAGCCCAGTGAAGTCCAAGTTTTCTGTCTCTATGCACTCAGGATGGTACCTTACACAAAGAGTTCTTAGCTAGCAGCAGGTTTCAGCTCACTGTCTAGTTGAGATTCCTCTTGTTCGGTGAGGGGAGCACAGGCTGAAAGAAGACCTGGGCCTACAGCATGTTCTTGAGGGTGCTGGTCTGATGGGCTGGCCACATTCTCATCACCCATTCACGGAAGGGCAGGTGCGTCATGTCATCTTTCTAGACAATTCATTCATCTCGAATGCCACTAATTTCGCCCATGAAAATACATTTCAACTATCCCTTGACCTCAATTTAAGAGCAATTTCTAAGTGATTGGACTGTACTAATTCTTCTAGTACATGGAATATAGGATCTTTGAAATGCCAACTCAACACCTCCTGAGGTTGCTTCCCATTAGAATTCTCCATGTAACTGTGTCCCTAAGATATACAGCTCATCTCTAAATGAAACATATACATATAACACATCTATAGGGACTTAATTTAAATAAATTACAGGCAATAGAGCACACATGGGTTTCTCAACACCAAGACACTTGCATGTATAAAAATTTAAATGGATAAAATTTAAAAGGACAGGATCTGCTCAGCCTGAGGTGCTAGAGAGACTTCCCAAGGGAGGTGATACTTGAGTAGGGTCTTGAAGTTCACCAGGGAGAAAAAAGAAGGCACAAAAGAAATGCCAGGCTGAAAAAATAGGACATATAAAAGCAAGCAGACAAAATCACTTGCATGATTGTGCACGTACTATTGGGATGGAGGAGAGGGAAAAGCAGGTGAGAGACTGAGGCTCCACAAATGGCAAGTGGTTCAGCCTTTGCGTCCTCCTTTCTTCTTCCCCCATCATCACCACCGCATGAGACAGCAGAGGGAACACAGTTCTCTTCTGTAAGAATTTGTCACTTCTTGATCATCCAACCTTGGGCAAGTGGTCTGTTGGGATTTGTTCTCCAAAATGTTGATTCACAAACCTGGCTAATCACTGAGTCAAAATACAATTTCCAAGGCTCCATGCCACAACCTCCTGAATCAGACTCTGGAGGCAGCCCCAGGAATCTGTGCTTTTTAAGTACCCAACTTGTGAATCACTGCCTTGAATACACCATTATGTACAAGAATTCATCTTTGTGAAAAATATTGTAAGTGGATGTTATATTTCTTTTGGTCTTGTTTCTTCCAAAAAGAATCAGAGAAGTGTTCTGCAGAGTCTGAAATAGTTAAAACATAAAGCCTTTAAAATCCTTTAGCTAGGTTGTGGCATTTGTAGGGGGAAGAAGAGATTATCCAAAGGTAAGAGACTTCTCTCCCTTTGAAGAAATATTGGTGTGATGTGAATCAAACCATTCATGCAGAGAACAAAAGCACTTTTGACTCCAGGAGCCAGTTAAGATGGCAACTTAAATAAACAGAGAGGAAAAGAGATATGACAAAAGGTCAACTTAGTCATAGCTTCTTGAGCTTCCCTTGAAGTAGTGCCTAAGGCTGAACAGCTGAACTGAGTTTGCAATTATTCACCCTTCCAGAGGTTCCCAGCCTGAAGTCCCCAGATCTGTGAAATCAGTTCAGAGGAAGATCTGGAAGTTATTTTCAATATTTCAAAATTTCTCGTGGTGTGCTTCTCAAAGTATCTGAACCACTTGATGATGAAAGCAGTGTTGCTAAAAGTGAGGATTTCTTTATCCCAGCTCGGAAGATTAAATTTCAGAGTGTTTGGTGTGAGGCCCAGACATCTGCATTTCTTTTAAAAGACTAGGGGATTTTGAGAGAACTCATTGACAGTAAGGGAAACTAAAACATTCATAATTAGCACCCCCTCTCCTCTGCTTTGGCTGAAATTGTCAAATTGGTATGGAGAGTCTTTCTAAACTCATGCTAAGCAGAAGTTCTAACAAGCAAATGCAGGTCTTTGATTAATAAAAGTAGAGAAATAAGCTATTATGTAATAAATAGCATTTACTCAGTAAAGTAAAATCTATCAAAACATGGGTCTACAGAGGAAGATTTCTTCCAAAGGAATTTTTGATAGTGAAAAATTTGAAATGACTTACCTTTGACTCTTCTCCTCACCCATTCTCTGCTAAATAAATTTTGTCCAGAAATTTCAGAGTAGAAAAAATACTAGCTGAAGGAATTTTCTCCCCTCCTTCCCCACTAAACATTCCTCCCCTTGGTCTTTCCCTCCATGAGACTAAAACACTTGTTTTCAATTGGAGATGGCTAGTCCAGGTGGCTTTGGCCAGTTATCTGGTTCCATGTGAAGGGACCAAACTTCTAGAACATTTTTCTGGAGAATACTATACCACTAACCTTATACTCTTTGGTATAAAAGGCATTTTCAGAGCCAGTTGTGGTCAAGTGCCATTTGCTTCATGGGTATTTTTCTCCTAAGGTCAATCACCCACTAAAATGACTTATAGGAGTTCCAACTTGAAAATTTATGTGGGGGGAGGGTGTGGAGAAAGACAGAGGGAGGGAGGAGGAGGGAGAATTCAATCCAACATCATTTAAATAGCCATGGAGTTATGTGATTCTAAGAATATTAAACATAAAACATGAGATTCCATCAAGTTCAATGATCTCCAAAATTCAATGCAAAGATGTGTATATATAGTCAGGAGCTGAGGGAGTGCAACATCAACTCAAAAAATGAAGTATTGCAGGGGCTGGGGTTGTAGCTCAGTGGTAGAGCGCTTGCCTTGCATGCGTGAGGCACTGGGTTCAATCCTCAGCACCACATAAAAATGAATAAATAAAAATATTGTGTCCATCTACAACTAAAAAAATATTTTTAAAAAGAGAAGAAGTATTGCAGATCCCCCAGAGTAGAAAACTGAAATTCCTGACTATGAAATCACTATCTCCTCAGCAGTTCAGAAGTTATTAGTAGAGCCAGTATAATAGGGTTCTGTCAGGATTGCCAAAAGAATGTCTTCTAATTATACAATCTTAAGTTAGTAGTAAAATTACATGAAAAGGTATTTTCAACCAGCTTGAATCAATTGGTTAAGAATATCCATCAGGTCCTTTTTGGTAGAAAACAGGAGCAGTATCTACTCACCCACAACCTCACCTCTGTGTTATTATGAAGACAGATCAAATTCTGCCATGTGCACAAATTGCATTGGAGATACAAATGAAGGGCTAGTGAGAGTTTTGTGCTCTTTGTTTTAGCTAAGTCACATATCTTTAATAGCAATAATTTCACACACGAGAGCTTGTCTCTGTCATCTGCTATGCTAATAACTTTATTATTATTATTATTATTATGAGCTATTATTTCAAAGTATTTCTATGATCCATGATGCTAATGAAACAAAATGTCCAGTGTTAGATTGACATAAAGATAGCTAATGCCTTGCAAAAGCTGCTAGGGAAACAATGTGGCTGATCAAATGTGAACTGAAAACAACTGGCAGTGTTTACTTTTGACAGGGCTACTGAATGTCCCTAGAATTGAGTTTAACTAACACACACAAAAACATGCATACTACAAAGCTATAGTAAGAAAAACAGCATAGTATTGGCACCAAAATAGACATATAGATCAATGGTACAGAATAGAAGACTCAGCCACAAACCCACATAAATAGTTATCTCACACGAGACAAAGGTGCCAAAAACATACATTGGAAAAAAGATAGCCTCTTCAACAAATGGTGCTGGGAAAACTAGAAATCCATATATAACAAAATGAAAATAAGCCCCTCTCTCTCTCACACCATGCACAAAACTCAAAGTGGATCAAGGACCTAGGAATTAGACCAGAGACTCTACGCCTAATAAAAGAAAAAGTAGGCCCAGATCTTCATTATGTCGAATTAGGCCCTGATTTCCTTAAAAAGACTCCTAAAGCACAAGAAATGAAAGCAAGAATCAATAAATGGGATGGATTCAAACTAAAAAGTTTCTTCTCAGCAAAACAAACAATCAATGAAATGAAGTGAGAGCCGACATTTGGGGAGCAAATTTTTGCAACATGCATGCCAGTTAGAGCACTGATCTCCAGCATATATAAAGAACTCAAAAAACTTAACACCAAAAAAACCCAAACAGCCCAATCAACAAATGGGCTAAGGAATTGAACAGACACTTCACAGAAGATATACAATCAATCAACAAACATATGAAAAAATGTTCAACATCTCTAGTGATCAGAGAAATGTAAATCAAAACTACTCTAAGTTTCATCTCACTCCAGTCAGAATG
>CM053403.1:38894733-38917686 GCA_028644305.1 Xerus rutilus | reverse complement strand
ATACGGTGCAACTCTACATCGTGTACAACCAGAGAAATGAAAACTTGTGCTGCGTTTGTAAACAATGAATCAAAATGCATTCTGCTGTCATATATATCTAATTAGAATTTAAAAAATACATTTTTAAAAAAACATGCACACTTATAGCTCAAGGGGTTGTGGGGCATGATGTCATCATTTTCTTAACACTAATAATTACATTTTAACCTGAAGAAAGTTTTAAATTAAGTATAAAATTATGCATCAAAGCAAAAATAAATTATTGTGTGAAGAAAGTGCATATCTGGAATTTTTTTGTTCTGGTAATGTTTCATAATATTTATCCTATTAGTATGATAGATTAGATTGTTTATCTCAATTTAAAATATGTATTTGAGAAACTGACTTAGTTTATGTATAGTAATAGAATTTTTAAATGAACTTGAGTTTTTCTATATTTATAAATGCTCCTTAGATTTGTAAGAAGTACTTAAATGTATGTAAAACTTTGATAATCAGTTAATGTCTTCTGGAAGGTTTCAAATCCATAAAATATATAAATGTGATTTAAAATGTCTAAAGGTATTTAAATTACTAAATGTCAAATAAGAATTATTCAAAACCTTATCAAAATAGTTGTTAAAGTTCACTAGGCTTGTAAAATACAATAGTTTTCAATTATATTGTTATATTGCATGCATGTACATATAAGTGTATAATTATAATGCACCAATAAGTGAAAAAATAAATTGAATTTTAAATTGAATAAAAACCAACAGAACTAGATTTTTTCCCCTAATTTTAAAAAATTGAATATCAGTTTCTATTACCAAAATAAACCTCTAGATGACTTTTTCTGCACCCAAAGCTCACCTTAGAGCATCCAAAGTTCATTACTAACATCATTGAACAAATTCTCTCAGTCTTAGCTTACAATGGAGGCTTGCGGCATTTCTCAGTGTTAATATCTCCTTTTGAGACTACATAAAAGTCAGGAATCCATGTGCTATTAGAATCAGTGTTTTAGGACCAGAACATGGTTGTAAAGGTCATTTTATCCAACCTATAGATGAAGAGCCAAGAGAGATGATTTGCCTATCATACTCTATAAATCAGTACTGAAGTCACAATTAAACTCAGCTCTCCTGATTTCCAATTCAGCGTTCTTCTGGATGCTCATGAATATTTCTTAAGTGCTTACTATTAGCCAAGCACTGTTTCTAGACTCTGAGAATACAGCAGCAATAAAGATAAAATTCTTAATTTCTTGGAGGACGATACATAAAGGAGAAAATGTGATTTGGTGCTGAATGCTTTAAACAAAAACAACAACAAAAAATGTGTCATGAAGGGAGTGTGTGTCTGACAGGTGGAAGGGGGTTGGATTGAGATGCTTTGATTTAGGCTCACCAGGAGGAATACTGGCCTGCAGTATTGATATTTGAAACACGACCTGAAAGATGAGAAAAAGCTCTCTGTGCCAGGTGTAAAGAAGGAAAAAAACACCTTTTCCTCTGCCCTTCTAGGTTCTTATCTGGGGTCTCTGTTATAAAAGACATATTAACAGAGGGAAAAAAAACCAAGCTTACTAATATGTGCAGCATGCATACAATACATAGGTGTACCCAGAGACCGGAACATGACTTTTCTTTTCTTTCTTTTTTTTTTTTTTGTGATACTGGGGATTGAACCCAGAGGTACTCAACCACTGAGCTGAGCTGAGCTACATCCATCGCCCTTTTTTTTTTTTTTTTTTATTTAGGCTTACATGTTAACAGTGTAAATGATTCATTGTATATAGATAGAGGATAACATATCAATTCTCTAGCTGTAAGTTGTATAGAATCACAACATATATGCAGTCATACATAAAGTTAGGGCATCATTGCCCTTTAATTTTGAGACAGGATCTCTCTAACTGCTGAAGGCCTCACTAAGTTGCTGAGGCTGGCCTCAAACTTGCAGTCCTCCTGCTTCAGTCTCCTAAGTCACTGAGATCATAGGCATGCACCACTGCAACCGACCTTATATAGCATTTTTAACAAAGAACAAGAAATTTGTTGAGAAACGACAGAACAAAGGGAAGGACTTGAGGCATGAGAAGGTAACTACAGATATTCCTCAACTTAAGATGGGGTTACCTCCCCATAAACTTGTCATAAATTGAAAATACCATTAAGTCAAAAGTGCATTTAATGTAACTAAACTAACCAAACTTACTTACCAAACACTGCAGAGTAGTTGTTTAATCTCATGGTTGTGCAGCTGACTGAGAGCTGCAGCTTTTTGCAACTGTCTGGCATCACAAGGGAATACTGTTTGTGTATCTTTAGCCCAGGGAAAGATTAAAATTCAAAATTTAAAATATAGTTTCTACTGAATGTCTATCACTTTTTTACCAATGTAAAGTTTAAAAATCATAATTGTCCTAAATTATGGACCTTCTGTCTATGGGGGAAATAATGGATGATGGTTTGTCTGTGGACTTCTTTGGTGCTGTCTTTGAGCTGGTATGAGTTTAGTATAGTAGTTCTCTACTCTCCAGCAGCGGAAAATTTATATCCTGCCCTCAGGCAGAAAGGTGGGGGGCAGAGAGGGTTTTTCTTGTATTTATTTGCTCCTTCTTAATTGCCTTCAACTCAAAATAAGTCTTTTGCCAAGGGTCATATTTTGGGGTGACATATTCTGATCTCCTTCACTAGCAAAAAGCTATGGGGATAACATTTCAGGCAGAACAAAGTATGCCAAGCACAAAGAGCCTGGGGCAGAGAAAGGCTTGGAAAGGGGACAATGAACACTGAAACCTGAAGGTTCTGAGAGGTGGCTTGGATTTTATTGAAAATGCAATATGGGGACATTGGAGGATATTAAGCAAGGAGTGGCATCATCAGATTTACTTTTTTAAAGGTCACCCCAGCTGCTATGAGGAGAATGTTCTGTAAAAGTGTTAGATTAGAAAAACAGCTGGGGAATTGCTACAATCCTCCAGACAAGAATGATTATAGTGTCACAGATGAGAAGTAGGCAGATTCTGAATATATTTTAGGGGTAGAATCTATTGGACATGGATCAGTACATCATTTTATTCTATGACTAAGAGATTTTTTTTGGTGGGGGGGATCCTTCTAATGGTCTCTGCTTTAAGGTTAATGACAAGGCAATAATAGCATTTTGCCAAATTTAGAATACTTATGTATTGAAGTATCAGAAAAAGACAGAAAAATTTAGTTATTTCCCAAAAAATATTCCCAGCCCAGATACAACTCACATTAATTCCCTTCAAGATTCCCTGGATGCTAAAGGTACTTGAGAGCCAAGAGAGTTAGATAAAGCAGAGAAGGATTTAGGGATAGGCAGGCCTGGGTCCAAATCTTGGCCCCAAACATAGATGTGATTTCGAGCAAGTTACTTGACTTCTTTGAGCTTGGTTTTAATGTCTACAAAGTGGACAGAATGTTTTGAAGTGTCTAAAATGCCTTGCACAATGTCTGACATACCTTGTGTATTTCAGGTATTCAGAGGAGGTAGTTGTTGTTATTCTTAGTTTTTCCACCATGACCTCTTTCACTTTCCTGATGAGACTGTACCAGAACTAGGTGAACTGTAGCCCTCCAAGCTTAGAAAGGAGTGTATATTGTGAAGGTGTCCTGCTGGAGGATTGCAGGATCTCAATTTTAACGTAAATATCTTCTGCCATGTTTGCAAGTATTTAAACTAGATGGGCACTTATCAAAGTCTGCCCTAAGGCTGTGACTTTTAAGTTGGTCTCATGAGACCTTGTGAAATTGCCTTCCTGAGTGTCACAGCCGCCACTGCTAAACATCTTCTTAATTAAAATGCTCATTCTGAGAGAAAGAATCTAGGTAGGATAGGGGAAAGCCAGAGTGTGTCCCCTGCCTGCTGAAATGATTCAGAGCATAAAATAAAACCTCAAGGTCAAGAATTATTTAACCAAGCTTAGCAGAGATATTTTCAGACTCTCAAAATCTGAAAATCTACACCATTAGATTACATTTAATTCTGGGCATATCGTTCAGTTCAGGTCAGTTCAGCCAATTCAGGCCTGTTCTCTCTGCTGAACACCTATAATTTGTCACATGGACATAAATGCTTCCTTTTTGGCATCTTCCTCTACAATTAATGAGAGGATAAATCACATGATAATTTGTTGGTTCTGTCCAAAATCTCACCACCTTTCATTTCAAGGTCTTTCATCAGACTCTCAAAGGTCAAGTGCCCTACTTCTTACAGATACAATAACCCTACCAAATGATTAGATAATTTTCAAATAGATTTCCATTTGTCTTTCCTTTATTCCTGTCTCACAGCTCCACATCCACTTAGAAAATCCACACATTCTTTGATCTTCAAAGAATCCTGCCCTGCAAGCACAATTACTAACTAATCCTCAAACACCACCCAAGCATCTATAGGATGTACCAGAACCAGGCACTGTCTTTCTTCCCTTTCAACAGCATAACATGATGCTGACAGGAAGAAAAAAAAAGACAACTAGCCAAGAGTAATGACAATGTCACACAGCTCACTATCATGTGGGTTCTAATATCTTACAGGTCGCATCCAATGAGTCATCCTATACTATGAATTCCTTTCAAGGTGATTTTTAGTCAAGCTCCCCTCAAAAACCAGGTTGTTCTGTTGGTTCTTACACATACCTTGTGTTGTTTGGAGCAAAAATAATAAGAACTAACATTCACATAGTATTGACCATTTGTTTGGCACTGCTCTCAGAACTTTATATACACACACACATACACATATATAAAAACTATCTAATCCTAATAAAATCCTACATGGAAAGTACCATTGTTATCCCACTTTACAGATGAGGACTTGAGGAGCAGGTATTAAGTATGTTGCTGAATATCCTAGTTATGAAATAAAACCCAGTTGGTTTAACTCCATAAACTAAGGTGTCATCTCCCATGGGGTTTCTCAACCTTGGCACTAGTGGCATTTCAGACCAGCTAGTTCTCTGCTGTTGTGCATTGTAGGATGATTAGCAACATGACTGGCCCCCAACTATCAGATACCAATAGCAACAATGCTGCGCCACCACTGTAGCCCTTCTGTGACAACCAAAAACATCTCCCTCTAACACTGCCCATGTCCCCTAGCATGTGCAGTCAGCTCCTATTACTACCCATTGAGATTCACTGCAGCACACCAGACAGTTCTATTTCAAATACCAAAGGACAACTATGTTTATACTTATAGAGAAAGGTTAAGAGGATTAATTAATTAAAAAGTTAAATTCAATAATTAATATAATTTTTTGCTGAACCATAATACGGGGGGGCAGAAAGAATGGAAGAACTTTGAGTGAGCAAAGGGGAGAGGAGGGAGGGGAGGGAGCATGGGGGCAGGAAAGATGGTTGATCACTACCCTAGATACATGTATAACTATGACTGCACATATGGTGCAATGCTACATCGTATACAACCAGAGAAATGAAAAGTCGTGCTGCATTTGTGTGCAATGAATCAAAATGCATTCTTCTGTCATTTATACCTAATTAGAATTAATTAATTAACTAAAAAATAAAGATAAGGTGACAATAGAGAGACAAGGTATTAAAATAAATAAAAACAAACCAAAAAAATTATTTTTAATCAAATAGATCTTCACTCAAAATATAATTTTCCCTAACTCTCCTGTGCTTTCCTTGCTTCATTTTCCCTTTTCTCTTTTTAAGTTGGAAACTTGTTCATCCAAAACCACAGCCTGTTTCACTGGTGATTTTACTATGGCCTTTGTATCTGTGGACTGTACTATTAAAAGAGGCGTGCAACTCCTTAGGCAGGAGCTCGAAGACCTCATGAACTTAAGGAATGAGGACAGGCAAGCACAGAATTTCATTCCCTTCCCAGAAGGAAACTTATACTTTCCTTCTGCTTTTGGCAGGCTACTGCTGCCTTATTTCCTAAATGGTGGGTTGGAAATTCACAGGACTGTGAAGGTTCATGTGCTTATATAGAGCTAGTGAGATTCTACTTGGAAGCCATACCCAGGAAAGCAGTGAGAATATGATACTTTTTCACAGCTCCTTGATATTTTGGACTAAAAAGATTGTTTTGAAAGTAAGGAGACATTTTCTCAGCTTCTCAAATCTCCATAAGCAAGTGGAGGCCTATAGTAATTTGAATACTGCTGCCAAAGGGAATAATATCTGGTGAATAGGTAGGAAATGGCACCTAATCAATAAACAATGGTGGAGTTGTCTCCATGAAGCATGTTTTCTATGGACCCAACCCAAGCCAATCACGTCCGACATAAACCAGCAGCCAGAGTGAGATCTTTAAGAAGTCAGATCACACACAACTGGATTAAAAACATCCAACTCCATGTCATTAGGTTTTTGAAAGTTCTTATACCGTTGGAATTTTTTCCTTGAGGTAATGATTTTGTTCAATATGGTTGCAATATGCATTACTGAGTATTTGCCATGAGCTTGGAGCTATTATAATCATTCTCCCCCACTCAAAATTTCTCTGGCAGATACTATGGTGAGAATTTCAGTGAGCTAGAAATCAAGAGGTCTTGGATTCCATGATTCTTCCTGATAACAATGAACAGTAACCTTGAGCATGCTACTTAATAGGAATCAGATTCCCCAGCCATAAAGTGAGGAAGTTGTGTTAGGACAAAGAGTAAGTTCTCTGTTTTAGTCAGCTGTTTTGCTGCTGTGACCAAAAAGACCGGACAAGACCAATTAAGAGGAGGAAAAGTTTATTTTGGTTTTAAAGGTCTCTGTCCATAGATGGCTAACTCCATTCCTCGGGGCTCCATGTAATGCAGAAGGGTGTTGCCGAGGAAAGAAGCTCAGGACATAGCACATCACATCAGGAAGCAGAGAGAGAAAGCTCTCCTCACCAGGACAAAATATAAATCCCACAGGTACCCCCAAGGACCCACCTCCTCCAACCACACCCTACCTACTTTCAGGTACCACTCAGTTAATCTCTATCAGGGGACTAATTCACTGATTGGGTTAAGGCTCTCATAACCCAGTCATTTCACTTCTAAACCTTCTTGCATTGTCTCACACATGAGCTTTCAGAGGAGACCACATATCTAAACCTTAACAGTCTCTTACAGCTAGATGTTCCATGATTCTTATTTATTTTGTAGATAACACTGAGTTCTTACTGCATGTCATCAACTGTTCTAGACACTTTACCTGTATTATCACACTTAAATCTCACAACAATCCAGCAGGTAGTTACTACAATAGCCCTTTTAAAGATGAGGAATGATTCTACAATTCAATTCAGTGCACCGTATTGCCAAGAGGAAGCCTACCATTCAAGTGTGTTGAGAATCAGCCACACAAGCAGAAGGGCACATGCCATAGCCAATTCACTGACCTCTCTCAGCACCTGTCCTGGCACATCAGTGAAAATCAATAAACATTGATAAAGTATGTGAATAAAAGAATGAAATTTAATATACTTCTCATAAAATATATCAAGAAGAATTGGAGCTACATTTTACAAGTTAGAATTCACTCAAAAGCCTTCATTTTCTGATTTTCAAAAAATAAAAGCTTTGAGGATCTGAATTTTGATGTGGTCAAGATTGCCCTTCATCTGCTTTTTAAAAATAAATACATTCACATAATGGAAAAACTTTAAAAATAAATTATTCACTGTACTTTCTCACTGATAATTCTGGAATGCATGAGAGTTTTCATTTTCTAACCTGAAATATATTTTTTAGAAACTATATTTAGCAACAACCTCATTCTAAAACTTCACAGAAAGGTATAAATTTTGGTAAATATCTCAGAAATCATGCTTTTGTCAGATAGAATAGTAAAATTTTTGGACAATTTGGCAAACATCGAAAAGGAAAGCATGTTCTAGATGAGGGGAAAAATCAAGTTAATGCAATTAATGTTTACTTAAGTTCAAATAAAATGTTACTCTGCCCTTTTGGTATGCTTAAATATTTCATAGAAATAAGAAATAAAAATTATCAATAGAGAATTAAATGCTGCCTCAAAATTCAATAATTTGCTTTTGCTACTCTTATTGTTCATTTTCTCCTATTATTTCCATAAGTAGTAATAACATAAATAAAATGTTGCAGGGCCTATGTGAAGGCCAAAATTATCCACTGCAGAATAAGCATTTAAAAATAATAAGGCTGGAGGTATAGCTCAGTGTTAAAGCACCTGCCTAGCATGCATGAGACTCTGGTTTTTACCTCCAGTACAGCAAATAAAAATTAAATTAATTTAAAACAATGAGAAGATTACTAGAAAGTAATATTAAGATCATTCTCAAATATTAAAAATAATAACAAAGTGATTCTATATGCCAGGTCTTATAAACTTTATTTACCATTAAAATAATGAGGTTGGCTGTATTCAACAATGTGTATCTCTAATTTATAAATTTTTTATGCAAAATATATCTGCATGTCATTTACATATCATATAGAAGAGCGATTAAGATACTCACTGGTCCATATTCTTTCATAGCAAAGCTTTTGTTTCTTTTAGTTTTGATGATAACCTTAGATTGTACAACCTAATGATCAAAGGTATAAAAGAAACTGGGACTCAAAGTTGACCATGTTGACCTTTGGGGAAAAAAGACTCTAGCTACTATATTCTTCCGCTGAAAGCTTAAGCTTTGTTGGATTGCATCTCCAAAGATTCAGTCCTTAACAAAGAATTTTTCCATAGCCACAATTAACTTTGCATATGTTAAGAAACCCTAAACTAAATTTTTTCCTCTGGAAAATGTTGGCCAATAAACAATTTAGTTTTAGGCTAAAAACAATTATAAAAACAGTTATTTTCTTCTAGTCCATTTATTCAATTATTTGTTCCTTCAACAAATATTTGTTAGCTGCTTTCTGTATTCCAGACACTGTCCTAAGTATTATAGGTACACTGATGAATGAGACACAGTCCCTAGTGTGGACATGACAGAAAAGATGAATAAAGACAGATCCAGTGACACTACTCAGTGATAAGCACTATAACCTGCAATGGCACCTCACTCAGGCTGCAGGGGTCTAAGAAAATTTCCCAGTGGCAATGACATCTATGCTGAAATCTGAAAGAGTAGTACAAGTAAGTCAGAAGAAATGACCCAGTGGGGAACAGGAGAGATCCACATAGATAAACTATTGCCGAGAGAGGAAACAAGATTGGCAAATGAAGCTTGATGTCTTCTAGAAACTCTCTGTTACTAGAGGACAAGTGGATTTTACAGCTATTTTTGACATAAGATAGCTAAAATAACTTCTGTGAGCTTATACTAGATTTGGAATTAATTTTTTTCCCTGTGGCTCTCAAATTTGGGGATACACTATTTCCATTTACCTGTTTTCACTTTATGCCACGTTCCCTTCCTGCTTGTGCTCTGCAATCTGGCTTCTTTGAAACTTCCAGTGGCCTCTGACTATATCATTAGCACCACTGCAGGACCAATGAGACTAGTTAGGAGGGCTAATATCTACCAAGCTTAAAGATCAACTCTCAGCTGCCTACATTTGTCCAGCCCACAGAATTCCACTGTTCTCCTATTAGGAAGGAAAGGATTACAAGATTAGTTTCATGATACCACTTCCAGCCCTACCATATATAGAAAGAGGAAATAATTAAACATGACTCTATGACAACTTTGGTGTTTAGGCCAGATTCCCTGCTAGGACATCTGCCTGGAAAGAGGGAGCAGAGTGTCACCCATGTAGGAGAGTTCAAGGAGTATATTGTTACAGCTGAGAGCTACAGGGCCTACTATCACTTTTAGCCTCTGGCCACAAAAAGCAACACATTATGGGAATAAGACACAAAACAGTTGCTCACATTAGAAAGCCAACATCATGAGGACAGAGGAAGTCTGTCCTCCCAAGCAATGCAAACAGGCCCTGATGTAGAGTCAAATAAATGTAGGAAATACTTCTGTCTCCTGCTTTCCTTGATTTTAACTGTGTGCAGAAAAGAAAAGAAAAGAAACACATCTGGCAGAATTTTTTTTCATTTTCAAGGCTCAACTGCCCCAAGAAACTGCCCCAAAAGCATGCAGTCAGAATAGTTATTGGCAATACTATGTCAGATATTTCCTGGACATCAGGAGAAAAAAAAAGTACTCTTTCAAACCATTACTTCCCCAAGAAAGTTGGATAGACCTGCCGAATAAAAGTTCAAGATCTCTACTGGTCTTTTGAGCTTGTAAATTGGTGAAGGGTATTTGATTTAGGGGAACATTTTGAGATTTAAATTTTCAAAGGAGTTTGAAATTTTTCAGTGAAATTTGATTTGTTGTGCCTCATAAAGAGAGGAGAACTTCACATCTTTGGGAACTGTGAATTGTGGGAGAGGGACTGGGTTTATATAGCTGGCAAAGTCTCCAGTTTCAGGAAGCCATTATGTCAGGAGAGAAGTTTTGGCCCAGTCTTGTAAGGTTCTTGTGTCTCTTTTAAGAAGGGGGAAGTCTGTGGATGTTGGGGAAGAAAGGAGGCCTGAATCGGGACAAGACCTCATCAATCCCACATGGTTCCAGCTGGTACAATGCAGAGTCTTGGCAAACTTGGAATTAGAAGAACTGAGATGAAAACAGAGGAAAATGGGACAAAGAAGAACCAGCAAAATGGAAAGTGGGACTATACAGAATAACCTTGGAGCAAGGAAAGCAAATGCTTTCCAAGAATCTTCGGAAATGGAGAGTTAATAGTCAATGTTAAATTGCTTATTTTTCAGCCTTTTAAATCCATACTTAAGACTTCAGTGTTATCTCCTGCACCTACAGAGCTTTGAGTAAATGGGTATTCTTGGGAAATGAAAAGCAGCTCAGCTCCATGTCTGCATTTGTGTCAAACAAAACAAAAATGACACAGTAAGGAGTGAAAATAAAAATCCATAATATAAGCAGGACCTATGAGCCAGAGATGAGGCCATGAGAAATAAATGCTCTAGAAGTTTGCATAAACCTGTGCCAAGAATCTGCCTTTTCTCTATACCAGAATGGAATGTAGAGAAGTAATCTTAATCTAGCTCTCAGGAGCAAGTGAACCAGGTAGCTCTCACTAAGGTGATACATTACTCTGCTGTGGCCTTTGTCATGTGATTTGAAGGATGCAACAAAAATGTTCTGACCAAAATATCGACTACCTCTCCTTCACCTGTGCCAGAGCCTGAAATCAACACTACCATCATTCCTTTAGATTGAAGCATAAAAATCTTCTGTTGAAACACAATCATAACTTATACACATCAGGATGGCTACTATAAAGAACCAGAAACTAACGAGGTTTGGCAGAGACATGAAGAAGCTGTAACTCCTGTGACCTGTTTGTGGGATTATAAAAGGATGCAACTGCTGTGGGAAATGGTGGGCAGTTCCACAAAAAAAAATTAAAAATAGAACTACCATATGATCTGATAATCCCATTACTGGGTATATATTCAAAATTGAATTGAAAGCAGGATCTCAAAGAGATATTCTAACACCCATGTTTATTACAGTATTATTCACAATAGTCAAGTGGCAGAAACAAAGCAAATGCCCACCAACAGATAAATGGATAAACAAAATGTGCTATAGCCATTCAATGGCTGCCTTGAAGAGAAAGGAAATCTGTCATACACTATGATACAGATGACAGAAATGAAATCTGCAGATATTATACTGAGTTAAATAGCCACTCAAAAGGACAAACCTGTGTTCCATTTGTATGAAGCACCTAAAGTAGTTGATTCATAGATATGAAAAGTAGAATGGGCATTGGGGGGAGGAAGAATGGGGAGCTGTTGTTTAATGAGTGTAGAGTTTCAGTTCTGCAAGTCTTGGGGATCGATTTTACAACAATGTGGAAGCACTTAACATATGGAAACGTGGGTAAGGAGGTAAATTTCATAACATTTTTTATCATTACAAAAATGCAACCATATTCTTAGTAACAGTTCATTTTAAACAAGCCTCCTTTATATTTTATTATGAATTCATTTATCAAATTCACTTCATTCTCTCAGGGACAGATATTTCAATTTTGATAAAGAAGAGAGTGAGATTCAGGACAAGGGGCTATTGGGAAAGGCAAGCTCGAGACACCACAGAAGTCTCTGGGCTTCCAAGAAGAAGACAAGGCCTAGGAGCTAGGTAGCTCATATAGGCATGGCAGAGAGCTGCTAGGAAAGCAGGACTCATGGAAGGAAAAAGAGGGGCAACACAAAGACAAGAGAAAATGCAGTAAAAAATACATCTTATTCTTCCTGTTTTCCCTAAAACTGCTCTCCTGAGGTGACCTCAATAACTTAGGGCAGTGAGAGCTTGCCTCTGTGAAGGTTGCCCTGAGAGACACTAAGAATAACATGATATGAAGGGCACTTCTGGCAAGCACACCACAGCTGAGGTTCCAGAATCACAAAAGGCAGTTTTCAAACTTTCTCCATGAGCTGTGAACCCCTACTGAACTGTGTGGGCCCAGCTGGTGGTTATTTTTAGGCATGCTCCTCTTTCCATGACTGACAGAACTGTGAAGTATGGAGGGAGAACTGGGTCTAGGAGCCAAAGCAAAGTCTCCATTTTCAGGAAACAGTTACAGCTGAGGAGAAGCTTTGGCTGCAATCTTCTGGGTTCTAGTCTGTCTGTCAGAGAAGTCAGTTGGCCTTAGACAGGAAAGTAGACATGGGTGCTTAGGAGGCCCTAAGAATACTAGGTCCCAAGTGGCCTTGGCTATACACCAGGAGCCCTGGCTGATGAGGTGCTGGCAACTGTGACCTCTATGTTGGGCTCAGGGCCCTGCCTGGGCCTGCCCCTGCCCCTCTTCCACGTACAGGCAGGACTCCAAGCCTTGACTTGTTCATCTGACTCTTTGTTCCAGGCCTGGCCCACTCTGCAGGAAGCCCAACCAGTGTCCTGAGCAGGCACCTGGCAGAGTAGTTCAGTGTGTGCAGAAAGTAAACATAAGGTTTTCTGAGAGATTTTCCTTAGAAAACAATATATTGACACATATAGAGCACAAATGACAGTCCATTCGCTCAGGTATGTAAAAAATTATGCATTACTTATTTTCATTAAATCGATATAATTCTGACTCCAAGCTCCATTCTTGCAGAAGTTAAACTTTGTCTTCTTGGGGCTCCCCCTGCAAAGGTGTAAAGGCACTGAGGTCTTACGTAGCACCAAGGTGGGGATCCCTTCAGCTTGTCCAACAGGCCCACACGAGCTATGGCTGGGACAAACTGTTGTCCCAGTCTCTGCTGCTGCTTTGCCAAGGCTCGAAATCCCAGATGCTGTGGTGCTCAAGTGGTAGAACCCAAGCCTTGTAAGCCTGCCCTCCTTGTCAATGCCTCCCTCCCCCAGCCTTGCCACATTTTAAGCAAAGTGCAAAGTCTGAGGACAGAATCTCTCTTTCCCAGTCACCAGAAGCCTTTCCTTTCAAACTTACTGCTTCTTAGAAGCCTTGTCCCTTTCCAGTCCCCTCCAGGACACTCTTCAAACACTTAGAATATTCAGACAGAACCTCGAATTACATTCAAGCCTTTTCTGCCTTCAACCCCAATAAATCTCTGAGATAAAGAATCACAAAGGTTGGCCAACATTAGGAGTCAGGATCTCCATTTGAAATAAAGCACAGGGAGGTGAAGTGTGGGGCACTGTAGCTTACAGGCAGAATCTGGACCAGAAACCAGGTCTGCTGATTGCAAGCAAGCGTTCTTTCCATAACACTACAAAACGTCAAGTCAGAGTGTGCAGCAAATGCTGGTTTTGGATCCAACGGGCAAGAAACTGAAGGCTCCCTTGTGTTTTATTATCAACAATGGGGAAACTGAATAAAACCAGTTAGTGGCAGGCAGGAAGCCAGCACTGACTTGATCAGATCTTCATTCTTGTGGTTACCAGCCAGTGCCATCCAGGCAGAGCCTGAACGTGGAGGAGAAGCCACTGTGAATCCAGCCAGCCCTGGGCTTGCCTGTTTCTACCACCCAATTCAAGCAAACAAGCAGCCACCAGGAAAGGAAGGAAGCAAGCCTCTTAACCTGGCATCTGCTAAGGCCAAGCTTTATTGAGCAGGAGCATCCTCAGACTCCATCATGGGGAGTCTCTTGTCCCCTACCCGGTGGAAGCTTTCTTAACTAGATGTCTTACTCAGAGATAAAAGCTGAGTGATGCGTTGCCTTCTTAGTGTGCACTTCTCTGAAGCTGGCTTCCTATAGGGAGAGGGGACAGGGCTATGGGAGCTAGTGGGGAGGGCGGCCTTCTTTTCTTTGATCCTCTCTTTTCCTTGCAGAGCATTTCACATCCCTCAGGACAGCTGAGCCTTGTTCCCAGCATCACTCTGCAGCCTGGATAGCTCCCTTTCTCAGCAGGCCACCCAGACATGAACTGTCCAGGAACTTCTCATCGTCAGCCGAACTGCCACTTTCTGGGTGTTGTGCTGTCATGATGGGATAGTAGTGGCAAATGGGCTCACATAAATAATTGGTTCTAAAATATGAGTCCTACCAATGACTTGATGTGACAGAAGCACTCCAGGGGAGTATAAGCTACCACGAACCTGAGAATTTTTGTCAGCTTTGTTCAATACCATGATTTGATAGAAAATTACCCCACTAAACAAAACAGGCCAGTAATAATAATATGGCTTAAATGCACCTCAAGAGAAATATTTAGTGATGTTTGCCAATATGGAATGTAATACATCTTTTTGGCTACTGTTGAAAATCTCAGTAATAGTAATGATGATGAAAAATGCTTTTTCAGAAGGGACTGTAATTTCATCATTAGCTTAACCCCAATTTATTTGCACTTGGAAAACAATATATTAAGCTCTAATGGAATGAGACACATAAGGCAAAAAGGATACTTCCAAGAAAAGGTGAAGTCATTGGTAGATAAGAAGTCTGTCAAAGTAGTATCACTTAAAATGGATATGCCCTAGGACAGAAGGGCAGAATTTTTCAAACTTCATGTCATGAGTGTTGTGCAAAAATCTAGTAAGTTTCAGCCACACCTTTGTTTCTAATGGCATAAAATAGAAAGGAATGGAATGGAAAAAACTATAGGGAATAAGGTTGGTATACATATGTTTATAATTAATATAAAATACTACAGTAACTTGTATAATATAAAATATAATTATTGTGGGTTGTAGTCTAAAAATGTTTGAAAGCTATGAGTCTAGGGCATTGGTTTTAAGCTCTTTTTAAGCTCAGAATTCATGTGTGAAAGTTGAATATATAAGCCAGGCATGGTGGCTTATGCCTGTAATCCCAGCACTTTGGGAGGCTGAGACAGGAGAATCACAAGTTCAAAGTCAGCCTCAGCAACAGTGAGGTGCTAAGCAACTCAGTGAGACCCAGTCTTTACATAAAACACAAAATAGGGCTGGGGATATGGCTCAGTGGTCAAGTACCCCTGAGTTCAATCCTCAGTACCAAAAAAAAAAAAAAAAAGTTGAATATATAAAACAGACCCCAGCAAATCCGCTCTCACTAATGGCATTATGAAGTGGGTGGGATCCAGTCCTGCCAGATCCCTATACTCCTTCTCCCTTTGAGAAGCAGAATTTGAAAACCACAGGTTCAAATGGCCCCATCTATTCCATCCAAATTCTGAATTTGAGAGACAACAGAGCCCAGCAGATGAGAATCAAGCATCAACAAAATACTGATAAGTACTAGGCTGGGGAATGGAGCTAGGAGTGTGACATCAGCTTTCCTAATCTTAACTGCATAATTAAGCAGATCTATGCAGTCATAGCAGCAATGAAAACAGGGTAGGCCCCAACCCCAACCCTACTCAGAGGGGGAGGTTCAGGGCAGACAGGCCCAACCCAACAGCAGAGGGGAGGGGAGGCTAAGCTCACAGGCCCAGTTCAGAGGAGCCGGGAGTGCTGCATTAATGGATGTCGCTCTACAAGGAAATGTGGAGCCAAGGAAAGGACTTTCCTCTCCATAACACTCAGCAAAATGACTAACACTTTCCTTCACAACACCTACTCCACCTGGAATTAATGTCTGCCTCCCTTGACAGAACAGATACTTCTTGCAGGAAGAAACTCTGTTTCATACACTGCTATGTTGTAGCATCTCACACATATCGCAGGCTCAGTAAATATGTGCTACATGAATAAAATTAATCTATAGTTGGGTGCAGTGGTACATGTCTATAATACTAGTGACTTGGGAGGCTGAGGCAGGAGAATCGCCAGCTTGAGGCTAGCCTAAGCAATTTAGCAAGACCCTGTCTCGAAAAATCAAAAGTGATGGGGACATAGCTCAGTGCTAGGGTGCCCCTGGGTTCAATCCCTACTACTGCAAAAAGGGAAAGATCAATATATAAACGCTGTTGATATTATAAGCAGAACACCTACTTCCAATATCAAGGTATTGAGAATTGAATCATAGCACCCAACTTTAAGCAAAACTGAGCAGGCACACTCTTAAGGGTATTTGGAAAATTTGGTCTAGTCAAGGAAAAAGCACTGAAAATCTAGGAAATCCAACCCCATATGAAAGAACAAGAGAAAAGCTTCCCTTTTCCAGAAAATTTCCAAAAAGAGCAATCAGGTTCCAAGAGGAAAAGCATTTTTCTCACATGGGTCTCATGCAAACTCTTCTAAGTAGACTGCCAGTCTCTTCATCTTCTGTGATGAAATCCCTTTGACTTATCAAGTCTGCCTTCTAACATGGCTTGTGCCTTTCAGCATACAGGGTGATGAAGCTGTCATGTGAATCCACAAGAAGTAGATATTTAAATAATGGACATTGATGCCATGCTTCTCCCTATCACAGGTCTCCTGCCACTGAAAGGTCTCTTTAGCAAGCAGCATAGAGGTCAAATGGGAATGCATATGTACATTGGGAGCAGCTCTCTGCCGAAAGTCTTTCATTTATTCATCCCATATTGTAATTCATTTGAAGGAAGGATATGAAAACTATTTTGATTTAAATGTATTTCAAGGAGGCAAGCCTTTTGATTTTTACATCACAGTCCTTTTGGACTTAACAGTCCATCAATAAGAGTTGTTGCTTTCAACAGAAATTAATTTTACTTTCTTTTTTTTTTAAAGCAATGCTTTAATAATGACATCATACAGAATTATTTATAATACAAAAACACTAGACTAAAGGATAATCTCAACATCCCCCTAGGACAGACAGTGGAGAGAAAAAGAGCTTAGATATTCAGAAAAAGTCCAAATAATTATAATATTATTTTTCTTAAACTAGATGAGTGCATGGATTTTTAGTTTCATTCTTTACTTCTATACTTAATAGCTATATTTTTTAAATTCCATTTTCAAATGAAGTAGTAGATTAGAACAGATGAGTAAAGAAAATCATCCATGAATCTGTATCTCGTTAATAAGCCAGGCTCGGTGGACTGAGGCAGGGGAATTGTAAGTTGGAGGCAACTTAACAGTACTGGGAGAAAAGGAGATTGTTAGATCTCACTGATAAACTCTATCTGTTCATTCATTTCTGAAACACCTCAAATACATACCATATATAAATCACCATGATGGATTTTGACAGTATGAGATTGAATAAGACACACTCCCCTTTTCAATGAGAGTTCCTGGTCTAGTTACCTAAAAATTGACATCAACAAAGTTCTATATACCTGTACATTAACTGATCTGATTAAATTCTAAACACAAAATTAATTCTGCATAGTGAGACTTCTTTTGAGTACTGTATCCCATAAAATTGACCTGAGGAATTTTGCACAGCCACAGAAAGGGTGAGACCAAAATCATAAAGTTGATAGCTCTTAAAAGTCTCTGAAGCAGGACATCCAATTTTCTATGTATGTCTGGGGCTACAGGGCACGCTCCTGTGCTGTGCCATGTTCTCTTTTTGACAAGTAATAAACTAAATTCAGAATTCTACAAAATAGCACCGTAGCTAAGAAATTGCATCAGGAAGTTTTAGCCAGCTCATTGAGAAAACTTGTTCTTTTGAAATCATCTTTTAACATATACACCCATTGCCCACAGCCTTGAGAAAATGACATATAGTCATTTGAAAATATGAGAGTGTTTAACATGTGCATGCCACCTCATCTCTATTAATCTGGAAAGTCATTTCCTTTCCTTAGAACTAATTTAATTTGGTTTGCTTAAGGGCCTCAATTCCTTTCTTCCACATTCATTTTAAAGCTGCTGTGAAATTCAGCCCTCGGCCCACACAGAGGTTCCAAATCATTTTACCTCCTTGCTCATGCATACCACATTTCATGTCTGTGCTGTAGAAGTCATTTTTATTTGCCAATTATTCTGTAACTTTGAGACAAAGGGATATTAGATTACATTACAAAGAGGTAAGAAAGACATCTAATGAGCTTTACTTTTTTAAAAAAATGGAAACGAATGAGTGTTGTGAATCTGTTAGCGAAATGATCAGTGTGTTCAAGTAAGAAATGTCTAATAAAAATATAATTGAAAAGAACCAGAGAGAACATAGGAGTTAACATCAGGGATACTTTTAAATTCTACTTCTTGCATTCTTATGACCCTGGGCAGGTTCTTCACCTTTAAAATAGGGTTTAAAAAAAATCATTTCCTTGAGAATTAAATGATAAAATGAAAGCCCATGAGCCACTGGCAGATGATAGATGCTTAATAACACAAATCTTAGATACCTCATGATATAACACTTATGTAGAGATGCTGTTGAAGTATCATTGATAAATACAAACTTTATATACTTATAAATATATATATTATATATTTATATATATTTAAAATTTATACATATATTTAAAATTATATATGTGTTTAAAATATATATATATATAAATAAATAACCTGGGACTTTGTGAACAATATGAGGTGTACTGGGCTCTTCTTCTTGAGAATCTAGTTAAATAGACCTGATATAGGTCAATAATCCATATCTTTAATAAACCTCCCAGATAGTTCTAATGAAGAAAATCCTCAACTGTATTTTCATGGGTTCAACCTCATGTAAAATGTATTTATGTATTTATAAGTGATTTTTTTTTAAAAAAAAGGAATGACAGATCATTATTTTTCACACTAAAAACAATTACTCTCAGGATAGCAGCAAGAATGATAGGAGACTTCTAGAAAACTGTTCCCTATAAAATCAATGAGAATATGAGCAAAACTTTCCAAATGCAGCTTTTTCCCCCAGAATTCTGAAAATTAGCTAAAGGCTTAAAACAATCTGAAAATCATTCATTCAGCACAAATTGCTGAATCATGATGAGAACAGCAAGATGGTGGGAGTTTTTGTTTTTTTTTACAATTCTGGGTTGGAACTCAGGGCCTCCCACATGCTCGCAAGTGTTCTACCACTAGCTACACCTCCAGCCCTGTTTGTTAGGAGTTTTAACTTGTCTGGTTTCCATTCTGCCTTCCCCAGCTCTTTATCAGCCCTGAAAACCTATAGCCTAGCAATAATGGTAGCCCTGAAAAACAGCTACAGTTTAGAACAACAAAACAGAAGCCAACCAGAAAATGAAAACTTTGACAATACTGTAAGCCCACGATCTAAATGATGTCTAGAAAGTGCTCCCCGCAACAACAGCAGAATACATGTTCTCAAGTGCACATGAAGTACTATACAGGAAAGACCATGCATTAGGTCACACAACAGTTCTCATTATGTTTGAAAAGACTGAAATCATACAAAGCATACTATCTAACCACAGGATATGAAACTAGAAATCAGTAATAAAAGGAAATTGGGGGATACACAAACATGTGAAAATTAAACATATTCCTCAGAAATCAATAAAGAAGAAATCAAAGGGAAATTAGAAAATAGTTTGAGGTGAATGAAAATGAGAGTATCACATGCCAAAATTTATAGAATGTATCTAAATCAGCATTTACAGAGAAATGTATAGTAAGAGGAAAAAATATCAAATGAATGACCCAAACTTCCACCTTAAGAGACTAGAAGAAAAAGAACAAATTAATCCAAATCAAGCAAAAGGAAAGAAATAAATGAGGGTAGAGTAGAAATAAGTGATATAGGAACTAGAAAAATAATAGAGAATATTATTGAAAATGAAAATTGGTTTTAAAAGTATCAATAAAAGTGACAAGTATTTATTAAGCCAGACTGAGAAAAAAAGAAAACTCAAAGGAGCAGCTGGCCTCGTTAGTAAATTCTACCAACAATTTGTTTATTTATTTTATTTGTTCTTATTATTTATACATGATAGTATAATATATTTTGACATATTGTATATGTCATTCTTTTAGTTGTACGGGATGCAAAATTACATTGGTCATGTAATTATATATTCACACAGGATAGTAATGTCTGATTCATTCTACTGTCTTTCCTATTCCCATTCCCCCTCGCTTCTCTTCATTCCCCTTTGTCTAATCCAAAATACTTCTATTCTTCCCTAATCTCCCCCACTTATTACGAGTTAGCATCTGCATATCAGAGAAAAGATTCGGCCTTTTGTTTTTGGGATTTACTTATTTCACTTAGCATGATATTCTCCAGATCCATCCATTTACCAGCAAATGCCATAATTTCATTCTTTATGGCTGAGTAATATTCCATTGTGTATACATACCACATTTTCTTCATCCATTCATCTGTTGAAGGGTACTTAGGCTGGTTCCATAGCTTAGCTATTGTGAATTGAGCTGCTATAAACATTGATGTGACTATGTCACCATAGTATGCCAATTTTAAGTTCTTTGGGTATAAACCGAGGAATGGGATAACTGAATCAAATGGTGGTTTCATTCCAAGTTTTCTGAGGAATCTCCATACGGTTTTCCATAATGGTTACACCAATTTGCAGTCCCACCAGCAATATATGAGTGTACCTTTATTCACACATTCTCGCCAACATTTATTGTTGTTTATTATTCTTGACAATTGCCATTCTGACTAGAATGAGATGAAATCTCAATGTAGTTTTAATTTGTAAACCATTTAAAGAACTAACACTATGTCGCTTTAATAATGGTGGGGGGGGGAGCCACGTGGCTTCTCGAGGAGTTGGTCCAGAGAGACGGAGAAAGGGTCCCCGGGTTAGACGATATGGAGTCCCTCTAGACAGTGGCGATACGCGGAGCCAATCTCCCCAGGCCCCGGGGTGTAGGTGGAAATCTGCTCTGCCCCAGTGAGACACAAAGACACCCGGGACAAGGAGAGGGATACCACCGGGGCGAGGAGCAAAAAAACACTGTTTATTCTAGAAACTACAGAAGCTCAAATACACTCTTGGACCAATCAGGTCCAAAGGTCACAAACAAAGGGGTGCTCTCTGGCAAGAGCACAGTCTATTAGCATAGAATGGGGAAGGATGGAAGGGAGCGGGTGGAAGGTATGGAGATGCTCCTACAGTACCAAACCTTCATAAACTACTTTTTAAAAAGTAAAGAGAGAGGTATACTTCCCAATTCATTTGATGAGGCCAGTATAACCCAAATAATAAAACTAGACAAAGACAACATCACAAGAAAACCACAAACCCATATCCTTTATGAATGTAGACTTAAAAATCCTTAACAAAATACTTATAAGCTGAATCCAGCAACATACAAAAAGAATTTTATACCATGAGCACATTTGCTCCAACAATGCAGGTTTATTTACTATGGAAAAATCAACCAATATAATATAGCATACTAATAGAAAAACAAACAGAAACCATATGATCATATCAAAAGACACAGAAAACACATTTCATAAAATTCAATACCCTATCAAGACAAAAATACTTAACACGCTAGGAATAGAAGGGAGCTTCCTCAGTCTGATGAAGAGCATCTGTGGAAAATGCACAGATATGAAACCATCATACTTAATCATGAAAGACTGAAAACATCTCACTAAGATCAGAAATAAAACATGGATGTCTGCTCTCACTGCTTCTATTCAACATTGAATTGGAGGTTCTAACCAGGATAATCAAGCAAGGGGAAAAAAGGCATCCACATGGAAAAAAGAAATAATACCCTCTCTATTCCAGAGAACATGATTTTATACATAAAAAATCCTAAGGAATCCACATACAGAAAAAACAAACCTATTAGGACTAATAAACAAGTTCACAAAGATTGCAGGACATAAAATCAATACAGAAAAGAAATTGTATTTCTATATAATAGCAGTGAATTATCTAAAAATAAATGAAAAAAGACATCCAGTGTATAAGAACATCTGAAAGAATAAAATGCTTGGTAATAAATGTAATTGAGGAGATACAAGACTTGTGCATTGAAAACTACAAAATATCATTGAAAAAATTAAATACATAAAAAGAAACCTGTGCTCATAGATTGGAAGACTTAATATTGTTAAGATGACAATATTCCCCAAATTTATCTACAGATTCACCACAATTCATATAAAAATCCCAGCTGCCATTTTTCACAGACATTGACATGAATTCTAAAATTCATATGGAAAAACAAAGGACCCAAAATAGCCAAAGAAATTTTGCAAAAGAAGAGTCAAGTTGGAGGATTCACATTTCTAGATTTCAAAACTTACTTCATAGATATAATAATCAAACTTGTTCTTCTATTCTAGAGTAAACAGATATATCTATAGAATTGAGAAACTATAAGTAAAGCAACATATTTATAGTCAATTGATTCTCAATGGGGAAAATAATCATCTAGTCAACAAATGGCATTGGAGGGTGCCAAAATCACTCAATGGGGAAAATAATCATCTATTCAACAAATGACATTGGAACAACTGGAAATGGAGATGCAAAAGGATGAATTTGAACAGCTTACCTCAAACCACATACAAAAATTAACTCAAGCTAAGCACAGTGGCACACATCTGTAATCCCATCTACTTGGGAAGCTGAGGCAAGAGGATTGCAAGTTCAAAGCCAACCTCTGCAACTTAGTGAGGCCCTAAGCAACTCAGTAAGAACCCATCTCAAAATAAAAACAAATAAATAAAAAGGTCTGGGGATGTGGCTCAGTGGTTATGTACCTCTGGGTTCAATCCCTGGTACAAAAAAAGA
>CM053403.1:38738635-38894633 GCA_028644305.1 Xerus rutilus | reverse complement strand
TTGTGTATATGTACCACAGTTTCTTTATCCATTCATCTATTGAAGGGCATCTGGGTTGCTTCCACAGTTTTGCAATTGTGAATTGTGCTACTATAAACATTGAAGTGGCTGCTTTACTGTAGTGTGCTGTTTTTAAATCTTTAGGGTATAGGCCAAGAAGTGGAATAGCTGGATCAAATGGTGGTTCCATTCCAAGTTTTTAAGGAATCTCCATACTGCTTTCCAGATTGGTTGCACCAGTTTGCAATCCCACCAGCAATGTTTGAGTGTGCCTTTTTCACCACAACCTCGCCAGCACTTACTGTTGCTGGTATTTTGGATAGCTGCCATTCTGACTGGGGTGAGATGAAATCTGAGAGTAGTTTTGATTTGCATTTCTCTAATGGCTAGAGATGTTGAACATTTCTTCATATATTTGTTTATTGATTGTATATCTTTTTCTGAGAGGTTTCTATTCAGCTCCTTAGCCCACTTATTGATTGGGTTGTTTGTTTTTTTGGTGTTAAGTTTTTTGAGTTCTTTATATATCCTGGAGATCAGTGCTCTATCTGATGTGCATGTGGCAAAAATTTGCTCCCAGAATGTAAATATAAATTCAAGTTTTAAGTTAAAACTATAAAACACTTAGAAGAAAATATATTTATAAATCTTCATGACCTTAAGTTCAACAGTGGTTTCTTGAATATGACACCAAAAGCACAAATAACCAATGAAAAATTAGATAAATGTGACTATGTTAAAAGTTTAAAATGAGCCAGTGTGGTGGTGCACGCCTGTAATCCCAGCAGCTCGGGAGGCTGAGGCAGGAGGATCGCGAGTTCAAAGCCATCCTGAGTAATTTAGCGAGGCCCTAAGAAACTCAATGAGACTCTGTTTCCAAATAAAATACAGAAAAGTGCCTCAGTGGTTAAGTGCCCCTGAGTTCAATCCTCGGTAACCTCTTTAAAAAAGTTTAAAATGTTTGTGTTTCAAAGGCCATCATTGAGAAAGTGAAAAGAAAACCCATGGAAGAGGAGAAAATATTAATAAATCATACAGCTGATAAGGACCTATATCCAGAATACTTAATAACCCTTCTAACCATAAGAATATAGCCTATTAAGTTAAATAGGAAATGGAAATAATAAGACATTTTCAAGAAAAAGAAAAGATGCACAAGGTCCAAAAAGCACATGAAAAGATGCTTAACATTATTCATTGGGAACTGCAAGTCAAACCCATGAGATAGCACAGAACACCCACTATGATAGCTATAATCCAAAATCTGGACAATAAAAGTTGTTTTCAAGGATGGGTAAAAATCTGAACTATCATACATTGCCACCAGCAATATTGCAGCTGCTTAAGAAAACAATTTGGCAGTTCCTTAAGAAGTTTAACACACAGTTACCAGGTGTGCAGCAATTCTATGCCTAGGTTTGTACTCAAGAGAATCAAAATTATGCCCACACAAAATTTTGTTCATGAATGTTCACAGCAGCATTATTCACTGTAACCAAAAAGCTGAAATTAGAAAGCCAGCTTGCCAAGCACAACACATGGTTTTTTGTTGTGTGTGTGTGTATTCCTTAGGACTCCCTAGGATCTGGGCTGGTTTTGGAATCAAATTGATATGGCTTTCAATCTATCTACTATTTATTACTGTGAGACTACAAACAAGTCCTTTAACCTTGTCAGGCCTCACCTTCTTTTCACTAATGTGACTTACTATAGGGGATATTTGTGAAGGTTAAGCAAAGTCACACATACATTATTTTTATCACAGTGCCTGGGACAGGGTAAATAAGCAGAATGTTGGGAAATTGCTTTGTATTTAATGCTGTTCCAAAGCAAATGTGGAGAATTTTATGACAGTTTATATATTATCATATATCCTTTTTGAGTCAAAACTTAAGTTATGTTTTTATAACAAGATTCCTTTCATGAAGGTGTTGCTGGAGAACTTTACTGCAAAAAAGTGAAAAAAAATTTTTTTCCCACAGCAATCTCTTGCCTCTATGTTTTAGGGAGGACAACATGTTCAAATATCACACAGGGGACTGGGTATATAGCTCAGTTGGTAAAGTGCCTGCCTTGCATACACAAGGCTCTGGGTTCAATCCTCAGCACCACAAAAAAGAAAAACAAAATCACACAGGACTGTCTCTAGTAGAAGAACAGGCAGACAGCATTTTAAAATGAAACACAGTAACTCTGAGAGACAGGAGGACTTAATTACTTATGTCAGTTTTACCAGAGAACATCATTATCACAAGAGGTTAAATACTTGACTAATAGGCAGAATAAACATCTCGTTCTTAATCCATGCTTATCTTACATTTTGTCTCTACTTGATCTGTCATGTCATGACAGAAAAGACAGACCTTATTTCCTTTCATGTCAATGACTTAATGTTAACACTCTTTGAAATATCAAAGTTTCCTGTTGCAGTCCTAAGAAACACCAGAAAAATAATCTCCAAGAATTCAAGATGAATACTATAGTGATGCAGCCACATCAACACAGCTCTCTCACCACTGGATAGATCTTCCAAACAAAAACTAAACAAAGAAACCATAGAACTCAATAAAACAATCAATAATTTAGACTTAACAGACATATACAGAGTGTTCCATCCATCAACAAGCAAATAAACTTTTTTCTCAGCAACACATGGAGCCTTCTCCAAAACAGATCATGTTATGTCACAAAGTAAGTCTTAGCAAATACAAAAAAACAAAGATACTACCCTGCATCCTATGTGACAATAATGGAATAAAATTAGAAATCAATGACATTAAAAAATAAAAACAACTCCAACACCTGGACACTAAATAATATGCTATTAAATGATGCATGGATAACAGAAGACATCAGGGAAGAGATACAAAAACTTCTTAGAGGTAAATGAAAACTCCGATACAATATATTAAAACCTCTGGGACACCATGAAGGCAGTGCTAAGAGGAAAGTTCACTGCATTAAGCTCATTCATTAAAAGAAGAAAAAGTCAACAAGTAAATGACATGACTCTACATCTCAAAGCCCTAGAAAAAGAAGAACAAACCAACACCAAAAGAAGTAGAAGACAGGACATTGAAATCAGGGCTGAAATCAATGAAATTGAAACAAAAACACAATTCAAAAAACTGACAAAAAAAAAAGATGATTCTTTGAAAAAAAAAAACAAAATTGACAAACTCTTAGCCACCCTATCGAAAAAAAGGAGACAGAAAACCAAAATTACTAAAATTTGTGATGAAAAAGGAATTATCACAACCGACACTACTGAAATACAGAGGATAATCAGATACTATATTGAAAATTTATACTCCAGTAAAATAGAAAACACTGAAAACACTGACAAATTTCTAGAGGCGTATGACCTACCCAAACTGAACCAGGAGGTCATACACAACTTAAACAGATCAATTTCAAGCAAGGAAATAGAACATACCATCAAGAGCCTGCCAACCAAGAAAAGCCCAGGACCAGATGGATTCTCAGCTGAATTGAACAAGATCTACAAAGAAGAATTAATACCAATACTCCTCAAACTATTTCATGAAATAGAAAAGGAGGAAACCCTTCCAAACTCATTCTATGAGGCGAATATCACACTGATATCAAAACTAGACAAAGACACATCAAAGAAAGAAAATTTCAGACCAATATCCCTGATGAACATAGATGCAAAAATCCTCAATAAAATTTTGGCAAATTGCATACAAAAACATATTGAAAAGATAGTGCACCATGATCAAGTGGGGTTCATTCCAGAGATGTAGGGTTGGTTCAACATATGGAAATCAGTTAACATGATTTATCACATCAATAGAAGAATCATGATTTTATCAACTGATGTGGAGAAAGCATTTGACAAACATACAGCAGTCTTTTATGTTCAAAACACTAGAAAAGCTAGAGATAGTAGGAACATACCTTAACTTTGTAAAAGCTATCTATGCTAAACCCAAGGCCAACATCATCCTAAATGGAGAAAAATTGGAAGCATTCCCTCTAAAAATGGGAACAAGACAGGGATGCCCTCTTTCACCACTGCTATTCAACATAGTCCTTGAAACACTAGCCAGAGCAATTAGACAAAAGAAATTAAAGGGGTACAAATAGGAAAAGAAGAACTCAAACTATCATTATTTGCCAATGACATGATTCTATACTTAGAAGATTCAAAAAATTCTACCAGAAAACTTCTAGAAATAATAAATGAATTCAGCAAAGTAGCAAGATATAAAATCAACACCCATAAATCAATTGCATTTCTATACATCAGTGATAAACCCTCTAAAAGAGAAATTAGGAAAACTATCCCATTCACAATAGCCTCAAAAAAATAAAATACTTGGGAATCAATTTAACAAAAGAGGTGAAATACCTCTACAATGCAAACTACAAGACAGTAAAGAAAGAAATTGTACAACACCTTAGAAGATGGAAAAATCTCCCATGCTCTTGGATCAATATTGTCAAAATGGCCATATTACCCAAAGTGCTATATAGATTCAATGTGATTCCAATTAAAACACCAACATTATTTCTTATAGAAATAGAAAATGCAATCATAAAATTCATTTGGAAGAATAAGAGACCCAGAATAGCCAAAACAATCCTTAGCAAGAAGAGTGAAAGCAGGAGGTATCACAATACAAGACCTTAAACTATACTACAGCTATAGTAACAAAAACAGCATGGCACTGGCACCAAAATAGACATGTAAACCAATGGTACAGAATAGAAGACACAGAAATAAACCCACTTAAATACAGTTATCTTATACTAGACAAAGGTGTCAAACACGTACATTGGAGAAAAGATAGCCTCTTCAACAAATGGTGCTGGAAAAACTGGAAATCCATATGCAGCATAATGAAACTAAACCTATCTCTTACCATGCACAAAATTCAATTCAGAGTGGATCAAGGACCTAGGAATTAGACCAGAGACTCTACAACTAATAGAAGAAAAAGTAGGCCCAAATCTTCATCATGTCTGATTAGAACCTTACTTCCTTAATAAGACTCCTATAATGCAAGAAGTAAAATCAAGAATCAATAAATGGGATGGATTCAAACTAAAAAGCTTCTTTTCAGCAAAAGAAACAATCAATGAAGGGAACAGAGATCTGACATTCTGGGAACAAACTTTTGCCACACACACATCAGATAGAGCACTAATCTCCAGGATATATAAAGAACTCAAAAAACTTAACACCAAAAATCAAACACCTTAATCAATATATGGGCTAAGGTGCTGAACAGACACTTCCCAGAAGATATATAATCAATCAACAGACATATGAAAAAATGTTCAACATCTCTAGCCATTAGAGAAATGCAAATCAAAACTATTCTAAGTTTTCATCTCACGCCAGTCAGAAAGGCAGTTATCAAGAATATAAACAATAAGTGTTGGCAAGGTTGTGGGGGAAAAGGTACACTCATACATTGCTGGTGGGACTGCAAATTGGAGCAACCAACCTGGAAAGCACATGGATATTCCTTAGAACACTTGGAATGAAACCACCATTTGATCCAGCTATCCCACTCCTCGGTCTATACCCAAAGGACTTAAAAACAGCATACTACAGTGATGCAGCCACTTCAATGTTTATAGCAGCTCAATTCACAATAGCTAAACTGTGGAACCAACCTAGATGCCCTTAAATAGATGAATGGATAAAGAACCTGCAGTATATATAAACAAAGAAATATTACTCAGCATTAAAAGAGAATAAAATTATGGCATTTGCAAGTAAATGGATGGAGTTAAAGAATATCATGCTAAGCAAAGTAAGCCTATCCCAGAAAACCAAAGGCCAAATGTTCTCTCTGATAAGTGGATGCTGATCCATAATGGGGGAGGGGGTATGGGAAGAATTAGGGAAATTTGGTCAAAGGGGAAGGAGAGGAGAGGGGTATGGGGACAGTAAAGTTTGTGGAATAAAATGGACACCTCACCCCTAGCTTCATGTATGACGACTGCATATATGATGTGATTCTACCTCACGTACAACCATAGAAATGAAAAGTTGTGCTCCATCTATGTACAATGAATTAAAATGCATTCTGCTATCATGCATACCTAAGCAGAATAAATAAAATAAATAGGGCTGTGGTTGTGGCTCAGTGGTAGAGCACTTACCTCACATGCATAAGGCACTGGGTTTGATCCTCAGCACCACATACAAAATACATATAAATAAATAAAATAACAGTTTAAAAAAATCATACAAGAATAAATAAAGTAAAATAAATAGATAAATAACTAAATAGGGCTGGGGATGTGGCTCAGTGGTTGAGTGCCCCTGAGTTCAATTCCTAGTGCCAAAAAAAAAAAAAAAATTCAAGATGAACAATATTAGCTTTTATTTCTCTTAGACCAAGGCTGGGTGAAGAACATATTTTAAGTTATCTTTTTCATCATTCAAATAAAATAATTCTTATATCATTTTAACTGAAATATTAATTTTTACTTGAAAAGTGCAGTGCTCATTTCCCAATTTTGGATAACCTATGCTAAAAATATCAGCCTCCATCATGAGTCAGGGTCTCCACTGAAGATTTTATGAGACAGTGTAAAGATGCTGATGTCTGGGTACTCCAAAAACAAATTTCATTTCTCCCAGAATTGATTGATGGTTAAATATTTTAATTATCTTAGACAACTACTCCATTTTACAAATCTGAAGCAAAAAGTAAGATTTGGTGTTAAAATCTTCAATAATTATCATAAAAGGATTATTCATTTATTATTCAGATACTCAGCCATTATTTACTGATAGAGATGTTTACATTTTCTCAATTAATCCAATTGTGGGTGTGTTTCCAGGTTTTTATTCTTTTTTATATTTCAACAAGTAATTAGTAAAATTCTTCTACTTCTCAGTGGTAGAGTTATAAAAGGAAGGAACTAATTATACATGAAACAACATGGGGCATGGGGGCAGGAAAGATGGTGGAAAAAATGAACATCATTATCCTAGGTACATGTATGACTGTACATGTGCAAAAACTTTATGCTAAATGAAAGAAGTCAGACTCAAAAGGTAACCATTCGATGATACAATTCTTGATATTCTAGAAAAGGAAACCCTACAGGAAGAGAATACAGAGGACTTGTTGTCAGGAGAGAGGGTGAACACAAAGTAGGGGACTGAGTGGGGAGAGGCATGAGGAAAGTTTGGGAATTGATGTAGCTATATCTTCATTGTGGTAACATAAAGAACTGCATCCGAGTGTATGTGATGCCACACATTTGTCAGACACAAGTAAATATACACCCCAAAATGCAAATGTATTGTGTATTACTTTTCAATTTAATAAAGTAGCCATATGACCTCTAGTTTTAGTATCCCCCTAGTATACACACACCCCAAATCATAAAGAATCTACCATATGTCAGAGGCATGCTTAGTTCTGGCAATCAAACATTGACAATATAGTTATGGTCCTGGATCTTAGAACTTTGTATCTACAGAAGGAAAAATACTTTTAAATAATAATTATAGGAAAAACTGACTCACAAATTTTGGTAAGGATAATGAAAGGAGCAAGGAAAATGGACAACATAAAGATCTAATTTAGACCTCTGTGGATTATATGGCATATGAATCCATTTTTCATTGCTATGATTAAATACCTGAAGCTAGATAACTTTTTAAAGAAAAGAGGTTTATTTACCTCACAGTTCTGGAGACTCAAGTACGTGATGCTGGCATTGGTTCAGCTCTCTAACATTAGGACCTCATGAAGGACAGTGTCACATATGAGAGTGTGTGCAGGAGCAAGAAATCACATTGCCAGACAGGAAGCCAGAGAGTGATTCAGGAGTTAGGCTTGGGCTTTTATAACGACTCATTCCCACAAGAACTCATGGTCCCATGAGAGCTGTTTTAATCCTTTCTTAGGGTACTTCCTGTCAATGACCTAGGACCTCCCACCAGGACCCACTTCTTAAAAGTCCCACCACCAAATTGAAGACCAAGACTTCAACACATGAACCTTTGGGAGACAAACCACATCCAAACCATAGTATATGGGTTTTGATTTGAATCTTTTTAAAATTGCAAGACTTGTTTCTAGGATCACAGACTCATCTATAAATTCAATTTAGTCACTTGGGTCCATGAAAATGGGAGAAGCAGCCGAGTGAGAGGCTGCAAAACAATGAGCGAGCAGGGAGACGAGTATGTTAAGCCAACAGGGAGGCTCCTTGTATTAAAATTCCAGAACATTTCCATCCCCTCTGGAGCTTCTGGACAAGGGCATAAATCTGTATGTGAGATTGTTACTCATGGAAAAATGCAGTTTTAATTAAGTTCATTTGTATGTTATTAATAAAAATGTGTAATATTTATGAGCTTGGTTCTTGTCTGCTCCTTGCCTCTCCTTCTACTTAATTAGCTGTGTGTAGGAGGTGCTGAATTGCAAGAGCCCCTTTTATTTTATAGTGATATTCCCAGTACAGTTTGGGATGCATTTGGAGCATAACAAAGAGAAAATTAAACTGTTCCTTTGGCTCTAATACAAAGGGAACTCTGTAGGCTCACACCTTCACTGAAATTGCTCCACATTTGGATTACATTCTATCCCTATTGATCAAGATGACAAAGAACCTGTCAGTAGAATATTTTCAGCATTGCTAAAAAAGAAAATCAAATCTATCATTAAGTAATACAGAAATGAACAAGCATGCAATTTATAAAAGTCACCATATAATACAAAATCAACAAACACATATCATCTACACACACACACACACACACACACACACACACACATATATTCATTTGTATGTATACCCTCACACATTCTTCAGGAAAAGAAAATAAGAAAATCTAACTATTGGTGTTTGTAAATGGGATTAACAATAAAATCTTCAACTGTCTCTCCCACCAAGTACCTATCTTAAGCATGAACTCACTGCAAAAGTAGCCACAGGAATGTAATCTTAGTAATAGCTAACATTTGGTACTGTGGGCCAGGCGTTCTCCTACAAACTTTATAGGCATTAATTCATTTTAAATTTGAAAATTCTGTATGGTAAATACTATTATCACCACCCTATTTAACAGATGCGGAAACAGACTCAAGAAGCCTAGGTAACTTGTCCAGACCACACAGCTAATTAAGAGTAAAGGTGGGCTTGGAACACAACCTGCTTGATTCCAAACAAATAGACTTGCATTCTGTTAGCTGTGCTCAATTTCATCAACTATGGATAGATATGCACATATTCTGACATCTGGAGAAGTAGTTTAATATTAGAACCATTGTAGATGTGTAGTTTCTAGATTTTTACTGTGGATTAGTTCTGTTCATTCCTCTAATCAGAGATAGCTTTCCTCTTACTAAGAAAAATACAATTAGATTACATAAATACTCCCAAAGTCAAAGATATCAAGTAGTTGCTTTGAGCATATTCATGAATTTAAACTTTGGAAAATAGAACTTTGATATTATTATTAATATTAGTTCTGTTATTAAACATTAAAAGGACAGAGTGAGGCTGGGCATATATTAGATAGGTTATCACTTATTTTACTGACCTAAACGTTTTAAACAATACAGCTAACACCTGCAAAATTTAGTCCTCTCCTTGATCCCATCTTTCCACCTCCTTTTCAAATGTCATATGTTGGGGCTGGGATTGTGGCTCAGTGGTAGAGCGCCTGCCTCGCATGTGTGAGGCACTGGGTTCGATCCTCAGCACCACATAAAATAAATAGATAAAATAAAGATATTAAGAAAAAAAAGTCATATGTTTTCAGGCCATGGTTGGGCCTAACGCTGTGCTGATCCAGGTCTTCTCAATTTCTCTACCTTAGCTCATCTTCCTCTATTCAATAAGACACAGTAGTAAGGAGACCCCTTTGTCTACTCACTTCCCTCCACTGGCTTTTCGGGCTCTACTTACAGTTCCCACCCTCCTCTTAAGATCAGCAGCATCCTCACCACTCCATAAGCCATTGAGTCTTCCTGAATATAGCAATGTCAGTGTGACATCCTGTCTTCAGTTAGATCTCTACATACTATATTCCCATTGGTTATAAAATAGAAATTATAACACAAAATTTAAAGTTTAAATTTTCTCATGTCAAACAAGACCTAAACAATGCTCTAGAATGGGAGTTTCATCTGAATATCATACCTGAATCCATATGACAAGCAGTAGATACAGAACTTGGATAAATAAGGTGAAATGAAGGATATTATTGAACTAGAAATGACAAAACAGAAACTATAAGGTTTTTGGCAATGTTTGGGAGATAAACAGTGATCTTAGTTTGCCAAGAAATGTGTTCTATTAGTTGACTACTAACTAAATATTGTTGTTAAATATGGAGGTCAGGGAGTAAAGGGATTTTGACAAGAAGTAAATGTCTTTAAAGTGTTTGTGTTCTAATTGGGAGACAACACACACATATAAATGATGGAATATGGGAAAACAGCATTCAAATTGAATGCACAATGCTAAGAATCAAGTGTTGCTTACAAAGACATGTGAATAACCAAGTTCTCAGGAAAGGGTTTTGAAACAAGTGTTGGATGGCAGGGGAAGGCAAGAAGCAGAGAAGATGTGGGGCCTTCTGCAGATGATCATGTGAGGAGATGCTCAGAAATTTGACTCTGTAAGAATTGAAGTTTTTATGGTTGGCTATAAGGTATAGGAGGAGGTTATTTCAAAAAAGCCAATAGTTTTTTTAAAAAATTTATTTGTTTTTAATTTATCTAGAAGTGGAGACATTATTTGCAGTGAGCCAAAAATTCTTATTCAGAATATTTTGATTTTGTAAAAACAAAGTTCAAATTCAGATGTGGAAGGGAAGACATAAGACTATGAAGAAGAAACAGCTCTGCTTGATTTTTTTTCAGAATCTCTATGTCTTTATTGAAATGATCTTTTACTTCCTGTATTTTCTCTCTGATTTCACTCCTTGCATTGTCCTTTACTTCATAGATCAGTTTAACTACGAACTTTCTAAACTCCTTCTCTGACAGTTCTCCCACCATGGTATTGATGGATTCTGTTATTGAAGTACTTTAGTTTATTTGGGTTGAATTGTTCCCTTGCTTTTTCATGTTCATTTGTGTGTCTTCCATCTAACAGGATGGATCTGAGGCAGTAGTTTCTACCCTGTGGACTTACAGTGTCCCTGAAGGTTTCTAGTGCCTCACAGTTTAGGGAGAGACAAATAATAACAATAACCAATGCCAACAATATGCAGCATTAAACCAAATAGTTCCTGCTATGATATCTACAATGTTAATGGTCAAAATAAACAGAAATGATGTGATCAGTTATTGCCCACAATAAAAACAGTAAGTTTGCAAGAGGGTTTACAATTTTGAATGGTAAACAGGGAGAGGACGAAAGTGATGTAGGATGCGATGATTATAGAGAAGGAGAGAAAACTGAAGTAAAAAATTAAAGGAAGAGTGAAAGAGAACAATAAGAGATTCATTGTTAGAAGAAAGGAGAGAAACAGAATCAAGAAAAACAGATAAGTGAGAGAAAAATATATATGTGTGTATATATTTATATGAAATATGTATATATATACATATATATGTATATATATGAAATTTAAAAATTTTTAAATGAAAATAAAAGAACATAAACAAAACTGAAATATACTAATCAAACATCCTAGCCCTCAGAATACTGATCCATGAAAAATTTCTAGCACTGCCTTCAAACAGTGCCAGAAATGAGAAAAAAGAAACAAATATGCCATTCAGGTCACAATCAAACAGAGTGGGGAAAAAAGAAATAAAATTTTAAAAAATGTTTTTAAGTTAAAGAATTGTTTCCTTTGGAGTTCAAAGATTCTCGGCTTCCCTTCTTAGCAGTGTTAATGGGGAGGGAGGGAGTGTGATGGTTGCTCCACCCTCAGGGTGTTGTTGCTGGAGTGTGATTGGAAGTCCTGCAGGCGGAGCTTCTGGAAGTGGGATTTAGGCTTAGAGAGGCTTTAGGTTCTTTGTTAAACGGTAATTGGTCTGGAGATTTTAAACCAGTGTACCTCCAGGCCCAGCAGTTGCTGGTCTGCACTGGGAGACTGCACCCCAGGGGTCTCCCCTAGGTTCCACTTGTGCCATGGAGGAGCCAATCCTTACTCCCCTCCATCACCTGTGAACCCCACATTTCCTGGTCTTTCGGGCTCATCTCCAAACTCAATCACTGCCATTCTACTCTTTTGAATACCAGCCAGGCACCATCTCTCTCAGTCAGTCCTGCTAGCAACCAAAGTCAAAAAGGAAGTGGGTAGCTGAGTGGGTTTCCACAACCTATATTTCCCTGTATAAACCCCTTTCCACATAAGATTTTCTCCTGGTCACTTAGGTACTCTCTATGTTGTGCAGTGTTGATTTGCCCGGCCTGTTCAGGCCAAGCTCAGGTTTGCCAGGAATCAGCTCCCCCAGAGGCTGGCCCCCAGACCAAGGCTACAAAATGGTTCCTCTGTACTCCGCAGGTAGCCAGGAGAGAGGTGGCTTCTTTCCCACACAAGGATATTGTGCAGCACAACTTTCAGGTTAGTCAGACAATGTCTTGATCTCTGATCTCCCCATACCCAGACAAACCTGAGACCTCCTAAAAATGTGAGTTTCTTGAATTCCCTCATCCCTCCAGTTTGCTCACAGGGGAACTACTGTGGCAGCAGCAGTAGTGGCACTGGAGAGTTCTTCCTTATTTTATTATATCCAACCTACTGAGTCCCTGATCGGCTTTTAATGTCCAGTATTAATTCCCATGAAAGTCTTTTTTTTTCACCCACCTTACTGAGAAGCTGCCCATCTTCTGCTTTCTTGGTTTCACACCACGGATCAACCAGGAAAGTGACCCCCTCTATTCCACCATTTTGAAAAACCCCTCAACAAACTGCTCTGAGTGATTTAGATCATAGTAATCATCAATGTGGGCTAAGCTATCTCTTGGGTGGAGGGAATTTTCTTGATACTATAGTCACAGCTGCAGAGAGAGACATGGTCAAAGGCCATGGTATGTTAAACTGGTCCCTGCAATATGATGATAGGACTGGGCTTAGAGGAAGATTGAAAGACAGGTGACAATGAGGGACTTTATCTTGAGGGTTTCACCAGTAAAGTCTAGTAAGAATTTATATCCAAGTCCTTTTTCCTTTCTACAGAATAGTTCTCTTCCGTTAGCCCCAAACCTTTGGTAACATTTTGTTAACTACATAACCTGGTCTTAGAATTGCTTGGAAAATTAGCCGTGTTCACAGTCACACAGTTCATGTAAGAATGTGAGCAGGTATAGCAGTTTGAAACTGCCAGGCCCCATGCATAAAGAAGCAGAGAGTGCTAAGCTAGACAGACAGCAGGCAAGCGAAAACCCATCAAACACTGCATTTCTTGCTGATCAAGGGATGGGAAGCTGCTAAGCAATTATTAGGTATTAAATGGAAGGTACTTCTGGAGCCTGGAGAACTTGGGTTATCTCAGTGCTGATCACATATGAGATCACTGAAGACCAGATTTAGGGCTTTATAAATTAAAAACCTAGAGATGCAACAGTCACTAGAAATCCAATGGATAAGAACTAGCTATCTGTAACAAGCTGTGAAACCCTAAGCAAGTAGGCAACCTCTCTTAAAGTAAAGAGAGCTAAATATGACTGTAAGATCAAACATTCTGTAATTCTCTTTTTTCCCCTTTGATGTCCTCTATAATAGAAAAACTGAAAAAAATAGAACTCAAAAACTAAAGGAAAAGAAAGTCTTTGTAGTAAATATTAGGTATATAGATGGTTAACAGCTATGTGATCTATTCCTGTGACTTACCTTACTATGGTTAGTATAGATGTATTATCTAGCTTTTTTTAAATGAATTCCCAGTTTCTTTAGTAACTAATCACATTACCCACAGAATTCTTTTCATCTTATTAGTACTTATCTCTTACTCCATGTAATCATTGTCTTCTCAGTTAAAATATAAGTGCTGTGAAAGTTTGTTTCCCTTACAGTTTTCCTAACATAGTATCTGGCACATGATAGATATTCTATAAATGGTATTGACTAAATATGAAAATGAAAGAGTAAGTGGATGATATTCTGTGTAACTTGACCTTTTATAGAAGAGCACACATTGGAGTGGTTAAATTTTATATACAATAGATAATGATCCCAAAGCAAGGTGTTAAGCATTTCCTAGCAATTCTTTTGGTCACCAACCATGTACACATTAACTGTATCTTACAGATTTATTCCTAAAGTGTCTAATCAGATAAAGTACAGTGCCCCAGGATCACAAACATAGTTACTTTATGAACTGAGATACTTTATAATTTCTGGTGAGATTTTCTTTTATTGTATTTTTGTTTTTTCATTTGTGTTTTGCTTCTAATGATCTAAGACCTTGATAAAATGGAAAATACCAGAAGAAATTTATGCTAGGCTGAGTAGGAATGAGGAACCAAAGTTAAAAGCTTTTTAAGCCAACTGGTCCCATGAGCTTACATCACCACCATCACCTCCATCAATAATTAATGGCAATTAAGATGTCACTAATCAAAGCACAATAGCATGAATTTAAAAGATCAAAGAACAACTTTTTGCCCAGTTTTAAAAAAAATTAATCCTGTACCCAGTATTTTCCTGTCTCAGCCTATTTTTAGAGCCCTAACAAATTTTAAAATCCTACCTAAAACTCAAGCTTGAAGTTCCTCATGGAACATTCTTTTGGGGTCTATGAAACAATTTAATCTTATCAAAAATACTGGTGATGTTTACCCACCAACATACCAGTTTTAGTGATAGAAACTACACTCAGTTTCATCCACAATGATTTTTGAAGAGAGAAATGGGCCAAAGGTATTAGCATTGGAAGAAACCTAAAGGGAGACATGAAAGTTGGATAGGGTCAGTAAATTTTTCCATTAGCCACAGCATGCTTTGAAGTAAAACTTCCAGGATAGAGACTTTATTATTTACAAATATTTCTCCGAAATCAACTCTGAAAGCATCATAGAATGCTACTGGGAAAAGAGCAAACTCTGAACCCTTGACTAAGCAAGCAGTGGAGACAACATCCCAGCCAGAATGAGTGGAGTTGCTAGTGTCCACATTTTCATACCTTGGACCCAAGGATTGCATTCTTAGTTTCACCAAAGACCTTCTGCCTGTTTCATATGTAAAAATAATTTCCCTGTCTGCTCCATCTTAAGTGGACATCTTTCTATGTCCACTTGTCTTTGCTTGTCTCTCACTCTCCTACACAACACATACACACACACAGTACTTTGTACACTTGAATTTAAGTGCAGAATTAATATGTTCAAGGTCCAGACTGAGCACTCACACCTTATACTACACACTAGCACCCACTTGCCATCCACTGGCTTAGTCTGGCCCTCTTCTTAGCTATGGATCTTGGTTTTCCTATTTCCTATTTCTACTTAACCCTTTGAACTGCATGTGGTCTCAGTTTGTCTCCTATCAACAACAATTCTGGTTCTAATCTTAACCTCATGTCACTTGGCTCCCAATTCTATTGTTTCAGCTCTGTTCCCACAATGCGCTCTTATTAACACTTGATCAACAAAAATGGATCTGGGTTTCTCATAAGTCCTATATCCTTCCTTTCATCTATTAGACACTTTTATAAAACTTTTTTGAAACTTCAAAGGAGAATGATAAAAAATTGGGGGGATTACTGAATCGTATGCTTTTAATTTGATTAAAAATGGTCTTACTGTTTTCCAACATGGTCACACCAAGCTACATTCCATCAACAGTGTGCCAGAATTCCTAACCCTTCACACCCTTGACAACATTTGATATCTCTCACTTTTTTGGAAACAGTCAGTCAATAGGAATGAGAAGATATTTCACTGTGGTTTATATTTATGATGATTAATGATATCAATCACCTTTTCACATATATCATGGGCATTTTTATTCTTCTTTGGAGATATGTGGAAGGGATGGGAGTTGCAGTTACATAAGATAAATAAGTTGAGATCTAATGTACAGTAATGAGGAGGGGAAGGAAGAGGAGATTATTATTATTCTCTCCAACATTAGGACACTTTTATTTCTGTTCTGAAGGGCCAATCTATTTGTCCCCCTTTCCCTCCCCCTTCCCCTCCCACCTCCTCCTCCCTCCTCTCCCCTCCTCCCCGCCCCCTCCTCCTTCTTCTTCTTCTTTTCCAGGTGGCGGGTGGGGAGCAGTATCAGGGATTGAATTTAGGGACACTCAACCACTGAGCCAAATCCCCAGCCCTATTTTGTATTGTTTATTTAGAGACAGGGTCTCACTGAGTTGCTTAGCTCCTTGCTATTGCCAAGGATGGATTTGAACCTGTGATCTTCCTGTCTCAGCCTCCCAAGCTTGTACCACCATGCCCAGTGATAATTCATTTTCATTCAGATATCAGTTATTCACTATGTATGAAGCCTGGGACATACACTGAAGTTTCAACAATGACCAAGACACATTGCTATTTTAATGGTTCTATGGCCTAATAGAAGAGACCAATAATAAATAGCCAAAGGCAATACAAATGTGATATGGGCAGGCGTTAAGTCAGCACACAAGTGGGACAGTCATCCTAGGTTCTTCTTTATATATATGCAAGGGAGAAAACGAGGACAAATAGATTGGCCCTTCAGAACAGAAATAAAAGTGTCCTAATGTTGGAGAGAAAGTTTTCTTTGACTTTCAAGAGACAGAAGTTTACTTGGATGTGTAGTATCAGAAAGTAGGAGTGGTGAGATCATAAAGACCTGGCCAAGAAGTAAAATCATGGCTGATAGCAGTGGTAAGGTGAGGAACAGAGATGGTGACAGCCAAAGATGAGTAGATTAAAGACAGCAACGTGACTGGAAGCCCCAGTGCTCTACAACTGCTTGAAATGAAGAGGAAAGAAAGAGATGCTGGAGCCATTTCCTCAGTTTAGGATGCAGCATGAAAGGCCACAAAAAGAGCAGCTGGAAAACAAAATCAGAATTCTGAAAATGGGGACTTGGACTAGTTACCTGTTGCTATCTAACAAAAGACCACAAATTTAGGGACTTAAAACAACATCCATTTATTATCTCACAGTTCTGCAGATCAGAAATCCAAGCGGACTTCATTGGATTCTCTCTTTGGAATCTCACAAAACTGAAACTAAGGTGTTGGTCAGCCTGGTTTGCCACTGGAGGCTCTAGAAAAGCATTCACTTCCAAACTCACTCAGGCTATTAGCTAAATTCATTTCCTTCCCCTTGAAGAACTGAAGACCCTGATCCCCTGCTAGCTATCAGCTGGGATCTGTTCGAAGTTCCAAAAGATCACCCACATTCTTCAGCATGTTTCTCCTTCTGCCTTCAACATTAACAATGGCACGGCATGTGCTCCTCATTCTTCAAATCTCTCTGTCTGCTATGGTTTGGACACAGCTTAAGTATGTCCCCCAGAGGTTCATGTACTGAAGGCAGTATTGGCAGGTAGTAGGATATTTAGGAGTTGGGGGCTCTTGAATATCTTCCCTCCCATGCATGCTCCTACCATATCATGAATGGGCCAAGAAAGCACTTACCAGAGTTGAATCAATGCCAGTGCCATGCCATTGAACCCCCAAACTGTGAGTTAAATAAGCTGTTTTTCTTTATAAAGTTGATCTACCTCAGGCATTTCCTTACGTAATGCAAAACAGAAACAATATTCTTACTCCTACTTCAGCCCCTTTTGCCACCAGCCAGAGAAAGTGCTTTGCTCTTAGGGGCTCATGTGATTATAATAGGCCTATGGGACAATGCAAGATGATCTCCTAATGTTAAGGTCAACCAACTTGCCACATAGTTGAAGGGGAAGAAAATATAATTTCTTTTCTCAATTCTCCTAGTTTCTTAGCTGGGTCATATTTCTTAAGAAAAGGCAGATCAACACAAGGAAAACAAGCAATTTTAATAACACATGCCATGTTTCACATAGAATAGAAGCAACTCTCCCTGGAAAGTAACTTTCTCTCAGATAGATGACTTGAGACTCTGTCTTGACAAGCAGCAATAAATCCTAGTGTGACAAGACAAAGGAACAAGAAGTTCCAGACTGCAGAGGCAGGTAACTCTGGGAAGGTAGTAGCATCTGCTCCCAGATTCCTCTGGCTCCACTGGTGCCATGTCTGAGCTGAGATGTGGCTGTCTTGCATGAGGGAGAGTTTACTTCTCTAGCTTTAGAAAGGAAAGTGGAAAGTGGATTGACCTTTCTTCTGTGTGGATCTCTATTCTACCACCAAGCAGTCAGAAGGAAGGTCAGGGTGATCTGCTGTTTAATTGTCCTTAGCTTGATAATCCTCAATATTTTAGGGAGAAATATTTTGGTTTCCTTCATAACAACATAATCAGAGATACTTATCACACTCCCTTGTTCTAGAGATTACAATAAGCATTTGGGGAGGTCAATTTAGAAATTCTACTTGTAGAGATTCTGTCTACTGCAGGACTTTAATCAAGTTCATTCTTGAGTTCTATCCATTTATATATACTGTATCCTTGGTATAAAATTTTTATATTTAGTTTTGCTTTTTCCCAAGGATTGTCTACCTTGAGAAATCAAGGGCTAAGGATAGAAACAAATTTCAGAACTAGAAGGGTTTTCAAAAGACTATTTTTGAAGTAAGTAAAAAATAATCATCCCCATTTGATACGTGAGACTTGCTCAAGACCCCATGGCTCCTGGTGGCAAAAAGAGAGCAGAACTCTGCTGCTGGCCTTCACAGCAACAACACATTTAAATAAGGGCTTGTTTTCTAAGGTTTTCTGCAAAGCTGCTGGAATCCTTATGGGCACCTCTAATTGCTTAGCTGCCAGGCTGCACCACTCAAGCACAAAGCAACATCTCTTGCAGTCAGACAAAAGTTCAGACCTTCCTGAGTTTTCAATGTTTCCTACTAATAGTCATTAAAAGCCCAGTTAGAAATCAAACATGCATTTACACTTAGGTAAAACACAGGCAGGCTTTGCAAACAGCCTGCGTTTCAATCAGTCTTGCTTTGGGCAAAAGTCTTAACCTCTCCCAATCTGTAAAGCAGATGTAATACGCTTCACAAGGCTACTCTTTTTTTGTTTATTTATTTATTTTTTATTTTGGCCTGGTCATCATCACATCATGTCATAATCCTCTGAGGGATCATAAAAAGAAAAATAAGAAAATGTTCTCTTAAGAAAGAATAATACAAATTAAAACTATCCTAAGCTTACCCATCAGACCAATAAACAATAATAAATACCCTAAAGTCTAACAACACTCAGTTACTAAAGTTATAGGGAAATAGGTAGTCTCACACTGTAGTAGAGGGAATGCATAATGGCTGACCTCATGGAAGAACATTTGGCAATATCCACCAAACTGTCAGAACCAAACATGAAGCAAAAGCTACCAGGGAATCTATCCTACAGTTACTCTTGCATATATATAACAAGATACATACATATGTGTACATATATGTGTGTGTGTGTGTGTAATATACATGCTATATGTGTATAGATAGACAGACAGACAGAGAAACAGACAGATATGAGGATACCTACTAGAAAGTTTTTTATTACTGAAAAAAAACTGGAAACAACCCAAGTGTCCAAAAATAAAATGAACTACAATACCCATATAATAGAATACAACACAGAAATAAAAAATAATGAAGCAGCTCTCTATGCATTAACATGGAAAGGTCTCCAAAATATATTGTTTAGTAACCAAACAAACAAAAAAATGGTGAAAAATATGGTATTTAGTATGCTATCTTTTCTGGGGGAAAAAAAGGAGGAAATAAGAATATATATATGCTTATATATACCTTAAATACTGAAAAAATATAAGGGACTAATTAAAATGATTATTTATTAAGGGTAGAAAAATAGTAGATGGAGAGACAGATGGGACTATTATAGTCAATTTAGATTTTTTTGAAGTTTCCCTTTTTATTTGACATCAAAGAATAATATCTATCAAAAAAATGAAAAAACAAAAAGTAAAAAATTAAGAGTTATTTATGGCATCCACTTAAAAGATTAGCACCACTTACTTGTATAGAATAAGTATCTTTTAAGAAGACAGAAAAATGTGTTGAAGACAACTCCGATGTGCTCTATCCACCCTCAGGAATGAAAGCTGCCTGCCATGTGACTGTGAGGACCACTCTGAGGGCACAGGTGGCATTCTGGGGATGAAAGTCTCCCAGGGACTGATTGATATTCCCCTCTCGTCCCTACACAGACCCCAGCCACCCGCCAGCCAGGCCAGTGTCTGAGGGGAGAAAAGATGCGGTGTTTGCCTCTGTCACCAAGGATGAGGTTTCATTCACCCCGTGTTTTACATTCACATCGTTTTACTTTTACATTTACATCGTTTCACACTGACATCGTTTACATTTGTTAGGAGATCTGTTCTGCTTTTTATGTTAATTGGAATCGGCTGCTTTGGGCTTTGACACAGACATTTAGCACTAACAGTCAATTGCTCTTTCCTCAGCCATCTGGCAAAAGAGTTGAAACCAGCAATTTTCTGAGTCAGAATTAGACATCTGAAAAGGAGTGTGCACATAGGCAAACCCCTCAGAAGTGCAGAATGAAAGAAAGGGGCAGGTAGTGGGACGCTATAAACCAGACTTGAGTGATGGGGAACCCTGCGACACTTTGGCCACCTGAGAACACCACTAGGCTTCCCAGTGTGCAGTAGCAGCACTGGGGATTAGACCACCTCTCTCTGATATATTCCATCCTGAATGTCAGGAGCAGCCCTGGCTGTGGCCTCCTCATTCTTCCTTCTAGATGGGCACACTTAGATAATCTTGCCTTTCATGCACCTAGGCCCCTTTCATTTCACCAAAGGGCTCATAGAGCACACTGGCTTCTATAGTACATCCTTCAAGCTCCCTGACCACTGTCTCCCCCCTCCCCCCATTTCATGTGGTCCTTGCTTTAACTGCCTGTTAATATTGGTGTTTCTTCGACTTCTGTCTTGAGCTCATCTTATTCCATACCTTTATTGTCCTGTTTGCAGGTTTAGGACATTTACAGGTCTAAAGCCTCATGCAAATGGTGCTGATTTAGTTCTTAAGAGTAGGGACTCATAGTACTCTTTCCAGCTCTGGCTACTTTTGTTTATATGGATCCACTTTGGTTTTCAAGCTCCAGACCCTCTCCACACCAAGGTAGCAGTGACTCTATACCTAGCTGCCATTTCCTGCCTTCCAACTGAAGTTTTTTCCTAGCAAATGGTGAAGGAGCATCACATACCACATGAGTGGCAATGGCTCAAAAGGTACACAAACCATGCCAATTCCAGATCAAAGGTTATTATGTCATCACTAAATCACCAATATATTTTTGACACAGGTTAGGTCCCACTCCCTTATGGTCCCATTCTATGTATCCTCTACATAGACATTGCAAATAAATACCTGAGTTCTCATCAGGTTTAACTGAGTTGCAGCTGTGTTTAGGTGTGCCTACCCATGCCTTTCTCCCAAAGAGGTAACGTGCCCAGCTCCCAGCATCTTCCATCTTTGGAACCTCTCTTGTTCGGCCTTAACTCTAATCTTTATATCCACATCACCAGAAGGGAAGGTAATGTGGCAGAGAGACAGAACATATGAACATATTATAACACAAGATTTGAGTAGTGTGGTCTTTCCACCTGCACGCATCCTGCCCTAAGTGAGCCATGTTCTCCTTTTTCTTGTTTCTCATTCTATTTTAAATTCATCCAATGAACTATACAATTTTAGCATCATCATTTTTTAAAATTTTTTTTAGTTGTTGATGGACTTTTATTTATTTATTTTTATGTGGTGCTGAGAATCGAACCCAGGGCCTCACACATGCCAGGCAAGCACTCTGCCACTGAGCCACAACCCCAGCCCCTAGCATCATCATTTGATCAGTAAAACTTTCTGTTCTATAACTTCTATAAAAACTTGCCTGTCATGGTTCTTGTAGGCTACCATGATGTTGGGGCTCAGCAAATGATACCCCAAGGTATGGTGTTTTCACATGCTAAACTAAAGCAACAGCCACTAGGTCTGACTTTTGTCTCACTCCTTTCTCTCAAATCTTTTTCTCTCCTGAAATGCAGGAAGGAAATTTCTTTAAAGTTTCCTTTCTACCTAAAAACCAGGTCACTAAAGAGGAACACAATCTTCAATCTTCTTACTGGAATTTCATTAACCAAGGAAGATTAAAATCATATCCCAGGGGGAAAGACTGAAAACCAACCGTCACACCTAGAGCCCAGAAGAGTTTTGTCCTTGAAAATCATGTGTTCAGGCCTGTGTTAGTTAGCTTTCTGTAACTGTGACAAATATCTGTAATAAATTGATTTATGAAGAGAAAATATTTTGGCTCAAAGCTTTGGAGGTTTCAGTCCCATTGTTTTGAGCCTGTGATGGCACATCATGGAGGGACTACATGGCAGAGCAAAACTACTCACCTCATGACCAGGATATAAAAGAGAAGAGGAGACAGGGCTCCTACAATCCCTTTAAGGGCGCTCCCCATTGAGCAGAAGACTTCCCACTGCCCACTTGGACCCACCTCTTAAAATTTCTACCACCTCTCAATGGCACCATGCTGGGGGCCAAGTCGTTAAACCTGGACCTTTGGGAGAGATTCCAGACCCAAACTATTCAGGGCCCACTCATTTCCCCTAAAAAAGTCCATTTACTCTCTCCCTCTTTAAGTGCCTGCACGCGCACGTGCGCGCGCGCACACACACACACACACACACACACACTGCACATTTTCCTCTCCCCTATAAAGAAAATATTTAAGCCTCAACCATTGGGTTTGTAGTTTCCCAACAGACATATGCATTTAATAAGTGTGTATGCCTTTTCTCCTGCTAATCTGCCTATTGTCAATTTATTTCAGCAGTGTTAAGGACTAGAACCTTCAGAAGAGGAAGGAAAAAAATTCTCTTTGCTCCTACAGTTGCATCCAAGTAATTTCCCCCAATACATTTCACTGGCTGGTGAGTCTGTCTGTCTGTCTGTCTGTCTCTCTCTCTCTCTCTCTCTTTCCCTATCTCATGTATGTGTGTATGTGTGAAATGTCTTTTCATCTCTACTTTGCCTTGTGATTATAGATACTCTTTTTTTTCCCAAGTTTTCGGATTTCCTTTTAGTAATTTTACAATTTAGAAAGTAATTATGCTTTCAAAAGGGTAAAATGATCCACTGCTTTCTATTAGATCCCAACTATTAAGTTTTATTACACAGTATCCCAACTAATTCCTGTGGGATAACACAGTGGATAGGGTCAAGGTCAAGTTTGTATGTATTGGCTTCTTATTCACTTTATTCCCTTGTTTTCCACTCTGGTCAGGTGTGTATGACTTATCTGCAGAGCCTAGACTACTCTGAGGCATGTGACTGATTCAGTTCTGGGTTCTTGATGCTGTTTGGGAGATGGCTTTTGGGAGACAGACTATCCTCCCTTAAAGGTGCTCACAGTCTCTGGCAGTGGAGACAGATTTCAGTGTGTGTCTCTCTGGACACTTTTAAACCTGCTATGCAAATTGTCTCCCTTCCATTGACATATTCTTTTTCAAACTAAGCACAATTTAATTCCTTAAATGCAAGCTTCTTCAGAGCACAGACAGTTGTGTCTTCCCTGAGGTTCCAGATCTAGGTCAACTTCAATGAATTTGGAATGTTTGTGGTCTCATTGTCATTGTATAGGTCATGGTACAAAGACCCATTTCTCTGGCATTTTCCATTTTCATTCTCAAAATATAACCATAATTTCCAAATGGCAGTCCACAACAGGTTGACATTAAACAATTAATTAAGAAAAAATTTACATTTAAAAAAAATCCAGATTTCTTGTATGTGTTGAAAAACAAGAGCTCCAAGTCTGCAAATCTCCGTAGCAATAACAGACCACCCTCTTTAGACAGACCATGCCATCTCAGCCCCAACAACTAGTGACCAATTCATTCATTTACATTTCCTGCATGGCTGCCCTGGGCTGTACTGCTGGTCTCTGTATTTCTGGCCATGGCCTCATGTTTTACCCACAGTGCTTCCTACCTATGACCCATTCTCTAATTTACAGGCTTCATGAGATCCAGCTCCCCTGCCCATGTTTCTGCTCTTAAGTCATGATCTCTGACAGTCAGCTTCACCATGTCTTTCCATCTCCTACTTTCTTATTCATGTAAACCTCCTCGCACAGAGTCTCTGCCTGTTCTTTTAGGTCCTTGTTTGACCTTGACCATTCTTGTAGTCATTCTTCCCTTAAACCAATAACATGACCTGACATCCAGAATTGCAGGATGCCTGGGGGATTCTTTTGTGGTGTTTTGATGTTCATTTTCCACTTTTCAACATAAGGGTCACTACACTGACCTGGCAAACATTGTCAAAACCCCAGAAGTGTCTTTAAAAATTAGTCAAGTGCTTCAGTAGCCTAACACTATATCCCTCAGGCCTGTAACCTACGCATTCAATTGGTGCCAAACACCTCCTGAGGTTCAACAAAGCCCTGAGCAGATGAGATGAAATGGCCTGACCTTCAGGGGTAAGATCTCTCCTTTCCTTCCCAGTCTGTAGCTGGTTCAGATTATTTTTATCATTTTCAAAGCAGCAACGTTTATTTCCTTTGCTTCAGTGAGCTGTGCAGATGCAAGGTCTAGAAGGAATATTTAGTGGTTGCCATGGTTACCATTAGTCATATGAAGTTATAGCTTGTGTGCTGATTCCTCTTTCTGCAGCTGTAAAAAGAAAGCATGCTCCAAAAAGCAGGCTTGCTGGGGCTCTGAAGACTAATTCTGTAACACATCCAACTCCTCTGGTAATTTATCTTGATCTGTGAGTTTAATTCACACTTCAAAGCTTTGGGCAAAGAAGGTTTCACAGAACGTGAAAGTCAAAAGGAAACTTAGAGATAAAACTTAGCCTCAGTCCCTTATTTTAAAAATAAGGAAACTGAGTCCCAGAAAATAGAAAGAACTTAGAGCTACCTAACGAATCAACTCAAGTCATCAAAAGATATATAATCAGTGAATACCAAGGTCAGGGCTCTTTCTATCTCTCCTACATCTCCTGGCCTAAATATGCAGAAGACTAAGTCATGGAAAGCTCCAGAATGGACAAGGACTATCCCAGTTCTATGCCAGGCAAGGAAATGTGATCTCACAAAGAGGGGCTGGATTCCTTGAAATGTGGCATAAATGGTCTCTAAAACAATATGAGACTTAGAATATCAACTGAGTTTTAGGAATGGTTAAGTCCAGAAGGTATAAACACTCTTCAGTGCAAAATGAGGCTGTCTGCTGGTGCTAACCAGTTTCTTAAAAAGTGCCCCCCCCACACACACACACACAAGTGCTGGATCTCCTTCTGGGGTCCTGGCTTCTTACAGTCTTGCAATTGCTCAACCCTACCAGCTAAGAGTTCAATAGACCCTCACTTCCATAAATCCCAGTACTGTGGCTCTTTTTTTATTGCTTTGTAATTGGTTAGATAGAGAAATAAAATTGTATATAGAACATCTTAAACAAGAAGTTCCCTGTGAGTACCTTTTTGAATGTCTACTCCTTCTTCCCAAAGCCATCTCCCACAGGTCCCCTCCTCAAAGCTATTTTCAACTTGAATTGCAGTAGATACACTTTCAGGTAAGGCTTTCTGTTTCATGGACTCAATATTTAACTAGGTTTTTTTGTTTGTTTTGCCTGATTTACTTCAACATTAGATGACCTATACAAACATTTCCTCACAGATCTTGTTTCTAAGTACCATTCCTCACTAAAAGGAATTAGGTCACCTCAGAGGGAGGAGGGTTGAGGCAAAGAAATTTTAAAATAAAAGTTTGGAATATCTTGTTATACTAAAAGGTAAAGAAGCACTCAAAAATTATAAGGATATATCAAATGAACTCAGGTCTTGTTTTAGGGGTATTTACAGGTCACATTAGGGACAATTTTATCTTTGAAATAAATTAACTGGCAGTGTTACATTCTAATTCATTTAATAAAAATAAGAATCCATTAATTCAAAAAGATAAGGCAGAAAAGCAAGCCTATATTAGAAGTCTAGTTAGTAAAAATAGATAAAATAATAAAAATTGATAAATCTCCTTTTTTATAGAAGAAAGCATTATAATAAATAACTGATTCAAATAAGATTCATCTATGAATGATAAAACTATTGGATAAAAGTTTGAAAGGAACAGGACATTAGATTGTCTCAAAAAATCTCCCCATAGATTACCAAGGAAATGGATATTTTATGGTGGTGATTCCTGGCACCCACCACCTTATACATGTGATCAAATTCATGCCATCAACAGTGTGTGGCTCCTGAGGTGATATGCCACCAGGCACCTAACACCTCATTCATGGAGTGCCTGTCAAAAATGCATTACTTGAATTTAATCATGAGACAACCCAAGGCAAACTAAAATCAAAAAACATTTCTACCAAACATCTAGTCTGTTATATTTCAAAAATGTCAATGTTTTAAAAATTAAAGCTGAAGAACTGTTTCAAATTAAAGGAGACTAAAGAGACAGGACAACTAAGTGCAATCTGTGGTCCTAGACTGGATGCTCATTCAGGGGAGAAAAATGAACTATACATAAGCATGGTTAGCATAATTTTTGGAATTTAAATATCATATATATATATATATATTAAATGACAGCATTGCATCAATGTTAACCTTCCTGAATTTAATGAGGATATTATGGGTATATAGCATCTGAACCTAACACTCAAAGTGGGGCAGGGGGATCAGAATATTTTTTAAATGAGGCAAAATGTTAAAAAAGAAGAATTTAGATGGGTTTAGAGAGTCAGGTTTTTTTATTACCCTAAAACTTGAGCAGATGTGAAATGGTTTTAAATTAAAATGTAAAATGTCTTCAGTTTTAAAGGTATGCAGGTAGCAGACAGGTACAGACCAATTCAAACTATTTCCAAGAAAATATTTTAACTAGTCTGAAGTTCTAACCAAAGGAAGATGTATGGCAATTTATTCTTTAAGAAAGTATTCCTTGGCAATCATGAATACAGGCAACAATAAATGTTGGTGAGGATGTGGGGAAAAAGATACACTCAAACATTGCTGGTGGGAATGCAAATTGGTGCAACCACTATGGAAAGCAGTATGGAGATTCCTCAGAAAACTTGGAATGGAACCACCATTTGACCCAGCTATCCCACTCTTTGGTTTATGCCCAAAGGACTTAAAATAGGCATACTACAGTGATTGCAGCCACATCAATGTTTATAGCAGCACAATTCACAATATCTAATGGAACCAATCTAGGTGCCCTTCAATAGATGAATGGATAAAGAAAATGTGGTACATATATATTCAATGGAATATTACTCAGATTTAAAGAAGAATGAAATTATGGCATTTTCCAGGAAATGGATGGAGTTGGAGAGTATTATGCTAAGTGAAATGATCCAATCCCAAAAAATCAAAGGCTGAATATTTTCTGATATGTGGTTGCTAATTCACAATGAGAGGGGGAGTGCTACAGAAGAAAAGAGTTACTTTAGATTAGGTAGAGGAGCATGAAGGGAGGGGAGGGGATATGGGGATAGGAAGTATAATATAATGAAACAGACATTATTACCTTATGTACATATATGACTGCATGATCTATGTAATTCTACAACATGTACAATCAGAAAAATGAGAAATTATACCCCATTTATGCATGATTACATGCATAAATCATTTATTACAGTGCATAAATGCATTCTACTGTCATATATAACTAATTAAACAAATTTTTAAAAATTTTAAAAAGCAAGCATTCCTTGAGTAGCATTAGTAGTAATGCTTGTGAACACTTCGTGCGGTTGCATAGTTTCCATGCCTTAGCAGATTGCATTTGCTAACTATGACCGTAGCAGACAGTCCATGCTCTTCTTAAAAGATGATACAAATATCCTCCATCAAGTCATGGGGAATATTTCACTTTTTATTGAACGTTAGAAGGCCTTTCACTGTCTTGACTATGGTACTACTGTGGAAGATATGGCTCATGGCCATATCTCTAAAGCTAAGTCATAAAGGACATTAAAATTCTCACCTTACCTCTTGGGTTGCTTGCTTTGGGGATGTTAAGAAATAGCAATATAAAAAATGCAATAGGAGCAGAAAGATGAGAGAAGAATGACTCTGACTGACTAGACCTTCACCAAAAGATTCTCAAGACCTGTTCTCTACCACTAGGATAGAGGTGGGGTAGGTGTGCTGCTGCAGAAGACCTACCTGGCCCTGCCAAGAGAGAAATAAAATCCCAGGTATAACTATACTCTCTAGATGTGTTTTGTTCAAGAAAACTTAATTGCATGCTAGACATTACTAAACTAAACGTTTTGTAAGCACCATATAAAACCACATTTAATGAACTTGGTCTGTCGACCCGTTATTGATATAGATGGCAATGGACTATTTCAGCACATTTTTGGTGTATTAAAAGCCTGCCAGTTCTGTGCCTTACCCAGTGTTTCCAGCAGCCCCCTTCCTGTATACCTCCTTCACCCCTAGGTATGCAGTCTGCAGATAATAAATAATAACAGCAGCTTTTCTCTTTAGTGCTTCTGCTTTCTGAATTATTTTAATTCTCTAAGGCCCAGTAGTTATGCCTTTGAATAGCACATTAAAGACCCACACAAACCTCCTTCCCTCAGCATTGTTAACATTCGGAATCGTAGCACTTAGCATAGATAGATAGATAAATGCCTTATGATCTTAAATTTTTTCCTGTTGTATCATGGAGATTGTAAGGTTTTATGCCAAGGGCCTATATGTGTCATTGAAACACCACCTCCAACCCTCATGTACACCTAGAACAACTTGAAATATGTAGTATAATATTAATGAATATTTTCCAATTAACTATTGATTCTAAAATACTGTCATTCTATTTATGTTGGTAACTTTTCTTTAATCCTCTATAAGTAGCATTTGAAAGAAAAAAAACTTAAGTTTCCTATACTCTAGTGAAAAGAGGCTAGCCTCGTGAATGATGTATTCCAGAAAAGATATCCCTGGTATCTCCACTGACCCAGAGCTACCTATCACTTTATGGTCACTGGACAGGCTCTAGCTTCCAAAGGAGCATAGGATGGCCTGACTTTTGCACTTACTAGCCACAGGATGTTGGGCATTTTAACTTTTTTTTTAATATTGTTTTAGTTGTCAATGGACCTTTATTTATTTATTTATTTGTTTATTTATTTATATGTGGTGCTGAGAATCAAACCCAGTGCCTCACACATGCTAGGCAAGCACTCTTCCAATGAGCTACAACTCCAGCCCTGGCATTTTAACTTTAACCCTTAGCTCTTATGTCTTTAAAACAGGGACACTAATCTACTTACCTCATAGAGTTGTGGAAGATTGAATGAAGCATATAAAGCATGAATCACAGGTACCTAGAAAGAGCTAGAGAAGTGTTCGTTGTTAGCCTTTAGGTGACACTATACTTACCACCCTCTGCACATGGTCAATTCATCTGGGGAGAGGAAGTGAGAAGTGAAGGGAGTCTGTCTTTGTTCTCTTTTATTTCCTTTCTATAGGTAAGAGAGATTTCTTCTGCCTGTTTTTTATTTCCCTCTGGCATATCTAAATAGGTACTTCCATAAAAATAACTTGTATGGTCAACAGGACAAGAAACGACACATAGAGACCACCAGGTCTGTGTCCTAGTCATGTGAGAGGAGAAAAAGAGAGAGAGAGAGGAAAAGTTGATATCTTTGGAGGATAAAGATGGGAGCTCAGACCCTGAGTGAAACATATAACCCTGATGCAGTTCTTAACTCATGGCTTTTGGAGGTCAGCTGGAGGGAGACATTCTTGAGAAGAGAGAACAAGGGTACATAATTTTGATCACTCTCAAATGACAAGCTTGTGTTTCATAGCAAGGGCTTTAAAAATTCTATACAAAGTCCTCAGTTCTGACACAAAATATGTTCAGATAATTACTTGGCCAGTAATCCACACCAAATCCCCACACTCCAATGATTCATTTTGAAAAGCTCCTAAACAAGCACCAACTCGGGAATCTTCTACACTGACTCTCTTGAATTGAGAAATGAAAATACTTCAGTGCTGCTAACCACTGGGCAGAACGTGGGGTGAGGTCATGTTTGGAAATGGCAGATGAACCAATAGCAGAGATTAGTGGGGCTTTTGGAAAAGCAAGTTTAAACAATGTGCACATGAACCTGGAGTAACTATAAACACATCAAGAAGAGGAAAAGATATAGCTGTCTCTTACCCCTATATTTTTGGCCACCCTGTAGAACAGTTGTATTGTGCTGTCCTGCTGGATATCCCAAGTCAATGATGGTCTACAAACTGAAGCTCCAGGTCCAATACTCCTTCCTTTCAAAGAGAGGAAGAAGATGAAGAGGAAAAGGAGGAGGAGGAGGGGAAGGAAGAGGGGGAGGAGGAAAGATTCTGTGGTAAATGAAGACTTTCAATTGCAGTGGTTTTTAGAAATCCTAGAATTCTGCCCTTTCACTAAAGTTTTTATGGTGTCATATGTCTAACATGATCATTTTTATAATATATTACCTCATTGGAATTTTGGCAAAGCAGTGCCAGTCTTCTCCATAATCCTGGCAAGGTGGAGTAAGACAAGAGTCTCCCACAGAGATAAGAAACCTAAGCTTTATGATGCAAGGGATTTAGACTGAGAGCTAGAGTGGATATGAAAGTTAGGAAAGCTGATTCATATTGCCATTTCTCAGGTACACTTGAAGATTAATATTAGTAGTTGAAAAGCAACAGTAAATTTTCTTCTATCCAACCATGTAAATATTTTCAGTTGCCTTTAATCCCCCACAATGAGACTCACTCACATTACTACCAATTTGAATAAAGGAAAAGGTTAATCTGCAAAATATTTCATTAACTTTTTTGATACTAGTTTTCTAGTAGTTTATAGGGTTCATAAACTACTGCCTCATATATTTTACTAAGAAAAAAATCACAAAAAGCCCTATGTATTGGATACTTGAGTCTAGGAGAACTTTTGTCAAATTTAAAGGTCAACAGAAGGAATTTGTATTTCTTTTACCTTTATAGTTGATGGTTTAAAGAAAGTCCAAAGCAATGGGAAGGGACACAGAGCCAGTTTATTTCTCCAGGTCCAAGCCACATTTAAGATCAAGAGGTGGTCCCATTTGGTGAATCAAGTAGGGTGCAGCCCCAGAACCACCCTGTAATGGAATATTGAGTATCAATCACCAAATAGAGTGACCTGGACTCTGTTAAAGGCAGCTTCTGAAAAAGAGCCAAGACCACACACCCCCTCTATACATGCTCCGTGTCTAGGACTGGGGAAGTCAGAAACAGAGCAGGGATAAGATACAACCATATCACCTGAAGGTATCTAAAGAGATTCCCACCAGACATCAACCTCTATACCCTAAGAGGGAAATCCAAGGTTCCCAGATGACCCACACAAAAAGGAACCTGACCCATTCACATTATTGCAAAGAATAGAGTACCTTACTATGGGCATCTATGGTGCAAGTGTGATCATGAAATTCCACATCACTAGCTGTGTTTGCAATCACCCATTTCTACTTAGGCCTATGAGAGATACAGAGAAACTTTGTTGGCACTTGAGGGTACATTTGTGACTTCTAGGAATGGCTACAGCTGAACAGCAACTGTTCTAGGTAAAACCCTCTGGATCAAAAGGAAACAACAGGTTCAAGTGGCTTGAAACAAAGGTTCTGGGATAAGAGATGAACTACAGTGCTCTGAAAGAAAGCAGATCTATCAATCTCTCAACCATGCAGCCTGGCATGGCATGCGCCAGGGACAGGCATAGACCTGGGACAGGCATAGGCCAAAGGCAGAATGAATAATGGAGCAAGACACGAGGATGAGATCAGGGCTTTCTTGCACTTAGCAATTAAAGCCTATGTTGCTTTTGACCACAATTCAGATGGTTCTAAAACTGTCTTCGGCTGAGGTAGTTAGAAAAGGACAATGAGTTCAGCTAGAAATATTAAGAAAAGAAAGCAAATATCTTCTTTTTTATTTTAAATACAATGATAAAAATTCAAAGACAAGTTTGTAAAATCTCTCATTTATTTAGCACCAGACATTCTACCAAGTACATGTTTTTCAGTTATTCAACCGCAAGGCAGCAGATATTGACACAATTAAGTAATTATCCTCTTTCTCTCCATTTCCCAAATTACCATATCTCTTTTTCCAAAATCTGCATTATCCCATGATAACGGTTTCCCTTATCAAGTTATTGGCTCCAGTCTTCATCTTTCCTATGTTAATCTTTCTATTACCTGGTCATTTAATATCAGAAAAGCCATTAAACTTCTAGAAGGCCTGGTTCCTCTATTTATACCAGAAAAGGACAGAACTCTGTGATCTCCAAGATCCCCTCTGAAACTCAGGGGAACCAGCACAAAGCTATGTCTCCACAAGGTGATTAGAAACAGGGATACTTCGGTCTTGGGGTAGAAAAGAATGTTAGCTACTGAAGGGCTTTGGATTTAAAAAATCACCCTCAGTCAATATGGAATTTGTCATGCTCAATGATTAAGTGAATGGAGGGAGTTTGCAAAAAACCTACCCTGGTCTACAATAAAATGTTCACCCAAGAGGAGATAAAACCGCATAATTGATGAATTGCCAAAAATGGCATTCCTCTCATGTTTTTATAGAGTGTTCCAGTGTTATAATTAAGAAACTCAGTGGGGAGCTTCTGCTCAGTGCTCACTAAATGAATTCTGATGTGCTTGAATCAGGAAAAGTATGATTGTATGATATTTCTGATTTTTAGTGTATCCTCTTGATAGTTCAAATCAACTGCACTTTCCCTCAGCTTAGCTTTTTTTTTTTTTAAATTTTTTTTAGTTGTAGATGGACACAATGTCTTTATTTTATTGCTTTGTATGTGGTGCTGAGGATCCAACCCAGGGCCTCACGCATGCGAGGCAAGCACTCTACCACTGAGCTACAACCCCAGCCCTCAGCTTAGCTTTGATTAACTAATTAGAGCATAATTGCTGAGCTCTTTTTGAATAACCAACCAACTGCTTTAAGTATGATTTTTCCTTACCTAGAAAATTACCTTTCATATGCATATATCTTTGTGCCTCCCAAAACTGAGTAAGATGAAAAGGGAATATGGTCCTGCCTCAGGGGCTTGAGACGGACTCAAGAAAATTACCTGACTCTGGAGGTTACAATAAGCCATGCAAATAATGGAAATTTTTGAACTTTCCTTTTTTAAATTCTAACAATCTGCCTAGGATCCTCTGACTGTACTGGAAAGAGTAATTGGAGAATCAACCAGGCTCACCTCTGAAATTTACAAGGATCTGACCCTAGGCAATGAATGGAATGACACTGAAATTTATTTATCTGCCAAGTACCCTTATTAATGGCCATTTCACAAAATTGTTGTGAATACGATGTGATATATTTATTTATTTATTTTTAAATATTTTTTTAGTTGTAGATAGACACAATATCTTTATTTATTTATTTTTATGTGGTGCTGAGGATTGAACCCAGTGCCTCACGCATGCGAGGCAAGCGCTCTACCACTGAGCTACAATCCCAGCCCCACGATGTATTTATTTATGTTAAACCCTGGCATGATTCTGGTATGCTCTTCCTAAAAAAATTACCAGCTGCCATTTATTAAATACCCACTGTATCCCAGGCTCTGGGATAACATCACACTCATTAGCTTTAGAGGTAAAGGTGAGTCCTGCATTACTAATTGGCTCTCACTTAAGAGGGGACTGAGGTACAAAGGCAAAGACATTGGCTTAGGGTCCTGCTGGGCAAGCAACCTTGAGATGGCTACAGCATCTTGTCATTTTTGCATGCATCTGAATAGATGAGGATCATGAATGTCCAATTTGAAATCTTTATTCCTCTTGGAGAACACCACACCAATTCAGAGAAAAGACCTTCCTCAATAAAGAAAGAAAATTTTTCTGATGAAATACTCGAGGGAACGAAGGGGTACAACTCTCCCTCATATACTCCCACTCAAGGGTTACTTTGGCAAATGGCTTGATAGGGATACAGTTAAAGGGCTAAACAGAGACACAAACACAGGGCCATTGGCACAGGCATTAAATAGAGCCCCATGGTTGCTGATTTCCTGAGTTTGTTTTCTGCACCAGCCTTCTCATGAGGCAGGTGGACTGTCCTTACTTTGGTGGGAAGCTTAGGGTCTGCAGCTTATGAAACAATCTCTGAAGACAACTTAGTCATTAGCAAAGAAAACTATTTTACTTATTAATATTTTAAATAGAATGCTGCTACACTTCCTGGAGCTGAAAGAGATCTTAAGTAGGCAAGGTCACAGATAGACAAACAGACTACTGGAGTTATTAGGCTTCCAGTACCATTTGGAACATTAAAGTTTATAAAAAAGTAACCTCACATCAAAATTCCTTTTGGAAACTTGAGTTCTGTGTTCTCTACCATGCCTCACATCCTTGTTACCTTTAATCACTGTCCCAAACATAACTCCCTATGGTCATCTATCTGTCCTTAACTACCAACACTATACTGATATTTGGGTCAGAGGACAAACAATCGTTTGCATCCTGTATTCACTCCCAAATCTTTGTCTAGTCTCTTCTAGAATTCTATTTCTGAATCATGAAAGCTTAGCGCATTTTCAAGCTCCAGAAGGGAATCTTCTACCATTCTTTACTGAGCTCAAGCCTGTATCACCCACAAGGTGCTCTTCTCTTCTACAGCCCTCTCCAGAGTAGCTTTTTATCTCCTGAGCCTCACTGTAGATGGGAGTTGGATGTAAGACAGTATTCTGCTGGCTTTCTAGTATCCTATTAAATAATTCTTCCCTTAACTAGCAAGTTCTGTGCTCCCCAGCTTCTGTCTTCTGGTATACCATCCTAAATGCCTCTCTCTGGCTGTCATCAACCACCTCCCTCACATTTATCCCCAAACATGAAACAGTGCTTGATTCACACTCTTCCACATCTAGTCATAGTATCATGCTGAATGACTTCAGTGTCCATGTGCATACCCCATAAAATGCCTTACCCACTGTTCCTAAGCCTCCTCATCTCAATAACCTTCAATTTTACTCCAATTCTGTCACCCACATGCATAACCACACCCTGAAACTTGTCATCCCACAGAATTGCTTCACTGATGAAAACTTAATCTCCAATATGCCACAGACTGACCACAAAACCTACTTAAACTTCCTGTTCTCTCAGTTAATTCTTTTAAACTTGTTTTTCAACTTCATAATAAATGCTGTGACCTACTGCCTCATGCATCCATTTCCCCCAATTGGTTCCTTTCTGTCTTCACTTCCTCTTTTAGCCTACATCTTCTCTTCATTCGTTCTCATTAATTTCCATTCTCTTGCTCCATTGTGTTTCCTCTAAGTGAGTTCACCAAATCCTAAATTTGAATGATTCCTACATCTATCTTTTCCCTCTGATACTACACACTTAGGCAGCTAGGCAAAGCAGGAGAAAAATTGTACAATCTCTTTCTGCAAACTCATGATCTTCATCCCTAACCATCAATTGTATGATTGTTCTATTTGTCCATAGTTCCTTCTCATGACCATTCCCCATAAAGGCTGCTTCAAATCCCTACCATACATAACTCACCTGTCCTTTATAGTAGATGCCCTTACATCTGCCTTCACCAAGAAAACAGAGGGGTCAGGTAGGAGTTCCCTCAACTTCCTGTCCCTCTTCTCCCACCATTGGTACAACCATATCTTCATCAGCATCATTCCTGACCTCCTTCCCACCCAGCCCAGCAATGGAATCCTTTCTCTTATCTAAACCTAACCTATAGCCCTAGCCACTTTCCCTCTTTTTCTACTACTTCTAAACAATCTTGGTCAAAGAAGAAACTGAAGAGCAAATTATAAAGTATCGTGAACTGAATAAAATGAAAATGGTACATCAAAATTTGTCAAATTCCCCTAAAGCATTACTTAAAAGGAAATTTGAATTAATTTTTATGTATTAGAAAAGATGTAAAGTCAATCAAATTACTTCCACTTTAATAAACTATATTTTAAAAGTACAAGTTATAAAGTAGAAGAAAACAAATGATAAGGATCAGAGAGGAAGACAATGAAATAAAAAGATAAAATAGTAGAAAAAATCATATCAAATGTTGGCCCTTAAGAAGAACAATAAATGAAATATACTTATCTAGATAGACTGATCAAACGAGAGAGAGAAGACATAAATAACCAATCTCAGGAATAAGAGAGGTGAAATTAATATAGACTGTACAGATTTTTGAAAGATTTAAAACTCTAGACTCAGATGGCTTGACTGATGAATTCTTTCAAACACTTAAAGAAGAACTAATACCAACATTGTACATAGAAATATAATTTATTAGAGGTGGATCCAAGATGATGGCCTGGACGGACACTGCATTCCTAGTCTCTCCAGGACCAGGGATTAAAGTAAATAAATAGATAGACTGGAAATACTATCTATCTGTGAGTTATTAGAGGGCCCCTTGACAGCTGCCTCCATGTAGGAATTCCAGTTGTGCGCCCATGTGGGTCGCCAGGCCCCAGCATTTGTACAGGACCCCAACAGCTCACCAGCGCAGGACCCTGGCAGATCACCTGTGCAGGACCCACTCCAGCACCCACACCACTGCACAGGCCCTTGGATCACCCACACATGCAGGACCCCTAGCCGTAGCTCCCACATGGGACCCCTGGCTGCTGCTCCTGTGTGGACCCCCATTTACCATAGTGGAACTCTCCCATTGTCCTACACCTGGGGACACTGGACAGATATGGAGTCAACCTTCTACTTCTGCACAGCACACCACAGAGCGGCATCTCCAAACATGTGAACACATTGCCCAACGCTGTGGCCCAAGGCCACCACCCAGCCAGGCCATACACCCTATCTCTGAAAACAGACACCTCCATTTTGGGACTGAGCTGAGAGATACCAATAAGCAACAGACAGCCCTATCTACTGGATGAGAAGGGAAGCAATCCTTTATATTTACCCTGAAACTGTTTTTTTCCTCTATTATCCTTTTTTTCTTTTCTTCCCTCTCTCACTCTTTTTCTGCCCTTACATCCTCAACATTTGTGAAACCAAGTATTTTTTATGCATTAGCTACTGAGGACTGGAATACCTGATTAGTATATTATAGTTGTATTATATAGTCTCATATCTCCTATTTTTACATATTTTATTTCTCTTAATTTTTATGTTTCCTTGTTTGTTGTACTCCACTTTCTGCCTACTTACTTGTCTTCCCCAAATCCCTTTCTCCCTTTTCTACTACTAGCCAACTTCTTTTGGATTGCTCTTTCATGCTTTCTAGGATCTAATAACTCTATATCTTCACTTCCTACCTCCCTAACATTTCATCCTACACCCCACACCCAGTTCTCTTTAGTCTACCAGCAGAAACTGTAGACACTTTTGCAAACCTATTGTTTATTTAGTAGATACTAATTGAACTCATAATTTCTGTATATTGTGACAAAGCCAGAAATGTCCTATTAGGAGATATTTGATCTAAAATTATATATTGCTTGTATTGAGATCTGTTTCTATTGATTTCTCCCTTAAAGGAGAGGTATTAGAACCCTGTAGGGGATCTATAAACCTATAGAATAAAGACCGTGGACCAACCAAGCACACACAGAGAGGGAGACGAACTGAGCACCACGCTGCAGCCCCCCATCTAACAACTGGTGGCTGTCCCTGCCTACTTCCATCTAGAGTCAACATGCAGGACCAGGAAAATCATCCCCAAGATCCCTGCAGGCCTGGTTATACCAGAGGTGAGGTATTAGTAACTGGCAGGGACATTACAAGATTATAGGGTAGAAACTATAATCTCTCAGATCAGCACTGCTAGAGAGGAAGACACATGAACAACATGAAAAAAAAAAAAAAAACAAAGAAAATGCCCCAAACAAACCAAAATGCCACAATAATAGAATTCACTGACAGCACAGTAGATCAAATGTCAGAGTAGAAGTTCAGAATGTACATAATTAAAATGGTTTGTGAAACACAGAATAATATAAGAGAGCAATTATAGGCAAAAATTGATCAATCCAACAAAGAGATTAGACAGCAAATATAGGGAGCAAAAGATTACATCAAGAAAGAGATAGAGACATTAAAAAAAAAAAAGCAGAAATCCTTGAAATGAAGGAAACAATAAACCAAATTTTAAAAACTCAATAGAAAGCATCACAAACAGACTAGATAACTTGGAAGATAGAACCTCAGACAATGAAGACAAAATATGCAATCTTGAAAATAAAGTTGATCACACGATGAAGATGGTAATAAACCATGAACAGAATATCCAAGAATTATGGAATAACATGAAAAAACCAAATCTAAGAATTATAGATTTGGATAGAGGGATAGAGGAAGGCACAGAGATACAAACCAAAGTAATGCACAATCTCTTCAATGAAATAATATCAGAAAATTTTCCAAACATGAAGAATGAATTGGAAAATCAAATACAAGAGGCTTACAGGATACCAAATGTACAAAACTATAACAGATCCACATCAACACATTATAATGAAAATGCCTACCATACACAGTAAGGATAGAATTTTAAAAGCTGCAAGAGAGAAGGTATAGATTACATACAGGGGATGTAGATTTGGATCTCAGTAGATTTCTCAACCCAGACCCTCAAGCCAGGAGATCCTGAAACAACATATACCAAGCTCTAAAAGAAAATGAGTGCCAACCAAGAATCTTATATTCAGCAAAATTAACCTTCCAGTTTGATGATGAAATAAAAACTTTTCATGATAAACAAAAGTTAAAAGAATTTACATTGAGAAAGCTTGCACTAGAGAACATTCTCAGCAAAATATTTTATGAGGAGGAAATGAAAAACAACAATGACAATTGGCAAAGGGAAGGACTACACTAAAGGAAAAGCCAGTCAAAGGAGAAACCAAATCAAGTTAAAAACCAAAAATAAACCAAAATGAGTGGGAATACAAACCATATTTCAGTAATAACCTTAAGTGTTAGTGGTCTAAACTCATCAATCAAAAGACGTAGACTGGCAGATTGGATTTTTAAAAAAGACCCAACAATATGTTGTCTCCAAGAGACTCATCTCATAAAAAAAAAAAAAAAGACATCCACAGACTAAAAGTGAAAAGATTGGAAAAGACATACTATTCAAATGGACCATGTAAACAAGCAGAAGTCTCGTATCAGATACAGTAGACTTCAAATCAAAAATAGTCAGAAGGGATAAAGAAGGACATTTCATACTGCTTAAGGGAACCATACATCAAGAAGACATAATAATCATAAATATCTATGCCCCAAACCATGAAGTATCCATGTATATCAAACTAATCTTTCTCAATTTTAAGAATCAAATAGACCACAACACAATAATACTAGGGGACTTTAACACACCTCTCTCACCACTGGACAGATCTTACAAAAACTAAACAAAGAAACCATAGAACTCAACAATACAATCAATAATTTAGAATTAACAGACATATACAGAATATTTCATCCATCAACAGTACACTTTTTTTCTCAGCAGCACATGGATCATTTTCTAAAATGGACCATATGTTATGCCACAAAGCAACTTTTAGCAAATACAAAAGAACAGAGATACTACCCTGCATTCTATCAGACCATAATGAAATGAAATTAGAAATCAATTATAATATAAAAAATAGAAGCTACTCCATCACCTGGAGACTAAATAGTGCACTATTGAATGATACATGGATAACAGAAGACATCAAAGAGGAAATAAAAAAATTCTTAGAGGTAAATGAAAACTGACACAACATATCAAAACTTCTGGGACACAATGAAAACTCTGTTAAGAGGAAAGTTCGTTGCATTGAGCTCATTCATTGAAAGAAGAAAAAGTCAACAAATAAACAACCTGTCATTACATCTCAAAGCTCTAGAAAAAGAAGAACAAATAAACCCCAAAAGTAGAAGACAGGAAATAATTAAAATCAGGGCTGAAATCAATGAAATTGAAACAAAGGAAACAATTCAAAAAATGGACAAAACAAAAAGCTAGTTCTTTGAAAAACTAAATAAAATTGATAAACCCTTGGCTACCCTAACGAAAACGAGAGAAAACTCAAATTACTAAAATCAAGATGAAAAGGGAAATATCATGACAGACACTATTGAAATATAGAAGATAATTAGAAACTATTTTGAAAATCTATACTCCACTAAAATAGAAAATCCCAAAGACACCAACAAATTTCTAGGGGCATATGATCTGCCCAAACTGATCAGGAAGACATACAAAACTTAAAGCGATCAATTTCAAGCAAGGAAATAGAAGAAGCCATCAAAAGCTTACCAACCTAGAAGAGCCCAGGACCAGATGGATTCTCAGCCAAGTTCTACAAGATCTTCAAAGAAGAATTAATACCAATACTCCTCAAATTATTCTATGAAATACAAAAGGAGAGAACCCTTCCAAACTCATTCTAAGAGGCTAGTATTACTCTGATTCCAAAACCAGACAAAGACACATCAAAGAAAGAAAACTTCAGACCAATATCCCTGATGAACACTAACACAAAAATTCTCAATAAAATTCTGGCAAATTGAATATAAAAACATATTTAAAATATAGTGCACCACAATCAAGTGGGTTTCATCCTAGGTATGCAAGGTTGGTTCAACATACAGAAATCAATAAACATAATTCATCATATTAATAGACTTAAAGTCAAGAATCATATGATTATCTCTATAGATGCTGAGAAAGCATTTGACAAAATACAGCATCCTTTCATGTTCAAAACACTTGAAAAACTAGGGATAGTAGGAATATACCTCAACTTTGTAAAAGCTATCCATGCTAAACCAAAAGCCAACATCATCCTCAATGGGGAAAAATTGGAAGAATTCCCCCTAAAAACAGGAACAAGACAGGGATGTCCTCTTTCATCACTTCTGTTCAACATAGTCCTTGAAACTCTAGCCAGAGCAGTTAGACAGACAAAAGAAATTAAAGGGATAATAATAGGAAAAGAAGTTAAACTATCATTATTTGCTGACAACATGATTGTTTAGAGGATCCAAAAAATTCCACCAGAAAACTTCTACAATTAATAAATGAATTCAGCAGAGTAGCAGGATATAAAATTAATACTCATAAATCAAATGCATTTCTATCCATCAGTGATGAATCCTCTGAAAGAGAAATTAGAAAAACTACCCCATTCACAGTAGCCCCCCAAAAAAATGAAGTACTTGGGAATCAATCTAACAAGAAAGGCAAATGAAAACTATAGGATACTAAAGAAAGAAATTGAAAAAGAACTTAGAAGATGGAAAGATCTCCCATGCCCTTAGATAGGCAGAATCAATATCATCAAAATGGCCATACTACCCAAAGTGCTATACAGATTCAATGCAATTCCAGTAAAAATCCCAACATCATTCCTTATAGAAATAGAAAAAGCAATTATGAAATTCATTTGGAAAAAGAAGAAACCCAGAATAGCCAAAACAAGCAATAAGAGTGAAGCAGGAGACATCACAATTCCAGACTTTAAATTATATTACAAAGCTATAATAACAAAAGCAGCATAGTACTGGCACCAAAACAGACATGTAGATCAATGGTATAGAATAGAAGACCCAGAGACAAATCCACATACAGTTATCTCATATTAGCCAAAGGTACCAAAAAACATACACTGGAGAAAAGATAGCCTCTTCAACAAATGGTGTTGGGAAAACTGGAAATCCATATTCAGCAAAATGAAACCAAACCCCTATCCCTCGCCATGCACAAAACTCCACTCAAAGTGGATCAAGGACTAGGAATTATACCAGAGACCCTGCACCTAACAGAGGAAAAAGTAGGCCCAAATCTATATCATGTCAGATTAGGCCCCAACTTCCTTAACAAGACTCCTAAAACACAAGAAATAAAATCGAGAATCAATAAATATGATGGATTCAAACTAAAAAGCTCTTCTCAGCAAAAGAAACAAACAATGAGGTGAACAGAAAGCCCACCTTCTGGGAGCAAATTTTTGCCATATGCACATCAGATAGAGCACTCACTGATCTCCAGGATATATAAAGAACTCAAAAACCTTTACACGAAAAAACAAACAACCCAATCAATAAATGGGCTAAGGAGCTGAACAGACACTTCTCAGAAGAAGAAATACAGTCAATCAACAAATATATGAAAATATGTTCAACATCTTTAGCCATTAGATAAATGCAAATCAAAACTACTAAGATTTCATCTCACACCAGTCAGAATGGCAATTATCAAGAATACAAACAACAATAAGTGTTGGGGAGGATGTGGAGGAAAAGACACACTTATACATTGCTGGTGAGACTGCAAATTGGTACAACCAATCTGAAAAGAGTATGGCAATTCCTTAGAAAACTTGGAATGGAACCACCATTTGACTCAGCCATCTCACTCCTTGGTCTATACCCAAAGAACTTAAAAACAGCATACTACAGTGATGCAGCCACTTCAATGTTTATAGCAGCTCAATTCACAGTTGCTAAACTGTGAAATCAACCTAGATACCCTTCAATAGATGAATGGATAAAGAAAATGTGGTGTATATACACAATGGAATACAGCTTAGCATTAAAAGAGAATAAAATTATGGCATTTGCAGGTACATGGATGGAGTTGAAGAACATCATGCTAAGTAAAGTAAACCAATCTCAAAACACCAAAGGCCAAATGTTCTCTCTAATAAGTGGATGTTGATCCATAATGGGGGAGGGAGCATGGGAAGAATGGAGAAACTTTGGTCAAAGGGGAGAAGAGTGAAAGAATGGGACATGGGAGCAGGAAAGATGGTGGAATGCAATTGACAACAATGCCCTAGGTTCATGTATGGCTGCACATGTGGTGTACTCTATATTGTGTAGAACCATAGAAATGAAAAGTTGTGCTCCATTTGTGTACAATGAATCAACATGCATTCTGCTGTCATGTAAACCTAATTAGAATAAAAAATACATAAAAAATGAATAAAATAAAGAAAAAATATAATTTATCTTTGTATATTAAATTTGACTCCTACAGCTTTTATAAAATTACTTATTTTTAAAATAATTTTATATGTTCCATCCTCTGCAAACATTTCCAAAAGACTTAAAAGTAATAAATGTTTCTTGATTCACCCTAGGAGACCAAAATTACCATAACAAAACCAAACAAGGACATATAAGAAATAAAAATTACACACCAATATGCCTCTTAAAAATAGATGCTAATATTCTTCATAAAATTTTATCAAATAAATCCAAGAATATATAAAATGCATCACAACTAAGTAGGGTGTACACAAGGAATGCATGATTGATTTAATATTCAAAAAATTATCAATGCAATTTACCATATTAACTAAAAAAAGTATATGATCATCTGAATAGATACATAAAAAGCATTTGACAAAAATACCAAATCGATTCCTGATAAACACACTTAACAAAGTAAAAATAGAAATGAATTTCCTCAGCTTGATAGAAGGCATCTGTGAAAACCGTACAGATAATATTATACTTAGTTTTTTCCTTCTAAGATCAGGAACAAAATGAGAATTTTGCCCTGATCGCTTCTCTTCAATATTATAATGAATATTTTAACAAGGGTAACAGGGCAAAAGAAAGAAATAAAGGTCTTTAAGACAAGAAAGATGTCAAATTGTTTTTATTCATAGGCAATGTAATCATTTATGTGGAAAATTTTGATGGATTCTACAAAAATATTAGGAAAAATAAGTGATTGTATCAAAGCTTCAGGAGTCAAATTTGACACAAAAATTAGTTGTATTTCTACATGCAGTACTAGCAATAAACAAAAAAAACAGAATGTAAAAATAATATAATTTATAATAGCATCAAAAATAAAATATGGTCAGGGATAAGTCTGACAGAAGCACTCAACAATCTATATATTAAAAACTATACACTATTGCTAACAGAGCACATTCATGAGTTAAAACCTGGAAAATTTCTAAGATATCAATTTTCAATTTGATTTAAGGATTAAAGGCAATCCCAATCAATATTCCAGCAGGGGTTCTATTTTGTTTTCTTTTGTAGAAATTAACAGACTGATTCTAAAAATCATTTGCATAGTGAAAAAAAACTAGGAAAGCCAAAACAACTTTGAAATAAGATCAAGATTGGAGGACTAACACTACTTGACATCAAAATTTATTTTAGAGTTACCAAAATGGTATGGAACTGCCCTAAAAAAAGGCACACAGATCAATGCAGCAAAGGCTAGGTGCAAATACTTCATGTGTGGAAGACTGACTTTCTACAAAGGTACAAAGTGGTGAAAGGACAGTCTTTCAACAAGTGGTGCTGAAAAACTGGATGTCCATATGCAATAAATGAACTCTGATCCATACCTCACACCATTTATAAAAATTAAAATGGATCATAGATCTGGGTACAGTGGCTATGCCTATAAATCCCAGCCACTTGGGAGGCTGAGGCAAGAGGATCACAGGTTCAAGGCCAGCCTGGGCAACTTAGCAAAATCCTTTCTCCAAAGAAAAATAAAAAAGACTGAGGATGCAGAACAGTGGGAAGGTACTTCTAGGTTCAATCCTCAGTACCAAAAAAGAAAAAGAAAAAGAAACAAAACTGATTACATATCAAAATGTAGTATCTCAGACTACAAAACTTTTAGAAGCAAGCATTGGAGAAAACTTTTATGACCTTGGAACTGGAAAAGATATTTTAGATATCATGACAGATGTGTGATCTCAAAAAAATAAAGTGATAGATTTTTCTCAAAATTTGAAATGTCTTTTCAAAAGACACTGTTGAAGAAATGAGAAGATGAGTCATAGACTGGAGAAAATATTTGCAAATCACATGATAAAAGACTTGTATCCAAAATATACAAATATCTCAAAACTCAATAAGAAGATAATAGCCCAATAAAAAGTAGGAAAAATATTTGAATAGAAATGTCTCCATAAAAGATATATAATGGACCAGGCATGGTGGTACACACCTGTAATCCCAGCAACTTGGGAGGTGGAGGCAGGAGGATTATAAGCTTGAGTCCAGCCACAGCACTCATCAAGAACCTAAGCAACTTAGTGAGAACCTGTTTCAAAGTTAAAAATTTTTAAGAAGGTGGAGGGGGGTGATGCTTGGATGTGGCTTAGTGGTCAAGCACTGCTGGGTACAAACCCTAGTACCTAAATAAATATATAAAGAAATAAAATTTTAGAAGGGCTGGGGATGTGGCTTAGGGTTAAGTGCCTCTGGGTTCAATCCCCAGTGTCCCCAGTATACAAAAAATAATAATAATAAGCCATGAAAAGTTGTTCAATATCATTAGTTGTTAAGGAAATGCAAACTAAGCCATAATGAAACATTACAGTTTGACTATTAAAATGAGTAAAATCAAAGGGACCAATGATACTATCTGTAGGTAAGAAGACAAAGTAGTCAGAATCCTCACACTACTGATGGAAATGCAAAATGGTATAACTGATATAGAGAATATTTTAGCAGTTTCTTAGAAAATTTAATATATACCTACTATATGATCCAGCCTTATATTCCTGGGTATTTACTCAAGACAAATGGAAGTATGTATTATACAAATAATTGTACACAAACATGCATATAGCACTTTTATGCATGAAAGCCCCAAACTGAAAATAATCCAAATTTTTATCAAAAAATTAATGGATAAATAAATGATAACATATGCATACTTATATATTCTTCAGCAATAAATAAATTGTTGATACATGCAACTCAAAGATAAACCTCAAAATAATTATGCTGTTAAAGAAGATAAAAAATGTACTTTGAATGATTCTATTTATATATAGTTCTAGAAGATTTTAAAGCATACATATCGTATATGCTACTTTTATAAAGTTCTAGAAAATGCAAAGGAATCTTATAACAGAAAGCAAATCAGTAGTTCTCTGGAAAGCCAAAGAATGAAGAACCAGGAATAGGTATTACCAAAAGGCATGAGAAAAACTTTTAGGGGTGATGAACATTTCCATGATCATGGTGATAGTTTCACATGTATAAATACATGTTAAAACTTATACTGTACATTTGAAATATGGATGGATTATTGTATATCAATCATACTTCAATAAAGCTTTTTAAAAAAAAAATAAAAACACGAGAGAGAAATCTAAAATGCTTTGTTTTTCTAAGTAAATCCATTTGTGAACTGTATTATTTAAATGCTATTAGAAAAAAAATTTCTTGTGACATGGTTCATAAATGGTAATAACCACTGCATCAAAATATCAGGACTGACAATGGCTCCTCTAAAGAGTATTGAACCAGTACGACCAGAAGTAGCCCATGGAGCGGCTGGTAATAAGATGATCTAGGCTCTCTGCTTCAGATTCTGCACACATTTATGGGCACATTTCAGCAAGGCCAGAATTTTAAGGGAATTTATACTTGGAAGGGGAAAAAGAAGTGGAAATAATTATGGGCAATGATCAGAAGAGTTCACAAAATGAGGTCCAGTCCCCTAACTCCTTGCTGTCCCAACACCAAGATGTGATCTGTTATCCAGGATATGACCATGAACACATGATCTCTTACAGTCCAATTACCTCTGTTGTCAAGTGCCTCTGAGATTAAAATATATAACTGGCCTCAGGGAGAAGAGACATAATAGCAGGAGATCACTTTGACATTGTAAGAACACAAGGAACTCACTATTATTGGTGCTCCTTTCACTTATCCATCCCAGGACTTAACATGGGTGTGTATCCATCCAGTCTGAATCAGTCCCATTGGCAGTTGACACCAAGCCACTTCCTTTATAGTTGGCCTTTCCCATGTCAAATCACAGAGGGTTGACTTTGGCTCAGGTATCAGTCATTGTTCACAATTGAGACAAGGAATCAGAATTTAGTTTCATGGATGCACCTGGATTAAGCCAAAGAAACTTTCAGCAGTTGAGCTACTTAGGGCTCTTAGAAGACACTGCAGACCTGAGGAGACAGAGAGTGATGATAGTATTTATCACTATAATAATTATAAAAGCTGTAGAACAAAGAGTTGCCTCTAAATATAAAAACTATACTTTTAAAGCACTTATTTTGTCTATCACATGCTTTATTTACTGCTACTGCCAGTTTGACTCTCTTATGACAACTAGACTAATGGCACATATTTTCTGTAAATATATACAATTGACATGCAGTTTGTCACTTAGTATCTGCAGGGAATTGATTCCAGGATGCCCCCCCCTCCCGTATCAACATTTATGAATGCTCAGATCCTTATGTAGAATGGCACAGTGTTTTCATACAACCTCCACACATCCTCCCATTTTAAATAATCTCCAGACTACTTATAATACCTAACACAATGTAAATGCTTTATAACTTTATTGTTATTATTATGCTAATAATAACAATAAAAACATCTATACATATTCGGCACAGAAGCCATTCTTTTCCGGATATTTTTGGTCTGTGGTTGGTGAATAGACAGATGTGGAACCCCGACTCAGGAGCCCACTATATCATGATTTCTGTGTTTGCGATAGTTTTACAATTACTCAACTCATCCTGGCTATTGATAATTTTCTTTAAGCCTCAAACCTAACTTTGGCAGTGTGGGGAAGAGAAATAAACTTCGCTTCCCTAAATACTCACTCCTTGATTCTAATTGTTTTCATAAATAAAAAGTCTGACAGCTTATCCTGTATTATAACATGCAGATATGGATTGTGTATACATTCTTATGATGATATTCCTAGCTCTTCAGAATTCCACAGACATCATAAACAGAGCAAAGTGTTTCTTACTAAAAAGACGAAGTCTTTTCTTTAGAATGGTTAGTAGTCTTGGAACTGATTCATGACATTTTCCTGTTTATTAACACATTTAAACCTCCCATCCAAAATAATATCAATTGGAGTTACCATTCACTTCATGCTTACCATTATTAAGTAGCCTGCTAAATGTCTTATCCTTCTAAGAGCTAAAAGAGAAGGTTTTATCATTTCCATTTTTACAGAAGGAACTGAAGCTTATCGAAAACTTGTCTAATTTCACACAGTAAATCATGCTGAATCAAAGCTTGTCCAATTCCAGAGCTGAAGTCTGAATTTTGAATAACAGTGCATATTTTGCCTCCCCAAACATGCCTATTATACATACAAGTTAGTCTTCTTGCCTACACTTTCTTGCCCCTCTACTACCTGGAGGGGTTTGAAATGAAGTGGTCTTTCTGCTGCCATTAGGCTGATTTTTTTCAATGTGCAAAAAATGAGCTAAATTCTAAAACAAATCTATTTCAAGTTCAAATATTTTAATACCATAGAAAATATATCTCTTTCCTGATCTGTAAGATATTGATGCTGACTGTACTTTCATTGTCTTTAAATATTTGCACCACTTAGTTTCAACATCTTTGATACAAACAACAAGATGTTGTCTTTTCATAAGCAAACACAAGTTATTCTTTGGAAATTGAATAAATTTCTTAAATGTCATTGATATTAATACAATAATAAAAAGAAAATGTCATCAAACCTCACACCTAATGGTATCTTGTTTAACAAGTTCACTGATGGACAGGGTAAACAATGTGATATGGCATGCAATAAAATGTAAAACAGGTATCTTCTGCTAATTTTAGTAGCTGACATTTCATATAGGAACTGCCAGAATACCTAATTCCTTTCCAAATCAACTTTTATTCCCTCTGATGGTAACTTCTGTTTTGTTAACAAAATTGAAAATTATATAAGTAAAAATAAAATATATATTAAAATAAAAATATCAGATTTATCATCAGTATGTGGGGATTGAAAAATATAATGTCTATAATAGGGAACGCTTATATTTCATAACCACATTCATGTTTGCACATTGACATTTTTATATGTGAAAGTATATGTCATGTCAAAAGTATCACCAGATAATCCTAGGAAGTAAAACAAAAAGAATATATTCAAATTAGTAGCCTGATAGAAGATTAAACAGTGCAGTACAATGCACAATTAAGACACAGTTTTGAGTCTATTCCTCATGAGGTCTATCTTTTGGCCCCATTAATATTAAACACTACTGCTATTGACAGCCCAACCTTTCCTCTCTCAAGCAGAGAAATGTGATATAGTTGGCACACCAACTCACTCCGTGGATTTTCTAAGTTCCATTTGAGCCATGCTATCTATGCTGGGCTTTGGAGATGTGAATTGTTATCAAAGAGGAAGTAAGATAAAATACTGGGCTGACATTGTAGGCCACTGACTTATCTGAACCCCTATTTCCAGAAAAGACATACCAAAGTGACCCTAGCCTTCCTTTTGCTCAAGGAAATAAACTTCGCTTCCCTAAAGTGTTTCTTACTAAAAAGACGAAGTCTTTTCTTTAGAATGGTTAGTAGTTTTGTTTTTATCATTTCCATTTTTACAGAAGTTTCTTGAGTTTGTCATTTCATCTTTCCTTAGCTACTAAGCAACATGGAATCTGCAAAATTTCCTGCAGTTTTCATCAGTATGTTCATACACCTCCAGTGCCTGTGCCTGTGCTTTATTGAGGCAATTTGAGAAAGTGAAAGGAAATGGAATGATAAATATATATACATAACTATGAAACTTCATTTCACAAAGGCCTAGGGTGGCTTCAAAACCTGGAGCAGTGGATAGCCCTGAGAAGCCTTTCAGCTTGTGAGCAAGCTTACTTTTAAAGATTAAGCCATCTTTTTACAATGACCCTCCTGAGTTAATATTCCCTGGGACTCCAAAGTCTTTTCACATTGCAATTTAACATGTAAATATCCATGGTAAAGAATAATTTAGTAAAAGTCAACCAGATCCCAAAGGTTAGGAGGGAAAAGTCACACTGAGATTAACTGCCTCAGACATACCAGAAGCACTCTGGGAAAAACAGCAGTTTCAGGAAATTAAAAAACCTAATACTGCCACCCATAAACATTTTTTTTTAATGAGGAAGAACAAAAAGAAGAGGTCAGGTAACACATTTATGTCAACCTTTTATAAATAAATTTTAAAGATTATTGTCCTAGTCTAAATTAGAATTTGGGTTCAAATATGTGTGCCCTTTTAAGCTGATTTCTGGAACCAACATTTAAAGAATTTGAGGGTATTTCTTTTCATTCTACTGTTTATATAAAATCTGATTTAAAAATTAAAATGGCTTTTTCCTGAGTGAAATGATGGTAGCACCATATATTGAGGGGTTACCACGGAGGGAGTGACCAACTCATCCTCTCCCATCAATGCCCCACAAGCATTTTCTCTAAGAAGCCTTCATCTGCGACCTAACTCCACCAGGCTTCTCCATTCCTCCCACCTCACAGCTGCACTACGCTAATACAGCTGTTACGCTGCTTGGTATACATAGTAGAGACTCAAGAAATATTTGTGAATTAACAAACAAATGAATAAAATAGATGGAAAAAATGAACTTTAAGATATAGAAAACAACCTAGTGGAGAAGAAATATTTAAATAATGTGAATAACTTATCCAAAGTTATTCTAATACTTATGTTGGGTTTTATATGGGTACCCTGCCATCTTCCAGCTCTCCTCCTACCTGTTGGAATATCCAGTAAATGCCAACATATTTCTCAAACAGAATGGCATAGCACCACAAGGTTTGGTAGGAACAGTACTGGATTTAGAGTCCAACTAGAATTTGAGAACTGATCTTGGACAAATCAATCAACTATGTGAGCGGCCTTTGTTTGTGTGAGATAGGATCACCCCTACCCATGCACCAACCTCAAATGTTCGCTTAGTGATTTCAAGAAGGCAAACTGTATATGTGAATGCATTTAATAGGTGTAAAAAAATTATACAAACTATAATGACTACAATAGGTGGATGCTACAAGGGACTCAACTCTAGCTGAGAGGCTTATGGCATGAGGGAGGCAGATGGGAACTACCATCTATTGAGTACCCACTATGTGCCAGACACTATGCAAGCACTTAATGTATGTGATAAAACTTACACAAAGTTATTTAAAGCTATTTGAATAACTTACCCAAAGCTATTTGGAAAGAGTCAAGCTAAGGTCTGGTGCCATGTCTTACTAATTTCAAAACCCATGATCTTTATATATTTATTTGGTTGTAGGTGGACACAATACCTTTATTTATGTATCTATCTATTTATCTATTTATGTATTTAATTTGTTCTAATCAGTTATACATGGCATCAGAATGCTCTTCAATTAGTTGTACACAAATGGAGCACAATTTTTCACATCTCTAGTTGCACAAAAAGTAGGGTTACACAGCCAGGCGCAGTGGTGCATGCCTGTAATCCCAGCACTTTGGGAGGCTGAGACAGGAGGATTGCGAGTTTAAAGCCAGCCTTAACAACAGTGAGACACTAAGCAACTCAGTGAGACCCTGTCTCTAAATAAAACACAAAATAGGGCTGGGGATGTGGCTCAGTGGTCGAGTGCTCCTGAGTTCAATCCCCAGTACCAAAAAAAAAAAGTAGGGTCACACTATTCAAGCAATCATACAAGTACCTAGGGTAATGAACATCTCATCCCACCATCATTCCTGTCTCCATGCCATCTCCCCTCCCCTCCCTCATCTTTGGCCAATCCAAAGTTCCTATACTCATCCTAGGCCCCCATCTTTATGGATTAGCATCCACTTATCAGAGAAAATATCCAGCCTTTAGTTTTGGGGGATTGGCTTACTTCATTTAGCATGATACTCTCCAACTCCTTCTTTTTACCTGCAAATGCCATAATTTTATTCTCTTTTAATGCTGAATAATATTCCATTGTGTATATATACCACAATTTCTTTATCCATTCATCTATTAAAGGGCATCTAGGTTGATTCCACAGTTTAACTATTGTGAATTGTGCAGTTATAAACATTGAAGCATTGAGTCACTATAGTGTGTTCTTAAGTCCTTTGGGTATAGACCAAGCAGTGGTCTGAGTCAAATGGTGGTTCCATTCCAAGCTTTCTAAGGAATCTCCATACTGCTTTCTAGACTGGCTACACCAATTTGCATTCTCACCAGCAATGTTTGAGTGTGCCTTTTCCCCCACATCCTCGCCAACACTTACTGTTGCTTGTATTCTTGATAACTGCCATTCTGGCTGGCATGAAAAGAAATCTTAGAATAGTTTTGATTTGCATTTCTCTGATTGCTAGAGATGTTGAACATTTTTTCATATATTTGTTGATCATTTTATTTCTTCTGAGAAGTGTCTGTTAAGCTCTTTAGCCCATTTATTGATTGGGTTGTTTAGTTTTGGTGTTAAGTTGTTTTAGTTCTTTACATATCCTGATGATTAGTGTTCTATCGGATGTGTGTGTGCTAAAAATTTGCTCCCAAAATGTTGGCTCTCTGTTCACCTCATCGATTATTACTTTTGCTGAGAAGAAGCTTTTCTGTTTGAATCCATCCCATTTATTGCTTCTTGATTTTATTTCTTGCACTTTAGGAGTCTTGTTAAGGAAGTCAGGGCCTAATCTGATGTGATGAAGGTTTGGGCCTACTCTTTCTTCTATTAGGCGCAGGGTCTTTGGTCTAATTGCTAGGTCCTTGATCCACCTTGAGTTGAGTTTTGTGCATGGTGAGAGATAGGGGTTTAGTTTCATTTTGCTACATATGGATTTCTAGTTTTCCCAGCACCGTTTTTTGAAGAGATTATCTTTTCTCCAATGTATATTTTTGAGACCTTTGTCTAGTATGAGATAATTGTATTTATGTGGGTTCATCTCTGTGTCTTCTATTCTGTACCATTGGACTACATGTCTATTTTGGTACCAATATCATGTCATTGTTGTTACTATAGCTTTGTAGTATAGTTTAAGATCTGGTATTGTGATGTCTCCTGCTTTCACTCTTCTTGCTAAGGATTGCTTTGGCTATTCTGGGTCTCTTATTTTTCCAAATGAATTTCATGATAGCTTTTTCTATTTCTATAAGGAATAACATTGGGATTTTAATTGGAATCACATTGAATCTGTAGAGCGCTTTGAAAACCCATAATCTTTTCATCAACCCTCTGCTGCCTTTATGGGATATAGATTGTTATTATACATAATTATCTGGGAGTTTGAGCTTATGGTTAAAAGTTTTGGCTGTCAGGATTCAGAAAAACTTCAAATACTTGTTATGTTAAAGTCTATTGTCATCTTTCACATTAGGATTTATAAGACTAAGTCAGTCCTTCTTAAAGGTGCTTAAGGGGACAGACAGCAACTGCCCTGCCCAAGGTCAGAATGAAAATAGAGATAACCTGGGCCTATGGACATTATGACACAATTATTACTTTTAGAAGTGAAACTACAGGGTGACACTAGGCTCTGTAGCCTCAGTGAGCTTCCCTGTGTGCCACCCCATCATGCAGCCTTATTACCCAATTACTGGCATTATTTGATACCCACAGGCATTGCCCAAAGTGAAAAGCTTGCCTTTAGGCAGAGAGCAAATGAGAACACACCATTTTAGTGGGCAGACAGTCAGGAGTGAGAGAGATGTGCAGAAGCTTAGCTGAGCATGTGCATTAATCAAACTCATTAATCAGTGAAGTCCTGCTCCAATGAAACTGAGCAAAGAGGTCAAGAGAACCTGTAAATCTGCCTTCCTGGAACATGGAGAGAATGTCTTGCCCCTCTCTGGAAATATGATATGAGGGTAAAGAATCATTTTGGCTTTTCTTATTTTTCTGTTTTTAAAATGGGGGAAGAAAAGTTCTGCTCAGGAAATCTAGGCCAACAAAGATTAATTTACTGTTATATTTACATTAATGGGAAATAACTAGAAGAGAAATCTTAGGATGTAACACACACATGCTAAAATCCCTATTCAATGTTTCAGCCCAATTTGGGAATGGCTCATTCCCTCAAGTTCCTTAAAGGTGACATAGGAGTTCAGACTAACTATTTTCCTGTCTACACCCATGAGACATATGAATGAACTTTTTCTGAACCCGCTAACTTCCCTTTAGCTACTTCCCTTTAGCCAGCCAAGCCTGAGGTCAGAACATAGCTGAGTCTCACTGAGTTGTAGAAGTGTCAGCTAGGCAACACATGTGTATTTATTAAACACCTACTGTTTGCTAGCCACTGAGGAAACAGTCTCTCTGGGAACTACCCTTCCCTAGATGAAGAGATAGAGAATATGTAAGCAAACAAGATATTTATGATACTAATAAGCACTAAGAGGCAGAGAAATGGGATGTTATGACAGAAAGAGGCCTTAATTAAGCTCTTGATGGCAATGAGTGATAGCAGTGTGAAGAACTGAGGGAGATCAGTGCGGGCAGAAGGAAAGAGCACAGGTGCCCTGAGATGGGCATGAGCCCAGTGTCTATTCAAGGGGTGGAGAGAGGGCCAAGGCTGGCTGGAGACGCAAGAATGAGGGGGTGTACAGGGAAATGGGGTCAAAGAAGGAGCTGGGAAGTGATGATTTTAAGTCTAGTGGGCAATATGAAGGGGTTTTGATTTTATTTTTTGTGCAATGCAAGGTCATTGGAGAATTGGACCAGGAAATGGCCTGGTATGATGTGCACAGGATCATTCTTAATGCTGTGAAAAGCACTGACTGCAGGTAGGTAGGGAAGAGTGACCAGTGGGGCCACTGTCCACCAAGGGGAAGACTTACGAGGCATGGGTGAGGGAGAGGGGCAAAATCACTTTGCTTACAGTCACATTCAATCTGAGGAGGCTATTAGATAATCAGACATTGGAATATATGAGTCAAGCTTAAGGATACATTCTGGGCTAGAAGTATATACATGTGAGAGTCCCTGGGACCCAGTGAGTCCAGTTAAGGAGAGAATAAAGAAAAGAAACACAATTCTGCAAAATTCCATGATTGACAGCCTTTTAGAAAGGAGCCTGCAAGTGAGACAAACCTAAAGGTCACTGAGGTAGAGTAAGATGATAAAGCCCAGGAAAGATTCTTGCAAGAGGGACAACCAACTGTGTCAAAGCTTAGTCCTTGGATAGTCAACACACAGTGTGCAGACCCCAACAGAGTCTGAGGCAGCCAAGTGTGGGACCCAAGTGAAAGGACTTCTGACGTTTTATCCCCAGCTGCTCCTTGTTCTCGAAATGGCCCATAGTCTCCTTTGAATGTATATTCCTTGCTTAGTGCGCAAACTTCTCACTCTTAAGATAGCCCACATTCTCCCTTGAATGTGTCTTTACTTTCCTAAATAAATCTGTTTCCTAAATAAAACATTAAGTAAAAATAAAAATAAATAAATGAAGTATTTTCCCTTCATATGATTCTGTGATTTTTGACAACCTGCCTCCAGCTACAAATATCTCCTCCCTAAGGAAAAATTCCTTAGGAACACTTTTTACTGTCTTCACTTCCCCCACTAATTCAAAACAAAGACAGATGTTACTTGAAGGAAAGTAAATGAAATGTGTCAGTCTACTGCTTTACCCCTAGGTCTTCCAAAGATTCTTCTAAGTGCCACTACAGGGATTCCCTGGTGGAACCTGGTGTTCACAGTGTCTTCTCAGATTGTACTCTATGAATTACCTCACTCAATGGAAGGCCTTGCTGGTCTGGTTTAACAACCTTGCTTCAGCTCCAATTATAGTCTGTCATAGATATTCCTGGTGGCACACCATTCTTTGAGATGAGTCAGCTCTCCAAGTGGAAGGGAAGTAGCATAGTCTGATTAAATAAGACTTACCAGAGTCACCATTTTATTTGTGCAAAGCTCATATGTGTAAGACATTGCTATTCATTTCATGTCTCAGAAAAAGAAAGGATGTTTGTTTTAGTCTGCTAGGGCTCCTATAACAAAACTCATAAAACTGCATATCATATAAATAACAGAAATTTATTTCTCACCATTCTGAAAGTCTAAGATCAAGGTGTTAGTAGATTGAATGTCTGATGAGAGACAATTCCTATTTTATAGATGGCACTTTGTCACTTTGTCCTCACGTGGTAAAGGGCAAATAAGCTCTTTGGGCCTCTTTTAGAAGGGTTTTACTCCCATACAAGAGAGAGAGCAGTGCCCTCCCCCAAATCACCTCTCCCAAAGCCCCATATCCTAATATAATCACATTGGTAATTAGTTTTCAACATATGAATTTAGAGAGAACATGAACCTTAAGACCTTTAGCAGTATGTTTATTCCTGTGCATAAACACGCACAAACTCATACTTTTAATCCTATGGTTCTGTCTGATGAGATGGTTCTTGATTGGAGAGGAGGGCAATTTTGCTTCATAAAGGACATTTGGCAGGGTCTGGAGACATTTTTGGTAATCAGAATGAGGAGTGCTACCAGCATCTGGTGAGTAGAGCCCAGAGATGCCATTGAACATGTATATACAGTGCGTGGGACAGCCTCTCCACACGAAAGACTTCCTGATCCAAAGCATGGAGGTGGAGAAACCCTGATGTCATGATGGAAGGGCAGAGAGCAGGAGCCCAGCTGAATATTCTACAGACAGTGCGAGTGGGACAGCAACTTTATTGACCTGGCTGGCTGTATCAATATAACTGATCTATACTGTAATCGCAGGAACACTGTGGACTGAGGATGTGAGACACATACAGTGATATACTTCACTAATTTACACAGCTGCCTGTGCTAGCTGATGTCCACAGAAAATCATTTCCTAAATTTAAAATGTGAACTTAGTATTTATCACTGTAGTCTAGTATCACACAAACCCTCAATAAATGGAGGTATCAACCTCACCTCCTGGACTCAATTTTCTCTTTTCTAATTCAAATAGTCTTCTGGTATCACCTGTTTGCCCTAGAGCTGAAAGCAGGCTTTATGTGCTACTGACCACAGTGCTAAAGATCTTGCTACCAATTAAATCCCATGCTCAGTCCTGCAGGCCCCTAAGGACTCTGTCTTCTCCATGCCAGGCACAGGAGGGGCTAACCCAACAATGCCAGATGGGAGAACAAGTGATCAAAGGAAAATCATCAGCAAATACACAAAGGGGCTGGCAGCATCCTATGGGAACCATAATACCCTCTTCTTTCCTAGACCCAACAATGGCAGTATTTGAAAATACCCACAAGCTGTCTTTCACTTGAAAAAAAAAAAAAAAAAGACTATGATGAAAAAGAAGAAAAGGCTTCTTAAGACTCAAATCCCAGTTGAAAATTTAGCTGCCAGTAAAGAGCCTGTGTGCAAACTTTAAGGTCAACTAAATATCCAGTCTTTTTTCACAGCATGATCAAATTTTTTATCCTGTACTTGGCAGGGAGGGGTTTATTTCAACAATGTTTATATTACATTCTTAAACTAAACTGGAGCCTAGAGAAAAAAAATATAACTCAATGTTCATAGCAAAATACTGTACAGCTGCCGGGTAGAGAAGGTTACCACAATCAGAAAGGGCTCGGGTTTCAATTTAATTCTTATTTGCTCAAATGCCAAAGTAATTTTTCCATGAGGAGAATGAGGTCATTCTTCACAGAAAGGAATCACTGTCTCAAAATTCATATGACCAGGAAACACAAGACTGATATAATGAGAGGTTTCAGAAATGTGAACTAAATAAAGTAGACTTAAGATGACAAATCTGTACATGTGATTTAAGCCCCAGAGATATATTAATGACATACCATGAATCCTTTGCTTTTTTTCCAAAAAAGGACACTCTCCTATACCAATCCCACTCCATATAGGCCTTTGGGAATCCCAGCAGGCTGGTTTCCCAGGGCTAACTTGATGGCTAGGGCAGGCAAGTCCCTGGTTGGTGTGGTGAGGTCTTGAAATGGACTAGCAAAGTATCCCAAATTATTACAAATAGAGCAATAGGGACAATCACTTGCAGGAAGAGCAAAAGCAAGTGCTACCACATTACCAAGCTGTTTGTTGACATCTTGGTTCTTTATCGCCTTGCCCTTGTCTGCAGCTCACACACGGAGACATTTTAACAAGAGGATAAAGAGCATAGTCCAGTTCAAATCCCAGCTCTGCCTGGTCTGGGCCATCTGACTTGAAATGTGTGATTCTCTGTCACTTAGTTTCCCCATCTTTAAAATTGAGTACAGACAGCATAGAATCCCTCACCTGGTAAGTTCACGAATGCTATTTTTACACTATGTTTTCTGTTCTACAATTCGAATTCAACAATTTCAAAAAGCAAAATACTAGAAAATGCCAAAGATGATCTAGATGAGATTCACTATGAGAAATAAGAGCTCAAAAAACTCATGTGATGCATTGATGTTTGAATGGCTAATTAGTAGCAGGATGAGATTAAAATCCAGATTCCTTGACCCTTAAAAGTAGTCTTGGTAGGGGAAAGCAAGATGCTCTAAATTTTTTTGAAGACATACATTAACTAATTCTACTGCCAGAGAAATTTTGGTCACTTCCAGTTAGTGGAGGCACATCTTTTAAACCCTGTTTCCTGCATTCATGCAGCCAGATCAGGCCTTAGTTACAGGGGAAACAGCTGGTCCAGCCGAGACTTGTCACAGTCGCCCCGAGCCTCTAAACAAGCCATTATCTGGCAACAGCAGATTGATACCATCTGTCTCTGCAGGGCACATATGGCCCCACTGGATTGTAAGAATAAGGTTGTCACAAAAGGTCACTAACTATGCACCACTTTTCTATGATGAGCTCTACAAAGACACAATGATCCTCCCATTTTATCTCTAATCCTCTCTTTCCAGCACTTAGAGAAACTGAGGCCAAACACATCAGGAGTGTTTCTGCCAAGGCCTCTGGCAAATACCAGGAGGGTTTCATTCATTTGCTCTCTTTCCCTTGGATGAGCTTAAGTTCTTTTTAAAACAAGTTTTACATTACCTTAATACAGAATTCCAGAAGGAGTACAGGTTTATAAGTAGTTCCTCATGCAACATAAAGGTGGACTTTGCTTTAAGTATACTGAGAAACACATAGGTGAGTGAGGTCAACTTCTTGGGGTAGGAGTTATAGCAGAGAACAGACAAGAAAGGACTCTACTGAAAGATAACAAGTGCTGGCAAGGATGTGGAGATAAGGGAACACTTTCACACTGTCAGATGTAAATTAATACTGTCATTATGGAAAATGCTATAAACATTTTTCAAAAAACTAAAAATAGACTCACCACATGACCTACCAATGCCACTACCAGATGTAGTAGAAAATGAGATCAGTATGTCAGAGACACCTGCACTCCCATATTTATTGTAGCACTATCCATGAGAGTCAAGATATGATGTCAGTCTGAGTGTCTCTCACTGAATGAATGGATAAAGACAAATGAAATATTATTCATTCACACACAAAATAAGAAGGAAACATGGAGGAGCCCATAGAACATTAGGTTAAATGAAGTAAGTCAAGCACAAAAAGACAAATACCACTTGATATTACATCTCACTTTTACGTGGAATCTAAAAGATTTGAATTGAGGAAGCAAAGAGTAAAACATCAGGGGGGAAAGAGTGGGGGAGATACTGGTCAAAAGACACAAAACTTCAGTTAAATAGGAAGAATAAGTTCAAGAGCTCTATTGTACAGCATAGTAACTACAGTTAATAGCAATGTGTTACATTCTTCAAAATCAATGAGTAGATTTTAAGTGTCTTCACAGCATACATGCATATGCACAAGTGAGGCAAAACATGTTAATCAGCTGAATTCAAGAAACTCACAATGTATGCAGATTTCAAAACACAAATATTGTACACATAGGTGCAACTGCTTTAACTCCTGACCCATAGAATCTATGAGTGTAACTCAGTTAATGGTGATAGAACAACCCTGGTACTAGTCCTCTTCCACCCTGTGCTTTGTGTTATCTCATTGAATCCTCACAGAAATTCTATAGATGCCTGGTTATTTTTCTCACCTCTTAGAGCAGTTTAAAACAATTCATCCAGGGGTGAAACTGGAATCTGCTCCTGGGCCTATTTGACTCCATAGATCTTTCTTTCACATCTCACTCCTGGTCAAGTGTCCAGATTCAGCCATATGGTAGACCCAAGAAATTACAGAACCGCTGTTAGTAAAATCAGCTTCTACATCTGACAATATGGCACTTCTTGAGTACCTCTTCATGCCCAGCATTGTGCCCTGATTCCTATTTGTGAGCATAATAAACTCGTATCTAGTTTCTTCCTCCCTCTTATATCCATCCTCATCCATCAGCTCTTTTCCACACCAAGGTAGTTTTTAGAATTTACATTGGTCAAGGGCTTTTTAAGGACAATGAGTAAGTCTTAAACTCTTTCAAAAGGTTTTCCCTTACAGAGCCCTTGGTACTTCACAGGGCTGCTCCAGTGGCTGCTGCCAAGGCTGGCTGCATGAAAATCAACCAAGATGCACTATGAAAACACAGGTTCCTGGGCTTCTCCTCCAGAGATTCTAAGTCAGCAAGCTTCCCAGTGGTTGCTGTGTGCAGCCATGTTGGGAAACATCTGCTAAGAGAATAACATCAAACTCCTTCCCATGGCATTGGAAACCTGGCATAGTCTAGCTCCTACTGACCTCTCCCACCTCACTTGCTGCTACTCTCTCACCTTATGGTTCATTCAGAAAATGTGTCCTTTGAGCATCCCATGCTATTCCTCATTCAGGAAAGCACCCTCCACACTGAGCAGCCTGATGAAAACCTGTGCTTCTCACAAGTTTTCCCCAACTCTCCCCTTCACAAGCATAGTTGGTGCCCTTTCCCTGTGTTCCTGTTGCCCTTTGTACCTACCTCCTTTCCCAGCCCTTAGCTCATGAATTTCTGAAGCCAGGGACCAAGGCTTTTTCACTTTAGAATCCCCAGTGCTAGCACAGTGCCCCATTTATCAAAGATATTCAACAAATGTTTGCTGAATGAATAAGCCAATGTGTTTCCTTTCAGCTTTAGCTGCCAAGAAATGCAGAGCCAAATTCAGTTACCAAGTATAGCAATTAGCTCATCCCAGGTGCCTGGTAACATCTGCTCCCTATTTCTTTGAGATGGTCTCTGTTCTCTTTTTAGCCATAATTGACCTATTTCACATTGGGTTTAATTTTGTAAGCTCTTTCAAATCCTTTTTTTAAAAAGGTGGAGTATAAATTCTGAATAAATCAAGTCCAGTTCCTCAAAAGATACCTGTGTTGGGATCACATGAGAGTAAAGAGAAAATGTTACTGAAAAATGTGCTACACTTCGCAAATAAAATGATTAATACTTCTTTGTTATTTTTAAATGGATAAAAATAAAGAACTATGAGGAAATACCCTCTCCAAAGAAGGATTAGTCATTCAACAAACAGTTACTAAGCATCTACTGAACAAGGTTCCCTGACAACATGGATGGCAAAGCGTGTTGCAAGTTAGATGAGACCTGTATATAAATACAATCATGAAAATTATAAAAGTGTCAATGTATATACTAAGGATGCAAGAAGACAGAGGATTTGTACTCAATAGGGTAGGAGAAGGCTTCACAGAAGCCATACAATTTGACATAGACCTTAAACAATGAATAAGAGTTAGACAGGTAAAGGCAGCTACAGAGGCAGGCATTCAATAATGAGAACATAGGGCACACTGTGATTTGGCTAGATAAATGTTATCTAGAGCTTGACATGGGTCAAGCTCTTACTATGCACCAGATATTATATCACTTGGCCTTTTTAAAAAAAAATCTTCAAATAACCTTATGGGCTAAGCAGATAAAGAAACTGGGCCTTGGACGTCAAATGACTTGCCCAAGGTCACACAGGCAATATGGGGCAAAGAGGAGATTGAATCAGAGCAGACTCTAGGGCTGCACGCCTAAGCAGTCACAGACACTAATCCAAGGAGCAAAGATTTATACCTGTGAATAATGAAAATGAGACCAGAAAGATAGGCTGAGAGGTGATAGTAAAGGACTTCGATGCCAGGATAGGGATTCTGACCTTGGTTCTGTTAGCAATGAAGAGCCACAGAAGATTTTTGAAGAGGAGAAATAAGTGATGTATTTTAGAGGTATTAACTGCTTACTCAATGAATTAATAAATGAATCAATGAATACATTTTTTTACAGTAGCTCAGCCAAGCAGCAAGCAGCATATATTATAGGTGGGAAGAGAGATATATTGAAGGAACTAAACCAATAGATGAGAAGAAGAAAAAAGGGGTAATAGGTGCCTGAATAGGACAAATGACCATGGAAGAGAAATAAAGAACAAACATGAAGACTTATTAGACATGAAGGAATATCACTCCTGAGTACCTGCAAGGACAGTGGTATAAGAAAGAAGGGATATAATAAATGTGGTAGGGATGTGAGAGCACAGATTCACAGGCTGGTGGGAACCCCAGTGGAACTCTCTGCAGGGTGAGGACTCCGGAGAGGGGTCAGGTTCTGCCCAGCAACATTGAAAAAGCAGAGTTCACATCTTGGAATTTGTATCCTCAGCACCTGTTAAGCTGCTTGATATACATAGTGTAGGGCCTTCCATGCCATGTGTAAGGATCTTTAATCTTGATGTACTTGGTCTTGGTTCTCTTCATGTCAAGGTATTGTTGACTTCTGGCATGTGGATAAATCATGAGTTGTTTTAACCAGGAGCCCATAGGATTTCTGTGAGGATTCAGAGAGTTGACACATTAGGCACAGGGTGGAAGAGGACTAGTACCAGGGTTGTTCTCACTCTCATCCATTGGGTTACACTCATAGACTCTGCGTCAGGAGGTCAAACAGCTTAACAGGTGCTGAGGATGTAAAACCTAAGATGTGAACTTCACTTTTTCAATGTTGCTGGGTAGACATGTAAGAAGAGGAAAGAGAAAAATGGCAGTTGGTATCAATGAAGTCAAGAAGAAAGGCATTTTAAGCTGAAGAGGAATTAAGAGAGGAAAGGCAGGCAGAAAAGGCTTTGAAAAAAAAAAGTATATTGGCCAGGTGCGATGCTGCAGGCCTCTAATCCCAGTTACAAGAGAGGCTGAAGTGGGAGGATGAGTTCAAGGCCAGCCTGGGCTACCTGGTGAGACCCAGTCTTAAAAGAAGAGAAGGGGGAGGGGATGAAGGGAGAGAGGGAACTGATCAAAAGGCTACTTAATCTACAAAATTAGAAGTAACCATTAAGATAGCTGATGGTGAATGAAAAGGAAAAAACACAGCAAGGAGGAGTTGAAGAAGGGTGAAGACTGACAAAGCATAATGCAGGTCAGGGACTGCAAACTCAGATGCCAAAGGGGTCAGACAGATAACCTACAAGGATAAACAGGCTGAGAAGAAGACCGTGCAGCCCTCTGGGCCTATTTTTGCTTCCCACATTTGACACAGGCATTAGTACAGAAAGAATATTTTTTTAAGAAAAAGGAGAGTGCAAGCCAATAACAAACAGCAACTGCCACTCCATCTCAGAGGTGGAGACAATAGGGAATGGTGGGGTCTGCAGCAAGCTGGAGAATGCCTGTCCCTTCTAGAGGCAGAAGCAGAAATTTAGCTCTAGGAGACTGCTCATACAAGAATTTGGGCCCAGTGTTGCCAGTTCTTGATGTGTCAAGAGAAAGAGAAATCCAGACTTTTATGAAAATCCTCTAATTTTTAAGTGCTTGGAGAAAGAAAAAAGAAAAAAAAAAACATGGTATGGGCCAAAAAAACAGGCTTGCAGACATAATTCAGCCCACTAAAAAAAAGGAGAAGGGTGACTTGAGAGAGGTAAAGTGAGGAAAGGGGTGTCTGTTTTAGGAGGGGGCCAATAGGAAGATGTCTTAAGAAACAATAGGAAGAGATAAAGAGATTGGAAGTTGCACAAAAGGGAGTTCTAGCTAAAACAACAAAGGTTTATTTTATTTCATTATGTTTAGGTATATGTTTTTTACAAATAATAATGGAGAACAAGGTCTCTGTTAAGTATAATTCAGAAGTAATTGGTCAATGAGTAATGATCGTATGAAATATATTATTGTTGCCTCCTGTGCTAGTGGCAGTTCCTATAAAAGGTTGACAGCACTACAGGCAAGACAGACCCCACTGTCAGGACAATCCATCATTAAAAAAAAAGTCCCTATGCTTATCAATGGAGAATGTCACCAAGGATAAAGGACATGTCACTGCACAACCTGTCCCTCTCCTTTCAAGCAATGGAAACCCCCCTTCTGTGAGAAGGAACTTAGATTTGGCAATCCAAATTCCTAAATTTCTCATTACTTGGAAGCTAGCTACTGTCTTCCATGCACAAATAACAACAACCAGAGCCCAAATTCATCCAATCATCCTGGTAAAACTGCCAGCTCTGGTTGTTCAGGTTGGCTCAGTGAAGAGAGGAAAACACAAGAGAACCCAAGTCTCTATTTCAGAAACTATAACAGGTGGGACACGATTCACAGGCTGATCCTGAAAAGTCATCCATATCTCCACTCTCCACATGAAACTGAGTCAAATCCCAACTGCATGAACAGACATCAAAGTAGTTTTATAGATTTTTAAAAATATTTTTTAGTTATAGATGGACACAATGTCTTTATTTTACTTTTATATGATGCTGAGGATGGAACTCAGTGCCTCACGCATGTGAGGCAAGCGCCCTACCACTGAGCCACAATCCCAGCCCATATAGATTTTTCCAAAAGGGAGGAGAGGAAGGAAGGAAGGAAGAAAGGGAAAGAAGGGAAGACAGACAAAAGTAGGGAAGGAGGCATGAAGGCATATTTCTTACATGTCTTTCTAGACCCTCTAAAGAAGCAAATCCTATCAAATATATCATTGCTCTAATATATTGATTTTCACCACCTTGGCTTTCTAGGGTCACATCCTACATACCCAAACTAATTCTTCTTAAATCCCAGAGAATCTCCTTTGCTCCCACAGGCCTGCTGTCCTAGGAAGATGATATCCTACAAAGATACCAACTGTTTACTTTTCAACTATAGAGTATGTATTGTGTGCCGGGCTCTATACAGGGTGATGGGGAACCACAGTGTTGCCTGATGTTTTCTCAGACATGATCATAGCCCCTGCCCTCATTACACATATCAGATTTGGTTCCACTTCTACCATTCACCTTTATTCTCCTCTGCAGGAATGCCTACCTTCCTGCTCTTTGCCTGAAAATTCTCCCCATACCTCCTTTACCAATAAACCTTCCCTCTATATTACTGATTTGTTCATCAGCCTGTTCTCTGAAACTCATCAACTCTTAAAAGCCTGTAAAAGTAACACAGCACTTCATGATCACCCTGTATCACCTGCTCTTGTCTCATGAATGTCAACTTTGTCTTTCCAGGTAGGCCATAAAGCCCATGTCCTTAATTTCTTCTCTGCCTTCCACGTGGTCTAGCATGAAACTCAGTATGGTTTTTATAATGTATTGGGGATGACTGATTACTTTTCAAATCAAATGTAAGAGTGGCTTATTCCCCCTTTGCATTAGTTTCCTATGGCTACTATACCAAACTACCACAAACTTGGTGACTTGGAACAAAAGTAATGTAATCTTTTACTTTTGGGGAGCATAAGTCCAAATCAGTACCACTTGGCCAAAATCAAGGTATCAACAGGAACAGAGTTTCTCTAGGGAATCTCTAGGGCAGAATTCCTTTCTTGTCTCTTCCAGTTTCTAGTAGCTTTCAGCATTCCCTGGGTTGTGACCACATCATCCAATGTTGGCCTGTTGGACATAAATGCCTTCTACTCTTCTGTGTCAGATCTCCCTCTGCCTGTTATAAGGTACTAGTGATTGCATTTAGTATCCTCTCAGTTAATCCAAGATAAATCTCCTCTCAGAATCTTTAAATTAATCACATTTGCAAAGACCCATTTTCATATGTGCAGGTTCCTGGGATTAGGGCCAAATATCTTTGAGGGATAGAGTTAGGCTCTTTGATTTAATAAGTCTATAGCAAACAACCAAATAAAGTCAGTTAAAATCATGAAGAATATTATCTCTCTTATCCAGGGTTTAATTATCCAAAAAAATTCAAATATACACTAAACAATCAACAATCAGAAAAAGACATTACAAAATAGATATTGCAGGGTCTGGCAGCAGACAAGACATTATGCATTTCAAAATTGTCAAAAGGATACACTATTGGGAAAGCAATAGTTTCAAATAAGTCAAAGGCATTGGTGTCTGTTTTTAATATTTCCCATGGGATCAAGAGGTTATTTCAAAGAAAGAAATCTGGAAAGACCATAAATTCAGGTTAGTTGTATCCTACAGAAGAATCTTCCTCGTGTCACTTAGCCACACAAATCAATCTTTTCCACCTAAAGTGCAGGTAAAGATAATGTCTACTCTCTTCATGAAAATGGTAAGACAATAAGGCCAGTTAGACCACAGGCAGTGTGCCGTATAGATTGGACCCAGTATCACCAGAGAATGGCTCAGCAACTGCGATTACTATCTGTTCAGGAAGCTGGAGTGGGATGCCTAACAAGGTGGAAGGTTCATCCTTAACATGAAATCCCAAAGGAGAATTTAGAGAGTCTGGACAAAGTTTTAAAAGAGATAAACCATCACTTGGTTAAGTATGGTCTAAAAAGCAGCAACATTCTTATGGTTTGAGTTGTAGTGGATTGAGTTGTGCTACAATTAATAGGCATTACACAAACACAGAGGTGGTTTCTAAGGCCCCTGCATGCATCTATGAAGAGACAAACAGTGAAAATCATCTGGCAATGAGCCACTCCCAGGTCCAAGAACAACAGCTCTCTTCTTGGGACGGCTGGTCAAGTCAGTCAGGTCAACCTGTATTTAGTTGAAATGCTCATTTAGTTGACTTAGTGCACCTGGTTATCATTTTTCCATAACAAGATTTGGGCTTTCTTGAGGAATACTACCTTATCCTACAGAAAGTTCTAATGGAAGAATTCCATTTGTGGTCTAGAATAACATATAAATCCCCAGGGATAGCTAACTATCATCCACTCACTCTGCAGGTTCCCTGTGAGCTGGTGCAAAGATGGGTATCTAGAGAGGCCCCAGCTAGAATCAGAGATGTTAATGACTACACTGAGTTAAGAGCAGGCATGTTATGATCCCCACTCCTTGATAAGGCAGGAAAGAATACATTTTAAAAGTACTTTTAATGGAAGTACTTTTTCTATTTTTCTTTTTTTTAATGTTTTTAAAATAATTTTTCTTCTATTATCTGGAAATTTTTCTTAGGATAAATATCTTCTCACCAAAAGAAACCAGATAGACCTTCACTCTGGTTAGTGGAACTCAAGTCTATTTTCTCTACCTCTTTGAGACCCCCTGAATTCTCCCTGGGATTTCAGTCCAATTCCCATCTCAGCATGGACTTTAAATCACTTTCATATCATAACATGTCAACTGTTTATCTACCCTCTCTAAGCTCAGTCTTGGAGCTCACAGCATAAACATCCTTCACCGAGGCAGCTTTGTTTGTTCAGACTCTGTCCTCTGGAAAAGTTATGATCAGCAGGAAATGAAAACAACCAGCATTGCTTTTGTTTTCATTGATTTTGGGTGACATTTTGAAAATGGAGCATCTAAGCCAAACCAAATCCCAGGCCTCATTCTGACCAAAATCCGAAAGGAGAAACTTCACGCGGAACATTCAAAACTCAATTGTCTCCAGCTACAGCTGAATGAAAAGCTCAGATTAAAACTGGCAACGATTTACTTCCTACAAACATGCTTTGTTCCTGGCTAACTTGTCAGCTCATAAAAAACGCCTCTGTACAAGCAGCTGTCTCATTCAAGATGCTGAATCCTTTCATGGTCGTCAATACAAATGTGTTACACAGAACCCATTCCAGGACCCTGGCCCAGAGTGTGGGCCTCCTTGCTTCCCTCATGCGCCTTTCTTCTAATTTGATGACTTGCGTTTTCAATAGACGGTTATAGAAAATGTCACGCTCCTCATGGAATCCCCTCATCATTCTTTTTCCCAGAAGCCTGTATATAGAAAAAGCCAGCCCTGGAGGCAAGACAGAGGAAGCCTCTGAAGTTTCCAGTCCTTAATCCTAGCTCTCTGAGTTGTTCCCATAGCGAGTGGAGCAACTTGCAGTCTTGCTAGAGAGAAGTCAAATCAAAACTACAACCCATTTTGCAAATGTAAAGCGGCTGGTGGATAATCATGTCTTTCCCAATGAGCCAGTAAATAAATTGATGACACATTGTAGATGCCTCACTATTTCCTGGATTATTTAGAAAGGCACCATCTGCTGAACCTCAACATGAATAGTACTACTTGCCACTGGACCGCTAGAGAGGGGATGATAGCTAAAATGAAGATGACTCTTTCACTTTCCCTTTCCTGATTCTGCTCCACTCCTGTTCCTCCACACACTTAGAATACCTTGTTTCTCCCCTTGCCTCATCCAGCAAGTCCCTGAGAACTAGAATTCATCCATTAAAAACTGAAGCTCTGTTATCATAAGCTGTATGAGCTCTGACCTGATGAAAAGATGATCCCAGGAGCTCAGAATCCAGAAACGTAATTCTCAGTTCTGACGTGTATTAGCTCTGGACTTCAGTGCTTCAACCACTAGAAAGGGGCTAGGGGACCCTCCTCGCAATCACAGGACCCTTCAGAGGTCTCTCCCATCCAGGTCCTTTTTGGTGTGAGGTCAGAAGATCAATGAAGGTTGAGACACTGCAGTCACCCTGGGACAGGGTCTGTTTAGGACATCTGACCAGAGCTTGACAAAGCTGCATGTCTGGGAGACATCTTAGAGAGGAAAACGATGCTTAAAATTCATTTTTGAAGCTGGGCACAGTGGTGCATGCCTGTAATCCCAGCATTTTGGGAGGCTGAGACAAGCCAGCCTCAGCAATGGTGAGGCGATAAGCAACTCAGTGAGACCCTGTCTCTACATAAAACAAAATAGGGCTGGGATGTGGCTCAGTGGTCTAGTACCCCTGAGTTCAATCCCTGATACCAAAAAAACCACAAAATTTATTTTTGAGCATGTATTATGTAGTAGATATAATTCCATAGCTGTTACAGTATGCATTGTGTTTTCCCCAAACTCATATGTTGAATTGCTAATCTCCAGTACCCAAAAATGTGACTATATTTGGAGACAGGGAATTTAAAGTGGTAATTAAGGTTAAGTGAGTCAATTTGGTGGGCCCTAATCCAATACCACTGGTGTGTTTGTAAGTAGAGAAGATTAGGACACAAACACTACAGAATGAAGACAATGTGGAGATGTGGGAAGAAGACGGCCATCTAAAAGCCCAGGAGAGAAGCTTTAGAAGAAATCGACCCTGCTGACACCCTAATCTTAGACTTCAGGCTCCAGAATTGTGTGAAAATACATTTCTGTTGTTTAAGTTGCACAGACTATGGTACTTTATTATGGCAGTTCAGCAAGCTCATAAAATAGTCATTCATCTCCCTCTTCTCAGAAACTACCCACCTCCTAAAACATGCACAATTTAAAATTTAGTAGATTTTGTTCACTGGTTTTAAAAACAAACAAAAGAGATAACTTGTTGAGTTTTTACATCTCTTTTTACTTAAGTTAGGCTTTTCCCTCATTCTTTTTCTTCCAATGAAAGAACATACCTCCTGAACTCATAAATGGTAAGAAATGCATTATTTCCTGCTTTTATCAGTCAGGACAGGTTAGGTTTTGCTGCACTAACAATATGAAACCTTAGGGTTTTTTAACAATTAGTAACTTAGCCTTTCCCAAAACACCAGATATCTAGTAGATTCTTCTTACTTCTAAGACACTAACCCTGCCTGGTCAAGTATGCTTCTTAGTATACTACATTCATTCTCTCTTTCCCTCCCCAAGACCTTCTGAAATCCTATGCTGATCTCAGGACTCCACACCATAGATAGAAAATGAAATAAGATGCCTGAGATGGCATTTCTGCATTTGAAGAGGATTGCTGAACGCTTTTGATTTTAACATTTGATTTTTATGCACAGCTGTAGAAAGCCATTTGTAGGCTGTATGTGGACTATCAGCATCACAGCCAGTGAGGGAATAGGTCTGGCATTGGAACTTCCCATGGCACCCCCACAGGGATAGACCGCCTGATGAAGGTGAACTTCCTGCTCAGTTCTGCCAAAGATCCCACACAGCACTGGAGATGGGGTGACCTGCTGTAGCTGCACAACCCCTCTGAGATGGGTATGACCAATCAACCTGTTGACTGCAAGACATCACGAAGCAAGACTCCACCTTTGAAACTTTATCTCTGCCTTTGATATGCCCCTTAAATAAACCACAGGAGCCATTTTCTTGTTGTCTAGCTCCAGCTCCCATGTGGACTGGACCTATCAGGGGCTCCAACCTTTTGAAATTATAATTCTGCCTTTGTCTTTTGTTCTTTAATAATTATTCTATACTTTAATTTCTCAGGTGGCTAACATCCTCCTCGGCAGGAAGAAGAACCCCCTAAAAGGAGATGCTGGCCATCACCCCTTACACAGCTGTCCTTTGGTATATACAGGGGATTTTTTTCTACCTCCATCCAAATAACAAAATATGCATATACTCAAATCATTTATATTAAATTGCATATTTGCATATAATCTTTGCATATGTTCCCATATTCCTTGTCATTTCTAAATTACTTGTAATATCTAATACAGTGTAAATGCTATGTCATTGTAAATGCTGTATTGTTTAGAGAATAATAACAAAAAAGTCTGCTCATGTTCAGTGTAGGCGCGATTTTTTTAAAAAAATATTTTCAATCCATAGTTGGTTGAATTGGCAGATATGAACTCATAGATACAGAGGGTCAACTATATACAAATTTTTTTCTTGAAAGCAGGCATATAATTATTTAATAAATCATTTAAATATTTGCCATGCCAAAAAAAATGCCTGAGATGAAGAGGATGATGATATTCATTGATTTTCTTCAATGTCCATGACACTGGAGTTGCAGCCTCTATGCACAGGGAAGAAAGCCCTGGAAAAACCAAGTGTCTCTTATAAATGTCTCATGCTACCTTCCACTCTCTCTCCAATTTCCCTGGATTGGAGGGTGAAGGGAATGAGTAGTGACAGACCCAACAGACTCAGCAGATTTCCCACCTACCCATCTCCCCTTACTGCAAAGTAGACTCAGGGCAAACATCTAGATAATTTGAGTAATTAACCCCTTTTAAAGTGAGGCAACAGAAGGGCACTGTCCAGGACATGAGCGTAACCAGCCTCTCCCATTTGAGTGAAACTGATGCCATGCTGGCACTCTCTTCTTGGCTTTCTGCAGTCAGCACTGGGCCCCCGGGCACTAATGGGGTGCCTAGGCCCACACTCCTGCTGCTATGGATGTCATGCCCGATTCTCCAAACTCATGTCTAGAAGCATTTGATGGCTGTGTATAGACTTGTGTGTGTGTGTGTGTGTGTGTGTGTGTGTGTGTTTGCTTTAACTGTGAGGCAAGGTCAAGAGCTCTTCTCTTTTATTAACATTTAGATGAGTGTTCTGGGCCATTGAGCAAAGCTAAACTAAAACTAAGAAACATCATTCAGCTTCTTATTATTGTTTCCAACTGAAAATGACTGCAATTGTCACACCTGCCTATATAGCATAACATGTGGATCATCTCTTATAGTTTAGAGAGTTCTTTTGCATATATTTTCATTTAATCTCTATAATTACCTAAGGCAAATTTTTGTCATGTTTTTGATGAAAAAGTGATGTTTGGGGAGATAAATGATCAATGTATTCAAGGTGTCACAACTATTAAGCAACATTGCCAAGAACCTACCACGAGTCTTCTAAAGCCTCTGTGTTCTGTGACCTATAGAAGGCTCTGGAATTTAGACATAGAGATCCAAGAAATAACCTATGCTAGGCCACACATGGCATTCAAAGTTTTCACATCTGCAATCCGATCTAAACTCCACAGCAGCCCCGCAATGATCAGTAGACAGCAGAGTGTTTATGCTTATTCAGATATGTGTGTGTTGTGTGAAGGGGGCTGGGGAGGAGGGAGGATGGTTATAATCCACAAATCCTGAGAGACAAAAGTAATTAGATGAGTGTTTATTATTCCCATTTTACATATGAGAAAAAGAAGGCTGAAAGAGGATATGTAAATAGCTAACAGGGGAATTTCTAGTAAAATAAAAAATTCAAATCTAATATTATTTCACAATATCACAACAAATGGATGGATGGCAAGAAAGATGAATGGCAAATCCATTATTAATCATGAGTCTGCCGGGGGAGTTTTCTCCTTCTAAAGCAATGATGCGATTCACCAGCACCTGGCCAAGGTCTTGTGTACTCCATCATCTGTACCTGAGCAAAAGGAGGTGATAAAAAGGAACCCAGGGAAGACCTGAACTCAATAGAAGCACAGATGTAAAAATACCAGTGGGCTCAGCCTCACGCGGAGGCAATTACAGCCCAACTGTCCAAGTCTGATGGAATTAGCCTCCTGCCAGCTGAAGAAGCAGCTTAATAACTCCCCTTGTCAGAGATTTTTCTAGATGAAAGAACTAAAGACAGGCTCAAATCAGAAGAACAATAAAGCAGGTGAAGACGGGTACTGAACAAAGATAGAGGACCTGTTCCTGTGATTGGCAAGCCATTGGACACAGTTCAATGACACAGCGAGATGGTCCCATTCCCTCTGTGACTCAAAGCATCCTCTTCCAGAAAGACTGCGTTGCCAGGATATGAGTAGCTAGTTCAAATAATTGCAGGGTGCTCTCTGCCACTGGGGCTCTCATTTCCGCAGAGATCACATCTCTCCATAATCAGAGGAGTATTTTCATACGAACCAGACAAAGAATCTATGCCTTTGACATGTCAGGCAAATTGAGGGGGATTTTGAGAAACAAGCATAGCAAATTAAGATTCAGATGGAACTGGTCAGATTTTCTGAGAGGGTAATAGAAATATAATATAAGCTCACAAGCCACCATCACAGTGTTAAGTCATCGCTTGTTTTCTGTCAATTAATGCTTATTATAACCCTATGAGGTAGTTAGTATTATCACCCACATTTTAAAATTGAGAAACTGAGACACAAAGAGGTTAAGTAACTTGACCAAGGCCACACAGCTAGTAATGGCAGACAGAACTCAAACCCTAGAGCAGAGCCCTAGAGAACCAAAGGCTTTACTTATTTTATTCCCTGCTCTCTGAAGCCTGCCCTTAAAAGAAGAACTGGTACAACATGGACATGAAGATATTTTTTAAATGATGTTTTATTTTATAATGTACATTTGCATAATTATAAATAATCATATATTCTAGTATCTTTCTCACAAATTATAAAAATGGCTCATCTATCAGGCCTTCCTAAAATAGTTCCATCTCATTCTGAAAGGAAAGGATTCAGATTTTCAGATTCATTTGCTTGGTATGTAGATGCCGGCAAAAGCAATCCATTCACTCCCACAAAAGCTAGGCACTCACTCCACATCCAACACCAGGCATGGTGATATGAATACAAGCCTTGCTTGGCCACCACAAATGACTGAATGACAAATTATCGTCTCTGTGTGAAACCAGCAAACTACCAGTTCTCCAACAACTCATGGTCTTTACTTACTACACAATATTTAGAAAAATTTTGAGAGCCAAATATGGGTTGGGAGTATAGCTCAGGGGTAAAGCACTTGTCTACTATGCACAAGGCCCTGGGTTCAGTCCCCAGTACTTCCAGATAAAAAGAAACCTATCAGTCCAGGCACAGCGGTACACACTTGAAATTCCATCTACTTGGGTTTCTGAGGCAAGAGGATCACAAGTTCCAAGCCAGCCTGGGCAAATTAGCAAAACCCTGCCTTCAATTAAAAAATAAAAGAGCTGGAGGTATGGCTAAGTGGTAGAGCATTCTTGGGTTCAATCCTCAATATCAAAAAAAACAAAAGAGAGAGAGCTAAATGTGGCACTTGGTTAATTTCTCATTCTGCCACACTCACTCACCAACCAGCCAGCTGCAACAGCGGCACTCCATCTTGGACCAGAGGTTGGAACATCTAAAAGGCCCAGCTTCACAAAAAAGAGATTTCTGTCACAATTACCCAATCTCACCATTGCTGCACAAACAATACGGAAATATGTGGTCATAGAGGGGTTCCAATAAAACTTCATCTATAAAAACAGATGGCAGCACTGATTTGGCCCACAGATTAGAGTTAGCCTACCTCCCAACCCAGTCCCTAACAGAAAAGGACAGCTACACCTATCCCTCCCATTGTACTGTTCTGACACTCTGCCCTCAGAATCATGGAAGGCTTTTTAATAGTCATAGAAGAGCTGTGAACAGTAGTTACCACAAAGCTGCTAACCACACCCGACATTAATAAACTACCAACTAGCTTGACCAGCACACCAACCACTGAACATGAACCGCCACACTTAACTCTCCCCTCACCCCTGCCCCTCCCCTTCTGTGACATTTATCACAATAGAGGAAAGGGACGTATTTTTTATTATTTTTAGTTTTAAGTTTTATGCTCAATTTCTGCCTCTCAAATTAAGGTACATTTTATATTTTTCTCTCAGGAGAAAAAAAAATCCCTTAATATGTTTTGCTTTGCTCTGCTTTCAGTTCTAGCTTGCCAGGAAGGGAAGCAGATATTACTTATTAATGTGCCACATGCATCGTCCTAGTTTTGAGCCTTTGGAGAAAGAGAAGAATAAGACCTGACTGTGCCCCTTCCTTCCACGGTACACTGATCTTCCCTAGGTCCTGTGTGAGCGTCTTGGAATCACAGGACAGAGAGCAGAAACTAGAGACAGCAGAGGAAATGAAATAGAGCATTGATATGACAACTATTCTCTCCATCAATTCATTTTCATTTTTTTTTCCTCCCATCATTTTTGGTGACAGGGAGAAGCCAGAGATTCAGCTAGGAATCTTGAACTTAAGCAATAAGGAAGTAGGAAGTGTATTCTAAGTGTAGGGGCCTCAACATCTAAACTGGCTGCCTCCTTGATCTACCAGTACCCCAGTTAGTTTGCCTTCAGGATATCCTATCAGTCAGTTCATGCAGAGACGGCTGTTCTGAGGCCATTTCTATAGATTCCCTACTCCATTTCCATTTATTTTGCCTGCTTGTTAGTTTCAGTAAACACTTTAATTAATTATATATTTTAAAGTGCTTGATCATGTGCCATACAGAGAAAGGGTACAATTTTTTAAATCAATGAGGGGAAAAAATCACTTATAGGCCTCACCAGCTGGAACATCTGGTGTTTCACGTATATAATGGGGCATAAGAAATACGCCAGGCCAGCCATGCTACAACTTTGCCTAGAGAGGGTTCTGTCTTGCAGTGGGGTTTGCTGTGAAAGCCTCAGAGGTACAGGATGCATCGGGCTCAAGCATGAAGACCTCAGGACAACAAAGGAGTGATTGGACCCCTAAAAGAAGCAGAACCAGGATCTCATCTCACTGCCTGGAGCAAAAGGTTATCCCTTATCACTGAGTTATTAAAAGAAGCAAACTATGGGAAACAAAACACAAGTGCCAAGGTCACTGTTGAGTTATCGGTCCTGGTTTCCTACAGCCAGACAGATCCAGCGCTTCCACTCAGAGGCAGAGAGAAGGGAAGATGAAGGCCTCCCCAGCTACAGAAGGAGAAGGTGATGGTCAAGGCACCCCAGCCACTTAGTGCAGCACCTGCACATAGGTTTCTTTCCTAGCACTTTCATAGCAGCTACAGCGTAAGTAACAACAATGGCAGGTGGAAAATAGAAGATAAAGATCACAATAGCAATAGCTGCCATCAGTTGGGTGCCTAGTATGGGGAGAGGTCTCCTTCTGGGCATTTTCACATGCATTAGCGTATTTATTCCTCATAACCTAAGAGGTAAAGTAGCCATCATCATTATTGTACTGCTGCAAAAGAATTAAGATTGAAAAAGCTAGAAATGGTTACACAGTTACTAAAAAGAATCAGAATTCAAACCCAGGTCTTTGTGAATCTAGGGTTTAGGGGAAATATCACTAGCTCTCAAATTTGCCACTGCTTTCAGAGACTCAAAACTCTGCATGAATCACAAGCTACTACCACTATGTGATAATTTCTATTACTTCAGGTTCAGTTTTGTCCCCAGACCTTGCATCTTTAAAGTTTTTACATCCACCCCTCACTGATGAGGAACATTATGTATCACTTCTGCTTCTCTTATTGCTTCCAGATCTTTCAAATTGCTTCTCATTGACAAACTCTAGCCGGTAACACTACTAGCAATGAATTCTTGACATGTAGTTAGTTCTCAGGCCCTATTACAGAGTGCAAGACCAATTCAACATTGCCCAAAAGCATAGTCAGGGATGTTCATTGTAAGAGTCTGAAATTTGGGAAAATGCATGAGAATAGATATAGTCCACTACTGATAACTATATTGGGGGTGTGGTGGGGTGTGGGAGAAGTGTGGCTATAGTTCAATGGAAGCATCTGGTGGGATCAAAGCCACAGAATGGGTCTGGCAACTATTTTGCACCATGACTATATATATTCTCAAGCTTGTGGGGTCTGCTGAGGTACATTTTTGCAGGTTCGAATTATCAATAGCCTCCAGAAGAAAAAAAAAAAAACATGTAGCATAAATCTCTTCCCAGCCCTTGCTATTCTTACCAGAGTCCCTTTTAAGAGGCCTGTGGATTAACAGCTCTAATTAACAAATGATGTAAGAACTCTGGTGTTTGTTTTCAACTCTCAATGAAGATTTGTACTTGTTGACTAACTAACTTCTTTTCTGCTTACTCTGAGCTTTTCAGGAAAGGTAGTAATTTTAATAACTGAATTAGCTAGAATATCCTAAAGTCAATCTTTTGTAAATATTTAACTTAATTTCTATTATCAAAGCTATATTCTTACTTCCTATTTCCTGAGGAACAGCTACTTTTAATTCAAAAGGCTCTTTCTTACCTCCACATTTCACAAAAGTATCCTTATACTAGTAGTCCTTATTTTTCTAGTTACTCCACACTACACAAGAATTAGCTTTCTTGTATTGAACACACATACATGTCACACACATAACTCTTAGTTTTCCACTGATCCTTCCAATATAACTTTGGGTTAAGTCAATAATACGGTTTCAATGCTGTTTAATTGCTTACTTATGTTCCCCAGAGCTTCACTGCCATTGAGGGCTTGGTCCTTAGGGTGGCTCTATTGGGAGGAGGTAGAACCTTTGGGAGGTGGGCCTAGTGGAAGGTCCTTAGGTCAGTGGGGGTGTGACCTTAGATTCTAGGGCCTGAGTCTCTCTAGCTGACTGATAATATATGCTCTTATATATTCATGCATGCATGGGCTCCTACCATGATGTGCTACCATCTGATAAGGTCATCCATATTGTACATCTAACCTCCAAAATTGTGAGCTAAATAAAACTTCTCTTTATAAATTTAGTTGCCTGAAGTATTTTGTTGTAGTAACTCAAAGCTAATAGTCAATATCCAGTATTATATTGTAGTGATTATGTAATACTCCCAGCCGTACCATATAGTTTTCCATATTTATTTTCTTATAAACTTCTGGGTTTTCTTAGAATTTTTAATATTTTCCAGTTTGCTTAGTTTTTTAGTAATCATCAACTCATCTACAAACTCTCAACCATAAGAAATAGGCTGAAACACATCTTTCAGTCTCATGTATTCTTATAGACACCAAACCTCTCCAGAGTTTCCATTCTCCTGTCCCGGTATAGAATGGTTGATCTCTGGCTTGCTTCTCAGTTATCACTCTGAGATCACCTGTCATCATCAACCAAGGAACAGGACAATGTTCCTCATTAAAAGTTTCTGGGAAACTCTGGTGAATCTTCTCCCCTCTCTATTATACCAGCAGTTATTATAATTGTTGTTAGTGGTGGTGGCGGGGGGGGGGTTCTCCTCAGTTGGGCCCCAGCTTATTAGGTTTCCCTCCATGTCATGACCCCATACACACACACACCCTTCCTAGATAATCCCACATGTCTCAGCACTTGAAAGTAGGAGGCTGGTACATTCCAGAGCTTGGGACGAACACTTCCAGTGTCCCTGTGGTCTGTCTGCCAGAGTAGGAAATAATGAAGAGATACCAAAATACAAATGTGTGGGAAGGGTTTCCAAGAAGAAGTTATCTAAACCATTTCTGGAAATAGATGATAACATTATTTCCTTAAACACAGGATGCCAGAAAAACACACACAGAGACAGAGACTATAATAAATTGTGCAATGTAAAAATTAGTTTCAAAATGTCAGTATTTTTCTCTTTCTTAAGCCAATTGCTTATACTCAATGATGTCACCAGGAGTCCATAAGCAAATTCTGTGTAGGCCCTGTGACCAAAGTCTTCTTCCAAATCCATTTTTTAAAATCATTTATAAGCCCATTTTTTTGTGGAGTACAGACTTTAACTCCCTTCCTCAAACTCAAATATTAGATAACTGCTATGACTTGCAAAAGTTTGGCACTATAATTTGAATATTGAGTGTCACTCAAAGTTCCATGTGTCTGCCCGATGGAACTATTGGAGGTGATGGAACCTTTAGGAGGTAAGGCCTGGTAGGAGGTGCTGAAGTAATTGGAAGCATGCCTCCCCTCTTCCTCTTTGATTTCTGACTCATGACATGAGCAATTTTGCTCCACCACACATTCCCACCGTGATGTGTTGCCCTCGCCAGAGGCCCAAGTCAAAAATCTTGATTTTGATCTTGAACTGGAAAGCTCCAAACCATAAACCCAATTGAAACTTTTCTCTTTATAAAGTTAATTATCTCAGGTACCTTGTAACACTGGGCTGACATAAATTGGTTAGCTGACACTCCCTGGAAAGCCACATAGCAGGAGGAAAAAAAAGCACTTTTTTTTTAATACATTCCATAGAGAATAAAAATGCAACTTATTTAGACCAGGAGTGAGCATCATTTCTCATCATTGTGCATAGAACACAGTAGTGCCCATCCTTCTGTAAATACATAGATATAGAGATAGAGATAGAGATAGATATATGAATGATATATAAAATGTATATAGAAAACATATATACATTATATATTTAAATTTTATATATATACATATATATGTTATATATATAATCTAGCATGAGCTGTGGTATCAGGCTCAGTTAACATTTTAATTAAAAAGCCACTCTAATAAATGATATTCTTCTAAGAGTAAGGTAACAATAGATTTCTGTTCTGATACCTCTTCATCCTTAAAATAATCATATAAATCAGGCTGGGGTGTAGCTCAGTAGTAGAGTGCTTATCTAGGATGTGTGAGGCCTTGAGTTCAATTGCTAGCACCAAAAAAAAAAAAATCATATAAATTAATTTTAAAAAATACTTTTATGTTTGCTCTTTTTAGGTAAAGAATCAGACTTAGTGAAATATGTAACTCTTGAATATACAGCTTCATGAATATTTATATATCTAAACAATCATGTTACCATCACCCAAATCAAAACAAAATATTCCCTTTACCCAGAAATTTTCCTCTTCTCTCCATACCTATTTGGTGCATTTTTAATGGTAAACATACTTTATTCTTTACATGTTACTGACTATCTACTAATAAAAATATTTAGTTAAACAGAACTTTGACCATTTCCTGGAGAAAGGAGAACTAGCGTTTATCATGCAAATGTAACTTGTCCTGAGCACTTTGCCATTTCATGCACATCCTGTTAGGCAGTTATAATTATCTCCATTGGCCAGGGAAGAGCTTGGGCTCTGAGAGTTTAAGGGACCTTTCCAGTGTCATACTGCCTGTTAATGACTGCAGAGCCTGTGAGGTTTTCTCCATTTAATCACACTACCAGAGAATACAGCTTACTGCACTTTGTAAGGGGTTCTTTTGGTTTGGGGTTGTTGCTGTTTTTCAGCCAACTTTCATTTATTTATGACCAATATGGAAAAGTAATAAAGATAAATTAAATCAATTGCAATTTTTCAAAAATGTTTGTCTGTTAGATAAATTTAAAGGTGGCTTTATCTATTAGTTTATCTTAAATATATCTTGATTAAAAAAATAAACAGAAAGATAGTACCTATATTCTCACCATGCTCTAAAAACGAAAGGTCTTGCTTTTTTCTCTCTTTGGTATTATTTTTCAGTTCAAATTATGATCAAGGAATAAAGGAATAGTGTTAACTAGGCTCTTTAAACAACTGGCAGTTCATAATTTACCTAGTTCTCTAGACCAAGAATAAACTATCTCGGGTCATGGGAGTAATGATTTTATGAGACTCTGCTTAGGGATCCTTAAGGAAAGATTCTTGTAATTTCACAGCTTTGTGACCAAGTGTCCTGGTTTGGAAATCTCTCAGTCCCAGGAAACAAGGCAGGTTGGTCACTCTACTGCACAGTCCCTGCTTTTCAAAGTATACCAACAAACTGTTGATTTTGGTCTCTGAGATGTCAAAAGGTATTTGGGAAAGTGGAAAAGATCATAAATGTAATTATATCAATTTGTTCACCAAAAAGTACTTTTTAAAAAATAATATATATATGCATCTGTTTATATATGCACAAAAAATGGCCAAGCCGGGCACAGTGGCACACCCCTGTAATCCCAGCAGCTCGAGAGGCTAAATTGGGAGGATGGTGAGTTCAAAGCTAGCTTCAGCAAGGGCGAGGCACTAAGCAACTCAGTGAGACCCTACCTCTAACTAAAAAATACAAAATAGAGCTGCGGATGGATGTGGCTCAGTGGTCGGGTGCCCCTGAGTTTAATCTCCAGTAACTACCCCCCATCAAAAAATAAAAAATTAAAAAAACGACCAGAAGAGAAACACAGAACCAAAGTCCATTGCTTCCAGGGAAAGGAACTCAATGCTGGCTGACTAGGAAGAATGGCGATCTCTCATGGCACACCCTTTTTGAACCATTTAAATTAAATGGATACATATGTACTCATGTGTATTACACTAATCCATGTCACTGAAGCCTGGGCCTCAGCAAGCTTCCAGAGGCTGTAGGTCTGAGAGATGAGGAAGAAATAGAGAGGATTGCAAACACCCTCTGCCTGCTCTACCAGCTTTGTGCTTAGCCATTTTACATCTTGGCTCCATTACAAGATTTCCTTTAAATAACAGGTTTTATGGTGTTTCTTTAAAGTCTGAAAACCATAACACTAAGCCTTTTACTTACAGTCTGTAAATAGCAACCCTTTTTGAGCAATCCTTTATAGCCGAGGAACAACAATGTCGGCTCAGAAGCCCAGGACATTAAATCAAAGGAATCAGGTTCAAATTGTGGGTCCACACCTGCTTCCTACGTGGACATAAGCAAGTTCCTTCATACCCTCTCAGCCTTATCACCTTCATGTGCTTCTAAACATTTCTTTATACCCTCTTAGCTTTAATATCTTCATGTGTTTTCCAAAAGAGTGTGTGTGTGTGTGTGTGTGTGTGTGTGTGTGTAATATCAGCTCATGGTTAGTGTAAGTGTTCTAAATGTACAGTACTTATGAATATAACCAGCATTGTACCCAAGTACCCAAATGCTCAGTAACTATCTAATCTGGAACTGAGTCTCAGTGTCAAAAAGTTCATGCAGTCACAGTCCCACGCTCTATAAATGTTTCCACATTGAGCATCCTACCCCAAGCTCAGCACTCAACTGCAGACCACACAGAAGATTATATTGCTGAGAAGAGATCTTCCAGATGCCAGGGTCGAAGCCAATTCCAGGCTTGATCTACTCTAGGGACAGTAGTTTCGGGCTGTCCTCCAGGTACAGGAACCAACACTGAGGTCATACAACAAAAAGGTGGGGTGAGTGAGAGGCAGGGAAACTAGGGAGGGGAAGGATGGTCTGCAGGCCTCCAGAATCACCATGCTGGGCCAAGCAGGCTTGATTCTCCACAAAATAAGACACATGTGACCAGAATCCTCTCGGGAACTCTCATTCAGATGAGGAAGAGGCAGTGTCAACAGAGATAAAGAGAGAGTGAGGGAGGAAGGATGCAGAGATAAAGAAAATGGACAGTGTCATTAAGGAGACCCAGCCCAGAAACACTGCCAATGAGTAAAGAGAGAGGCCATTACTTTAGCATCACATTTATCAATGCTCAGCACACACACATCTCATAGGAAGATGGTGTGCTTGAGATGCCATGTTAGCAGAAGTTAGCCTCAATGCTCTACTCAAAATCATTACCTGTATCAAATACCTGCCAGAGTCATGGCAACAATGGGGTGGAGGTCCACCCAGAGTGGCCTGGGCAGCCCCATGGCAACAGCACTGCTTATTTGGGAAATCCTCCACCATAGCCCCTGGGCAGCCATCTGGTCTGTGCAGTGGCCCTGGTCTCATTCTCAATCTTATCAAGAACTCCAGCTTCTAGGCAGTTCCAAATTCAACAACAACCAGTTAGCAAGTATTTATAACCATTTTCAAGTCAATTAAAACCAAACTTTAAACAAATTCAATAGCAACCCCCTTAATCAAATTTTTCCTCCTCTTAGGCAAACCAACTGGGTTAACCAACACTAGATTATGATGTAATTTATGTCTCAGGACCCCATCAGGAGTAAAGAAAGTTGCTCTTAATAATTAAATCAATACACTGGGCAAAAACTGGGATATGTAGTTGGACCCTACACCTTCTTGTTCCTCTTCAAAACCACTGACTGGTGGCCAAGGATCAATCCTCCTTCACAGTTCTGTGCACTACTGGAATCTACACAAGGAAGAATCACTTGTATTCATTTCCAGACCTGTTTATGCTTATTGTATCTGCTATTAGTTATCAGAATTATATAACTGTACTAAATATTATATGAACTAGTGAAATATAAAGGTAAAAAGAAAAAGTTGTTTCTGTAACAATTTAATTGAATGTCTCAAAACACTCAAAAGTGATTTCCTTTTGAATGTGGGTACACCATAAAAGATCGGAAGGACATATATTAAATTCTAGACAGACCTCACTCAGTGTACTGCTAAAGTGTTTTTTAAGATCTTGCTCCACTTTAAAGAAACTGAAACTGGATCTTGTAAATGATGCATGACCAGGGTGGTTTATGTAAGAATGAGGACACGGAACTCCAAACAATGAGCTCATGGCAAGAAAAAGTTGGACCTTAGTGAAACATTATCCATGCATTTTAAACTAACAGGTTTCAAGTATGTGAGTGTGTGTGTGTGTGTGTGTACACAGATATAGACACATACATTTTTTGTAATTTTCCATTTTAGCAGATTTTATCAATTATCCGATCAACAGCTCTTCTTTACCTGACCGACCAAAATTACAGTGGTTCTTCCATCTTCATACTTAACCCAGGTCTTATAGAAGAAGGCTTCTTGCCAGTAAAGGATGTTTAACATCACACTGCAAAAATTATTTCAACGAAAACTCATTCCTCACACTTTATTGATGTGATAAGTCTCAGGGAGGGAAATTCTACTCCTGACTAAGAGCGAGTTAGGGAGAATGAAACTAGAAACATCTTCCATTCTGCAAACAATGCTTCCAGGCGATGTAAATTTGTATAAGAGTTTGCATAACCATAATTTTCTATCATAAACAAGTTATGGCACAATAAGAAATTTTTATAGAAAATGAAATGGGAAAATCATATACTGCCAAAACATAGAATTTAACAAGAGGAAGAAATGCTCAACAGTGACAAATAAAAGAGGAAAAGAACATGGAGATCATTGTCTTTGAAAGTGATTAGAAGTCAGCAATTTAGCCCAGGTATGTGAGACCAAGGCTAGGAGGAGGTGAGGGAGGAAGAGGAAGCTGGCAAGTTACTGTAGTGTGGGAAGAGGAACATGATGCCATCTTACCTAGATGCTTATCACGGTCCTCATTAGAAAATCATGTGCTTATTAGAGAAATAAGTCTATCTCTGTTCACAGCACCATTAAAAGGATATGGAGAAAATAATGATGATGGTGGTGATAATACCACCACAAATGTTTACTATGTCAGGCACCATTCAAAGGGCTTTATATTTGTTCATTCACTTACTAAAACAGTGAAAATTTAGAGAGGAGTGGGAGAGAAGGTGAAAGAAATGGAAAATCGATTCTATGAGGATATTGGTCCTCAGAGAAGCAGATAAGGAGATAATATATTAGGAAAAAGGGATCTCAGGAAAGATCAAGCTGACCAAAAAATACAGTGTGTTGGGTATTGTGACTCCAAAAGGCCATTTTCCTAGGGAGGGAGCTGAAGTATGAGGAAGTCAAGGGACAACAGAGGCTGACAGGCTAAATCCAAGTTTACAAGAGGATGGCCCAGTTGACACCCTGCTCTGGAAGGAAAGCCAAAACCGAAGTGCCAAGCCAAGGGGCCACAACAGAAGGTTGCCAGTTTGCGAAAGCTGAGTTGAGTCATGGGATGGAGCAAAATCCACTTGAAGAATATATCTGGGCTGGAAGGCAGGGTCCGGAAAAGCCAGCTGCAAGCGGCGTTGATCCCAGCAGACTGCCCAGGACTCTGCCTACATCTTTTGCAATCACGCAGCCTGCTATAAGGTAGTCCTGTTTATAAACTGTTACCCAACACCATGACTTTTCCAGGAAATTTTACTGGGTAAAATAAGTCAATGATTTCTCTTAATGATTTAGTTACTTGTCTTCTTATCTAAAAACAGATTTTGGACAATGGGGTCCCAATGTATCTTACCAATTTTAAGATTCTGTGAAAAAAAAAATGTGGGAGAAATGTAAGGAAAGAAAGTGAACGAAAGGATGGGAATAAGAATTTTAAAGTGCCACTGATGCAGAGATTCTGAAATAGCCATCTATGCAGAACAGGTAGATGAGCACCACCTTGAAGTCTATAAAAATATATTCTCAGACATTTCCCCAAAACCTACTAAATAAGAATCTTTCAAAATGGGGCTGATTGTCTTTATTTTTTAAAGTTCTTCAGGTGTTTCTGATGTATAACTAGACTTGCTAACTTTCTGAATTTGTAGATGCTCTCAGTGTCTGGGGCCTAAAATGAGTGAGGGCTTTTTGCCCAAGTACCTGCTTAGCGGATCCTAGAACATTAGTGTTGGTTGGTTCCATTTATTCAGATATCTTTCCAAAGTAGGGGAAAATTCTTAACTCTGGACATGATGATGGAAATGAGACAATGTTTAAGTACATACAAGCCCCTATGATGAAATGAATTGAATTAATATACCTTGTAGTTATCATAAGCAGAAATATGTACAGTAAAATATTAATCATAGGTATAAATACCCTCTTCTTTAAGACAATGGTGAAGGCTTTAGAAGGGCCACTTAGAAGAGAAACTCTGTGGAGTTTCCAAATCTGTATCTTCTTTTATCATTTTAATTCTTGTAGGTCTTTTGGGGTTATTTCCTGTTGTCAGTGCTAATATGCTCATCGAAAAGAACTCTCAGCTTTTTGTGTCTGCAATTACTCAAAATCTAATACCTAATATACAAGTTTTTTTCCACTTTAGTCATCAACTATATTTCCATTGCTGTTTCTACCTATACTCCTAATTGGTTTTCTGCAAAGCTACAAAAACATGACTAGAGGTACAGCCCTCTTATATGACTCCATATGAATGGAACTGTGTTCAGCCCAGAGCTTTGGATCCTTTCAGCATCAGGCAGACAGACAGACAGACAGACAGACAGATCAGTTCCCAACTGAACATTTAACTTAAAACTTCATTACTATTTGCATGCACCACAATGCATGATAAATGGTTCCCTTATCATGCACTTATCACAAGGTACTATAAATCTGTTTTTTAATTGTTTATCTCTACCATAAATTGTAACAGGTCTAGGAGGACAGGGAGAATCTATATTATCCATTGCTGAATCATCTATACCTAACTTGGTGCCTGGTTCATATAATGCTTCATGAATATTATTGAATGGATAGATTGATAGATAAATGGCTTTTTCCTGCACTAGCCACAAAAAATCACCTATACAGATACTACCTGCCCTTGAGCTGCCAGAGAACAGAAATGGTCTCACAACCATCTGTGTGTATGTCCTCAATCCAGACCTCAGTGGCTGGCACACAGTAGTTGTGTAGAAAATGTTTGATGAATGACTGAATGACCTACAGCAGAGTTGACCAACCCATGTGATTCACTGCTTTGTTGTTCAATACATTTTACAAAAGAGTTGCCTAAGCTTGTAATCTGAACCAAATGTAATCTGAACCAAATCAGAGGATTCAGCAAACATTCTCTGAACATGAATAGTCTAGCTTGTGAAACAGCCGAGTATCTAAACATTTCCAGCTTCCCAAGTGTACACAGACTAAATAATTTGCAATCAAGAATTGTCCTTATTAGAAAGATTAGTACCAGGGAATCCAATTCATACATTACTAAATCCAAGGGAAAAAATATATGTCCATTTGCCAGATCTATGGTTTTGTTATGGCATCATCCGAGATGAGTCAAGACCAAAAAGGTCATCAGGGTTAGAAATATAATCACAGATTTCCTGCACAGCTGAAAGCTGAGAAATGGGGTTTAGGAATTGAGACTCACAGCCCAAATGTTCCTTCCCCCACTTCATTCTCCTTAAATGCACTCAATCAAATGAAGTTAGATCACTCAGACTATAAAAAGCAAGATTTTCCTGTTTCCACTTTCAAATATAAAACAGTCACCTATAAGAAATAAAACATGAATCACAGTTAAGTAAACACTCCATTGTTAGTGAGTCAATAAGTGTAGATCACCTATGTACCTATAAAGACAACCTGAAAGAATGTGAGATGTACAATAGTGAAATAAAAATTAGAGCTAATGTCTATTGAGCATTTGCTGTTTGCCAAGCCTTGCACCAGTGACATGGAATGTGTGATGGTTAATTTCAGGTGATAGTTAGGAATACCCAGATGGCTGGCAAAACATCTCTGGGTGCGTCTGTGAGGGTGTTTCTGGAAGAGATAAGCATCTGAATCAAGTCACTGAGTAAGGAAGACTGGGCTCCACCAATGTGGGAGGGCATCATCCAATGCATTGAGCCCAGAGAGAACAAAAAGGCAGAGGAAAGGTGAACTTGCTCTCTCCTGGGGCTGGGATACCCTACCTACTCCTGCCTTTATACACCAGAATTTCAGTTTCCAGGCCATGGTTCCCGGTTCTTAGGGCTTTACTCAGAATGCATTACACTACTTGCTTATCCAGTTATCCAGTTTGCAGACAGCATGTCAAGGATTTCTCGGCCTCCCTAATCATGTGACCTCATTCCCATTAAAAAATCCCCTCTTATATCTTCATGTATATATCCTATTGATTCCTTTCTCTAGAGAATCCTGACTGACACAGAATACATGTCATTAAATCCCCACAATAACCCCAGAGGTAGATTCTATTATTATCGCCATTTTATAAATAAGGAAACTGATACCCATAGAAGTTCAATAACTTTCCCAAGAAAAGATGCAAAAGATGAGGATTCAATCCCAGACAAATGAAAAGATAGAAGTCCAAGCCCTTGCATTGGTCTTCCTGGCCCTGACCTTCTGGCTTCAAGTTCCCATTTCAGCTCCTGCTTTGGCTATTGATTAGAGAAGCAAGTCTTCTCATTAGAATTACAACAAGATGTTTCTGTGCAGATTAGGGTTGAGGCCTGAGGGCTGAGCCTGCATTGTGACCCAACTCCATAAAGGATGTTTGTTAGCAGAGGCCACTTATTAAGAGGCATCTCTAGAAGTATCGATAGAAATGTTTTGTCTGTATCCAGTACACATTCCTACAGGGAAAATCAAGGCCATACTGGTTCCTTGGAACATTTGAGGACCTAAGAAAAGATTGCAGGTATGTTATTTTGTGTCACCCCTTAGTTGAGCTTAATGGAACAGATAACAGATGCTATCAGCTCCATCCAGGTACAAACCTAACTTCCTCACTGTTGGATGACTGCTGGGACAGCGTTCACTCGTTGGGGGCCATACAGAGACAAGATTATAATTAAGCCTTTTGTGTCCTGAGCAGAGAAGTGTTCATAGAAATAATGGAGATTGAAATAAGCTAGAGGCTTAAAGGTGTGTCTGAATCATGAGTAAAAGATCAACCTTTATTTAGTGATTCTTGTTGCCCCAAAATGTAACAAGATTAGTAAGAAAGTTCTCTATTCTCAGAATATGAGTTCTTTGTTCTCTGTTCTAAAACAAGGTATTTAAAACGCTGATATATCTTCTGATCCTCCAAGAAGTGATTTTATATAAGTGATCCTTAAGAGAAAGTTTGAAATACTGGACAGCTTTTTGGGACAAGGCCTTGAGAGAGGCAAGTAATATTATTCCCAGCCTCTTTTCTCTCATTTTGCTTCAGATTGATTATATCTCTACTCCCACCTATGCCTACAGGATAGTCTCCTCCCCTATGACTGTACAGAACTGAAAGCGCCACTTGGACACCAGATCTCACTAACTTCAAGAAAAGCTTCAGTGGTGTTCACTGTTTTTTCTCTTCTTGGACTCAAACTGAAATAGGGGCTCTTCCTGGGTCTCGAGACCACTATCTCATCCTGTAGAGCTTAGGCATTCTTAACTCCCTAAATGCATGAGACAATTCCTTATAATAAATATCTACATGTATATAATAAGTGCCTATGGATTCTGAGTCTCTGGAGAACCCTGACTAATACATTTTCCTTGCACTTCAGCCTTACACACCACTCATGACCCATGGCCACACCTTTGGACCTCATTATCACCTGGATCTAAAACTCATCACCCCATCCTGACTGCAACTTCCTATCCTTTCTGCTCCCTGAGTCCTTGACACCCACCACACCCTCTCTTTGACTCACTGAGACCTCCCATCCTTGACTGGCTTCTCCTAATTAAGGCTCTCCTCTACTCACTTCCTGCCCTACCTGCCAGGGGCCCAGGTCCATCATTCAGTGTCTCTTGTCACTATATTCAGCTCCCTTGCCCATAGCTAGCCACTTTCACCCAGCAAAATCCAAATTCTGAACCAACCCACTGCCTGCCTATGTTTTCCACCTTAGAGCCAAGCTGCTCAGTGTTCTTAGTGAAAATCAGAAAACCACACATGCTCCTAGTAATGTCGACCTCACCTGCAACACTCCTTCTGCTTTCTCTTCCCCTATCCCTGTTCATTCTCATTCTCTATTTGGAATTATCTGGCCCCAAGTTTTGGCCTCCAGCCTCTTATCTCTACATATTCTTTCTGGATGATCTCATGCATCCTCACACTTAAACTTCCACTTATGTCCTGATTACTCACTGAACCACATCACCCATGCTGATCCCTCTCTAAATTCCAGTGCCAAGCGTCTCCTAGGCAGCTATAGACCCTCCAAACTCCACATCCACAAAAGGAGTTCTTATCCACCTTTAAACACCCTAACAACCTGTTGGCATGTGCACTTACGTGTGTGTGTGTGTGTGTGTGTGTGTGTGTGTGTGTGTTAGTTACTGGGGATTGAACCCAGGGGCACTTTACCACTGAGCTACACTCATGGCCTATTTTTTTTATTTTGAGAGAAGGTCTTGTTATATTGTCTAGGCTGGCCTTAATCATATCCTCCCACCTCAGCCTCCTGAGTAACTGGGATTATAGTTGGGCCCCACCGTGCCTGACTGTTCTTCTTGTACTTCCTGTCTCAGTAGGTTATTCTTACATGTTTTATCTCAACAAATTAACGCCATCCACCTACTTGTTCAAAAGAGAAAACCAGGACTCACTCTTATAGGGAAAATGAATTCTATATGTTGATACTTCTTAAATATCTTCCTATTGGTGCCCTTGATATGGTTCCTTACTCTAAGCCTCTGTTGTTTTTTCATCTGGATTCATGCCTCAGCTTCATTTAACCTTCTCAAATCTAAAACAAGCTTTCTAGTCATTCCTTCAATAAATATTTTTGAGAATCTGTGTATCAGGAATGGTGTCAGGACTATAATTAGAAACAAATGCTATCTGCATGGGACTTACTCTCTCTCCTGTTCTTTTTCTAAAGAATAAATCTGATAGTCCTCCCTTAGGGGCCTGGGGCCAGGAACATCTGGCTTGCAGACTGTTTCCTCCATTGTACCATGCATACTAGCTCAGGTTAACAACCCTGGGCTTTGGCTTGTCCATTGGTGAAACAAGGAGAGTGAGAGTGGCCATATCCAGGGCTGGTAATTATTGATACACACCGTGGTGGGCAGTGACACTTTATATCTGGTGTCAATTCTGATTTGATGGTCACCAATCTTGACTGTGCCATGCTAATTGTTAAATATCTTCACATCACCTTTACTTACCTCAGAGCATTGGTGTGAGGTTGAAATGAGCTAATGTATGTGAAATGCAAAGAATAGTACTGGCACTGAGAGGCACTCAATAAATACTAGTGAATTAAATTCAATAGGGATTCCCCAGCCCATGGAATACAGAGCAATTTCTTGCTACTTGATCATCTTCCCTTCTGCTCCAGCCATACTGAAATACTTACTTCCTTGACTAGATAAATTTATGTTTTCTTATCTTTGTACCTTTATATACACAGCTAGTCAGGTTTAAAAACTGCATTCCAAGAAACCATTCCTTATGCCTGACACCACCCCTGCCATAGACGCGCTGCCATGGTCACTTGTTGACAAGCATCTACTGCCATGACCTTCTCTGCACCCCTTCCCTTTTAATAGCCTGACCCCTCCTTTTTTTTGGGAAATTGCTCTCCTCTCATTACACATTCTTGTGATTCTACAGAGTCTTCAACCCCAGTTTGCTGCCCTCTGGTTACATTACCAAGATCCAACAAATCAGTAATTCATGGTCCAATGACAGTGATTAACCCAACAGGGGGGCACATGACTCAAGTTTAGCTAAAAAGAATCCTTGCCTTGCATGGTGGTGTAATCCCAGCATCTCTGGAGGCTGAAGCAGGAGAATCACACATGCAAGGCCAGCTTTAGCAACTTAGCAAGACTCTGTTTCAAATTAAAAAAAAAAATAAAGTAGCTCACTGGTAAGGCAGCCCTGTGTTCAATTCTCCATACCAAAAAAAAAAAAAAACCCAAAAAACAAAAAGTGTTGCTTTGGATTTTTTTAACTGAAGGTAGCAAAGAAGGGCTCCCACTGTCTCTGGGGTCACAGAAGTAGAAGGATGTGGCACTGAGGTTATTTACAGCTGCACTCTCCACCATAAAACTAAAGAACCCTTTTATGTTCTCACAACACATTGGGCTTAGCTCTATCAAAACCCACTGCCTTGCTGGTTGGAGGTATCTGTTCAGTAAGTGCTAAACAAATATTCATTGAATGAATCCCTTGCATTTGGATACACATAATTTCTAAAAAGGATTCTGAAATTTGGGTCCAGACAAATCCCATCTCTGGACACACTTGATATTATGTTGCCTTCTTGCTCTAATTTGACAGAAGGAATGGATTCGCTTTAGCTATTTGAATCTCTGGAGGAAAGAACTATCCTCACACACATCTTAAATGGAGAACATATGAGTCTTTCCATAGTTTGAAACCTAGAGACTGAAAACTAAACTATACTTAGAGCTCAAATTCTTTCCTTTAATGTGAAAAATATTTTTGCATGTAACTCTTTACAGCTAAAATGGTAGGAAACATTAAAAGAAACAAAACAAGCAAATTTTTTGTTTATTATAGAAAAGAAGACAAAGAAAACAATTTAGTTAGGCTGGAAAATATGTCATCTGAAATGAAAAAATGCAGGCTCTTAACCTTTTTTAGTCATTGAACCTCCAGAAACACAGCAAGTCTATTGTGCATCCTTTCTTCCTCCACGGCCAAATCTATAAATTAGAAATAATATTATGTGTCCTGGCTAGTCTCACTACAACTTAATGAGATTATTTCTAGGAAACCCTTTGACTTCAAAACTCATAGGAAAATTCAAAGAACTTTTATTATAAAAGGCTTCAATTTGATTAGAAAACCAGGCCTGCTTTGTGAATCCTGCAAATTTCCCACTGACTTTCTATGTGTCTCTATTATAAGCATTAAATATTTATTTAAAGTCTATTGAAGTAAAAAATTATTCTCCCAGCTCTCAGCCCAAGGTGATTTCTAATGACTATTTAGTTTTTATGATGATTTCTAAAAGTTTGCATTAATAATAGAAGAATCTAATGTTAAATTGAAGGTTATTAACATTGGCTTCCTTTCAAGTTTTCTGAATGTTGGAAAGATCTTTTTCTTTTTTTTTTTTTAACCATATCTTTCCTTAATTGCATGAGAATAAAATTACACTTAATTATTATTTAGAATTTCTACAGCACATCTGTGTAGGCAAAGATTTGAAGTTGTACCTTAACTGAAGTAGCTATGATTTACTGCCTTCTCCACATCCACTTGATGCCTAATTCTCAGTGTCTTAGTAACTCATAGTTCAATCACAATGATTGACGCAAGAGGTTAAAAAAAAAAAATGCCAAAACAAGCCAAGTGACATTTTCCTCCCCAACCCACTCCTCCTGCATCCCAGTCTTCCCCAATTCAGTTAAAGGCAATCATCCTTCTAATCATTTGAGTGAAAACTTGGGGTCATCCTGGGCTCCTCCATTCTCCTCCACCCAGCATTTCTCATTTAATTTACTTGTCAGTTGTACTCTCAAAATATATCCCAAAACATAGTCCCACCCTGGTCCCACTCACTGTCATTCCCAAATCACTGCAGCAGCATAATAAACTTTCCTTCCTCCACCCGTGCCCCTGGGTCTACTCTCAGCATAATGGCCAAAGTAATACTTCAGAGTAACTTAATTTCCAAGATGTCTTCCCCTGCTTAACCACCCACCACCACCATCATGGCTGCCTAATACCCAGAGCAAAAGCCAAAATCCAGAAGATGGGCACAGGACCTTCATGAACTTTCTAGTCTTCCTATCATCAGACCTGCTCCTCCTTTGGGACTTTGAGTTCTGTATTTTCTTAGCCTGGATTTCTGCATGGCAAGTTCCCTCACTTTCTTCCAGTTTTATTCAAATGTCACTTTCTAGTATGGTCTTCCATGGGAACTTCATCTAAAATTACAACTCCCCACTCTCAACATGTTTTTTTCCCCTTGCTAAATTATCCTCCCCAGCGGCTTCAGCACTGTACATAATCCCTTGTACACTTACATGATCTAAGAAAATGTCATTTATCCTCTGTCTCCCTCTACAGAAAATAATGCATCAGAATACAGATATTCTTAGCCTTTTCACTCACAACTTTATCTTTAGAGTCATGCAATAATTATGAACTCAATAAATATTAGTTGTCACAAAAACATATGGAACTTCTGGCTGCTTTCACCATAACACCAGGGCCAGTATGTTCTGCTCTTAAATGCCTGTCTTGCCAAACATAGCACACTTTCTCTGGTGGATATTCCAGCCTATGAGAGCAGAACAGCAATTGTAGCCAAGTGAGTCGGGTGGGAAGGTGGTTGGTGCTTTTGGTGCATGATCCTCTCAATTGCTCTTGGTGCTCTGTGTTAACTAGAACATACTACACCAGATTTATGCAGAGATATGAACATCAGAAACATACATGACTGGGGGCCAGTGAAACCTCTCAGGGGAAACTGATTCCAGGGATGACTTAATTTAGACCCTTGATTATTGACCAGAATAGAACCCACCCCCAGCCCACAAAAGATGACTCTGAAAAGCCTTCAGGTATCACACAGGTAAAGCAAATCAACAAGACCCTGGCTGCAAAATGGAAAGAACATAGTCCTTATACCAGACAACCCACTACCACCTGACTCTTGCCCTGCCAGATTACCAGACCTTCATATTTTTCAGGATAAGCCAAACCTTAGATTCCTATAAAACTCATCAAATGTAAAACGTTGGCCTCTACCTCAAAAAATTTTAAAAACCACCACCACCACCGCCATATTCTGTGGGCTAAAGAAAATAGCTTCTAACTACATTCAACTGGGATTGAACCTCTGCCTTACAAGCTGATGAAAACGAAACCCAATTCTGAGAAAGTAAACTAATATCACTTAACTTCAGTCAGCCTTAATATTCTGTTAAATTCTTTCCTCAGAAAACAATCTTCATGAACATCTCTGAAAACTAAGCCATACGCGCTTGGTACTCACATCTTAAGGCTCCATACCCACAGGAGCATGTTCTGCCTCTCAACTTGCTTGGCAGAGCGAGTGGGGAAACCCACACTTCACCCCAGGTGAGGTTCATTATCCTTTAGCAGGGTCCCACGTGTTCTTAGAGTTTGCAATGGTAGGGCCAGAGAACAGAGAAATGGCAGGGAAATTCCCACTGATAGCAAGGGAAGAAAAGAGGATTGATTCTATGGCTGCCAAAGAATGAAGGAGGGGGCAGCCTATTTGTGTGTAAGAAACACAATCTGAACTAAGAAATGAGAGATTAATTGTTGCCCAAATTGTTTACTAAACTGCTAGTCTCTCAAAAACTGGATTATATCTCTATATTCCTAGAACTGATCACTCCACCCAACACACAGTAGGTATTCCACTGATTGTCGGATGAAAGCAGAGCAGTTGTGTATCACAAGACAGGAAAGGAAAACTCCCAAACCAATAATATATTTCAGGCTTTGAAATCTTACTGCAATGTGACATTTAACACTTCAGGGCAGAGCTGTGAGTTGCAATTTCAGAATCACAGACTCTATTGTTCTTCTTTAAATTATCATAATGAAGGAAAAGGAGAAAGATGAAAAATTAAAATCTAGTGTCCACAGTTTATCAATTTTAAGAAGTAGAAAACATTCAATCCTACTAGGAAAGGGTAAAACAACTGAGATTCCACAGAGAGGTAAATAAAATTGTTTCATAGCATTGTTTTCCCCAGACACGTATTTTTTTAATGCAATGATTTGATCAAGAGTTTGAGAACTGTTATTTGTTAGATGAAGACTATGTAATTAAACCCACCCATTCAAAAGAAAAGCTTTGTGGGTTTTTTTTTCTTTTTAATCCTCTATAGCTGAGCTGGTAATTTTTCTTGTCTCACACCTACTCAAAACCCAGGAGATTTGTCCTTGATGCCTGGCATGAATATAATTACAGTACAGTTCTCCAGTGCATAGTTCAATCACAGCAGACTATTGATTTGTGTGCAAATTGGAATACACATAATTTTCTCTACTCTGAGAGCTGTTAAAATATATTAACAGCCTCGGGTTTCTTGTTTGGACATGGCAATAATGGGGGTGTTGCTTGTTTTGCTTTGTATTTTTCTTTTTTCTTTTCTCTCCAAGAACTGAAACAAGCCCATTCTGAGCAGAAAACCTCCACCGACATGTTCTGACAAATTCCTGTTAATTTCACACTGGGTCACACACAATCAGAGTAAAGACAGAACCAAGGCTTCAGGGATAGCAGGAAGGTCACAAGGCTGGCTGCACAGACAGCTCTCCATCTCCCTGCTCTTACAGGCACTTGCCAAAGCCCAGTTTGTTCTTTCATGACTGAGATAACTTCCCAGCATAAAATTGTTATTAAATAATCTCAAAAGGTGTTTTTACTGTTTGCTTGTTTGTGGTGCTGGGGATGGAACCCAGGGGCACTTAACCACTGGGCTACATCCCCGGTCCTTTGTTTGTGTGTTTGTTTAAATTTTGAGACAGGGTCTCACTGAGTTGCTTAGGCTGGACTCAAACCTGGGATCCTCCTGCCTCAGCCTCCTGAGTCTCTAGAATACAGTTGTGCACCACTACACAGCAAAAGATGGGTTTTTTTTATTCACATGATTTTTTTTGAGTAGCAATAGTAATAACCCAGTGTTCATTGCTTCCTTGTCTGCATGAAAACACCCTCTGACTGCTAAAATACCACACGGTATAATGGATAAGAGTAAGAGTAAGCAAATGGGAAGATTGAGGTATGGTACTGGCTTGGCTATGACCTGAGGAAGTTATGTCTTTTCTGGACATAGGTTTGCCATCTACAAAAAGTGGGCTGAACATGACTGGTTTTCAAATGGTGCACCATCAAAGTTACAGAGGAGAGAAGCATCTCTAGAACCCCACTCCCCCCACCACACTTCAGTCACAACAGGTCAGCTCTTATCTGGTTACAGCTTAGATTCCCACTTCAGATTTTTCATAGAAAAAGGTTTTCGTAGCTTTATAAGTTCGAAGAAAACGTCTCGTCCTTTCCAATTCTCACCTTCTCTGACTCTGTGACTTATCTCGATGCTTATAGACTCAATTTCCTGCAGAGCTTGTATTCATTAATGCAGACCACTGTACAAAATGGGAAATTGGCTCATGCATGATTGTTTCCTTTAAGATAATCACTTCCATCATAAAAAATAAATAAAACATGAACTTAAGGATCCACTCACATACAGTGCCATGAGGGTTATTTTTTAGCACAAGCAAAGTTTACAAATTTTGTTTTCAATTTGAGAGATTTGAGTGAGTTTATAGATTTTGGAAAAGGGAAATCCTGAAAATTCTTTCACAAATTCTAAAGAGCAAGGAGCTGCTGGGGTAGAAGGTTCAGACTGAGAAAATAGTGATCTGCATGCAGGGTTGCACATCCAAAGTCAGAATTTGTGACTTTCATTCCAAAGGAATGAAGGCTACCATAGAGAGTAACTGATGAAAATCCAGTATTTAAAATGCACTTAAAGAACTAATTAAGCAAATATTAAGATATAGTGATAAAGATCATAAACCAGAGGGAATTAGACCTTGCCACAAAGAATAAAAAGAAATAGACCATATTGGCCTAAATTAGAGACCACTGCCTTGGCCATACCAGTAGTGTTATCATTAGGTCCTCTGTGAGAAGAAACCAGAGATCAGTATATTGGAACCAGCTCAGATTTCTTTTTACACCATTATCCATCCACCTTATTGAAGAAACATTATCACCAAGACTGGAATACAGGAAGTCATTAATCTCTCCCTCCCATTCATCCCAGCTACTTTCACCTTAAATTTTCTACTTTGTGAGCTGATTCAGTTGACAAGTTGTGCAATTCATTTCTACTCTAGGCCTTCAGAGTCAGCACATTTTCCAAAAACAAAATGAGCAAATGCCTCAAAATTAGGACAGAATATGAAAAGCTGCCTAATGCCAAAGAGAAATAGTCCAAGTGCTCCAGATTTCAGATAATTTTGAATGCTTTAGTTGAGGGTAGAGGTGAGAATTCTCGAATCTTATATACAATCACAAATGACGTAAGCACAAATTACAATTAGATTTCCTTCTCAAATATCAGGAATTTCTAAGAGGTGGCCTTCAAGTTATTTAAAATTTTTATCATGGAATGTAAGTTTTTTTAATGTGCCCCATGTAGCATCCAATACCATAGATACAATCTTCCTCTTAAGAGAGTACAAAATAAAGGAAAATCACCTAACAAGCAGGCATTTCACAGGCACCAGTCTAGCTACACCACGTGAGTTCTGTGAATCCTGGAACCAATGAAAAGGCAACCTATGGCCTCCATTTAAATCTAAGGTCATTTGCAATCATTGTTAGTGCTTTATGCCAAATATTTCTGGTTCTTATTATTTCTAAGCATAGGATAAGATTGCCTTTTCTGACTCCTTTATGGATGTGTGCGTCCATGTGACTAGTTAGGGCCAAAGACTATGAATAGAAGAGAAATAAGTCACTTCCAAAACAGAGAATTCAATTGATAATGCAAGACCTTTAAGAGCTCTCTCATTTCCCTGGCACAATAACCAAAAGTGTTAATAATGAATAGTATTTCATCTATGTCCTAGAGTGACTCTGATGAACACAGTCTACCTCCCAGGTATGAACACACAATATACACAAAGAAAGTAAACAGTTGTTGTTTTAGGTTGCAAAGACCTGGAGATATTTATTATTGAAGCATTACCTAACCCATCCTGACTGATCCAAAGCTCCTTAAATTTAGATCTCCTCAGTTCAAGAGGCATACACTCAAGAATGAACAACTACAACAGACTCTATGAACTGATCTTCACTAGGAATTCCCTAAGTCAAAGAATATAGCTAGAATCCTAGAGGGCCTCAGGACGATTGCCCCAGCTCTTCAACCCCATAGACCTATGCAGTACTCTTAAGCCAAAGGGACAAAGTCTGTTGGGCTTTCAACCAATTGTCCTGCCAAGTAAATTGCTTCTCTAGGATGGGCTACGCCTCATCTTCTTTTCCAAAATGTTTGAGACACTAGATTCAACTGCCAGAATAAAATAGAAAATTATGCAAATTCCCTGAAGGAATTTAGAGTAAAAATTAATTGTAGCTTTCATAGTATGTGAAGTTTGACAGATTCATTCCCTTTTCAGCCCTAAAAATTGACTTACATGTGAACAGCTTTGCATGGGATAATTTTCTTCATAAAACCTTTATTTCAAGTGGTTCACAATTATTCCATAAGTATTTTGATTAAAAAAAGTATTTTTTAAAACCAGTGTTCCTATTTTGATGAGCAAAGGAGTTCCTTTCACTTTCTGAACAGTGATAAAACTTTTATCACTGTTCCTTTATCACAGCACTGGGTTTTGATAACCACCTCTAACAGCAGGTCTCCTTGACGTTTCAGTGCAACCTTGGAGGATGTGGGATTTTTAACCACTTTTCCTCTAGATCAATGATTTTTGGAATTATTTTAAAGAATTTTGAGTGTACTTCTTTCAGTAGAAAAAGCTCATCTAACCATGCTTACCATCAAACTAGAAGGAGTTTGACAGATACTACCATTAACAGAGAGCTACAAGAAAACAAAAGTAAGAAATACTATTTTCTTCTTTGTTTTTTTAGAGTTGACAGAATCAATGGAACCTTGAACAAGGTAGGTAACCTCTTACCTCTGGCAACCAAAAGCATCAGAAAACATTCCATTTATGTAGCATCTGGAATAAGGTTTATATTGAGCTGTTTGTTTCATTCTGGTCTCCTCTAATGACAGTGATTTGTTCTTACAATGCCAAAAGCCTTTCCTTGTACCCAAGAATTCCCCTAGATTTCGCAAATTATTGCAAATGGATAATTGCAAGTGCAAATGAGGAATTGGTAGCACAAGTATCCATCTGTGCATGCAGTTAACTCCCTTGAGCAAGTAATTGCCTGTTTTTATAACAGCCTACTTAGAAACCTCAACTTGAGCATGTATGTTTTGAATAATTGTCATAACACACAGCAAAACTTTTTCTTGGGACAGATACTTTACAACAAACTGCCAAACAATCCATCATTTTTAGTCTTATAAAGATCATTCCTAAGAAGTCAACCCCACCATAAGTGATTTCAAAAAGAGGCCCATACTTCTAGACACACCCAGAGACTTTCCAAGCAGAGCAAGCCACTGACCCAGGAAAGCCCAGATAGCTAACCTTCTACGGGCTTATTCTCGTCCAAGCAACTTCAGGAGATTTCCAAAACTTTTGGTAATGTTTTCATTAATTCATTCAACACATACTAGCTGAATATCCACCATATACAAAGTTGTCTATTCCAAGCTTCATGCAGAGTATTAAAATGGATTGTAACATGGAGTTTTCTCTTAAGAAACTTATAATCAGGAAATAGAAGACTTGGTGCTATCCAACACACAAGCAGCTTTGTATCTCAAAGTTTGTGAAGATACTTGGTACTTCATGAGGCCACTGCTGCCAAGCAAAATAAGCAGATGTTTTGGGTAAAATTCACAAAAAGTATCTTTGGATCTGAGCCTTCATCAAACTGTGTCACTGGCCCCTTCCCACCTACATTGGTTGATTGCTTTCCCTCTGCAAGGCCACCCGGTCTCTTCCATAGTCACCAACATCATCCTTCAGCTGCTATTGAAATTGCTTCCCTACCAGTTGCCAAAAACCTTGACTGGTAGTTACTTTCCATCCTGTAACAACCTGCAACCTCCTTACTATTGCTAAATGCCCTGGTCCTCTCTCCGTGCCCCTTCCCTTTAATACTTCCTATATATTGACGACTCCCAAGTTAAGATTTTTCAGCCTCAACTCATCCATCTAACTGCTTTGTCACCATCTTCTCTACGGTGTCTAATAGACCTGTCAGACTTTTTTTCCTAAAACCAACACAAATCTGTTCTTCCAAACATGTCCCCATCTCAGTGAGGGCAGTCCCAAACTTGATAGTCATAGTCATCCTTTCCCTCTCTCTTTCTCTCACATTTGACATTCAATCTATCAGCCCATCTTTTGACTCCACCTCCTCCAAGACCAGACTCCCATCACTTCTTCCTGGTGAAAGATGTCATCACAAAGATGTCATCGCCCCTGGCCTGGACTTTTGCAATTGCCTCCCAATGGGACTCGGCTCCCTTTTTCTTCCCTGGCTCTCTTGAAATTATTCTCCCATGTAATCATCAGAGTGGTCCTTTGAAAAGCCAGATGATGTCACTGTTTTGATCAAAAGCCTCAAATGGCTTCCCTTGTTACTCAGAGTCAAAGCAGAATTCCTTACAAGAAGCTACAAGATCCTTCATGATTTGCCCCCCAACCCCATAGTTGTTTTATCATCTCCTACACCATCATCACCTCTAGTCATTATGACTCAGCATAACTGGCTTTCTTGCTCCTCACACACACCCAGCACACTCCCGTTCTCACTCACTGGGATTCTCTTCCCCAGATGTCTGTATGGCTCATTCCTATACTTCTTTCAGGTCATCTTATTATGAAGATCTCATAATAGAGCTTATTATCTTGAGCTCTCAGGTCATACAATTCCTGCCCACTGTCTGCCTGATTTTTGTCTATAACTCTTCTCACTATGATGTATGTTCTTTTTTTTTTTTTTTTTTTTTTTGTCTCCTCTATCAGAATGCAAGTTTTGTGAGGACACAAGTTTTGTTCTGTGAGGGTTTCTAGCATCTCGGTATCTGTGTGAACGAATGAATGAACAAATGAACATTCCTAAAGTTAAAGTACTAACTTATGATTTATGAATTCTTATAAAACTTACAAAAGGATATCCTTGCTCTCTCCATTCTTATCCCTCTCTTGGAAAAACAAAATGAAACTATGTCTCAGAATTACTATCAAAGAAACCAGCATCCTAAAGTGTACGATAAATTCCTCCAATCTCTTGCCCCAGGTTGGATTCCCTGCCTCCAAAGGGTACTTCACAGGAAACTAACAAAGCTCATTGTTTGACTTTTTTTTTTTTTTTGCGGGAGGGAAGTAGGGGGATAGGGGAGGTGGTTATTCAGGGACACTCTACCACTGAGCCACATCCTAAGCCCTGTTTTGTGTTTTATTTAGAGACAGGGTCTCACTGAGTTGCTTAGCACCTGGCTTTTGCTGAGGCTGGCTTTGAACTCACAATCCTCCTGCCTCAGCTTCCCAAGCTGCTGAGATTGCAGGCTTGCACCACTATGCTTGGCTCATTGTTTGATCTTTAACTCACTGTTCTGGTCACCACCCTCTTTCTATTCTCTCCCAGGCCAACCATCAGGTCTCCATGTTGCTAAGATTCATGGTCAGCCCCGAGCTTCCACCTTAGGCCTCCCTCAGGAGGTTGATAATGGCTCTAAGATTGAACCATTATCAAACCTCAGCATATGCCAAATGAATTCCAGTGTATACCTTTTTAAAATGTCTCTTAAATCTGAGTTAATTAGGGTACTTTGTGTGTGGGGGGGTGCCTGAGAGTCGGACCCAGGGGTGCTTAACCATTGAGCAACATCCCCAGCCCTTTTCATTTTTTGTTTTGAGACAGTCAGTCTCTCACTAAATTGCTGAGGCAGGCTTTGAACTTGCAATCCTCCTGCCTCAACCTCTCAAGCCTCTGGGATTATAGGTGTGTGCCACCACACTTGGCAATTAGTGTATTCTTTAAATTATGGCTCAACAATCTAACTCTATAAACATGTTATATATTTTCAAATGCTGTACCAATAAAATAACACTATTTTTAAGATACAGCAGATCACAGATTCCTACTATTCAACAGCAACAAGATTTGAGAAAAGAAGGAAACAAAAAGGGATTATTAAATAGACGAAATTGTATGCCACAAAGGTTTCTCTTCCATAGGTTTAATATTACCCATTTTGTGTGAAAGAAAGAACATGAAATTTTTCTTATTATCAAACTTTCTCCAAAAGGCAAAACAAAACTACTTGTGTAGAAAAAGGAGCAGGAAACAATAAGAGGTCCCTTTGCAATAAATAATGCTACAGTTTCTGCTACCACACTAGAAAATCAGATAGCTACAATAAAAGCACAATTACATGGGGTACTCTGAGCAATCAAATCACAGATTTTTCCCTCGAGTTCTGGTTCTACAAAAAGGACATTAAATAAAATGCCACATGTTCACATTTTCATTTTAATTACCTCTTTTAAAATCCTCTTTAAAATGCTAGGATTTTTGAGCCAAGTGGGACTCATGTACATTTTTAATCACATAGGACTCAATAATTTAAATCATTAAATTCTCATTATACCTTCCTGCAGTTCATACATATACAATCTATATTTAATGTTATGTATTTAAATAACTTGCCTAAGGCCACTTAACAAGTTAGTAAAAGAACAAAATGAGACTTGTGACAGCAATTCTGCATATCAGCAGAGTGACCTGGGTTGAAATCTAAACCTTGAGGGTCCCTAGAAAAAAGAAAAGTTGGAGCAGAAGATTGTGACATTTCCTCTCGCCTTAATAATCAATGATTTCTTATTCTTGATTTTAGGCTTGAACCTTATTTCTCTATTGTGTTTGAATTCAAGACTCTCAAAATTTATTATAAGCTTTCTCTAAAAGCATCCTGAGAATCATCCCTTTGAGTTTTATATCAATCAAAAGCCCCATTCAAGTGCTTATTCCTTTTATAATTTCTCAGAAGAAACTTTTTGACATTCATAGAAATGAACACCCTTTCTGCTGACGTTACCCAAAAACCTATAATGCAGCCCTACACACATCACAGAGCCACCTTCTATCACTGAGCTGCATTACTGCCTCATCAGCTTTCCATTTCAACATCTCCAGGCCTTTCTAGTCCTTTTTGCTTCTAATCAGGAGTTAGGTACTCTATTTCACAGCTCCAGTCTCCTCTAGACTAAAATAACTTATATCCTATGGTAAGCCAAGGATCTGGCTGGTATGACCTCATCATAGTCTGAGTTATATACTCTTCAAATTCCCATGTTGAACTCCACAGAATGTGACTGTATTTGGAGATAAGGCTTTTCATGGGGTAACTCAGGTGACTAAGGTGGGCCTTATTCAAGATGGCTGGTATCCTGATATGGGGAAGAATTTTGGACCCAGACAAATACATAAGGAAAACCATGTGAAGATGCAAGTGAAGACAGCCTTCAATAAGCCAGAGAGAAAAGCCTCAGGAGAAACCAACCCTGCTGACACCTTGGTCTCAGATTTCCAGTCTCCAGGACTGTGCAAAAATAAATTTCTATTTTTTAAACCATCTAGTCTGTGGTACTTTGTCACAGCAGCCCTAGAAAACCAATGAAAGCCTCTCTCTTGACTATGAACTTGAAAAAGAAAATGATATTGCTGCTCTCCATACTCACTGCTGCTGGCTGGAGGAGCAAATATGCCTCAGTCCACCACAATCAATACTGGTGGCCCATAGTATTCCATTGTCACCACCATCCTGTCCAGTCCCACTGACAAAGGTAGACATATTTAAGATTTTTACAAGAAGAGAAGCATATTCTTAGGTAATATAAACTAGATTTTCAGTATTTCTCTTTACTTTTTTTTTTTTAACTCAAAGAACCATTAATAGCCTAACAAATCTCAGGTAGGTAGCTAAATAGCTAAAGATTTTCCTAAGGAAGAGTGGAACCAAATTTACTCTGGCCATCTTCTCCCTAACCTTACCCTAATGGCCATTGTACTGCATGTCTCCAAAGCTTATGTTCCAGGGGTTTAGTTCAGCAACAGCCTGAACAATCTGAACCCCTTTCAGAGAAGCCTAACACACTCAGCCCTCCATATCTGTGGATACAACCACTCAGAGATTGAAAGTGCTTGAAAAAAAATTGCATTTGTACTGAAACTGCACACTTGTCTCTTTTTTGTTACTCCCTAAACAATGCAGTATAGCAACTATTTAAATTGCATTTACATTTTTTAGGTATTGAAAAGATTTCAAGTATAGGAAAAATATGCATAGGTTATATGCAAGTACTGTACCATTTTCTATAAGGAACTTGAGCATCTAAAGATTTGGGTATCTGCGGGGAGGGGGGATGAGGAGGGGGCAGTGTTGGAACCAATCCCCCATACATGGCTAGGGATAACCATATTTGATCCTGGAACTGAGACTAGAATATTTCTAAGAAGAAAAACTCGGGGCTGGGATTGTAGCTCAGCGGTAGAGCGCTTGCCTCGCATGCATGAGGCGATCCTCAGCACCACACACAAAGAAGAAAAACTCACCAAATTTTCACCAAAAATATTTAATATTTTAACTCCAGTTTTCCATTTATTCCTTTTTCTCAGAAAACATTTATTGAGTATCCTCGTGTGTGCAAGGATCAGTAGCAGAGCCCAGAACTACAAATGCTAATAAAACATCCATATCAAAAAAAGCATATGAAAAACTCACCAGAAATCTAGATCATGAAGATTTCTAAGCAATGAAAAGAGTGAAACATTGCAGAGATTGGAATTTTAAGATTATAAGAGGAAAAAGAAATTCCAGAAACCAGATACCCTATTTTTCCAGGACATTTTATAAGCTTAGGAAATCAAAACAAACACATCACATCATTTGGACAGATATTCAGATGTGATGCACAAACTATAGTCATGTGTGAAAACCTATCTTTCCCCTCTGTCTCCTACACTCCCTGACAATCCTTTGTAATTTCCCCAAACAGACCCCACTTATATTCACACACTGTAGCCAGACCACTTTACAAGTGTCTTTCAATGTTTTGGACCTTCCAATACCAGGAAATCCCTGTTAACCTTCTTTGAAATAAGTTTCCACTAGACAGAGGGAATAAATAAGTATACTCTGGGCTGCTAGCAGCTTTTCTCTGTCCTCTGGGTAAAGGGGATTGGGGGTGGCGGGTAGAAGCATCCTTGGTCGAGGCTTACCCCCAAGGGAATAGAGCTGCTTTTTCATGCAGCACCATGAGAGAACTGCCAGGCTGCTACAGGAAGGGGGAAGATCCTGAACCCACTCGAGAGAGCCTCAAGGGCAGTGGCCCGCTCTCTGCAGGCACGTGATGAAGAACAAAGGAATCTTTATTCATCTCTTTCTGCTGCACTGGTTTGCTTTATATTCCTTATAAGCAGCTAAAAAAGACCATGAGCGGCCCTTTCAATCAGCTGAGGACAAGATGAAAGGTTTCAGGAAGGAGAAGCTGTCATTTCAGAGAATGGTTTATTCACATTATAGCATAATCTCCAAAGAAAAGAACTCCGCAGGACTGATCTTTTAATTATAGAGGGATAAATACATCTGTGAAATATACCAATTTTACTTTGGATTAAATACTCTTGTTAAAAGCCAGATATTCAGTAAACAGATATCAGTTTGGAAATGGCTTCTCTCTCTACTACATGTCTTCCAGCTCACCCCCTTCCATGTCCATCCCCAAATTTCAGTTCTTACTTGAGAGAAAAACACACCATCTATCAGATGCAGGGTTTGAGGGCCTGAGATATGGTGTGTTCTGTTTGTTACCAAGCAAGCTCTGGATTCTCAAAAATGTTCACAGATTAGTTCTGATTAATTTTATGAATATATTGTCCTATAGAGTACTTTTTAAGTTTATCTCAAATATCTCAAGACACTTTAATTCTACTCACATTTTAATTCTCCTCTACTACAAAATCCCTTGGCAATAGTTTCTATACATATCAAAACACGATCCTAAAAAAAAGTCTCTTGTACCACACTTTAATAACTTTGTTGCTCAATATAAGTTTTCATAGGTGTCCTATATGTAGGATGTTGGGACATAATGGGCTAACAAGTGTCCTTGCATGCTTCTTTCTTTAACAGTGAGAAAAAGAGGAAACGGTATCAAGAATGGATCATAACCCAGCTCTGGTTGAGAAACATAGGCAGGAATCACATCTTAGAGTTTGGGTGTACCTCCATAGTGTCACGGGCAAGGTGGACACAGATATATACTCACTAAATTGAATTGAAATGTCATAATCACAAGTCTAGGAACTCTACTATCCAAAAATTTTAAATTGTAATTTCTTCTAGTTGTGTTTAGGTATACAACAAGTATAGAAACAGTGCCTGTCCTCCAGCTGGTCATATTTTTGCTGATTCATATTTATATAAATTGGTCTGGAAGCATCTCTCCTGTCCACATGCAAGTGGCCCAAGGGCTTTCTAACCACTATCCCTCTCCCAACATTTCTCAATGAGCCAACCCTCTACCCTCGGGGATTCTGGAGACTTCTGCAAGTGCCCATTTCAGAAAATCGCTTTCCAGGGCTGGGATTGTGGCTCAGCGGTAGAGCGCTTGCCTCGCATGCGTGAGGCCCTGGGTTCGATCCTCAGCACCACATACAAAGCAATAAAATAAAGACATTGTGTCCATCTACAACTAAAAAAATATTTAAAAAAAAAAATCGCTTTCCATTCAAAGTTATCCCAGAGTGGGGGATAAATAAATAAAGGAAAAGAAAACCTTCAGTCTTCTCAACCACCATTATACGCCAATGTTTCTGGTTACTTTTCATCAAAGTCCATGAAGAGAGGATATTTACTCAACATTTTCATATCTTACCTTTGTGTCATTTCTCAACTTTGCAATAAATGGAGACATCATAACAGGTGACATTTAGACCTAGGACATACCAAAGGTCAGTTGATGACATGGAGAGAATGGTTCCAAAAGTTAGTGCCATATTTGGGTTCCTGCTATGTGTGAAATCATCTTCCCCTCAGTCAGCTCTTCCCTGGGTAGGAGAGTCCAGGCATCCCACACAGCATTTCTGTGTCCATGTACCCTGTGGTGGACATCTCTTCTGTTCCTACATTATTATTCTCAGATATCTCCCTGGAATCCAGGGGAGGCTCCAGGAATCCCCATTTCTACAAAATAATCTTCCGGACAAGTTTTCATCCACTTTCTTCTAAAATTTTCATTGCAGACATTTTGAGACTAATCCATCCAATTTTAATCAAAATAAGAAGATGACAAAGATTCTTTGCTTACTCAAAGTTCAGTCAGGATCCTGAACCTTCTTCTTAGGTCCATCTTCATACTTCCTTGTAAATGCCAATTTTAGCAAAGAGCCCTACTAAATCAGTTTAACAAGAACGCCCCACCCTCAGTATCTAATCATTCTCCAAATACACTGAGTTCACCATACTCCAGGTAATGTCTGCTCACATTGGTCTGTCCTTAGCAAGAAATCAGTTAGATTGGTTTAACCAAAATCCCCCCTTACCTCTGATCCTTCCTTTTAGTAACATTCCATCCACTGACCTGCTCTTTGACTATTAATTTCCACTTTTCCATTATATATTAGTTTAGCCCAATCTCTCTCCTCTTCTGCAAAATCCCTTTGCAATAGTTCCTATACATAACAAATGGTCCTTTAAAAGCCTCTTGTGCCATACTATAATAACTTTGTTGTTCAATATAAGTTTTCATAGGTGTCCTATATGTAGGATGTTGGGACATAACGGGTTAACAAGTGTCCTTGCATGCTTCTTTCTTTAACAGTGAGAAAAAGAGGAAATGGTATCAAGAAACTTTTTTTTATCATGGGAAGGCATGAACGTTCCATGCTGTAACTCATTTCTTTGTAACTTCCATAAAGCTAAGAGGCCCAGCCAGGTGGGCTCAGAAACCAACCCTGGTCCAACACAGTCCTCTTGTCATAGACAGGTAGTGTCAGCTCAGTCCCTGGCTCATCTCCTCAATCCTGCCATTCCTGTGTTCTTATGCTGAACTGCTTCCAGCTAAATGAACTAAACTGGCCTCTGAGCAGAAAGAAATCCCCTGAAATCTAACCGATTCCCCTGGCATGGGATGGAACATGGGGACCTTGGAAAAACTGGACCATATCCTGCATTGAACATATTTTTAATATTATTCTCTTATACTATATGTGTTGGTATATAAATCTGTTTTCCACTTGAAAAGTCACCTTTATCAGGGGATGTCACCTCCTTATGGAAGGACTACGTTCCATTTATCAGTTTTTCCAATGCCATTTACATTACAGATGTTCAATAAGTAACTTTTCATCTTCATATATTGTTGTCCCTTTACAGGGTCATCAGGAACTCAGCAGAGGGGACTTAAGACAAGGAAAGGAGCTTAACAACTCTCACTCCCAGGAACAGCATTTAATAAAATAAGACAATAGGAAAGTGTTCTCTAAAATTGTCAAAGGAAGAAAGCCCTTCATTGTATAGGACAGGGGTGGGACTGCAGAAAGGAGGGTAGAACAGTAAGAAAAAGAAAAAAATGGTATCAAGGGTAGAACCAAAGGCCAAGAACCAGCAATAAGAGGTAAGTATCTTCGAAAGTGTCAGCCTAAGACAAGACTAGACTTCCAAATGCCATCCTAGAAACTAGACAAAGACAAAACTTTGCAAAAGACAAAGACTAGGGTTTACCTCTCTACTCCTCCACCACTTTTGCAGTAGACTGAAGTCCACCCTGCTTGATGTACCTTCCTTCCCACAGGTGTTTAGCCAGATGCAATACTCCCAAACATTACTGACGAGCAGTGCCTGAGTGTTGATGTAAGTAAGCTAGATTTTGGTCTCTAGTCTGTAAGAAATTTCATAGAAAACCCCCAGACCTTTGCTGATGGCTGCAAGGATGAATAGCTATTTTTCCCCCTGGTGTCTTTTATCTGTATTTCTATTACATTGATGTTCTGTGTTCTGGTGACTCTACAACACTAATAGCTATGTTCTAGAAGCTAGACAAAATTAAAATATAATTTTAAAATTGCACAATCTTGAGGATATCTTAATGTGAGAACCTTTTTGGAAGGACCATAGCACAGAAGCACAGAGCCCTGGCATCAGAATTGAATCCCATTTCAGAAAGTGGCATTTTCCCATGCTGTCTCCATAAATTCTGAAGATTTATGCTACTTAGAAACTTTTATCATCGTAAGTCTGAAACATTCTACATTTGATAGCCTTACTCTATCATGTCCTTCTGAATCATAATCTGAGTCAGAGATGTGAGACAGAGGGAGGTCATAAAGGACTTCAGGAGAAGAAAGGAATCTAAAGAAAGGCACAAACATCATCAGAGGAACTCCCACTGAAGACACATAGGATACACAGATTTGGGGAAAGTACACTACAGACAAATATCTATTTAGAGTCAATAGCTACAAAGGTACTAATCTGTACTCCTTCCTCCATAAATTCTAGTTTCTTACTTTTCTCTTAGTACCCTAGTATTCATTTTAATTCATTTGTAAACTTTCTAGTTTGATTGAGTTCTGATCTTTTGAGGTAAAAATACTTGGGCTAGTTCTGGTCCCCCTTAGATATAAAAGTAAACATTACTTTGAAATTCCAGAAGCATTTTCCAACATAACTTTTTACACTTTCTTTGAGAAGACAATGTTGATGCCCACTAGTTTACAAACTTGGCAAAGTACACTTAGGAAGTCATTCTAATTATCCCTTGCACTGTCTTAAAGACAATGTGATCACATGAGAAGATCATTTAGATCCCAAAAGATTTCTGTGTTTTAGACTGAATTTTCTTTTTTAATATTTATTTTTTAGTTGTAGGTGGACACAATACCTTTATTTTATTTTTATGTGGTACTAAGGATTGAACCCAGTGCCTCATGCATGCTGGGTGACTGAAATTTCTCACCAAGTAGTATTATGTAGGCTAAGCCATTTCATGTCTGCAGCTTCAGTTTCCTTATCTGTACTTAGCACAGAAAAGGTATAACATGCTGTAAATGTTAAGTGAATGAATTCACTTAACATTCACCTTGTAAGATTATCATGAAGAGCTAGGCTTTAAGCTCCTACTGGAGTGAGCAAGAGTTGTGGCTATCTGGTTCACCATGCACTCCCTGGCACAGTTCCAGGTACATAACAGAATCTCATCAAAGTCAAGTTGAATTCATGAATAATACACAAACTAACAAATTTCATAAAAGTTGTTCAACTTTACAAAATTAGTAAAAATAACTTAATTTTAATTTCCCTCTGAAGACAAAACCTTTTTGTCACATGTACCACTATAGTAGCAAAGCCTAACACTCTGACATTTGTAGGCGTTCAATAATTTTTAATGAATGCTCAGTAACAATAGATGTAAAATTATTTCAAAAAGTACAAATACTGACTTGTGGCAGTAAAAGTCTTTTCCTTCACATGCTAATCCCAACAAACTCTGTAATTATCCTTTGCACTGTTAGGTATCATTTATGGCTGCAAAAACAGTTTACTCCTAAGAGGATGAGGCATGGTTATTTAGAAGAGGATGAAATAGAAGCTGCTGACTCACAACTGGAGTTGGAAATAGCCATGTATTATGGTTTAGCTCAATATAGTTCAAGGATATGCAGTGACAGTGGTTATATCTCTAAGGAACATAATCCAGATGTTATTCTGGGGAGAGAAGCGAGAATATTTTCAGCTCCAAGGAACAGAAAATCCTTAGAATAGCTGCAATCCTGAAGAGCATGCTCTAATTATCTCAGGTAGCAAAAAGTCCTGAAGTAGAACTGCTTCAGGGTAGGTAAAATTTGGGGTTCAGCATCATTATCAAAGACCCAGGTTATTTCCTTCTTTCAACTCTACCATCCACTGGGATGTGCTAGCTCTCAGAGTTACTCTCCAAATTAAAAGATCTGTCACAGACCCAGGTATTACTGGTTGAAATTCTAGTGGAAGGAGAAGAAGGGGGACTTTTTTTCAGTGACTTGTTTTTTATTAGCAAGGAAACCACTCCCAGAAGCAGGTCAAATGAGCTCTCCTCTCATCCCATTAGCTGGAATTATGTCATGTCCTTTCCTAAACCAATCACCATTAAGGAAATGAAACTATTATGATTGGCTTAGACCTGTTGGGGTTTAATCCTTGGGACTAAAGATAGACAGGGACATTCTTTCCTGAGTTTAATGGGAGAGAGATGTGGTATGGTAGTCAGAGATAAAAAGATGTTAGGGTCTGGCAATGAGGTGGACAACACTGGCTGCTATTGAGAGAAAACATTGTGTCTTCAAATGTTTAATGCATATAATTAAGATTTTTGTGACTCTAAGACAAAATTTTTTAAAAACTTGATATTTTGTCTTCAATAAAAGCCCACAGGAAGGCAGCTAGAAAAGTTACATTCAATTTTCTATTCTTTTCTGTTGGCGAAAGTGGCTCTATAATAGATGTTGCTTCCATTTACAAACTATACTTTTTCCAGTGGCACTCAAACATTGTTCTCTATTCACAATTTTAAAAAAAGAACATTACATTCTTATATATATACATTTAAAACCTCCAATGAAACAAAACTCACTTTTACTACTTGTAAATCAGACTTATTTCTTCTATACTATTCTATTTCATTTTTTAAACTGCTCATCCTATACCAGTAGATAGATTATAGTAGATTATAACCCACTAATATAATCCACTGTTTGAAAAATGTTGCTTCTTCAAGCCTCTGGCAAGGTTTTTTCTTTTTCTTTTTTTGTTAATAACACAGCAACATTATTTATGAAACACCATCATGATACTATTTCACTTATTCCTGTATCATTATTAACTATATTTCATAGTGAGAAAGCAGACAGTATAAATGATTTGTCAGAACCATAGAGCCAGTGAGTGCTGAAAGTAGGAGTTGGGGGACATGGCAGACTTCAGAAGTTGGAGTTCTGATTTAAAATAGGTGCTACGGGGAAAAAAAAGAAAGAAAGTGCTGGGCACACACCTTTAATCCAGCTACTCAGGAGGCTGAGGCAAGAGAATGGCAAGTCTGAGACTAGTCTTTGCAATTTAACAAGACCTTGTCTCAAAATAAAAAATAGAAAGAGCTGAGGATGCTACTCATGGCAGATTGCTTGCCTAGCAAGTATGAGGCCCTGGGTTGGATTGCCAGGACTGCAAAAAAATAAATAAAAAAGAAAAAGAAAGCAATATGATATTTACTTCGGTAAAGTCTTTAGGTTTCTTCAAATGGCAGTTGTAAAAATAAAAGTGTAATTCTCATACTGGTGTAATTAAAAATGGCCAAGTACAATTGTTCACGGCCAATTACCTCTTCCAGACTGAATGGAGAGTCATACAGTTCATCAGACAATCCATTAGAGCTAATTAAGGGAAATTATTTTGAGATGACTCCAAAGCCTAGTAGAGAATGTTTTCTGCTAAGATTTCTAAAATGCTTTGGAGCAGATACAGTTTATGAACCATAGAAGAGTTCACAAAACTAGAGCTCAAATTTGAAGAGATTAAAACACTTGATCTACCCCATCTCCTATTCACGTAACTCCAGCAATCAGATTGACTCTAAAGGTTTCCTGTCAGTCATCAAATTATCTTTCTGTATGACATTAAAGTTATTATTTACACTATTAAATACTAAACAGGAAAATTCCTTTGAGCTTCGTGTGTAACATTTACTTTTCTTGACAAAAGGCAAAACCAGCTAAAGCACTGTGAGGCCAAAGACACAAAGAAATGAACAATGAACTCTCTGCTTCTGCTTTAGACAATTGGAGCCCTGCAGACCAAACCCACATTGTAACACAGCACACACAGATGCCCTCTCCAGTCTCCTTTAAAAGAAAAGAGAGCAGGGGCCTTTCAGAGTCTGCCTTTGACCAAGGGCAGGTGCACAGTAAAGCCTCACTCCATCTCTGGACTATCCAGTTTTCCAAGTGTCCCAGGTGAGGAGGTGAACAGGTGGAGGACGACAAACAGCTGCAGGAAGCAGGGAGAAGGGGAGGCAGAAGCCAAGGATAAACAATTGTGGGGTCACAGAAACTTTATTCTTGACCCTCCCTGACAGATGGAGAGGCTGACGAGCCAACATTGTTGGTACAGAGGTCACGATGCACCGTGATTAACTGTGCCAATGACACGGTTCAATCCACAATGTCCTGCATAAATTGTCAAGCACTGTCCTCATCTTGATGGAAACTCTCAGACACCCAAAAACTTCTGGCTTCTTATTATCTGAAACACTTTTAAGAAGCCATGAAACCCAAAGAGCTCTGATTCCAAAAGACCACATTTCAGAACCAAGTATCAGAGCATAAGATCCATCAAAATCACGTTGTTTTATTATTATTTTTAATTCACAAGGAAAGTTGGATACACTTAAAAAACTAAGCTGTGCTGGTTATAGATTTACTGAATTACTTTTATCAAATAGAATAAAATGACATGGTAGATGCTGTTCCAAAAAGTCCAGGAAATGCTGTCTTCAGGAAATCAAAATAGTAAAAATATTACAGATTTACCTCTGTGAATTACAGCAGAGACTATTTATACTCCCAAAAACTGAAAAGTAATCAAAACAGGATTGTATGCATTGAAAAAAATCTCATTTTTATTTATCCCTCACTCCTCCATTAAAACATAGACTCTATGGAAACAAATAAAACTTCTACTTCTCTAATATCTTCCTCACAAGACTGTTCTTATAGTAGAAAACACTGTTATCTGTGTTTATGTGATGTGTTGTTTGAGAAAATGGAAGAATCTTTACCAGAGAAAGAATGAGTTATTCCAACAAGTTCAAGGTTATATTTGAGTGGCAACTCAAAAAGTTTCTTCACGTAAAAGGAGATACATCCCCACAAGATTCTGTGATCTGTTCTGTGAACATGTTAATAATGCTCTCTGGCTCATCTAGGAGAGTCAGTGAACCTGGAGTCCCAGAAAACAATCCCTAAAGGAAGTCAGGTCTCATAATGTAAAGAAAGAATACATAAAGAGATAAATCAACTAGTCTATGAAGTTATAGACCAGAAAAGACTATAATCCCAAGAGAGTCTGTGGTGCTCAGCTTGGAAAGTAGTAGAAATTTAAGGAACTAAGATGAAACCTCTTCTACAGGTAGTTTTGGCAGATTAAATTAGAGATGACTAAGAGGACTCTAATTCCATGGGCTCCTCCAGAGCTGGAAGAGCCCTATCTACTTTATCCGTTCCTGACACAGCACTGACATAGCACCCAGGGCCGATTATGGGAGTATGTGCACTAGCAAATCTAGTACCTCAAAAGGGCACAATATCCAAGGGAGATCCTAATCAGGTGGTCTTGGGAACATCCAAGAGCTTTACCACCTAGAACAGGATGCACAGTAAATCAGAGTGTCTCACAAAACTTCTGATCTTGATGCAACTAGCAAATGTGCATTAAAGTCCAGATGCTGTTATAATCATTGTACTAGAATTAGGACATGTAATCATCAGAAGTACCCTATGAGGAAACTGAAACCATTATTATGCCTATTTTCTGGATGAGAACACCAAAGTTGACCAAGGTTAAATAAATTATCCAAGTTCATGAAGCTATGCTAGAACCAGGAGCATAGCCTAGAAAGTCTATCCACAGACTTGCTCTTAACTGTGACATTGTATTCCTATTTCTGCATCTGTATACACAGTGTGTGTGTGTGTGCACATGTGTGCATGCGTGCACATGTGCACACACATGTGTATGGCACAATGATCAATCCATACATTTTGTCACAGAAACTGAATCGTCCTTAGATGTATACTTTCAGCACACCGTACTTCAGGGTCATTAAAAAGAAGTAATCATGATAAAAATAAAAACAAAAAATAGCAAAGTGGAAATATTGCTAGGCCTACAGATGGATGAGAGAAATTCCCCTACAGATTTGGCAGATTTCCAAAGGATTCCATCTGCCCAGTAAATGCAATACTTACCTCCAAAGGAAGCAATTAATAACTGAACATGGAGGATAATTTTACTTGACTGGACTTTGTCCATTGTACACTTCACTTAGTACTGTGGACCAGATTAAGGGACAAAAATGAATTTCAACTTTGTTACATTTAAACCCAGATTTCCCCATTGCCAGTGTTTATTAATAGGACCTGAATCCCTTATTAGAAAAGCATCACTTGCCACGCCCTGTCCTGATGCTACAGGTGAGCAGGGGCCACCACTGAACCATGTGAGGATGGAAGCATTGCTGCATGGAGCAGTGTCTTTCCCTTGTGCAGACCAGTGTACCCAGCTGCAAAACCTAAGCACATTGAGTAGGAGAACTTGAAACAGATTCCCTAAATGCTGTTTCACACCTTCAGGGAGACAGATGCTGAGATCAACAAGATCCATAATTTTTGCTACATCTTTTGCATTTCCATGGAAAAATGTTCCACCATGTCCTTGGGGGCCTCATCTAAGTATTTCACAGCACCAATGGTTAAAAAATCCTATTTTCTGCCCAAGCATAACATTTAGTTTAAATTCAATTCCTTTGCCTTGAATTTTCCATTAACTCAGAAAACTGTTTTGGATGCCCCTCGTTGTAGTACTTATTAGTGTAGTCAAGTAATATATTTCTTTGTGCTTTTCATCATGTGTCATTTTTTGTTACATTTATTTTTTTTATATTTTTTTTTAGTTGTAGATGAACATAATACCTTTATTTATTTTATGTGGTGCTGAGGATCAAACCCAGTGCCTCACACAGGCAAGGCAAGCACTCAACTGCTGAGCCACAATCCAAGCCCTGTTATACTCCTTGAAGAGTTCTCCAAGCTTCTTTTTTCTCCAAGCTTCTTTATATTAAAATAACTTTTAAAATTCATATTGAAATGATATATTTTTATAGGGAAAAATTGAAAAATACTGGAAGATCCAAAGAAGGATAATGTAAAGCCCATAATCCCGCCTAGAGATAACGACTATGGCGGGGGGGTACTGGAGACTAAACTTAAGGGTACTTAACCACTGATCTACATCCTCAGCCCTTTTATCTTTTACTTTGAGACAGAGACTCACTAAGTTGATGAAGCTGGCCTCAAACTTGTGATCCTCCTCTCAGCCTCCTGAGTTGCTGGGATTACAGTTGTGCACCACTGTAAGATGATGGCTATTTGGCATATCTCTCTCTAGTCTCAGATGCCAATGCACATGTGTTTCCATAACTATTCTCCATGTCATTAATTATCACTCTTTACTACAGACTCAGGTATGGGTATAAACTTCATAATCCATAAATTCACTGAAATTATCAACAAAATTTTATGTAGATACATGTGTGCTTTCTTCCCAAGAAGGGAGTTGACTACTTCCATAAGATTCCCAAAGGAATATATAGACTAATACTTAAAAAAAAAAAATAAAATAAAATAAAACCTCTCATTTAGCACATTTAGCATCATGCTTTTTAATGTCCATATAACATTCCACCATATTAAAAATTGTTATTATAAATTACATTGCAATAAACACTTTTGGAGCTAAGAATTTTCATCTATCTCCAATGATTTCTTTCGGGGGAAAAAATCCTGAAATTGGAATTGGTCCAAGAATATTCTCAAAGACTGTTAACACATGTAGTCAAATTACCCTGTAGAATAATGGTATCTGAGACACATCAGAAGCACATGAAAATGTACTTTCCTTCAACTAGCATTGGCACTATTATTTTTTAACCTTTCCAGTTTTATTGGCTAAACTAAAATACTGTGGTTTGACCATTTCTCTTTTTAAGTTCAAGGGGCAACATTACTTGTAGCATACCAGTAAGCATTTGATGTACTCAGAGCACAGAGGAAGAATTACACCCATCCTGGCTGGTCTTAGCTTTATTCCTCACAAAGATACGATGCTGCTGATTCACATAATGATCCACTCTGTCCCACAGGTCTTTAAAAATACTGACTGTGGCTAGCAAATCTTGTCATTATTTTTATGGTTTTGCCTTCCCCAGTCCTTGCTCTTAACCCTTGTGTCACTGTATTTTATCCTCTTTGTCTGGGATTGTGCTTCCTTTTCCACAATATCACATCAATCTGTGTAATGGGGATCACCTACCACCTAAATAAGCACATCCTCAACATCTTTAGTCGAGATGCCAGTGATTCCAACGGTGATGAGACCACTTGACATCCGTCCCTCACACTGATGCCAGGTCACTGGAAACAAAGCTCCAGGGAGGATCGTCAAATTAATTCTCTACCTGCCTAATCTAGACTAGACTGTAGAAGAACAGAACATACTTAAACCAACAGAGATAAGGGTGAACAGAGAGCCTTTGCTATGATCAAGAGTGTGAGTGCTTGCCATTAGATGTCCTGGGCTAAATCTAGCTCCTCATTTGCTGAGTGATCTTTGGCAAGTACCTCAGACATATTCTGAATTTCATCATATACAACAGACTTGGGAAGGCCTTGTTTGGTGAGTATGCTTAGGAAGTGGCCTTGGTGTTAATTGTTGGAAAATGCCATACTCTTTCTACACAACACTGCTGACTCCTCCATGTACTACAGTAACTCCACACTGACCTCCTCCACACAATTCTGTCTCCTTCACTATGTCTCCCTCCTCCCCATCACACACTTCTCTATCTGACAAGGGGCCTGCTTACATGTTGCTCATCTTGCCTGCTCTGTAGAATGTTGTTGCTTTCCATGATGGTTACAGACACACTTGAAAATAGGCTGATTAGAGAAATGCTTCGCTTGGCACCTTTTCCATTTGATCACTGCTTTAGTGCTGGCTACTTGGGAATCCGTGAATAGGGCTGTTATGATGACTAAATGATTCAGTGTGCCTACATCAGTGCAGCAGTTTCTTGGAGTTTCCAAAACAGGTACTACCAACAGGGTGATTGAGACAACAGAAATTCACTGTCTGACAGTTCTGGAGGCTGGAAGTCCCAGGTGTCAACAGGGTGTCAGAAAGGGGCTCTTCTAAGGGCTTTGAGGGAGACCTCTCATGCCTCTCACCTGGCTTCTAATGGTTTCTGGCAATCTTTGATGCTCCTTGGCTTGTAGAGGCATCACCTGATCTCTGACTTCATGTTCACATGGTCCTCTCCCTTGGTGCTTATCTGTCTCTGTATCCAAATTACACTTTTTTTTAAATGGTGCTAGGGACTGAACCCAGGGGCACTTTACCAATGGGCTACATCCCTAGTCCTGTTTTATCTTGAGATAGGGTCTCACTAAGTTGCCTAGGCTGGCCTCTGACTCATGATCCTCCTGCCTCAGCCTCCTCAGTAGCTGGAATTACAGATGGGTGCTACCACATCTTGCTCAAGTTTCCCCTTCTTACAAGGATATAATCAGATTAGGGCTAACTCTATGACCTCATTTTAATTTGGTCATCTTTAAAGATCTTATTTTCAAATAAGACCATAGACACTAGGGATTAGGACTTCAACATTTTGGGGAGGGACACAATTCAGTCCAGAGTAATAGGAAACACAGTCCCCAGCACCCTGTACTCAGTAACTGGTAACTCTTGTTGTTTGGTCATGTTGTGGGATCATATCCTATAGAGAAAACTAAACTAAATGAGCCTTAGCATGACAAGCTCCCACAAGCGACTCTGACATGACCCCACTTTGAGGAGATATTAACCAGACTTGCCAGCAGACCCATGTGCCTTTGATGCTGAGTAACAACCCATGAGGAAGAAGAACAGCTATGAAATCAAAGCCTTTGCAATCACTGCATTCTTACTCATTATTGTACAGCCAAGAAAGGAGAAGCCAAGAAGCAGTGACTTATCCACAGTCCTACAATTAGTCAGAGCAAAATCAGGCCCAGAATCCAGGTTTCCTCACTCTTGGCTCCTTTCCTTTATATAAACCTGCCTACATATATTTACAATAATGGTGATGATGATGACCCCATTTAAAAATAGGATGATTATAAAAATATTTGCTCAGCAGTCATCTTAATAGAGAGTACAAAAAATTTTGACTGGAAAAACAAATGGAGACGTTTCAGGATAAAATTAACGACCATGTTTCATCAAATCTAAGATTCTTCCTATTGTAAGACACAGCATTATTTCATCCACCACCAAAAAAAAAGGAAAAACTGCCAATTAATGCATGAAATATATCAATTGTAAGAAAAGATTTCCTCTCAAATTTCAAGGTGTTCAACTATGAAAATGAATGAATCTCAAAAACCAGGAAACTCATAAAGTACCACCCCCATTATGGCACCAAACCTTTCATTTGTGTCAATTGTCTTTCCCAGACTGGTTTTAGACAATGTAGCTGATGGAAGGACAGGTAGACAGATTTTAAAACATGCAGTTCTGTTAATCTAGGGCCCCTCAAGCAACCTAACACATCCTCCTTATGTTTCTACCAAACCAAAAGCATGTGTTCCATCCTCCCGGGGCAAGAAGTAACCCGCAGGAGAGAACGTTTGAATCAAAGAGATGAGAGCAGAGAAGAAAGGACAGCAGATTCTCTGCCAAAGCAAATATATACAAGCAGAGGGAAGCGGGAGTATGACATTTCCTTCATAGATTCTCTGAAGGAAAATTACAAAGAATTCATCAACTGGTATCCACAGCTGAAACAGCTGTAGCGTCATGATGAGCCCCGTGTGAGGCCTAAGAACCTGTGAGATTTGCTCTTGCTGTCTCTAGCCTGGCAGAAGACCAGAGCTGCCTCTGGCTGGTATTTACAAAGAACTGGTGAGGGGTCAGTTGGCTGCTGGAGGCATATTTCTGTATCATCCATCACACACAAAGTGCTCTGCAGATGGAAGAGCCTCCATCAGCCGCAGCCAATCAAGACTGGACAATATGTGCAGCCTTCCTCCCCTTCTACTCTGAGTCTCCTTCTCAGGAGAAAGAAGTTGGCAAAAGTCCAGCTGTGTTCAATGAGAAAGGGACTGAGAAGGACGTGGGGCAGTGGCTGAACTAGTAGATGGTCCTTTGGCTCATATTTATTCAACTCCTAGTATGGCCTTCTTGGTCTTGGGAATTCGGTGGGTAAACAAGACAGCATGCATATTCTGGTATTTTGACTTGGAATCATGTTGTGCCCTGGGCTCTTCACATTAATTTCTAATATCCAAGGAAGGAAACTGCTACAGGTTTTAGTTGCTTCAGTGGATTCCCATCTCCCACCAGCTCGCTTTTTCCCACTCTCTCAGGCCTTCCATGGATCAGTCATGGGAATGCTGGCTCAGGACAGCCCAAGAAAACAAGTGAAGGAGTCAATATGTCATCCTAACCTTGGGAAATTGGGAAGTGTGGCTCCCAGAAAAAAAGGAAGGAAGACAGATAAGAGGAATGTGACTGAGATGAACGAAAACCAGTAAGGCCTCACAGCCTCCAACCATGTGCTGAATAAGTCGGAGCAATGAACTTAGGAGGATAAACACTAATGGCCATTCAGGCTGGCAGTGGGAGCCGACAGTTGACATTTACAACAATGCTCAATGCAAATCCAGGCTCTTGCCCCCAGAAATGGAATTTCATAGATTTATCCTTTCAAAGGCCATTTCTCTGCCTTGTCTGGGTCAGCAGTTAAGCTGAAAGAGAAATATTTCTATTATTTGGCAGATTTTTTTTTCCAAAGCAATTAGTTCATTAGGCAAGAGAGGCCTGATTCTGGCGTGGTTGTCAGGCAAATAGAATGAGAAAATATCAAAGTACAATCCCATTTCCAGAAATTATTAAAACAAACACTTCCTCTGAAGTCCCTGCTGTTCCCAGTTGTGGGGGACCTCATGGTCCAGGTGTCCTGGCTCCATTCCAGTGCTGTAAATATCCTTTCAGCCTGCTTGATAACTCCCATGGCTTCACCCTAAATAAGTGACACTTCCCACTTCATAGCCACCTGTTCATCCACAGAATGGACTAAACCCTGGAGCTGCCATTCACAAGTTGAGTGACCATGAAAAGCCACAAATCCTTAAGCAGAGCCTCAGCGCTCTGTACCTGCCATTTCCTCCACCTATACAATGGTGACCCCCCCAACAATCACCCCTTAGATGCATTATCCTGTTCATTTTCCTCATAGCACTTAATGATATATGAAAAGATCTTGTTATTGGTTTGCTTGTTCATCTTAGTCAGCTTCCTAAGAACAGAGACTGTACTAGTATTACTCATTTCTGAATCCCTAGCACTTAAAGTGATTCCTGATACCTAGTAGATGCTCAACAAATATTTGTTAAGTAAATAAATGTTATTCAAATTATTTGAGCCAAAGTTCTTTGTTAACAATTAAAATTAATATCTATCCCATAGGGTTGTTTTAAAGATCAAGTGAGAGCATGTTACTAAAAGCAGAGCTCAAAAATATTAATTTTTATAAATACATACATACATATACACCAATTTTTAAATTATTGACAATGTACAGATAAGCAAGGAATTCATTGCAATATGTATGATACAATTTGGCTGAAACCTTAAAAAGCTAAGGGTATGAATTGAGTCTGATTAAGAATAACCACACAAATTCACTTACTCTTGTTCCTAGGTACTCATTTTGAAACCCCAACCATTTTCAAGAATGGCTATTTCCTTTTAGATTGTTCTGTGAGTCACTAGGGGGTGTCAAGTGCTATCATAAAACACTGTTGAAGTGCCCACTGTTCATGCAGAGGCCTATAGAGGAGTTGAATGCCAAAGGCTGCCCCAGAGTTCAACAGTCACAACCACGGAGGAGCTCTCCAGTGCTCCCTAGAGCCCTGGCTGGGTGGCAGACATGCCACACCCCACACAGAAGTGGGATGATGCCTCCATATTTGCTTTAAGCCCAACCCAAGCCAAAGTGACTATTTAACACTCCCTATGTCTGTAGTCAAAGGTCACCTGTGATAGGTGGCTTGATCAAATTCTGGCACACATATAAATATATATTTTCAAGCAGGTACAAAAATAGTCACAGAATTTATTCTTAAAGGTAACATTCTCACAGTGATTTATCAATTTAGTTCTCTGAAAAGAATCTGCCCTGGTCAGAATCAGGAAACAAAACCCTCCATTGAGCACTTGACAAGGGATGCAATAGACTCTAGGTCTAGAACACCAGTCCAAAGAAGATGAAACCAAGAGAACACCCAAAAACTCCCTACGGCCTCATTTGCTTTTATTAACTTGCTTTTATCATGAAAGGTCATGCAGCTTAGCAGTACACCCTGTTAGTAGTGCTTTAGATAGAACCTCTGATGGGTTTTGATGGTTAACAATTGCCCAAGTTGTTTTTCAAAATCTTGGAGGACACTTGTCTATCTCAAACCAGTTGAAACCACTGGACTCTCTCTTGGTCTTACACAAGTGTCCATTGAGTGACATTGGACCTCAGAAGGCCAAAACTTAACCAACAAAACATGCTAACACCACCATTTTCCAAACAAGCATCCATCCTAGGAATGGCCATGAAGTTTTATTATGCATATGCAGAACAACAATTACTTTAGTTTTTCTGAAGAAAATGGCACATGCAGCAAACAGTTCTGGGTTGGTAGCAAATACCTGCCACTTTTACCAGATTCTTAATTACTGTTCCACGTGATGCTGGAAGTACATTTGCAAAATTCTGGCCAACTCACATTTCATAAACAGCTATCACTTCAGCAAAGAAAAAAACATTTCTAATACCACTTGTCCTAATTACCATATCCTTCAAGGTTAATCAGAGACAAAATTAGCTAAAGTACTTATAGCAAGTAGATTCTTTCATATGCTTATTTTTATGATTTTCAGAAAGTTTTAATTATGAAAGTTCCACATATAGTCTAAAGAAAGACTAGCAGAACTACCCATCACCCAATCTCAATAATAATCAACTTCTAGGCAAACTTTTTCATATCTGCCCAGCCATCCTCCCTCCTACCTCAGACCTAGCCTAAAGGACAACTTTGAAGCAAATTCCATCCTAACATTTCATATACAGAGACATTAGTAGAAGCTCTGAAAGATAGCATAACTATACCTGAAAAACCATCACACGCCTTGAAAATTAACAATATTTTTATGATAAAACATGCTTTTGAATGCAGACTGATTATACACAGTGCGCTTCAAATGATAACACAAAAGTGTATGTGAAAACTGAGTGACAGATGGATTACACTACCTAAATAATGTATTTTTAAGTTAATTGCACTTTTTCAACTATATCCCAGAATAATAATAGCTTTATTTCTCAGAATACTTCCAGAAAACAGTTCTTTTAGAATTTATTTAATGGGTTCTGCTGTACAATGCCCAGAGCCCAGCAAACTACTAAACATCCTCTTTTATCCATCACAAATCCTCCAATTCAATAAAATCAACCCCTAAGGTCTTATTTCAGTCTATCAGAGACATCAGGACTATTTACATTCCAGCTGAGGCATAGGTATTATTTAGATAAACCATATCAATCAAAGCACACCAAGATTCCATAAAGTCTGGGTACAAATTATAATCTCAGTTATGTCCTCATATATGTCAATTGATAAGACAATGGTCAACCAATATTCATGTTTTAAGGTGCAGATTCATTATTAGGTAAAAATCACAGAAATACATAGTTTGTCCTTAGCGTCTTCAGACATTCAATTGTGTCCCTATACTTGCTACACCTCCACCAAAAAAAAAAAAAAAAGTGGTTTTGTTTCTGTTTTTGTTTTTGTTTTTGTTTTAACATAAAGATTATTTTGAGCTGAAGGCAACTGGGAGTCAAAAAAAAAAACAAAACAAAACAGGAAGAGATCTGTCTTTCCTTATCTGCCCAAAAGTCTTATTGAAGATGGGAGTTGACACCAAAGTGTGTTTGCATAAACAAACCTTACTAAAATAACCATTATCTTCCATTAGTTTCCCCCTGTATTTTCTAGACAGTTTCATACCATTTGTCTTCCCAAACCCTCTTTCCTTTGTGAAAAGGGAATATAAGCTATAAGTCTAGCTGGTTTATTTTTAACTTTCCTATAAATTTCCATGCAAGTAAATATTAATAAAAAACATACTTTTTCTCCTGTTAATCTAATTAATTATTTTAATTCTAATTGTTATTTTAATTCACAGACTTCCATCGATTAAGCCTAAGAGAGTAGAAAAAAATTTTTTCTTCCCCATTAGCTCACTGGGCCTCTATATTTTCTAATATTATGCTATTTCTAATCCTCAGCCTTCCAGCATTCCAAGTTCTATAATGCCCTTAACTCACCAAGAACAAAAATGCTGAAATAATTTATGTTTAGATGTGCTTAACTAATAATGTCTTAAATTTACCCTATTTCCAAGATTCTACTGAAAATACATTGTAAACTATCTCAAAATAGAAAGGGCTGGGGGCGTAGTTTAGTGGTGTGTCCCTGGGTGCAATCCTTAGTGTAGCGGAGTGGAATGAAATGGGCGAAGAGGAGGAGGAGGAGAAGAAAAAAGGAGAGAAAAAATGCTTTATAAAAACTTCTCACTGGGAAAAATAAAGCTATTTATTTATTCATTTTAGCCCAAATGAGTAACTCCATATGGTACAATATGTGGCAGTGTGATTGGATGGTGGGAAAGGAAGTGGGGAGGAAGCTGTCCTAACACCTCAAATCACACCCTAGGATGCTACTTCCTGGCCCAAGTTTGGAATATGAGCAATTGCTATTGCTTTCAGACTAAGCAAAATAATGAGCAGACATACAATTAACTGTCAGTTAGCCTTAGTAACTGGAGTCAGGAAATGCTTGACCAGTCAAATATGCTGAGAAATCAGATTACGAGACTAGGGTTGCTAGAAATATATAGGACAAAGGGGAATGCCTCTTTTTACCAGATGAGGACAAGATTGAGCTAAATTCTGCTTTATTATATAGAATCGGATTTGTCAACTCTCTGATAGAAATGCTTACTTGTTTTAATTTGTATCTCCTCATTTTTTAAGCACTCAATTCCTGGGCAGCTGGGTTAATGACCAAATAGCAGGATGACAAGAAATGAAGAGGCCCAGATATTCCAGCAACGTAAGGGTCAAGATAAAAATGACCCATCACACTCTGCCTCACAAGTGTCCGGCTTCTTGCACTGAGTGAAAGTTACTATGGGCACATCCATAGCACATAATACACCTCCTGTTTTTCCTCTTTCTTGCTTACTTCCACAGACAGCAACAATGAGAGTTCAGAGGTCCTGGAATGCAGGCTGAGACCCTGGGGAGAGAAGACAGGAGGCATGTTCCTGTCAAAGCTGTATCTCTGATGTCCAACTTGAGGTGAATTCCTTTCATAACAAAATGTCAGTTTATCTGTCTTTTGAGGACTGCACATGAGAAAGGAGTCAGACTGACAGATTACAAATTCCAAGGGTCTTAAGGAAGTACACAGAGATGCCCTGTGGTTTATTAGAGGTGGAGGAGATCACCAGCAAGTTGTGACTTTCTCTCTTGCATTTCTTTGTCCCTGACATCTCAAATAACATATTGAGAGACAAGAAACAGGGAGAACAAGGACAAAACAGAAAGGTCAATTTCCAAATGGGACATCAATATATTTTCATAAGCCATCTGCCAGCTCCTGAGTCTGGGGAATCATTATATTATCTGAGAAGGATAAATGGCCTAGTTTTTGAACAGAATAAAAACAAGTCCAATGAGTGTTACCCATTGACTTGAAGATAGGCCCTTAGGTTACAGGAGGAATTTCCAAACTTGATTCCATACACGGAATACTATTTCTAAGGAAGGCGAAACCAGATCAGATGGAAAAATGTAGCTTAAGTTTCACTAGTTTTTTTTTTCTTTCTTTCTTTCATTTTGCTTCGTTTCATTTGCCCTAAAGGGATTTTGTTGTGCCTTTCTCTAACAATATAAGTCATGTTGCCTAAAGGAGGAAAAAGCCATCTTAGATGAACTAGCAGCTCAGGTCTGAGCACCACACACCCAAGAGGGGTCAAGTCAAGTGTTCCCTCCTCAGCCTTTCTAGCCAGTCCAGTGCCAGCCTCACATTCCCAGCAGCAGCCCCAGGATGGCTTTCCTACAGAGCCGGGCACCCCTTCCTTACCTTCCTCTTCTCTAGCTGTGAACACTACTACTCTGTTCCTCTGCAGTAGGGGGTCCTTCATCCCTCTTTTTTAAAAAAAAATGTTGCTGCAAGTTGAAACTCACTCTATGGAGTTGATTACCCATTAATGAATTGAGTCTCAGGATTTTTTAAATCTTGCTGTAAACTATATCCAGATAGAAACTACAAAACCTTTTTCTGTTTCTCCAATATCTAATACCTCTCACTAAAAGCATAAACATCATGTATTATCAGAAATGTTTTAGGGATGCAGGAGATGATAAGGGGTAGGGAGGAATAAAAATATATATATATAGGATAAACCAAAAACGTCACAGATGAAAACCTTCAAAGAGATTGAGGAAATGTCTCCAAAACTCCCCCAAAGTAGCTTCGGAACACCTCATTCAACAAATGAATTCTAGTAGTCTTTTCTCAGTTCCTCTAGGCACCAGGCACTGTGAGAAGCTGACGATGAGGGAGGCTGGGGAGGCTGGGGAGGGAGGGAAGGAGACTTAGGGCTTCCATGCCATCACTCCCTGGACAGATCCAGCACACACAGCTAGGGCTGAAGGGGCAGCTGGGGCCAGCTCTGCCTGACTCTCAGTTCCAGGAGAGGAATGTCGAGACATCCAGTACCTAACTCTCACATGGGATGATGGAGGGAGGAAGACCTGAGCTCTCCTCCTGGTACTCTGCACAGTAGAGGGATGAGGGACCTCCTACTACAGAAGAGCAGACAGAAGCATCACTAAGTTTCTCTGTTTACTCCTCTTTATAATGGTGCTAATAAGAGATTATAATTTGTTTTTAGTCCAGAATCTACATCTTATTATAGATAAATTGTATGATTATTTTACATCCTGGCAGGAATGAAGGGCACATTCCCCAGCCCTGCCATTTCCTTCTATTTTCTCTCTTGACAGAAAAGAAGCGAAGAGAGAGAGAAAGATAGGAGGAGAGAAGGAGAAAGAAAAGGAGGTAGAGGAAAGAAGGAGGAAAGAGAAAGAAGAGGAAGAAGAGAAGAAAAGGAAGAGCAAAAGGAGGGAGGAAAGTAAGAAGGAAGGTGGGCAGAGAAGGAGGGGGAGAGTCCTGAAGCTAGGATCTAATTAGGTTTTAATTCAGTTAAACCCATAATTTTTTCCTTGCCTTTACAATGGATATTTTAAGTCTACATGAGACCAAAAATATCTAAAGTCATGGCTGGCTTAAAAAAAAAAAAAACCTAGAGTAGACTTCTAGAAAAAATTAGAGAAACTAATGTAACTAATAGTAAAGTGTAAAGCACATTTTTAGTGCCTTTCCAGAAGTGATGAGAAGTAATCAGTGTAAGGTATGAAAAACTCCAAACCACTCCTATTCTGTCTAGAATAGGTCCTGTGAGGTTTCTACTTCTTCGTTTTCTTCGGTCAACGGCCCCATTTGCTCAGTGTCTGCCTCTTCTTTCAAGCAATTGAAACATTGCAAAGTGCTCATAGCAGACATTAATCACTTGTTTCCAAAACAACTTCATTGTGTTTGGGAGGGGGGAAGAGCAGGAGGCAGCCAGGAGCACAGTTATTTAGCAAGCATGGGAGGCAAAGACGACAAATATTTTGTAGAAAATTAAAGAAAATGAACTCAACCTCTCTCCATTTAACTCCAGAGGCCTTCAAGCCTTCTCTTAATGACTTCTTGATGCTCTTGAAGACATCACTTCAGCTGATTGCCTGCTCTGTTTCTGTCGCCAGCTCACATGTTAGCAGAATGTTTCACCAGCAAGCAGGCAATGTTTGCAAGCCATGAGGAAAGTGCTGAACTTCAGATGAGTCTAAGATAAGCATTTGATCTCACACCCCATTTTGATCTTTCCTATAACTTAATGTTCTCTTATCAGCAGGGCCCACTTTATTGAATTTGTTTCTTGCAGCTGGAATTCAAATCTACAAATAGTCATACTCAGAATTTCCTGCCACCAGCAATTTAAATGACTTCATTGATTGACTGATTTTGGACATTCATTAAAAACTTTATTTCAGGTTCAAAACAAAGCCACATGGCCCTGCTCATAAGAAATAGCATTCTCTATAATAGAAATTAGCTTGATTATAAGGAAAATGTATAAGTTATATCCATGTTCCCATAGAAGAAGGGCACCAGCCATGTGCCATTTGTCACCTCGCAGAGTATCTTCCTCAGTTAGGTTTTCTCTGAGAAGAGTCATGTCATGAAAGTGCTATTAGAAGTCAGAAAAACTGAGCTTCAAAATGTCAGTTTTTCCCTTGACTAGTTTTGTGACTTTGCACACATTAGTAAACTTCTCTTGACATCCATGCCTTAAATACACAGGAGCACACACATGAAATCTCATCTGGAAAAGGTTAATTAGATGATCTCTGAAACCATTTACCATATATAACATTCTATGCTAAAAACAGGAATCATTTTAACTCCTAACATATAAACGTGGGTTAAAAATCCCCAAATTATCTATGCTCCCCTAACAACTGGGAGAGGCCACTTGCAGTTGGAACGGAGGTCAATTTCACACCAAGGCTCACAACTTGGGTCATTCCTTCCATTCTTTACTCAGTCAGTCAATAAAATTGATTGAACATCTGCTGTATATCAGGACTGCCTTGAGCCTAAGTGAACCTCAGAGAGAGGGCCATAGATTTAAAATGCAGCAGCTCTAAAGAAGGGGGAGGTGCTGGGGAGAGTAGAGAATGAAGAAAAAGGAATGTCAGCATACTCTCTGCAATAAAGGAGTCTCAACTATTTTTTTATCATAAATATCTAGAAGTTATACTATACTAAGTACTAAGAGGCAACTAGAGAATGTATACTTCAAAAATATATATATATTAGAGCAGTTTTAGGTTTATTGCAAAATCGAGCGAGAGTACAGAGATTTTCCAGATACTCCCACCTCCTGCACATGGAGAGGTTCCCCAGGCATCCACCATCAGAGTTGTTCACTTGTTAAGACTGATGAACCGGAACCCATACATCATTGTACTTATTTTTTCAACAGTCCAAATTCACATATAGCAATGATCATCAAATTCAAAACCACCATTTAATCTTTAGGTGTTTGGCTAATCTGTTTCTGCCTTTCTAATCCAATCTCTCAATCTTCAAGGAAAAAGAGAAGAAAGAAATGTGATCCAATTTGTTGCCACAAGTGAATGGTAAGCCATCCAGGCTCATATCAGGAGAGGAAAACCCCCTTGGATACCATGGCTACATCTAGGCATCCCCCTCTCCCATCTTTCTTCCTCTTAATCTCTCCCTCTAACACACACACACACACACACACACACACACACACACACCGTATTATTCTAACTCATAGAACCTCCAGAAGATTTTCCTTTGATCAGGAGGTTGGGGACCATTTTCTAAAGATCCCTTTAGATCTTTGATAATCCTAATTTAGCCATGACCCAAAGCTGCAGAGTAAAACACCCTCCACAAAAGGATGTCATGAAGTCTACAAAAGGTAGACTCAAAGGACTACATAGGACTTCCAACACCCAACCCATCAAGACTAAGATTCAGCTACACCTCTGGTATGTACACCACCTCCACTGAAAATCACTGGCCTGCTGAAGCAGAGAAGCTAAGCAGAGTGTGCCGAAACTCAATCACAGGTTAAGAATCTCTGTGCTAGATCTCTGCTCTCAATTAAAACACAGAGAGCTAAAATAAATTAGCAATAGCTCTTAATTTATCTCAATACATATTCAAATCAAAGGTCTTTAATTAAAAGCCTAGTGTGGCTATTAAGACCACAAAAAGCCCATAATCAATAATTATGCCCTGATATGAATAAGCAGTTTTGCTATTTAGATCCTGAAACAGAAATTGGCTCCTATTCAGTGAGCCAAGAAATGTAATAGGAATTTGTATAAGGAATAAAAGTACCTTTTTGATAGACCCCACCTATAAATAATTTATTTATCAGGGATAATTCCAGCAAAAAATCCTATTTGAGGGCATCACTAAGTTGAGAAAGAGGGAAGGAAGGGCAAGATAAATCAATATCCCTGGCCTTTATTCAAAAGCTAAAAGGTGCTCATCATCTTCCCATTAGCATCACAATTAATGTGAACATCAAAAGGACAGAGGTTTATTTTGGCCCACAGTTTCAGAGGTTTCAGTCTATGGCCTCTTGGCCCTGTTGATTTTGGGCCTAGAGTGAGGCAGAAGATCATGGTGGGAAGTGCATGGAAGACAAGCCACTCACCTAAAGGTGGTACAGGAAAGTCCTGGGTCCCCATGTCCCTTCAAAGGAATGCCCCCAAAGACCTAACTTCCTGCCACTAGGGCCCATCCACTAAAGATTCTACCTTCTCATTAAAGGAAAAGCAAGCCCTTAACTTTTTTTTTTTTTTTTTTTTGTACTAGGGATTGAACTCGAGGTGCTCTACTACTGAACTATATCCCCAGTCTTTTTTTTTTGAGGCAGGATCTTACTACGTTGCCCAGACTGGCCTCAAATTTTGCCTTGGCCTCCCAAGTCTCTGGGATTACAGACCTGTGCCACCATACCCAGCTATACAGGAACCTTTGAGAAACATTCAAAAGCCAAATATAACAGTTATAATTCCAACTCTTTCCTCCCTGCTCTGCCTGACTTTTCTTTCCAGTGGGTGAGTAGGTCGGGGAACTGGAGACAGAAACTGTTATTGGGATTGAAGCTCAGAGATCAGGACTAGGTCCAAGGCAGGAAACTTGGATTTAATCCCAGATGGATTTGTGACTTCTTATCTTCACCCATTTGGGTTCAGGATCCTCATTTGTTTAAAAAAAAAAAAAAGGTACTGTACTCTATGACCCCTAAGGTTCCTTCCAGCCTTATTCCCCATTTTATCCAGCTCATAAACCAACCTAGGGTTTTCAATGCTAAGGAATCTTCTAGAGAATGGCTTATAGTCAACAAACACTTAAGAACACCATCCTATATAACTATTTACAGGCCTGCTGTATGTACAGGTCTGGCACTGACCATCACTTCCTTCTTAGGAACAGGAAAATGCTCTCAGTCAATTTGGGACAATCAGTTTCTCGAACCTGTCCTTTCTGTTTCCTGGTTTACTGTCAGTCATGTCCTTGTATATCCTATAGGTCTTTCAGTGACTCTATCTGCATTCTTCTGTATCTTCGGAAAGGGTTTTGCTATGCTGATTGCAAAATTTGTAAGCCTTTTTCCTTTTTCCCATCGTTCTTCCTATCCCTTTATTTCCTCCATTTCTCCTCCATTTGTGTATTCCATACACAGCATGAAGCTTGCTATTGTTGTTGTCCCTTCATATATTTTCTTCTAGGACACTTCCAGTGCCTTGTCTATGTGCTCAGGACACTGCCATGACTGTCCCCAAGATGTCACCTCTCTGTATTGCCTATCTCCTTAGTGCACTCACACACACACACCCTGGGTCCTTCTGTTATATAAGTAAATATTTTAAGGGGCTGGGATTATAACTCAGTGCTAGAGTTCTTGCCTTACATGTGTGAGGCACTGAGTTCAATCCTCAGTACCACATAAAAATAAATAAAATAAAGATACTGTGTCCATCTACAACCCAAAAATATTTTTAAAAAATATTTCAAACACCTACTCTTAATGTCATTGATCATATCCTAATTTGGCTCAGATATCAGTAATTGGAAGCCCTGATGTTAAACAGGTCCACAAATATGTTGTATCTGCCCCACACCATACTTGAACAGGCACAAATGCACACACACACACACATACACACACACACACAAAATGTCTGCTCTTGAAGCTGTGGGCCAAATTCACTGTAGGAATCAACTAGAGATGCCCAGTCCAGGGGTATATGCCATTTATTATCCCACTGGGGCTGATAGCTTCCCAGAGCTTCACCTGAGCAATAGAGGAGTTTCAAGTTGCTACCCAACATCTCCATGTTAGGACAAATTTCAAATTTACCTCATAAAACTATATGTGGTCTAGACCAAGCAAGAGTTGTGTTTTAGTCTGTTTTCTATTGCTGTACGAAAGTACCTGAGGCTGGGTAATATATTTTAAAAAGAGGTTTGTTTAGCTTATAGTTTTGGAGTCTAAAAGTTTAAGATCAGATAGCCCCATAGATTCAGCCTCTGATGAGGACCTCATAATGTATGGCATCATGGTAAGAGTGCATGTGAAAGAGATCACATGGTGAGAGAGGACATTACAGAGAGATTCAGGCTTATTCTTTTGCAATGGCTCACTCATGCAAGAACTAATTGGAATCCCAAAAGAACTATGTTAATTCTTTCTGAGGGCAGTGCCCTCAGTGACTTAATTGCTTTATACTAAGTTCCATTTCTGAACATTCCACTACCTCCCAACATTGCCACACTGAGGACCAAGATTCCCATACAATCAACCTTTGGGGGACACATCAAACCTGATCAAACCATCACAGGTGACTCTCTGGGAAGGTATTTTCAGAAAGACCAGAGGAACTTGAAAGACGACGTTTCCAAGTCTTTCACTATTTCACAGACAAGCTTCCCCTTCACCTAGAATAGGAAATGGGTCACTGGGGGTGTTCCCTAAAAGGGTGCATCTTCCCTGCAGCCCCTTTTCCTTCCCTCTTTCTCTCTGCTTTCTGACTCTGTCATGAGCTAAGCAGCTCCATCTGCTTGACCCTTCTGCCATGATGTTCTGCCTCATGGCAGAGCAATGGAGTTGGCCATCTAGGACTGAGTCCTCTGAAATCATGAGCCCCCAAAAAACTCTCCCTCCTTTAAGTTGTTTTTGTTGGTATTTTGGTCAGATCAATGAAAAGCTAACTAAAACACTCTCTCTGATTCTTGGAGGAAATCGGATTTATCTTTAATTATACTCAGAAAACTAATTATCTCAAGTGTCTAGTTGACTTGGGAAGAAAAACCATTATTAAGTGATATAACAGAGAAAAATACTTATTCCTCCTAAATTTGCCATGAATGTGAGCATGAAGATCAACCCAGAGCTTAGTACTATGAGGTACTGACTCAGGGTCAGCCAATACTAACTGAGGTAATTTTTCTTACTCTATATAATTTTTCTTACCCTGTACTCTATATAGCACAAGCTTTTATATTAATTGTCTGAATTCTCAAAACGAACCTACATAGTAAGTCTTCTTAGAGCCACTATCCAGATGGAGATTGTGTGGTTATCCAGTTAATAAGTAGCACAATTCTTATGATGTAGCATGTAATCCTAAAATCAACCTTGAACAGAAGTAACCAGAGAAGAAGCAAAGGGTCTTATCACCCCATAGACACAGTTAGTTTGACTCACAGTTTTTTGTTTTGTTTTGTTTTTGTTTGTGGAAATGGGGATTAAACCCAGGGGTACTTAACCACTGAACCACATCCTAGCCCTTTTTAAAATTTTTTTTTTTTTTAATTTAGAGACAGGGTTTTGCCAAAGTGCTTAAAGCCTCGCTAAGTTACTGAGACTGGCTTTGAATTCATGATCCTCCTGCCTCAGCCCCCTGAGCTGCAGGGATTACAGGCATGCACCTCTGTGTCCAGCCTGACTCACACATTTAATCCACCATGACATTTAAAATTTGACATATTTCTCATCAAATACCAGATTCACTATTTCTTTTGAAAACTGAGAAGATGTGGCAACAATTAGCTGAAGCTAAAGACAGACACCTTGATTCAATGGAGAATGTCCTCTCCCGAGTCTGCCTCAACCTTCAGCCTCCTAAACACACATACACACACAAAGAGGCACACACACTTCTAAAACCCATTAATGCATGCTGAGTAAATGGAATGGCTTCAATCACTGTGCCATGAGCCTCGCCCTGGCCGTAGGTTACACCTTTGTTCTTTGCTTATCCTGGTCCTTAGGACCTTCACCTCAGAGTGGCCACTCTTTTAGTTCATCATCCACCAGTCTCCTACCTGGAATCAACTATTAACACTCATCTCTCTCTTTTCCATAATCCTCTTTTCTTTAACTAGAACTGATGTTTCTGGTGGACTTCCTGCCACAGTCTTTTCTACACAGACTGGATGCCTCACCCATCTCCCATCCCTGTTCCAAAGAAAAGTAGGATTTTCTATGGGCTCAGTAAAGGCCAGGAGACAAACTATCAAATTCCTGTAGAACTAAAACTAGGCATATTGACTGATGATAAGAGTTAAATGCTTTCATGGCACCACCAATTCCTCTTTTCCCACAATCAGCTTCATCACTATTTACCTTTCCCTCCTTAAACACAATATGTTAATATTTTAAGTCCCTAATCATTATACCTTATATACATGTATGGGATTATCACACTGTACCCCGTACATATGTATAATCATTATGTATCAATTAAAAATTAAAGAAATTTTTAAATCTAAGAACAAGGCAATGTTCAATAAAAATCTCTGCATTTCTTCTCACCCTTCCTCCACTCAGAAGGATTACCTGAAAACTTACAGAGAAATGTAGAGAACAAGGTGCAATCCTCGCAGAAGCTTGTAAAATCTTGCTTGGTATGCAAAGATGCTTTTCAAATGTGTTCAATTAAATGATAAGCAAAAACTTGATTTCTGTATGTTAATAGGTATTATTCCAAAGAAATATAGGAAGGAAGGCTATAGCTGAAAATGTCAAGAAATGGTTGAATTATTCATTGCTCAATCTCTGTGAAGCAGCCTTATAAATGATCCCTTAAGTGAATTTATTAGCTAGCTGGTCTCTGTCTCAGTATGTCTTGAAAAGAATTGTGCTTATGAGCTAATAATGGTAGTAACATCCTAACATGTATTTACTCATATACACATTAATTCACTCAAAAAGTAATTTGACTCAGGCTTAGGAGTCATACTGACATGTGAGACAACCATCCCATATTTTCCATGTCAACAAACTCCTTTCCATTGCATCTGGCTGATGATATTGCCCAGTCTAATGTCTGTGACTCACATAGCAGAGGCAGGACTGCTGCTGAAACAGCTTTCCATCAAATGTAAGCTATCAAGGCCCTGGCCTCCCAGAAGCTCCAAATTGTCCTCCTAGGCCACTGCCTATGAATATCATAAAACATTACTGACTGACTCTCCTCCCTCTGAACTAATTGCTTTAAATTTATTTAAAGATGCTGTCTAAAATTAGCTTTGTATATAGCATTTTAGAGAGCAATATAAAAAATGAATTAAATGAATAAGTGAATCATGAATCTGTCAATAAATCAGAAAGGTCAAACAAAATTGGAACATAGAAATATTTTAAATAATCCTTCTATAGAAATGCTAGTGAAAGTATCCAGGCATGATAGAGCACACTTATAATTCCAGCAACCTTGGAGGCTGAGGCAGAAGGATCACAAATTTGAGGCCAGCTTCATTAACTCTGTGACACTGTCTCAAAATACATACAAAAGGACTAGGGATGTAGCTCAGGGGCAAAGCATCCCTGAGTTTGATCTCCATAGAGAGAAAGAAAGAAATAGAGAGAAATGAAGAGAGAAAGGGAAAGAAAGAAGAAAGGGAGGAGGAAATACTACTGAATGCTTGCTTTTTCTGGTCTCCCGGGTAAGGATTCAAGATCAAGCAAAAAGGAGTGTCTGATTATTAGATAATCACTTTTCCCCATTAATGGAAATAAGTCAAACCAAACTCTCAGATAATGTGAAAGCTATTTCTCTACTTTTTGGAATATATAGAACATCCATTTGTGATGGATTCAGCTCTGAAATGCTTTGTCTAACACTGCCTGAGCACAGCGACTGGATGGAGGGTGGGAGAACGAGAGAGAGGACAACCCACAGGTAATGGTGAAGGAAATTCAGCCCAGGTTTTGAAACCTGCTCAAAGTCATCTATAATGCAGACATTTTGCGTAAAAAGCAAAGATAAAGTTGCAGGTATAAATTAGAGCACTTGCCTAGCATGTACACAGCCTGGGTTCTATCCACAGCATTCATTATAGGAGGAAAAAATTACTGAAAACAGTTAACTTCAAATTCAGCAAACTACATGAGATCCTGCTACAGCAGGGAGTTTGCTAAAAGTGCTACTTTGGGCCACAAAATCAGGGAAGGAAGTTAGCAGTACTGAAAACAAAATTCACTAAAATATTTTTACTTCAGTTGGGACAAAAATAGCATTCTCTTTTAAGGAACTGATATTGTGGAGACTTGATGATATTCTAGGAAATGAAATGAGATAATGTTTTCAAAATAGCCCCATGATAATGTCAATGAGTAATTTCAGTTCTTATCACCATATTATGTGGTTCATGAGCAGTACTGATATTGAGGCAAGGAAAGGTGTCAGAATGTTAAAAAAACAAATCAATGCCCCCCTCTCTCTAAAGAAAATAGCAGATGAACAGTCACTGATGATGGATAAAAACCTACCACAGCTCAGTCATGGGGAAAAAATGTCTGAAAATGGGCTTCATTGTTTCTCAGCAAATGCTGACAGACACAAAGATCTTGATCCAGTGTCCATCAGCCTACTTTTGTCCAATTTCATAATCAGAAAGAAAATAGAATCTCAGTTCATCCAAGCAAAAAGAGTCTAAATGTCATCTCATCCATGCCAAACTGGCAGGTGTCCAGAGATAGGAAGTAACTATCCTTAATTGCACAGCATGTGAATTGCAGAGTTGAACCTAAATCAGATCTTCTTTCTCCTCTTCCTTGTTCTATTTCTCCTCTTCTTTTAAAACAATAAAGATCAGGGGAAAATATTGGTGAAGCCCACTGTAAATCTGCAAAAGTACAAAAAACTACCTCTTTGGTTTCCTTTCCTTACCTCCATTCACATTTCCTATATTGTAGCTATCTTTGGGACACGGTGCCTGCCATTTAAAGAGTTTCACATTTTCTTTGATGGTTCTCCCTACTACCAAGGGAAGGGTTCCCTCGACTCAGCTCCTACAGTAGCTTACTCATACCTGTTGTAATATTTATTATCTTGATCTTTAATACTTGTTAACCTTTCTATCTCTTATCATACTCACATGTGCTAGTCAGCTTTTTTGTCTCCATAGCAAAATACCTAGGAAAATCAACTTAGTGAAGGAAAGATTAAGAGGGTTCAGACCATTGTCAGCTGGCTCTATTGCTTTGGGCTGAGGTAAGGCGGACCACTATGGCAGAAGGGCATGGTGGAAGAAAGCTTCTCAGCTCATGGCAGCTGGGAAATGGGGTGGCGAGTGGGGTGTATAGAGGGCACACCCCCAAAGATCTAATCCTTCCACTGGGACCCACTTCTAGAGTTTTCCACTATCTCCCAGTAGTCCATTCAGTTATGAATTCCTCAATGGAGTGATCTATTGATAAGGTCAGAGCCCTCATAATCCAATCACTTCCCAAAAGCCCCACTTCTGAACATTGCTGCACTGGGGACCAAGACAACACTTAAGCCCTTGGGGGCCATTCCAGATCCAATCCATAACATAGCATTGTGATTTCTTGGAAGCAGTGATTTGGCCTTATTCATCTTCATAGATGCCACTACACACAGTCATTAGTGAGGATCAACAACCATTTAATAAACAAATGCTACCAAATTTCTGATTCTCTGAAATGTTAATAAATAATAGACAAACATTATGACAAAAGATAATATATATATATATATATATGCTATAAAAATATTTTCTAGTAGCATAATAATACCCATGGTTTGGTGCCTGTAAAAGGGTCTGCCAACTCTCAGACAGATGTATGGCAAATATAGTCTCTTTTCAAACTAGTCTCTCTTTGCTCTATGGCTTCTAAGCCCCAAATGCCCCCCACCTCATAGTTCTTCACTGCCTGCCCAAGTTCAAGGTTCAGTTTAAACACTAGTCCTCCATAGGCCTTTACATGATCTCCTTGGTGACCCAGGGCTATTCATCAAGTGTTCTTTGAAATCTCACAGCATTTTATCTCTACCTCTATTGTGATTTTAACCTCTTTTTTGAATGCATTTTACTTAATCAAGCAGATATTTTTTCCTCCTCTACCCCACTAAGTAACTTGAGGATAGGATTTTCATCTTATACCCTGATGATGCCAGCATAGTGCCTTGCCCATGGCAGGTCCTTGGTAAAGTGTTTTGCATCGCTAAAATAGGAGGTTTGGATTCCCTCCTGAAACAGAATAGGTCACAAATCAATCTTCATCCGCAAAATGAAAGAAGAGATCTCCTCCAGCTAGGACATTTCATGACCTGGGAGCCATTGCTTGGATTCATTCTTGCCAAAGGATGGGCAAGAATGTTGTAAGGCAGCTAGATAAAAAGGGTGCCTCACTTGGGCTAGAGGCTACAGAAGACTTCCTAGAAAAGGTCACTCTGACCTGAGATGCAGAGTTTGAACTAATCAAAGAGAAGGAAGGATGTTCTGCTTAAAGGGGGCAGCATAGGCATAGATGTAGAGATAAGAGAATAGACTCTTGGGAAGTTGGAGTATAGGGTATGAGATGGGGAACAGCAGAAGAGGAAGCTACAGAGGTTAAAGCAGCCAAGTCAACAGGGCTGTATTGTTTGCGGCCAACCTGCTTTCTTTTCCTGGAGGAATGAAGAGCTATTGAAGGACACCATGCAGTGCAGTGACATGATTAGCAGCATGAGACATGGACTGGAGGGTGTGAGACAGCTGGCAGGATGACTCATTATGGCTATTGCAGGTGAGGGGCTTAGGGGAGGAAAACATGAGAAGAGAGTCACATTAAGAGGAGTATCACTTGGTTGTTTGTTAGAAATGGAAGTAAAAAAAAAAGCAGGGAGGAAGAGCAAGTCATCAAATATAATTTCAAATTTCTGGCTTGAGCATGTAGGGAGGTGGCTGATACCACTCAGTAGAAACAGGAAGTTTTAAGTGGGAAGACAATGGATCAAATTTAAGTTATTTTGAGTCTGAGTTATCTGAAGGACATCAAAGTGTCTGTCCAATAGGCATTTGGCTATTTAGGTCTAGATCTCTGGAGAACTTAGAGCCAGAAATTCATAGAAATAAATGAGATCATTCAGGGAAAGTGTGTAGAACTCACAGAATACGTAAATTTAAGGGCAGAGAAAGAAAGATCTGAAGAGGAATTATGAGGTTACAGTCAGAGAGATAGGAGGAGAACCAGGAAAAACCAATTCATGAAAGCTGAAAAATGTTTTATAAAACAGTGAGGGCTGGGTATGCAGCTTGTGATGGAGAGCTTGTGTGCAAGGCTGAGGGTTCTATCCCCAGCAAGAACAATAAAAAACAGTGAGTGGCCAACAATGTCAAATGCTGCAGAGATATGAAGCGCAATAAAGACTTAGTGATGGCTATTGCTGAGCCAGAGGTGGTTTTCAGTGACCTTGGGAAGCAAAGCACTATTTCTCAGGAGTGGTAAAAACTAAAGGCAGGGGTGAGTTAGGGAGGACAAGGAGGTTGAGAGCAGAGAAAATGAACATAGAGAATTTTTAGAAGCTTCACTATGAAAAAATGATACAAGATGAAGCTAAAAAGAGAGACAGGGCTGTGATTATATGCTAATTGGCTGGTTTCTTTGATTCACAGTTAGAGAGCCTTGGAGAGACTAAAGACACAGGTGGGGGAAGATAAAGGAGGAATTATGGGCAGACCCAGGACACTGATGGAAGAAAGCCTTAGGAGGAGAAGGGACAAACTTTCTGGGTGACATGCAGGAGAGGGAGTGATGGATGCCCATGTTAATAGCTTTACACAGGAGGGCAGGCGCTTAATAAGGGGTTCCTCCCACAAATCCCAATCAGCTGGCAGGACTGAGTTGGTCATAGTAATGTGGTCATAATTTAAAACACAATTGTGGGACCTGGATTCTTCAATCACAGAGAGGGAAATGCAAGAAAACAGAGAAGAGGAGGAGGGAAACTTTAAAACAAAACGATTAAACCAGACTTAACAGTCACATGTATAATCTCAGCTACTCAGGAGGCTGAGGCAGGAGGATTGCAGGTTCAAGACCAGTCTAAGCAATTTAGCCAGCATCTGTCTGAAAATAAAAAAGTAAAAAGGGGCTTGGGGTGAAATTTTATATGAATATATGTATATATTCATATACACATTATATATAAAATCTGGATGTGGGATTGAGACTCTAGATGAAACAAGATTGATCACAAGCTAAGAGACAGATAATATGGAAGTTTATGACGACATTCTCTCTTATGTTTGAATTTTTCCATAATAAAACATTTTTAACCAAAAAATGTATTTTTAGAGGCTAGAAGAAAAAAATAAGGCAATCATGGGAATTTGAAGAAAGAGATAACTAAAGACATACAGAAAGATCAGTAGGCAGTGTTGTAAGGCTGGCTAAAGTTGAAATCAGTAAATTCCTTATGACAAAGTTCAGTGACTTCTTTCCTTACAATAGGCAGAAGTCTTGATGGGAAAGTACAGAAATTGCACTGGCGCGGGAAGGATCTAGAAGGATATGATAACAGGACACGGTGCAAGGGATGTGATGGTATTGGCTAGAGAAAACCTGAATCATGGAGCCATTATCCCATGCAGACTAGATGGGAGGGAGAGGGAAACAGTGACTGATGGAGTGGGAGGGAGAAGGAACTGGAAACCTCAAAGGAAATGCATAACTAGAAGACAGGGTGAGAAAGCTGGAAGGACAGGGTAGGGTGCTGTGCTTCACAAGGCAGTCCTTGGAGTTTCTCAATCCTAGATAAGGACAGTAGCAAGTTCACTTGTAGGTGCCCATGAAGTGCCTGTGCAAAAGGATGGCTGAGTGACTCCAAGGTGAACGTCAACCAGAATTAAGAGAGGCATGAAACTGTGAGACGCCAAGTGCTGGATGGGTCCTAAAGGAACCCTCAAATCTGCCATCATGAGGCTAGTTACCAATTCCACAAAGATAAGTGTGTGTGTGCTCTTGCGCACTCTCTCGCTCTCTCTCTCTCTCTTGTGCTGTCTCTCTCGCGCTCTCTCTCTCTTTCTTTCCTTAATATAGTATGGCACTTGTCACAAATGGCTTTTGAATGCATGGCATAAACAGAAGGACAATGTCACTAATTCTTCAGCTTCAGGCTTTCAGGTTTCCACTCACCTCTGGTAAGTGGGTTAGTGGGGAGTAGGAGGAGGGAATGGAGCAAAAAATTAATACTCACCAAAATAGGATTAAGAGAGCAAAAGAAATATTAAAGGAATAAAAAGAGAAAATCTAAAGGAGTTCACTTCGCCTTGTGCACAAGCTGTGACTGAATTAATAACTATCTCTGAGTATGTGAGAGGTACTTCAAGGTCAGGGAAAACAAGAGAAGATGTTTGCCTAGCGCCCTGCCTAGGTGCTGTTATTCTGGGAAGACCAACAAGGTCCAAGTGGGACTTGTTTTTGATTACACCAACCTGAGGTCATCTCCAGTTCAGAAACCAGTGGGCAGGGCAAGGAGTCCTGGCTTCTGGGAATCCCTTTGACTGTGTAATCATATAGAATAAGCACTCTACCCTGCAATTGGTCAGTCTGCCAAGGAGTCTCAGAAACAAATTTGAATTTTTGAGAATATAGTAGGATCAGATAATTGGAAACATAAACCATCATTGTTCATCAATTGCTGTTTCCTTTATTCAACAAATACTCCTCATCTGTCCAGATGAGTTCTTCATCATACCAGAAAATTATAAGGGAAAATAGCCTAAATGGAAGAAGTGCGTTAGAGGGGCATAAAGAAGAACCTTAAAATAATTTTTTTTTCAAAAAAAGAATTATACACTAAGTCAATGCTATGGTTTTTTAATCCCCCAAAAGGTTCGTATGCCGCAGCTTGGTCCCCAGCATAGCAGTGTTCACATGTGGGGAAGTGACTGGTTCATGATGGCTCTGACCCCATCACTGGATTAATAATTCAGTGGCACACCATGAAGGTGGTGGAAACTGTAGCTGGGAGGACCTACCTGAAGGATTGGGTCCTTGGGATCATGATCTTAGGGATTCCATCTTCCCACCCCTGCCCCTCTGCCCTTCCTCCCCACCTCCTCTTTCTCTTTGCCTCCCAGCTGCCATGAGCTGAGCTGATTCCCTTTGCCATACCTTTCTGCTGTGTTCTGCATCACCTCAGTACTGGAGTAATGGAGCTGCCTACCGTGGACTGAACCCTCTGATGAAACCATGAGCCAAAATCGATCTTTTCTCCTTTAAGTCATTTTTCTCAAGTATTATTTCACAGTAACAGAAAGCCAACCTACATGGTCAGGTTAGAGATTAAATTCTTATTGATGATAATCTCAACTACTGAGTGAGATTATCACTGACCAGATACTGGGCCATATGCTTTATATGAATTTTCAGGTCACCATCACAGAACCCCTGGGATCCAGTGTTACTAAGATTCCCACTTATAGTTATAGGGTGAAGGGATATTTCCCTTCTACCCTTCCAATCTGAAGATTGTCGAGAATAACCTGACAATTAGCTAGGGAAAAGAAACACAAATTTATGATGTGGGTGGTGGCAATCACATAGTATAATTAACCACTAGCCCAGCAGGATTTGGAAACTTAGATACCTTTTTTCCCACAGGACAAAGAGAAAATGGAGACAATTTTTAGAGAAATAGTAAATGATTTTTAGGAGACTTCACTGGACTTGAAGAAACATAGAGTGACCTGGGATGAAGACCAGTAGACTGAAGAGCAAACAATAGATTGTAAATCATTCTCTTGGAAATAGTGAATGGAAGGAAAAGTAGAAGACAAAGGTTGTTGTGTGACACAAGTCTGTCCAGGCATGCTGACAGACTTCAGTGTTTCTTCCCATGGAGATATGACTTTGTTTAATGAAAACTCAGGGAAGGGAATTGTCTTCCTTTGTGGGTCTGGACTTTAAGCAGATAAGAGATATCAGAGTTGAGCCTCTTCCAGCATCAGCCACGTTCTAAGTCTCTTTAAAATAATTCACATACTGAGGCAGAACAGAAGGAATAAAGATAGGTGGAAAAGCCAGGCGCACTGGTACATCCTATAATCCTAACTACTCCAAAGGCTGAGGCAGAAGGATTCCAAGTCCAAGGCCAGTCTGGGTAACCTAATGACACCTTCTGTCAAAACAAGAAAGGGCTGGTGATACAGCTCAGCAGTAAATCACCCTTGGGTTCAATTCTAGTATCAGGGGGCAAATGGAAGAAAGGAGACAAAATGGAAGATAAATGAGTCTGTAGCTATAAATCTAAAAGCTTCTGGTCAGACTTACTCCCCAGACCTGATTAGTCCTCCAGGTCTATCACTCCCAATTTTCTGAGAAATCAACAAACCTTATTTCAAGTTACTGTAAGTCCACTCATCTATAAAAACTGTCTCATTCTGATTAAAGCTTAAGGACACTATTAACCTACACAATGTATTTGCAGATTAGATAAGACAAAGAGATGTATTTTAAGAAATCTATAACATAGGCACATTCCAATATTATCTAGTTAGAAGAGATAACACCTGAAGATGCTGGAGGAAGACCAGACAACCCTAAACACCTTGTGATCCAGAACCAAAGAACCAAGTTCACCAGGGTGATGTTTTTTCCACATGCCTTCCCATGTTTACCCCTCTTAAGGTTTCCTGAGAAGAGTCCAGGACTCTAGAAGTGCTTTTCACTCCCCGGACAGCCCACTTTTTGCTCTGAGAATGTATATCTTCATCCATTTCTAATAAAACTCTTCCTGGTGTGCCCTTAATTTTTTTTTCAACATAACTTCAAGAGCCTGGAAAATCTGAGTGGTGGTCCCCTGTGCCTCTGAAGAAACCTCCTTGAATCCCCTACCAGAGTGCCACATTTGGGGATGACAGGTGAGAAAATGCACTACAAGATTAAAATGACTTGCCTAAGACTACACAGCTATTAAGAAACCAAGCTAGGGTTTTCTTACAAAAGAACAAATAGATGGAAAAGCAGCCCCACCTAGACAGACAAGAAGACGTGAAATAGTAGCAGAAGGTTGAGATTTTGAGGAGTTAGGAATGCCAAACAGAGGAACGTCTTACAATTTCTCTCTGGTCTCTGCTGTTACAGTCATGGAATTCCTACTTTTAAGAAAGGTAACGAAGCCTGGGCAAGAGGCATGTTACAGACAGAGCAAATCCTCCTGGGGATCATTTAGGCTACTGTCTATCAAAGAACAAGAATAAAAAGGGAAGGGAGTCCAAGTCCTTTACCTACTTCCTTGTGAATGAAAGAGACCAGTATGTAAAGAAGAGCTTTGCATAACCCAGACATTCTTTCAAGTCCAGTTTATCTGCAGTATGAGTCACTTCCTTTTAAAAGCAAGAATTAAAAGAGATAGAGGCTCATAATCATTACACAGCACATAACTCCTTAAGAGACCTTTTCTTCTCATTCAAATAGCAAGAAGGCAAAGTGTTCCTCCTTTGACCAAACACCAACATTATTTTGCATGCCTGGTTCAGCAGAAAGATATGAACAAATGAGATCAACAAGTAGATAAAATGACAGAAGGAAAGGCTCTGGTCCACCTGAGATTAACCTAACACCCACAGAGGAATCTGAATAACAAGAAGGCCTTGGGTGACTCAGGTGAGGTTTATCTCTTCCAAAGGAAGTTAACTCCACATTACCCAGGGCAGCAAAGATACCCACAGCCTTCGGAGAAAGTCCTAGAGTAACCGAAGACCAAAATAATGGAAAAGGAAAAAGCCACATACTCACCTAGAAAGGAGGGCTCTGCACACAGCTTTGACCTTTCAGTTGAAGAATAGTAGTATTCTGGGATGGCATCAACAAATGAACAGGAAAGTGAGTAGCCAATTGTTCATTCCAATGCCTACCATCGGTCTGGTCCAGCCTTATGATAGACTTATCAGGGTTGATTCATTTTCAGGAGTTAAATATTAGGTTTGAAGAATGAAGTTGAGGAGGAAGAAATCAAGTAAGCAGAAATGGAAGCACCTTCCCATTACCTTGGGAACTCCATAGGCCTCATTCATCCTTCTTAAGTACCGCACACATGAAAGTAAGTCCAGCAGTGTCTCAGACTCCTCCATCCCCTCCAGTGTCCACATTTACTAATGTTCAAATCAACAGGGCTACTACAACCAAAGTTTGAAGGTTCTGGAATGCCTGATAGAACACAAAAAGTTTTATCGAGCACCCCACTATGTGCTAAGCACAATGCTAGGTGCCAGACTTACAAGAAGCAAAACAATTCATTTCTCTCTTCTCATGGAGTTTGAGTCCAATGGGACTAGAATGTTGATGGGCAATCAACTGGCAAGTGTCGATTCAGTGAAGGTGGTGAGAGCTGTCACTAGAGGGGGAGGGAGGCAGGTTGTTATAGAAGCTCAAGGAAAGGACTTCTCAGAGGAACCAGTGTCCATGCTGAGATCTAAAGCATGATTGGAAGTCAAGGAAGGACTTCAAGGAAGAGAATACTCAGAAGAAAGAGATCCCTTTAACCCTACAATATACAAAGAATTGGAATGCCTTCACCCCATCCCCAAAAAGAAACAAAACCCACGTCACTTAGGAACGGGGTGTGTTTTTCTTTTTAGTGCTTTTTCGATCTTCATCATGCCTCACAAGGAAAACCCTAGTCAGGAAAACTGCAGTACTTTGCTCTCTGAATGGGAATTTTCCCTCACTTTGATTATCAGGTAATTTGTGAATCTGAAGTAGACAGCACTTACGTAATGAGATTTCAGAGTACTAGGAAGTCCCTCCATTTCTAAAATTCTTCCTGGCTTACACTTACTGTTTTTAAGTGTACTGTTAAGATTCAACATGTGATTATTACATGCAAAAAATAAGTTTAAAAGCACAGACACAGGAACAACTAGAAAAAGTTGAAAGGAACTCCTAGGACACCAGTTAAGGAAATAATAATAGCTAATATTTATTAAATGCTTGCCCTGGATGAAGTACTTTTCCTAAACTCTTTGCACCTGTTAAGTCAACTAATTCACTCAATAGTAGGTTCTACAGAGAGGTCTACTTCATGGATGAGCTATCTGAGTTGTGCTTAACTTACCAAAGGGCACACAGCTAGCAAGTTTAGAGACTGGATTTGAACTCAGGGCATCTGACTCCAGAGTTCATGAGCTCATTTGCAACGCCAGCCAATCAGGGCAAAACCAGGAGCCAATTCTGCCTGATAGTTTTGCCTCTGATTGGCTCTTTGTGGCCAGAACTGAACTGAAAATATTTCTATCAGCTGGGCACAGTGGTGCACACCTATAATCCCAGCAGCTTGGGAGGCTGAGGCAAGAGGATCACAAGTTCAAAGCCAGCCTCAGCAAAAGTGAGGTGCTAAGCAACTGAGTGAGATCCTGTCTCTAAATAAAATACAAAATAGGGCTGGAGATATGGCTTAGTGGTCAAGTGCCCGTGAGCTCAGTCCCCAGTACCCCACCCCCCGCCAAAAAAAAAGAAAAGAAAACATTTCTATTAGGTATACCAAGCAATACAACCAACCATTCTTGCTTGCTCTACTGGCTAAACTCTGAAAGCTGTGTAGGGGAGAGAATAACTTTCTTTCTACTCTCTGAACGTTGAATATTTGAGTCTTACAAAATAAATTGACAATAGCTGGGTGCTATGGCACATGCCTGTAATCTCAATGACTTTGGAGGTTGAGTCAGACTGATGGCAAGTTAGAGGTCAATCTTGGCAAGTTAGCAAGGCCTTAAGCAATTTAGCAAGATGCTGTCCCAAAATAAAAGATAAAAAGGGCTAGAGATGGGGCTCAGTGGTATAGTTGTCCCTGAGTTCAGTCCCCAGTAGCAAATTAATTAATTAATTAAAAAATAAAATCAACGATAGACAAAATAACAAGAGAAAAATAATTTTAATTACATGCATATTGATGGAAACTCCACAATATATGAAACCCAAAGGAAGGCCACATGATTAAAGTTTATATAGAATAAAGGAGTAAATACCGGTGGCTGCTTGGGGATGGGGTTACCCTATTTCCTCACACAACTAAGGAGAGGAAAATGCAAACGATAAAGGTCTGGTTATGCAGATACATAATCTCTCAGGTAATGGAAGTCAGTATGGAGCTGGCCCTTGAAACAACAAGTGACAATTTCCTCTCCTCTGACACTAGAAGTGCTGTTTTCAGTCACATAAGGAGACTTCAGGGAAAATTTTTTCAAAAACTTCTCCTTGCATTTGTAGTTCTTCAAGTGCTCTCAGTTTGAAATAACCCACAGATCAAAGTATCATTGAAGTTCCATTTCTGAACTCCAACAGCAGAAAATTCCTAAAATGTCCAGACCCCAGTACAAATTCCTGAACCAATGTTTTTTCTTGGAGCCCTAATGTTCTTTCATAGAAAAGAACAATTTTTGGTCATTGGGCTTCTACTTTAAGAAGTCTCAGATTATGTTAGATTCATCCAATTCTTGACACAGAATGGGCTTATAAGGTTGCTTTTCTGAGGAAAACTCAAAGCAGTATGAAGCCATTAGAATGTCTTCACCTGGAGGAATTCAGTTGGCTGGATTTATTATGGGAAAGGCATTTTTCTTCACTCAAAAGAATGATTTTAAGGAAAAGTTTAAAACATCTCCGCCCATTTGGTAAAACTGTTCTAACTTGAAGACATATTTGTCTATCTACAGGAAAATACAGGGGGTCATTTTTGCTGCTCATGGTTTTGTTTTTGAAGTACAAGTTACAGGCCATCTGCTGCAACCTGAACAAAATGCTGAAATGTCTAAAGCAGTAAGAATTATAATTTATGTCTGTAATTCCTTTTAATTTCAAATTAACTACCATTTCATTATTTGGGAAAAAAATAATCAGAAGAAAAGATTTTTGTTCTTGTTGGGTTTTTGTTGTTGTTGATTTGGTTTGGTTTGGGTTTTGGTTTGGTTTTGGTACCAGAGATTGAACCCAGGGGTGCTTAACCTCTGAGCCACATCCTCAGCCCTTCTTATTTTTTATTTTGAGACAGTCTCACCAAGTTGCTTAGGGCCTCGCTAAGTTGCTGAGGCTGGCTTTGAACTTGTGATCCTCCTGCCTTAGCCTCCTGAGCCACTAGGATTACAGACATGTGCCACCGTGCACAGGGGAGGAAAAGTTTTTAGGGATATTTCACTCTGCTTTTAGTTGCAGTAGTAGAAACCTGTCCTCAGAGTTGTTGAACAAAGAAGAAACAGGGCTTCCCTGACAGAAGCATTTAGTTTTATGGACTGACTTTGAGTCTTTAACTGGTCTTTATTTTTTTCTGTATATTCAGCTAAATGTGCATATTGCTGCCCTAATTTTTTTCAACTAATAGTTGAGTTTTTTGGGGTTTTTTTGTTTGTTTGTTTTTGTTTTTAATACCTGATGAATTTTCTTGTTCTGAAAAGAGCTTTTCAGATCCTCATTTCCATTTTTCCCCCAATAGATCAAAGCTGGATGGGACCATCATGAAAGGACTATGCAAACACTGCTTGTTTAAAATAATTGAGCCTCTCTGATAACATGAAATGACTCCCCCGGAACTGGTGGAGCCCACAGTCCAGATAAGCAGCTGTGGAGGCCAGGAGGGAGGCCACACAATTGCCCATTATCAGTTCATTTTATGGAGTCTGTATTCTGAAGATGGAGAAAGCCCTAAAGCCTGGGGGTAGATGTGGTTCCAGAAACTAATTTCAAATTCCAATTTGTTTTATCTTAAGGTATTTTATTAGGAGAAAAGATTGTTCATAACATCTTATAGTTCCTTAGTAATAAAAGGAAAACAAATAATTAGAATTTACATCTTTGGAGAGCTTTTAACCAGAGTTAAAAACAAGTTTATCCATCTGAGATTCTGTTTGTCCATGTTAAATTATTCTAAGTTATAACTTAGATGCCTATAAAACATATAATACCAGGAACATCAGACTTAAAAATGCTAATAATTCCTATATTGGTCAGTAAAAACATGTTTTCACATTATTTATCTCAATTCTACCCTTTTACCTTTCAATCATTTAAAACTTGTCAATCATGGGCACTGTCATTTGAGTAAATGTCCCCCAAAGGCCTCCGTGTTAAAGACTCAGTCCTCAGCTTGGCATTATTAGAAAGGGGTGGGACTTTTAAGAGCTGGGGACTCCTGGGAGGTTTTAAGTCACTGGGGTCACACTTACAGGTAGTTGGAGGGTGCCTATCTCTTCCTCACTCTCCCTTTGCTTCCCAGCTGCCACGCCACAAGGTGAGAAGTTTCCTCTGCCACATGGTCCTACCATGATGTGCTGCCTCATCCCAGGTCCAAAAACAGTGGGGCCAACTGACCATGGACTGAAAGCTCCAAAACTGTGAGCCAAAATAAACTTTTTCTTTTTATAAGTTGATTTATCTCAGATATTCCTTATAATAACAGAAAGCCAACTAATGCAATGGGCATATAGAATTTCTCTCTTAATCTTGGATTTTCCACATTTTGACTTAAAAAATTAAACATTCCTTCTTCTGTCATGTTTTGTTTGTTGCTCCATTTTGGAAATAGGCAGTAAAGGAACTAGTACAGTGGGGACCACAGTTTTCTAACACAGGCAATGCCATATTTGTGAAATAATAGATGTGGAGAACAAGAAGTGATGAGTACCACATTCAAAATGAAACAAATCCTCCTTAATATTTTCCTCATTAACTCCTGCCCCTGAATAAAGAATAAAAGAAATCTTTCTGGCAGTCCATTTAGACATAACTTGACTATCAAATGGGTATTCTATGAGAATAAATATTTTCATGTCTGTAAATATCATTAGCATTGTTATCCTGATTTTAAATATTAAAACATTAAGATAAACATTTGGAACTCATTTTTTATGTTTGATTTGTAGCTTCCAGATAGGAATTGTTTCATGAACGACAAGTACAAAGCATTTCCATTCTGGATGTCAGGTACTCATTTAAATAAAGGGGTTTCAATTCTCTTAATGGAAAAAGCTGAGACAGAATGGTGAAAGTCTGTCACAATTAGATGCATCTGTTGTGCTTAAAGTGGCACAATTCTCATGCCTGCCTTCTGTTTTGTTGTTTGTTTGATAAGCAATTAAGGTCAGGCTGTACCTCCGAAATTTCAAAGATTCAGCTGTATCATAACAAAAAGTAGCTGAATTCAAGGGGCTCATTGTTCAGGAACAAAGGTTCAACTTCATTCAGGCAATAAACTAACACATCTAACTCAACTATTTCTAGTTCAGATTCTTATTTACAAAGTTGATTTTTTTCAAACCAACTCAATTTTTCTTCCCAAACTATTTAGAGTAGATATTTTAACACAAAAGCCAGCAAAAATGATATGCGTACAATATCTATTCACTAAAAATTAGTATTGAACTACATTAAATGCTTATTTTAAAAATTTCAGATTTTAAAAATCTCAGATTTCTGTGAAATCTCATTCAAATTTCCTTTAAGAATAAGGACATAGTTGTGCTCTGATTTACATCAGCAAATAGTTTTTTTGGTTGTTTGCAAATGCTTTAAAGAACATAGGTGCAATTACGCATGAGGTCTCCACAAAAATAAATATTGGTACAATTATGACTTTATTCAACATTAGTCAAAGAGCATAAGGGATGTTTTTAAGAGAAATCTTACTACACAAACAATAAAAGATCAAATTCTCCTGTAAACATCACTCATATGAATGTAGAATGAACACACGTTTTTAGCTTGTATCCAACACATCGATGGAGAAGCCAACAGAAGGTTTAACCTGCTTTATAGAGTATTAGGGGACCTGGGAATCTGTATAAAGGTATAAAAGAGAATGTATGAATAAGATGAATAGATTAAGTCCAAAGTGGTGGCTGGGGCATAGCTCACTGGTAGAGTATGCACTTAGCATGTGGTAGGCCCTGATTTAATGCTCAGCTTACGGCGCTGTGGGGCAATTAAACCATAAGCTTTAGGGTTATCTTTTATACCAGACATAAATCTACAAATTTACATGCAATCTCTCAGAGTCCAGGCCTTGTCAATAGTAAAGAGTGCATCAAACTATCAAATAATTAGATCATCCTTGGTGACTGTTTAAACATTTCCCAGTCTGAAACGGATAGGATATGCTGTTCTGTTTCTCCCTTATTGCTAAGTTTGGGATTCTTTTTCTCGACATCTCTGAAGTTGTACTTAAATCAAAATGAGATTCCACTATTACACATCAGAAGAGCAGTTATTAAAATCATTTCCAAATCCAGGAGTCTGGAAACAATCATGGGAGATTAACTTGAGTTCTTCTCACTCCCGACTTGACACCATGCTTCTCCATCTCATGAGCCACTAAATTTGCCTCTCGTCTGTCTCCCTAGTCTAGCAGGGACTGAAAGAGTGCTGGCAAAGCCATCTGGTTCTCCCTTCTGCACACTGACAAAAATCACGCACACTGCTTCTCTAATTTTACATGAAACACCACACATCATCACTGACGGCCAACCAGCTTCTCTTGAGAGAATGCTTCTTTTCAGCAAACCTAAGTCCATTCTCTTGTCCTTTCCATGCATTAACGACCAATCTTTCTTAGTAACCACTCCCTTTTAATTGGAAAGCCAATAGTATTCTCCTAACAAAATGATCACTGTACCTTGACATTCCTCCTAAGGACTTATTTTCTAATTTAAAATTCTCTTTGGGTTCCATTTTGAATTTTTCTTTATCTGAGAGATTAAAGTTCCACTAAAGCTCCAGCAAATATTGAACCTGGTACAGATATTTCCACAAATACTAAAAAAATAAAAATAAGATTATCTTTCCTTTGCCTATTTATACATTTTCTCAGTATAAAAGATTTTACTTTGGTAGGAAACAGGTTAAACTGTAGATGAAGGATAAAAAGACTCAGAAGAGTTAATGAAAAACAAGTAATTACAAAAATGAAAAAAATAAAAACAAGTCATCTCTTTGGGCCAGGGACTTGTCTTTCATTGGATGGGCTGAATTTGAGGTGTTTTGATGATGTTCCTGCTCTGCCACAGGAACCCATAGCACCAGGAAGGAAGTACTGGCCTCCGCCTCCAGTACTCACGCTCTGGACTTCCTCACAAATGAGTCCCATGAACTCCAGACTGAAAGGAAAGGCCTAGCATATAAATGTCTCATTAGCCTGGGCCTGGGCTTGCTGCCCAGCTCTGATTGGGTTCCCAGTGACCTCTTTTAGGCTTGAGGCCAGGACTTATTTTTATGTTAGATCTTGAAACAATTTATTCAGTTCCCACAAGCCCCATGTACAGATTCAACAGTAGCTGTCTCTAAGAGAGGTGTAAGCAGAGTAGCCAGAAGGAAAGGGAAGAAATGCCACAAAGACACTTAATGAGGTACAGAGCTGTACTCCTTTTGGTCAAAATGGTCCAAGTTTGATCTACCAGTCAATCTCTGGAGCAAAATTCCCACACTAGCCTGATAATGAGCTGCCCCAGCCTCCAGGGGAAAACCTCCAGTTTAGAAAGCCACAGAGGACAGAGACCATAATTAACTGATCAGTGACACATTTCTACCTTGCATCAGGTGCTTTAGCTAATTTATTCTTCAAAACAATCCCAAGAAGGAGCTGGGATATAGCTCAGTGGTATAGCCCTTGCCTAGTATATACAAGACCCTGGGTTTAATCCCCTTCCCTGCCAAAAAAAAAAAAAAAAATCCCCAAAAGAAGGATAACAAATAAGAATCTATGGGCAGTGTGTCATCAACCCCCATCCTCACCTCTTTTTCTGCATTAGGGATCAAACCCAGGGATCACTAGGCAAGTGCTCTACCACTGAGCTGCATCCCCCTCACTTTTGTGTTTGTGTGTCACAGGGTCTCGCTAAGTTACCCAGACTGACCTTGAACTAGTGATCCTCCTGCCTCAGCCTCCCATGCAATTGAGATTACAGGTGTATACCCCACACACACAGCCTCATCTTTAATTTAATAGGCAAACCCAGGCCACGTATAAAACTTGATAAACCAACTACAGTGCCAGAATGGATCATGTAACAAGTAAAACCAGATTTAATGCTTCCTTTGCACTTGACTCCTATCACAGGCTCATTAGTAAGGACAGAAATCTACCCCAAAGTGAATTGCACTTATTCTCCAAACTCCTGGAGAATAAGTGGAGATGCTCTCCCAGTTACTTAGGCAGGCTGAATATACAGACAGCTAGAGCTCATAGAGACATTTTGTTCTCTCTCTCCATCCTCTAGCCAGACTGGGGTTGAAGACCAAGGGCCAACCTCTTGATCCCACCCATGACTCCCTCAACTTCCAGGAGAAGACTGACTGGTTAGCTGGGGCGTAGCAGCCAGCCACCTTTGACCTGCCAGAAGGAACTGTGGGAAACAAAAATATGCCACCCCAAAATATTTCACTGACATATTTAAAAGATGACTATTCTGAGAGACTACAGGCAGGATTAAGTCTGAAATGTTTTATAGTTTAGAACTATGAAGGAAATCAACCTTAGTGAAGTAAACAGCACACCAAGTGTAAACAAACTTTTTTTCTGAAATCCCTCTTTCTGCCTAGGACAGATATTTTCACAGGAAGAAAAGATTGAGGATCTGACACCTGGCCAGGTACCTGTTACTTGGGAAACTATCTATAAAAAGGCAACCCTTGCTCACTGTGAACCTCCTCCCTCCAAATTTCCATAGCCTGCCCTACCTCCCTGGCCTCTATTCCTATGTTTAGCAAGCTCTCAATACATAAATAGATAGACACATACATACATACATACATACATACATACTTTTTTTTTTTTGGTACTTGGGATCGAACCCAGGGTGTTTAACCATTGAGGCACATTCCCAGCCCTTTTTACTTTTTATTTTGAGACAGTGTCTCACCAAGTTGCTGAAGCTGGCTTTGAACTTGTGATCCTCCTGTCTCAGCCTCCCAAGTCACTGGGATTATAGGTATGTACTACTACACCCAGCCTGTTCAGCTCTTTATTACCTTCAACTCTCTTATCCCTCTTAGAGTCTCATACTATACATATGTAGCTCTCATAGTTGGGTACATTAATAAATTTGTTATGTTTCTCCCTCCCCTGTTAATCTGTCTATTGTCAGTTTATTTAAAGACTAAATTAGCAAACCTTCAGAGGGCAAAGAATAAATTAAAAAATTTTCCTAATGGAACCACCTGTGCTGGAGGAAAGATAGCACACAACAGGATATCTAAAGTCATAAATGATTTTTTAAAAAGAAAGGACTATGTTTTTCAACACATGGCAACCAGACTGCAATCTATAAACCTAAAAAGCTGAGGATATAGAAAAAATTTGATGATGACAACAAATTAAAGGTCTTCTTTAACTACTTTCCATACCCAGTGGAAGCAATGACCTTCAATACATTTCTTCAGTCATGCATTTAACCAATATTTATCAAAGGTCCTCTACAACAGATACCATTCTAGGTCATGGGCAGCAGTGAATAAGACAAGAGTGACAAAAAATGTTCTTTTGTCATTCTTATAAATATGGGCTTATTGGAGAAAAAATACAAAATGTAGATGAACTGGAAGATGAAACCTCCTGAGTCCTCCCAACCAGATAAAAAGCATTATTAACTTTATGGCATATATAGTCTCCATTTTAATCTATTTTCAGTGTGTATGAATCCATATATGTTAGTCTGTTTTCCATTACTGTAATGAAATACCTGAGGCGAGGTATTTTTATAAAGAGGTTTACTTAACTCATAGTTTTGAAGGCTGAGAGTCTAAGGAGCATGGTGCCCACTCCGGTGAGAGCCTCATGCCTAGTAAAGTGGAAGATGTCATGGTGCAGGCACTTACAAGAGAAAGATATCATGTGGTAAGACAAGAAACCAGAGACCAGCAAGAGGTTGGGCTTGTTTATTTGTTTGCTTTTAATAACTCTTATAGGAACTAGGATCCCAAGGAAATATAAAATCCCTTCTAACCTCCCACTAGGTTCCACCTCTTAAAGATCCCCTCACCTCTTAATATTGCTAATACTGGAGACTAAACTTTCAACACATCTCAGGGACAAACCACATCCAAACCATAGCACCAAACACATGTGAGGAACAAACCACACCCAAACCATAGACACATTTTTCTTTCACCCAACATACTATACTGTCCATAATATCTTGTAACCACTTTTTTCATTTGCCATATTGTTAGTCATTTCTATATGCTACAGTCTGATTAAAGACTAATTTCCTAAATCCAAAGGTTAAGACTAGCTTAGCTTTTATTCTTCTTTTAAGCAGTGGGCTAAACTCAGTAAATGGGGTGCCCACCTCACCCCCTGGGTTGTCAGCCAGAACAGAGCAAATGCTATAGTTCCCACAGCTCCCGGGTGAGGAAGGGATGCAGGTGGGCAGCATCCTGATAGCAGCAGGTACCCACAGGCCCTGGTTCATAGACCCAGGTTTACCTGTGTCAGCCAGGGGAGGGACAGAATTTTTTTCAGTAGGTGTAATGACACAGTCTGGAATGCTTGACCATTGCATCAGATTACTTGAGGAAGTCCAAAGTTTAACTTAAGTAGGTGTGGTTTGGGCTCTAATGGAGAACACTAGGGCAGATGTGGGCTCTGGGCTCACCTATAAATAACCTGCAATTTCTTCCACATTATATATTACTTGAAGTCAATCACATCTTATTATTCAAGTTAGCACTTATGCCTAAATTCAACCTATTGCAAAGTTGCAAACCTCAAGTCAAGTCTAAATAATTTAAGAGAAGTCTAGTAACCAAAAAAAAAAAAAAAAAGGCAAACCTTCTTACAAGGCAGGTTTTGCTTGTGAGAGCCAGGCCTGACACAAAAGGAAATAACCACACTGCAGAGCATTTTTAATGATAGTCTCTTATTCTATTGTGTAAGTTCACAGAAGTTTATTTTATCAATTTTTTTCCTGAAAAAAAAGCTTTTTCAATCAATTTTCTTATTCTAACAGTCCTGTGATGAACATCTTGGTTGCTAAATATTTGTGCACCTACTTTGTTATGGCCTTAGAATAAATTCTGTCAAGTACAATTTTTAACTCAAAGAATATATACATTTTTATGGCTTTTGAAATCAAATTACCAAATTGCCCCAAGAAGGAACAATCTTTATTCCCACTAGTCTTTTGTAAAAGTATTTATTTCCCTATAACTTTCTCTACATTAAGCATTACCATAAAACAAAATTACTAATTTGACAGGTTAAAAAAACATAGTTGAGCTGTATTCCTTTGTATTCCTTTGTATTCCTTTGTTACTAACGAAGCTATAGATGTTTTTAAATGTTTGCTATTTATTTCCTTTGTAAATCAATTGTTCATCTACTTTGTAAGTGTTCTTTATACAGTAAGAATATTAACACCTTGTATATACATATTGCAACGTACTAGATTTTATAATTCACATACTGGGCTTAATAGTCTTTTGTCCTCTTTGCCCTGTAAATCATTTAAATTATTCCTTTCTTCCCTTGTTAGAGGCACTTACAACTTCCCTAATCATATTTCCTAATCATATTTCTT